>JANAVB010023995.1:15348259-15948259 GCA_029216955.1 Iris pallida
TCAGAGTTGTCCTCTTTCTATAAAACACCAAAGTTTACCCCCCTCCATAAAATATTCGTAATAAATAAGTACATAAATACTCTATTAATTATTAAAAAAATTAACCAAACATTTAACTACCAAATATGATAGGGATATTCAGTTAATAGGGCCTCACACAATAGTTGAAATTAGGATTTTGGGTTCCTAAATGTCTGACGTCATTGTTTACTTGTCTACGTGAACAATGATTTTAAGACCCAAATACCAACGTCACATTTTAGAGACACAAACCCTAATATCAACTACTATGTGAGTTCCTATTACTAAATAACCCAAAATATGATATATTTATAACTAATAACTTTAAATCAAGTTAAAGTGAAAAATTTCCTTGATTTTTTGAGTTCAAATTCTAGAAATAATATTTTTTTATAATAAATATATTTATTTATTTTAATATATTTTTTTACGCACGTGCACATTACTAGTGCTATAATAAATTACTTATGTGCTTTTATAAGAACATTATCTTTAATTCATCGTAATATTCCAAGCAGATTATTGAAAATATCATGAATATCTTGCCATACAAACCATGTAACAAGCTAGTATATCGAGTAAAATGATTAGCTCAGGACCGCATTGTGTAAAATTAACAAATATTCTCAAAAGCTAGTATATCGAGTAAAATGATTAGCTAAAAAGCTGAAAATTAACGAATTTCTCGTGTATAAAAGCCTCTTGGGCTGTGTTTAATTGGACCCTTTTTTTTTACTGGAAATTGCTGAGAAATCCAATTTCGGGATGGGCTTTTATGAAATGCCCACCCGCTGGATGGATGAGTTTATGAAATGCCCAGAATTAAGTATTTTCACGTTAAATATTCCAAGATTCCCTTTTAGATGCCACCCGTTGGAAACTGCTATTTTTATAATACCGAAACTACCCTCCGCACGAATTGGTCATATATGTATTTGAATTCAAAAAACTCAGATCTGGATTGCGATTTTCGTCTTCTTCTTCTTCACGAAAAATCTGAATTCCATTGCTCTCATCTTCAGCAGAGATCGCAAAGATCGTTCGTAGTTCGGTGTGCTTTTCTTCGGTCGAACTCAGATCATCGCCGTCATCACCATCATCATCATCTTCATCGACGTCAATTGTGGAGAGAAGATCTTCTTCTTCTTTTCCATAAGAATTATCATCGCTTTGAAAGAAGAACGAAACTCTTTATTCCTGAAAAAAACTAAATTACACGGAGAATGGCCATTCTCCTACGTTTTAACACTGGAAATGACCATTCTCCGTATAAATTAACACGGAGAATGTCATTCTCATGTTTCTAACACGGAGAATGGCCATTCTCCTGCGTTTTAACACTGAAATGACCATTCTCCGTGCTAAATTACACGGAGAATGGCCATTCTCGTTTTATTTAACACGGAGAATGACCATTCTCCGTGTAAATTAACACGGAGAATGCCATTCTCCGTTTTATTTAAAACGGAGAATGACACATTCTCCGTTTTATTTAACACGGAGAATGCCATTCTCCTGCGTTTTAACACTGAAAAAACCATTCTCCGTGCTAAATTACACGGAGAATGCTATTCTCCGTTTTATTTAACACGGAGAATGGTCATTCTCCGTTTTATTTAACACGGAGAACGTCATCTCTGTTTTATTTAAAACGGAGAATGCCATTCTCCTACGTTTTAACACTGAAATAACCATCTCCGTGTTAAATTACACGGAGAATGCTATTCTCCGTTTTATTTAACACGAAGAATAACATTCTCGTTTTATTTAACACGGAGAATGGCTAACACGGAGAATGGTCATTCTCCTGTTGTTTTAACACTGGAATGACCATTCTCCGTGACAAACTACACGGAGAATGACATTCTCCGTGTAAATTAAGACGGAGAATAGTCATTCTCCGTGTAATTTAGCACGGAGAATGGTCATTCTCCGTGTAAATTAAGACGGAGAATGCCATTCTCCGTGTTAAATAAAACGGAGAATAGCATTCTCCGTGTAAATTAAGACGGAGAATGGCATTCCCCGTGTTACTAACACGGAGAATGACCACCCTCATGCGAAATTAATATTTTCGTGTTCTAACACGGAGAATGACCATTCTCCTGCATTTTATGGTCAGCTGAAACTTTGGAGAGCCATAACTTTTGACTGGGATGTCGAAACGAGGTCCCGTTTGTCGCAAATGAGCGTATCGTCGAGGAGACTGAAAGTAACAGCTTCACAGTTAGACGGCCTTCCGAAATTTTACAATCGCAAAAAAATGATGTTTGGACCTCCGTTTTAGCACTTTTGCCGTTGTCCCGGTCTTTCCGAAATTTTCCGACGAGTTTTTGAAGATTTTTGAGGAGAAAACCTAGATTCGAAAGTGAGCAGCGTATGGAAGAAGATGAAGTATCGAAACATTTTTTTTAAGAGCAGTTTCGTGAGTGTTTTCAATAAATTAAAAGGAAGGGCAAAATGGTCATTTGGAACCCGCTTTGGATAAGTTTCTCTAATTCTGGACACGCGATGAAAGTTTTTTTAGCGGTGGGTTTTACATAAAACTTTTTTAGTTTTGGGCATTTCAAAATCCTCCCATTTTTTAATATGAAATCACAAATTGTACCAATTGTGGTGTTTGATAGTTTATATTTTCCATAAAATTATTTTCCAAATCACCATTTTTCATATTTTCTTTCAAAATGGTAAAAATAAAACTAGTCCAACCCTTACAAAAATATTATTTTTCAAGAAAAATAATGACATTCAAACATCCAATTTAAGTTTTACATAAAAAATTCAAAATTCTATGAAATATTTTTTCTAGTAAAATATTTCGTAAAATAAATTTATTTTCTATATTTTTCACATTGTAAACAACAATAATGCTAAGTCTACTACCAAATGTTTACAATCCTTTTACAACCACTCACCCATGTGCTGACATGTATGGATGAAAGTTGTAAGAGGGTTGTAAGCATTTGGTTGTAACCGTAGCATACACACCCTTAATGTATTTGATTCCAACAACTTTGATCCTAGAACATTGTACTAAATGCGACAGTATCATGTTATATTTTCATATTAGATTTTTCTGCTGATTTATTTTAACAAAATTGTTTTTATTAAGACTGAAGAAGAATTTTCCATCTATAAATATCCACAGTTAACAATTGATCCTCAAGACGCATGTCAACACGTTTTTTTTTCTTATACTCATCTACCTATTGCCATCAAAGAATTGAACATACAAGTTCTTTGTAAAATATTTCTGCCGGCTAGAACCAAGTTACACAAGTAGGTCAAATTTCTCATTGGGCATTGCCTTCTTTGAAATGCAATATTTAGAATAATGATTCAGTGTCAAAGACATTAGAAGCATAAAATTTCTAGTTCTCCGTTAATAATGATGATTCCTTTTAAAATAATAAAAAAGAATGATAGCTTTTATATTTTGAAATATACTTTAGATTTCCAGTCAAACTTTACATACAACAACACTCCATGGCGAATTTTTCAATCAGTTCACAATTTCTATGAGAAGAAATTTCTTTGTGAATAACAATGTTCAACTCCTTGAACTAGAACTTAAATAGTATTATACTAAGCTGAGTTCTAATCTTCCAACACGCATTATCAACTCAAAGGTCGAACTCTTTTGGCATTACGTTCTTGACAAACAAAATGCCAATGGCTAAACATATTCCACTATTGTGGAAAGCTCTACTTACATGTCTTCCAAAGCTGAGCATGGAATGACGTCTTCCGACATGGTTCTCTCCACTAGAACTTGACTAAAATGAAACCAATCTGTTGCCTGGCTCTCCATATTTTTTATACACAATCCCTAGGACTTCTTAATTTCTGATCCCTGCAGGGGATACCGAAAGAGTTAACGGACAAAATAAAATTAAAATTATTACTCAACGGAGCTGAGTACCTTCCACAGTGTCTTCTGTCTCCATCAGTTGAACTCCTGCACCATCTCTTTCCTCACTGCTCGTCTTCTCAACCTTCAGCTTCTGCACGAAAGAAGAGCAACTTAGATCAATAACTCGGTGTGTCTCATAGTTTGAAAAATATATGTATTGTTTGGTTAATCAGTCGGGGAGTGGGGGTGTAAAAGGAAAATTCATCAGATCAGTTAGACACTGGCTCTTTGCAGAGCAGCAAAAACAATAAAGTTTGTGTTCCTTCTTCTCTAGGAATTGATGAATTTGTGCTTTCTAGTTAATGATTTCACGAGGCTCACTCGTATGCAATAAAATTTTTTGTTGATCAATGAGCAAATTGAGCTTTGTTTGCAAGCTCATGGTGCTAATTTATTGTAGAAAAATGATAACAAATTAGATAAGATAAATCAATACTTAAATTATTAATTTTATTCAATGTCTACAAATACTGTCTGCCATTCTTGAAATCGGTCATGTAAAAAGCTAATCACACATTAAATAGTAATCTAAATATACAAGCAATCAACGTCGCGAGTTTAACAAGCATAATACCCCTACGCACAGTCTAGGGTTTATGTACAAAAGGTATATATTATTAGGTTCAAACGCGAGCTCGTGTTCTTGTTGTGCTCAAGCTTTGATCAGATCGAGAGCTTTTAGCAAGTTGAGCCGAAGCAAGCTCGACTCAATAACTCCAATGTTAAAATGAGCTGAGCTAGGGCCTAGAAGAGAAATATATATATATATATATATATATATAAACCCCTTCTATACGGGATAAGTTTACGGGAAGAGTTTACGGGATAGACCAATTTCTTACGGAGAGAAAAGAAACTCAAAATATCTGGCAGAAATATACGTATGTTTCTCTTCTGAAATTTATTTCTATTTAATATTTAAATCTCTCTCTCTACTCTTAAAAACAAACATATCTCTATCTTCAAAAATAAGGCTTATCTATCAATTTAGTTTTAAACACAGAGGAATTTATTTATTTTAAAAAACATAGATAGATAAATTGTTCCATTTATTTTTTTTAAATAAAGATAATTTTTTTTAAAAAAAGAAACTATCCTTAGAAATAAATATACCTTTAAAAATTATATTTAAAATATTAATTTTAATGTTAATCTTAATATTAATGTTGATATTAATTTTAATTGTTACATTAATTTAAATTTTAATGTTAAAGTTAATTTTAATGTTAATGTTAATGTTAAAATTAATTTAAATTTAAATTTGTTTTTAAATAAATTTAAATCTAAATCTAAATCTAATTTTAATTTTAATGTTAATTGTTAATGTTAAATTTAATTTAAATTTAAATTTATTTTTGTTTTTAAATAAATTTAAATCTAAATCTAAATTTAAATTCTAATCTTAATTTTAAATTATATTCTTAATCTTAATCTTAATCTTAATTTTAATATTACATTTTAATGTTAATATTAATATTAATATTAATGTTAATGTTAATATTAATGTTAATGTTAAACTAAACATAATGTTAATGTTAAAATTAAAATTAAAACTAAAATTAAAATTAATATCAACAATAAAGTTAGCACCAAAAAACTAACATGAGAAATAATATTAAAATTAACATTAATATTAAGTATATTTTTGAATAACATTTTAAAAAGATATTTACGTTTAAAGATATATTTTTTTTAAAACAATCCATCTCTACTTTTAAAAATTATAAAATTAACTTTTATATCTCTATTTTTTGAATAAATAAATAAATTTCTCACTATTTAAAAAATAAACAGACTTATCTTTGAGATAGAGATAGGTTCCTTTTTTAAAGGAAAGATCTAACATTTTTAAAGTGAAAGAAATAAAGATGAGAACCATAAGTATATTTCTCATCCCGTAAGTTTGTCCCGTAAGTTATTCCCGTAGGAGAAGCTTTCTGTATATATATATATATATATATATATATATATATATATATATATATAAAGTACAGTGGGTTTTTGGTCCGACCCATGTGCTTTGGTTCAACGATGATGAAAGGACTAAATTGTCCCTCTTTCTATAAGAGAGGAGGAGGTCCCATGTGTATGACCGATTGTAGGAACGGGTTGTAAAGCGCAAAACTCTAGAGGGGGGGTGAATAGAGTAGGCAGCAGAAATTAACTATTAAAAAAATGATAGCAATAAGATCACAGATATGTAAATGAAAAGTAGAGAGTAGAGAGCAAATGCAAACACAAGGATGTATACTGGTTTCCCTCTTGTGAGGACTAGTCCAGTCGGAAGAACTCTAGCTTCCAGTTGAATCCACTATGGAAAATCACAAGTTTTCATCCGAAGTTCTTGCAACTTCTACAACGCGAGCTTTGATCCGAAGTACTCGACCAACTTCAATTGTGAAGAGTCTTTCTTCAATCAAGCCTCTGATTACAATCACTCTGAAACTTCTAGACTGTACCCCACTGTCAAATCGACTAGAGGATTGTAACTGGCTTGGGATTTGAAAATGAATAGCTCAGAACACTTTGGAAGAAGTAGTAGGCTTATAGAGAAGAGATATGAAAGTGAATTGGTGTATGAGTGAATTGAAATGATCGAAATCCTTCTCTATTTATAGTTTTTCCAAAGGCATAATTCTGACAGAATTCGGGCAGAATTCGGACAGAACTCTATGAGAAAATCTCGTTGGGATCCGTAACTGCGGGAAGACCAAGTTCAAAAAGCAACGTTCACTAACCGAACTCTGGCCGAATTCGGGCCGAATTCTGTTGGAGTTCTGTCAGAGTTTTTGCAAATTGGTTTTCGGGCTTTTTGAAAAGTCAAACAGTTAGGAAGTAGTTTGGGCTTTTGTAAGTGGGCTTGTTTTCAAAATGAAGGGTATTTTGAAAACGTTTCTTGGGTAGCCTATTTGCCAGTACGATGCAGTTTACATCGTATTCCTAGACTCAATAAATATAAAAAATACATTGATGAAATAGGAAAACCAAGAGCCCTTCGATGACGCCTTTCTTCAGATATTTGAGCAGACTTGAAGACGTCTTTTTCTTTGACAGCGGTCGTCCAAAGATAAACAGATCTGGAAATCTGAATACCTTTCGGGGGCTCCCCTCGACTCATGTCCGCTGACCGGGCAGCGGAACCCTCGATGCAAGGCCCCGGATAGGTCGTTGGTCGGTTCAGAGAAATCTTCTTGTATAACGCCCGTCTTTGGTCGTTAGCATATGTCCTAGTTTGACAAAGCTTGATCATGCTTACTGCATGTCTAAGAACATGTTAGACGAACAAAACAATATGATACAAGCATAGCAATATGATATAGAGAATATCTAGGACAATGCTAACATTAGGACAATGCTAAGTTTAAGTAGCAACATGAAGTGATTACATGAATATTAGTGATGTTATTATGTTAAACTTAATTGATTAACCATATTCAAAAATATGATATAATCATTGGGCTAACAATCTCCCCCTTTTTGATTATGGCAAATCCTTTAAGTTTAATATATATACAATAGATGCATGTATCACTAATAAACACATAATACTAGAATAGTGTGTGCTAACTTAAACTTATTCTCCCCCTTTGACATGATCAAAAATAAGTTCCCCCGTAATTAGAGCTAAAATGAACTCAAGCACAAGTAAAGGAGGAAAGCAAAAATAATCATGATCAAGTATTAGGAGAACAGTGTAACGATAAGTTCAAAAAAAATGCATAAAATAGAAAAATATGTCAAAAATAGTTGGTTGAACTTAAAAACATTGAAATCAATCAATACATAGTTTACCAACTAGAAATCTAAAAATGACATTCAAAACACATTTTGTTCATCATATTGTATTTTGAAATAGACCCAAAAAATTATATCAATATAGTAGGAATCTATCATTGGTCATAAATAAATTATGAGGAATAGAAATTCGCAGATCTAGTATATACCAAAAATGAAAATATAATGAAACTTTTAACAATAATCACAAAAAAATATGATTCATAATTTGTCCATACAAATTAGTGAATCAAGTCCACAAAGAGTATAATCATTAAAAAGATATCAAAATAAATATACTAGATTCTATTCAAAATCTATACCAAAGTTCATGCATTTGAATTCAATTACCTTAGCATGATATATGTATATCCATTAGATAAACATGAAGGTAATGAAGGCAAAATACTTGAGAAGGAGAAATTCAGTCGACTTGAATGCTCCCCCACAAAGTATGATCAGTCTAAATATAGATAATCATGAACTTTGAGATAAAATCTCAATAAGAAATGCCAAAAGTAATTTTAAACTCAATGAATAATCAAATAAGGATGATTAAATATATATTTGGCAACATAAATTTTAGAAACTTGAATGAGAGAATTAAAAATAAATAATAATAATCATATATTCTCTCATCTAATACAAATCCAAAAATCATGAACAACTCAACAAGATATTTTAAGCAAAAGAATATATGTCTATGATGAACTAGGTATACCACATATTAAGGGCATAAAAAAAAAGTGAAACAATTAATTTGCTCCCCCTTAAAATATGAGTATCTAGTTCCGAAGAAATTTATATGCAAGAATAGATAAAATAAATAAGAACAAAATCTAAGGAATATCCAAGATATGCATCTTTTCTTTCCTTTGATCAAATGCATGTAAAGTCCCAAACTTAAAACAAATATCATTTTTAGGCAAATAAAAGATATATCCAATGAATAAATGCTTAAAGATGAAAAAATTATGTCTTCAATAAAAAATATAATACAAATCATTTCATGTAAGTAAAAGATTTTTTAAAGCGGTCTTTAATAATAACATTTGAGTACCGGACAGATTCAATAAATCAAAAAGAAATCAAAAAGGCTTTTCAAAAATGTGGAATTTATTATGAAATACTGTCTTAATAAATGTTCGAATGCGTAGTTCATTTCTTCCCTTTTAAAGCCTTAGCACGGTGTCCACCTGACAACCGTAAGGTTTAAAGAAAAAAACCGCTTTGAGAGAGAGACATTCAATATGCTTGACTTCTCCTTCGCAAAGAGTTACTGCTATAGACAGTAAATAACTTAAATAAGAAGATAATAATATAAAGCTCAAAATCATTGAATATTACACAAGTTAAAGACGAAATCACAAGACCATAATATTCAATGAGTAGTCACAAGATCATCAAGTATCGAATAATGTGACAGAAAAGAATATACCAAACGATAACAAACAATAACCTATGGAAGATCAATGTATATTACCTTTTGTAAGAAAATATCATTAAATAATATTTTCCATCAAGGCTAAAATTCAAAATCCATCAGATAACAATTGCAACTAGATCTCAATAAATCTTTAGTTTATAAAGTATAGATCAATCTTGGGTTAGCTGTAGAGGTACTGTCCCAGCTAACGGAGGTTCACCGGGGA
Organism: Iris pallida; assembly: GCA_029216955.1. Classification (NCBI taxonomy): domain Eukaryota; kingdom Viridiplantae; phylum Streptophyta; class Magnoliopsida; order Asparagales; family Iridaceae; genus Iris; species Iris pallida. Next base: position 15,357,620 of record JANAVB010023995.1, read on the forward strand.
ACACTTAAATACCGCTTCGCTTCGACCGTAGTCGTGGTGACAGACAGACCCTTTGTAGGCTTGTACCCAAAACAAATCTCTTCTTTAATAACCGAGGATTTAAGAAGAATTAGTGCAATATGAAAAAAAAAATTCTATGGACTTAAAAAAATCTTAGAACAATGTAGCATACGGTATAAGATGTATCAATTACATTAATCCATATGTGGTACAAAGTTCATTGGGTAACAATAAAATATAAAATATTTATAAATCAAAATGTAGGACCTAGATACGTTGATGTATTTTGGAACCTAGGAGACTGGGTTCAGTACCTTGGATCCAGAACTAGATAATAGTTGCATTTAGACCTTAATAAATCTTAAGTCTATAAAGTATTGATCACTTCGGGTTAGCTGTAGGGACCGGTTCCCAGCTAGCGGTAGTCCGAAGACTAGTACACCGTGTCGCTTCAGGTTATTTACACCTGTATGACAGAAGGACCCTTTCGGCTTGTTCCTAAAATGATCTCTACTCTTAAGAACTTAGATTCAAAGAAAAATATGCAGTATCATCGAACAACATCAAAATCCAGAATCTCTAAATATAAGAGAAGTAAATACCCAAAGAATGGTTTATCAAGATCAAGATATTAAAAATATCATATATCCAAAATGTCTACCAAAAAGCCAAGAAAGAGAGGCTTTGAGGAAGAAGCTAATAAAGATAAGAACATAAATTTGTTTAAAAAATCAATAGCTAAAGTATGAGATAAGCACAAGTTTGAAAATACTTTTCAAAATAATATAATATAGAACTTGAACTTAACTCATATATCCCCATAAAGATATTTATACAATATAAGAAACATGTGAGCAATGGATTATTCATGCATCATTAACAAGCATAAAAAAAATATCACAAGATCAAAAACATGCATAAATATGCTTTGTCAGACAAAGATGTAATTGATTCATAAGAAGTTAATCACAATAAAATATGAGAATCAATAGTGAATATATTATGCAAGCACAAGATTAAAATAAAAATTATATGTATATATTTTTCAAGTAAATAGAAGAATTGTGCTAAACATACATACTCACAAAATACTGATCAAAGTAAATACGACATGTTAAAGACAAATCGGTAAGAAGTGACCATTAAAAAAATATTAAAGACGAAGAGTCAAAACATTTTCATCAAAACAAAATTAAGCTCCTATGCATGCTTCAAGAATAAAGATTAAAAGTAAAGAGCATACGTAGACAAATGTGTCACACTAATAGAAAATAACAAACTATATAGTATGAACTAATCATTTAAGCTAAACAGCTAGACAAGCTAGGATTATATCTCACATTGATTCAAACAATAGACACTTAAAAAGATATCAATGAAAGCTAATAGCACGACATCAGTAAGAACATGCTAGATATTAAAAACTATTTAGGAAGCATGTTACCGAAGTGGTTCTAGTGACCACACTTCTGTTGGTGCAATTGCATGGAAGATGACCTTTGTAGCTTTGCAATCACCAACATGTTCCATGGTTCTAAGGTTCAGCATAAGTACCTCCACCTGAAATATTAGGTGAAGACTTTGGTATCCAATACTTGGATCCATATTTGTTAGCTTTGGGAACCCATTTGCACAAGTTCATATCAACAAGCTTTCTAATCTGACAATAATTAGAAACATGTCCATTCATACCACAAAAATGACAGAAAGAATTAACATTAGTATTATGTGCAGTAGTATGAGAACGTGTAGTAGTGTGATATGATGTGCGTGGATACTTGTAATAGAAAGCATGGTTATGTGAAGCTTTAGCTTTGCTTGCTTCCTTTCTAGATGATCTGTCGTGTGTGACTTTGTGATGTGCTAAGTGTCTTGTGTTAGACTGAGTCGTAGGTTGTACTACCTGCTTTTCCAGTCTAATCTCTAACTTTTTAGAGTTAGCACAGATCTCATCATATTTAGCAGAAAGAGCATCAATTCTACATGAAGCAATAGAATACTTCTTCTTTTCTTATTCTAATTCCTCCTTAAGTTTAGCATTTTCTTGAGTGCTTTTCTCAATGCAATCAAGTGCCTCATGCAATCTAAACTTCAGTGTGGAAATCTCAGTAGAATTATCAGAAGGAGAACTATTTCCAGCATCTTCAATAAGCAAGTAAGCTTTTCATTCTCCCGCTTATAGGATAGAATATCCTTTCTAGCTTGCTTATACTTATCTAATACTTTCTTGTGTTCTTCTAATAGATCACTGAAAGCATCAGATAACTCATCATAAGAAAATTCATTCTCTTCAAGAAGGGAATTATTCTGTACCTCTTTAGATAATGCCATTGAGCATAGATTTGTAGCTTTATGAGGTCTCTGTTCTTCTTCTTCAGAATCTCTTGTTTCGCTTTCACACCATATGCTCGTGCTAGTGTACTTGTGAGATGATGATCTTCCTTCATTTGATTGTTCGTAGTGACTCTCCTTTCTAGTAGTAGTACAATCTTCTTGGATGTGGCCTATCTTCTTGTAATTGTCACATACAAGCTCTTCTTCGTATAATGGATTGTGTTGTACCTTAAATTCCAATTCCATCATGCATATATTTGCATCATTATAAAGACTATCCTTCTCTCTGGAGTTGCTAGCATTGCTTTCATACCTGCACTTATAAGTAGCTTCAAGAACTTTCCAAATTTTATGAGATGTTGTGCAAGTAGAAATAAGATTGAATACATTTGTGTCTACAGCACAATAAAATATATGCATAGCTTTTGCATCAAGGCTAGCTAACTTCTTCTCTTCCTCCGTGTAACTATAATAAGGCTTATTGATTATAGAGGATGTGAGAATAGAAGTGATAGTAGGCTTTTTGTAGCCATTGACAACAATTGACCATAAGTCAAAATCTAGAGACTTCAGGTAGAAGCACATCCGTGTTTTCCAATAACTATAGTTTGTTCCATCAAATAGTGGGAGTCTATTTGAGGATTGCTCTTCAGTTGTGAAGTACATACTTACCATATGTGATACTGTGATCTATGTAACAGCTGTAATAAATAAGAATATAATAGCAGTGTTACCTTGCTTTACCTGTATAGCCCGCTCTGATACCAATTGTAGGAACAATTGGGATCAGAATATAATACCTCTAGATGCAGCACTGGCTCTGATACCAATTGTAGGACCGATTGTAGGAACGAGTTGTAAAGCGCAATACTCTAGAGGGGGGTGAATAGAGTAGGCAGCGGAAATTAACTATTAAAAAAATGTTAGCAACAAGATCACAGATAATATATCACAGATATGTAAATGAAAAGTAGAGAGTAGAGAGCAAACGCAAACACAAGGATGTATACTGGTTTCCCTCTTGTGAGGACTAGTCCAGTCGGAAGAACTCTAGCTTCCAATTGAATCCACTATGGAAAATCACCACAAGTTTTCATCCGAAGTTCTTGCAACTTCTACAACGCGAGCTTTGATCCGAAGTACTCGACCAACTTCAATTGTGAAGAGTCTTTCTTCAATCAAGCCTCTGATTACAATCACTCTGAAACTTCTAGACCGTACTGCACTGGCAAATCGACTAGAGGATTGTAACTGGCTTGGGATTTGAAAATGAATAGCTCAGAACACGTTGGAAGAAGTAGTAGGCTTATAGAGAAGAGATATGAAAGTGAATTGGTGTATGAGTGAATTAAAATGATCGAAATCCTTCTCTATTTATAGTTTTTTCAAAGGCAGAATTCTGACAGAATTCGGGTAGAATTCGGACAGAACTCTATGAGAAAATCTCGTTGGGATCCGTAACTGTGGGAAGACCAAGTTCAAAAAGCAACGTTCACTAACCGAATTCGGGCCGAACTCGGGCCGAATTCTGTTGGAGTTCTGTCAGGATTTTTGCAAATTGGTTTTCGGGCTTTTTGAAAAGTCAAACAGTTAGGAAGCAGTTTGGACTTTTGTAAGTGGGCTTGTTTTCAAAATGAAAGGGTATTTTGAAAACGTTTCTTGGGTAGCCTATTTGCCAGTACGATGCAGTGTACATCGTATTCCTAGACTCAATAAATATAAAAAATACATTGATGAAATAGAAAAACCAAGAGCCCTTCGATGACGCCTTTCTTCAGATATTTGAGCAGACTTGAAGACGCCTTTTTCCTTGACGGCGGTCGTCCAAAGATAAACAGATCTGAAAATCTGAATACCTTTCGGGGGCTTCGCCACCCCCACGGGAGGCGCTGCCCCCTCGACCCCTGTCCGCTGACCGGACAGCGGAACCCCCGATGCGAGGCCCCGGATAGGTCGTTGGTCGGTTCAGAAAAATCTTCTTGTATAACGCCCGTCTTTGGTCGTTAGCATGTCCTGGTTTGACAAAGCTTGATCATGCTTACTGCATGTTTAAGAGCATGTTAGACGAACAAAACAATATGATACAAGCATAGCAATATGATATAGAGAATATTTAGGACAATGCTAACATTAGGACAATGCTAAGTTTAAGTAGCAACATGATAGTGATTACATGAATATTAGTGATGTTATTATGTTAAACTTAATTGATTAGCCATATTCAAAAATATGATATAATCATTGGACTAACACCATGTTGGGTGCGGAGCAACCGGTTGTTCCAGCGGCACCCCCGCCTCCAGCTCCTCTTGCACCGCCCTTCCCTCCGCCGCCTCGGCTCCATCCTCGCCCACGCCGTCGTCGCCGGCCTCTTCCGCAACCCCTTCGTCGCAAGCAGCCTCCTCCACCGCGCCGCCGACGCCGACCCTTCCTTCGCCGCCTCCCTCTTCTCCGCCATTACCAACCCCAACCCCTTCTCCTTCAACACCGCCATCGCCATCTCCGCCGACCCACTCTCCATCTACTCCCAAATGCTCCGCCGCCGCGTTCCTCTCGACTCCTACACCTTCTCTTCCTTACGCAACACCACCACCGCCACCAGGTCGCTCCACGCACACGCCCTCCTCGGATTCTGGCCCGACCCCTTCGTGTAGACCGTCCTGCTCACCGCCTACTCCCGACGCGGCTCCGTCGACCACACCCTGCGGGTGTTCGACGGAATGCCGCACAGGGACTTCGTCTCCTGGACCGCCGCCGTCTCGGTCCTCGTCGCCCTCGGACGCCCCGCGACGGCCCTGTGCGTCTTCGCCTCCATGAGGCCCCACGCCGCCCCGAACGTCGCCACCGTGGTCTTTGCCGTGTCCGCCTCCGTCGGGCTCGGGTCCCTGGCGCTGGCCCGGTGCCTGCACGCCTACGTCGAGAAGGCCAGGTTCGGAGGCCACGCCTCCGTCCAGAACTCCCTGGCGCTGGCCCAGTGCCTGCACGCCTACGTCGGAAAGGTCGGGTTTGTGTCCGTGCCATTATGGCACGGGTTATCCACTATATATATATATATATATATATATATATATATATATATATATATATATAGGTGCCTAACCCAACGTGTGTTCTATGTGACTTGGATAATGAATCTATGCGACACTTATTCTTTGAGTGTGAGGTGTCCTGATACATCTGGAATAAATAATGCCGTGCGCTGGACGGATGTGACACAGGCAGGGAGATCGGTGATATCATCAATGGGATCCGGGATCGAAGAGGGAGAGGACAGGTCTGGTACAAGAGTGCTAGAGTACGGCTGGCTGCTGTTGTCTGACATGTATGGAGGGAAAGGAATCGTCGCATCTTCGAGGGACTTACCACCCCTCCTGTAGGCATCTTCCATAATATTGATTTTGATGTAAAAGCTATAGAAACCTGATGAGTGGGAGTCCCACTCTGATTGTATGATTGGAATAAAATTTACCCTTTTCCATATATATATATATATATATATATATATATATATATATATATATATATATATAATGGTTCCTAAGTGGAGTCCACGTGTCAAAATCCAAGTAGTCATCACACCCCTCTAAACACTACCATTGCTTTCGTATATTCTGTTGGGATTGGTACAATCCATGCAAGCATTGGTAAGCAAATGGGTTTCGACACATGGAGCTCAAGAACCACCCGGCGGTTTTATATTATGGAACCACCCTATGTTACATGGGTTGGATAGGGATTGAGTGGATGAGATTAAAAGGTGGTGTCCTTTTAATCTCATCCACTCAATCCAAATCCAACCTATGTAACATAGGATGGTTCCATAATATGAAACCACCCAGATGGTTTTAGTCTTTTAGAGCAAATATATATATATATATATATATATATATATATATATATATGCATTGGTATGCAAATGGGTTTGAAACACGCAGTTCCCTCAGGAACATTTTCACCCTATAGAGATAATAACTACTTATTTATTGTGCCCATACAGAGATAATTTATCCCTTGTAGATCTCAACATATCTACTTGTTATCTGTTGTAACCAATTATGACTTTGTACAGTACATCCATTCTAGAGATACTTGTTCATATTAATAAACATAGTTTCCTCTTCCTCTTCCACAGAGTTCCTGAAGAATTCATTAGTCTTTGAGACTACAACACGTTATCAACACGCAACTCTACCACAAGGCTCACATTTTGCGATCATCCTCGAACGAAACGAGTGAGTAGATCTAAAAAACTAAATCTGGCTATTCTTCTTCTGAAGCCACAGCAAAGTAGTTCATTACTGCACACAAATTTTTTCATGAACTAACGTCGCCTCTATGACAGCAAAGCTGTTCTCGCAGCACACAAAATTCATCGGAAACTAACATGGTCGTCTACAGGAAAGAAAAAAGATGTGACATGGAAGCATTGCACGATTGTAGACGAGGATTAGAAACAGCTACAATGCAAATATTGTGGGTCTAGATATTGGAAGGGGTGTTCTGCATGAAGCACCACCTAGTCCGAACGAAGAAGAATGTAGAAATATGCAACCAAGTTTCTGATAATGTTGCCAAGTTGTTCAACCATCTTCTTACTACCAATGACAACAAGAAGGAAAGAATGGAGGAGCACTATGACATCAGGAGGCCGAATTACTTCGGTGGTGCAAGCAGTACCGGTGCCTATGGAAGTGGAGAGAAGGAAAATGAATAGGTGTTGCCACGGGAGGGGGTGGACGAGAGAGGATGACGCAAGACACATTGAAGCAAGTTTGGAAGGCATAAGATAAGGATATGATTTGTCAAGCAATTTGTTTGTGTTTTATGTTCATGTTCTTCCTTTCCATATCGTGAAGAGTCCCTATCTACATGCTATATTGGAGGGAGCCACAAGCTTCTGAACTAAAGCCTCCGACGTATTACAAGATTAGGAACAAATTCCTAAATAGGGAGGGGGGAAATGTGAAAGCGCATGCGAAGGATTACAAGGAGTATATATATATATATATATATATATATATATATATATAATTGACAAAACCCTAATCAATGTTGAATTACCATCTTCATCACCAACTACCAAAGGATTTGTATCCTTGATCATCATCATCTACATCATCCAATACAAAACCTATTATAATACAAAGATTAGTTGATTCCTTTGATATATTTGAAAGTGTTTCTATCCTTACGATCCAGTTGGCGACGATATCTTCAACCAATATATTTTCTTGGTTCACTTATTAACATCGAAAGTCGAGGTAGAAAATCTATTAGCTAAAAAAAGATTAGTGAAATTATTATATTAACACTTCATTAAGTGAGCATAGCGTACTTCATTTCTGCCTCAAAAGTAGGTATGAGGCGCACGAGGTGCGCACCGTAGAAGTAGTTGTGAGGCGCAGATGATTCTACGCCGTCTCATAGCAAACTAGGCGCAGGGGTGAGCCCCGAGCCCACGTGCCTGATAGGCTTTTTAAAACGTCATCATCAGCATCAAGTAGGTGTGACCAACAGAACATGCAATTTTGGCCACCGAACCGACTTAATTCGTATACAATTTATATTTAAACGAAACCGACCTAAAGACCCTCAAAACTGATTGGTTTTGTTAACCGACTAGCTCGTTGTCAGGTCCGTTAATTCACTTAATAATTGATGGATTAAAAATTCCATGGAATAGCTTTATTTTACTAGGCCTAAATCAAATTAACATAGCATCTTCACAAAATGTTCTAAATTATAAATCTTTCTAGGTCTACATACCCTACTTAACAAGGCTTAAGTTATTCAAAAATTTGGCCCAAATCTAAGTACTAAGCTCCCCAAACTATCTTTTCCTTTATATAGTTCATATGTTACATAATTAAAAATATAAAATAATAAAAGTATTCAGGCCGGTCGGTCAATTCAAGCTGGAAATCATAACCAACCCGACCTATAAAAAATTTAAAAGTTCATAACCGGACCAATAGATCCTTGGACGAGAACCGACGATCAACTCCGTCAGGTAACCCTACTTTCGGTAATCATCAACACCCTAGCACCAAGTCCCTTTTCACCCAGCAGAGAAAGAAATAACAGGTATAGATTACCACCCTGGGAGGAGGAAAACTTACTCAAAGGACATCAAAATTTAGAAGTTCATAACCGGACCAACAGATCCTTGGAAGAGAACTGACGATCAGCTCCGTCAGGTAAACCTACTTCCGGTAAACATCAACACCCTAGCATCAAGTCCCTTTTCACCCAGCAGAAAAGGAAATGACAGGTATCGAGTACCACCCTGGGAGGAGGCAAACTTACTCAAAGGACATCAAAGTTTTACAAGCATTGTACACATCAGTGTTATTAGAACCCCCAACTTCAGGTCTTTTAAAAGCATTGTCCACATCAGTGTTATCAGAATCGAATTTCAGTATCAAAATCGAGTTCCAATAACAGGATTAGACAACGCTGGAGGTTGGAGGCACTGTGGGCTGAAGATCGAGGTGGCTAACACTAGTCCTGAGCCGGAGTTGGAGGTGAAGGTTACAGTCGGAGTTGCAAGATGGACAACCTTTTTGTTCTGTCTTTTCCAACTTTATCAAACTACTTAAGTTTCTTCTTCTCTTTGTAAACCATATCTTTTTTCTTTTTCTTGCTTTTCCTTTACTTTTTATTTTTGGTTTTGGTTTTGCTTCAAAGATTATGGTTGAAGAAACAGAACCATCTCTCTTCCTTCAAGGATTATGGATTCTGCTCTAATATTACATTGATTTTCATGGCTCTGCTACCATGTTGAAACTCATATTGCAGAGGGAAAGATCAATTGTAAGAAATAGCCAACATGCTCTCATAGGAGAGCTTATATGCAAAGCTAGACCATAGTCACACAACACAGGTCAAGGTTCACTTAGATATGTGCTAGGAGTACGGTTATGGGGGTGTGTTACTTTCAATGGTACGCAATAGAGGTAGGCTCACCTGTAAATTGTGCTTCATTTAAGAGCAGGTTTTTTTCATTTTTATTATATATATATATATATATATATATATATATATATATATATATATATATATATTTGGAATAAGGGTAAATTTTATTCCACGCATAACAAAGTAAAAGTATTACAGTACACAATCTCACATCTCACCCACCCCGGTTAGGGGGCCATTACAGATACATCGAATTATAAATTATTTAGAATTCCAACGGGAGGGGTAATCAGCCCCTCAAATATACGTCTGTTATGCTCCCTCCAAACGTGCCAGACTGATGCTGCAAGTCGAACTCTGGCCATCCTAGTCCAACCATGCTCCATACCTCGGCGATCCCTGATCCAAGTGAGAATCCCCCGTATATCTCTGGCCCTGCCAACACCTCCCAGCGACCTTGTGCATTGCTCAGACCAGATATGCCAAGTCACCGGACACTCAAAGAAGAGGTGGCCAATAGATTCAGCCGTCGATGAACATAGTACGCACTCCGGGTCTGGAATTTGCACCCCAAACCTGATTAGCCTGTCCCTCGTCATCAACCTGCCAAATAGTAGCTTGTATGTACATAGCTGCATTTTTCGGACAATCCCTTTTTTCCAGATAAAATCAAACTCCGTAATCCTGTCATGAGGGGTCCTGACCAGATTGTAACAACTCTTGAAGTGGAAGGGGCCTGCCCCACCATCCACCCCAGGAGCAGCCCAACTCCAGGAATCTGCATGATGGCTAGCGTCAATGGTGATCCGGCGAATCTTGTCTCCAAACTGAGCAGTATACCGATAGTCCTCAGGCCTCCAGATTCCATCCCTAATAATCAGAGTGCACTTCAGCCCTCTACTCGCCTCTCTGCCCATCTGTGATCCCAAGGTCTCCAGGAGGGAACCATTACCCATCCACGGGTCTAGCCAAAGATCGGTGTTAGCCCCATCTTTCATGATACTGCATATATTGGACTGAAAAAACCGATCTGCATCTAAGAATAGCCTTAAAGGGAACAGAGAAATTGTTATCAATCCTACAGGACCAGAAATTAGTCCGCCTCAAGTATCTGCTAGCCATCCAATCTGCACAAAGAGAGCCGCATTTGATGAACTGCTAAGCCATCTTCACCCCAGAGGCCTCCCTAACCGCAAGAAGTGGTCTCAACCCCACTCCTCCTTCCTCCCTAGGTCGGCAGAGTTGCTCCCATGCTATCGCATGCATACCTCCTCGCCAGATGAAATTGGCGCATATGCTCTCCACCTTCCGGATGGTGGCCACCGGAATCTTTATCGACTGTAACCAGAACATAGCAATGTCCGAAATGACCGACCTCACTAGCTCGATGCGGCCCCCAAAAGATAGTCCAACTGCCTGCCAGCCTTCCACTCTCCTTTGGGTAAACTCCACCAGGCTATGGCAGTCTTGGTCCCTAGCATAATTCACCGTCAGAGGTACTCCCAGATACTTAACCGGTAGTTCACATTTCTCCACTCCCAGCGCAAAAGCCCTTTCCTCCTTGAGTGAGCAAGTCGAGTTGAAGTAAACTCTGCTCTTCCCTATTCAGCTGAAGCCCAGACAACCGCCCAAACTCCTCCATAATATCTGAAAGCGCACGCATCCCCCACATAGAAGGCTGAAGAAGCACCAAGAGGTCGTCAGCATAAATCAAGTGGGATACCACCGGATTTACCAGCCTAAAGAGAGGAACAATCTTCCTACTATGCACCGCCAGGTCCATCAGGTAAGTGAAGTACTCCATCACCAGAGTGAACAGATACGGGGAGAGGGGATCCCCTTGCCAAAGTCCCATGTTGCTCATGAAGAAACCATAAGGAGTACCCTGAATGAGAACCGAAAAAGTGGGAGAGCAGATGCATTCTCTCACCCTCGCTACCCACATCTCGTCAAACCCCATGGCTAGCATAAGGTAGCAAAGGAAGTCTATGTTGACAGTGTCGTACGCTTTCCTCAGATCCAGCTTCACACAGGCCTTCATCCCCCCTGGCTTGTTGAAATCTCTGATCATCTCATGAGCAAGCAGACTGTGCTCAGCAATCGAGCGACCCTTGATGAAAGCCGCCTGATTCCGAGATACAAGGTCCTGTATAATCTCCTCCATGCGTCGGCACATAAGGTGGGTAATTATCTTATAAAGAGAATTACAACACGCAATAGGCCGGAAGTCGACGAGAGAAGTAGCGCCCTCTTTCTTCGGGACAAGGGTCAGGAAAGTGTGGTTCAACTCCTTCAGCAGCTTCCCTTACAAGAAAAACTCATGTACCGCCTCCAGAACTGGGTACTTAAGCACACCCCAGTGTCGCCTAAAGAACCCACTAGAGAAGCCGTCCGATCCCGGGACCTTAATGGGATCCGCATTCATCACAATAGCCTCCACCTCCTCCAATCTCACAGGGGCCAACAACAAGCTATTCCCATAAGGCGTCACCATCCTCTTCGTGACAAGCTCAGGGAACAAGGTGGGATAATCAGTCTGCTGATACAAGTCAGAATAAAACCGGACTGCCTCCTCTTGAATCTCCACAGGGTCGCCGACAAGCCTACCCTCGCCATTGAGAAGCCTGGGTATGCTGTTCCGGTGCTGTCTGGTCCAGATCACATCGTAGAAGAACATGGTGCACCGGTCCCCATCCTTGAGCCAGGAACACTTGGCCCTCCGCGCTGCACTGATCTCCTGCTGGAGCCTCAGGATGTTGACCTCCAAAATCAGGACCTTCTTCCTAGTCGCCAACTCCTTGCTCAACATATCTGCTTGTAAAGCTCGCTAAACCTCTCGCAGCTCGGTCTCCTTATCCTCCAGGGAAGACCGCGACATCGTCTTCACCCAGTTCCGAATGGCTTTCTTAGCCTGTTTGAGTTTGTGAACCATGCGAAACTGAATCGTGCCCTCCCGAGAGTGCTGCAACCCCCCATAACCACCTCCTCATAACCAGCAGATAGGTACCAGCTGTTGTTGTACCGAAACGGCCGAGCCTTCCAAGTGGGCCTCGTCGAGAAGCCTACCCGGATAGGGGATCACTGGTCCCTGCCGCAAGCCCCTCCGCCATAGAATTAGGGAAGCAGCGAAACCATTCACTGTTCCCTAGAGCCCTATCAAGCTGACAGGCAATCCTGTTATGGACCGCCTTATTATGCCAGGTCCATATGTGCCCAACCCTCTCCAGCCCCCTCAGTCCCGACAGGAGAAGACACCTCTGGAAGTCGTATAAGATCTGGTCAGGCACCGGACGGCCCCCCACCTTCTCATGTCGGTGCAGCATGGCATTGAAGTCCCCCATAAGTAGCATAGGGAGATGCAGATGCCCCGCCATGCGTCCTACACGCACAATGTCCTCCCACGGGACCACCCGTAGCCGCCTAACATTGTGCCCATAGACCGCACCCAGGATGAACCGGAATCCTCCTTTATTTACAAAAGAGATGCCAATAAGTTGCTCAGTCTTCAGAACCTGATCCCCCTCCCAACTATCATTGTTCCACTGAACCCAGATCCTTGCCATATCACAAAGATCTAGGTTATGAATATGGACCCAATTAGCAGGAGTCCTGCGAGATAGCATCGTCGCCCCTCTTATCTTCGTCTCAAGCATAATAGAGATGTCACACTTCTCACGCTTCAGCACTCCACCAATCTCCTTCCATCTCCCAATGGAACACCCTCCACGAATGTTCCAAGCGAGGACCGACATTAATTAATTAATGTGGGGTCCCTCTGGACAACACCTGGACTGACATCCGGAGGAAGTGCCTCATCCATCAAATCTAGATCCTCCCCCCTCCCTGAGGTGAGGACAAGGTGAGCCTGAATCCTAGATAGGGTAAAGGTTCAATCTGGATTGTCCTCGGTCTGATCATCTTCCCGCGAAGAAGGTGCATGCCTCTTCCTGCAATATACCTTCTCCACCACAGGAACCTCCATTTCATCCTGACTGCTACCAAGGGTAGTCATACCCCTGGTCACCATATTCCTCTGGTGTCTGAACGGAACTATCACGTCCTGCGGACTCTACTGACTCGCCTGGGTGTCTGTCTTCGGCCTCCTGGCAACCTCCATCATAGTGCTCTCCTCCTGTCTGCATGTCATCCCCGCTCCGGGGTTGGGGCTGTGCGCCTTCTCCGACTCCACCACCTCCATCAGTGCTACCGCGGGTCCAGCAGAATCCTTCCCTCTAGAAGTGCAGGCACTAGACACGTGGCAAAACCACTTACATAGGGAGCACATTGGAGGGACCCAGTCATACTCAACCCTCTGAGTTAGAACCTCCCCAGACGCCACCTCATATTCCAGCAGGCTCGGAAGTTCCGTCCCAGCTTTTATCTCCACAAATATCCTGGCATACATCAGTTTACTGCGGAAAGCCGTAGCATCATCCGCCTTGATCGGCCTACCAACCAAACTAGCTAATCTCATGAGTAGGGGAATGCTCCAGTATTTCACTGGGAACTCAGGAAAGCGGATCCAGACAGGGATCGCGTTGAGAACCTCCTACTCACATTTCAACTCCGGAGTCCACTCCTTCAGAATAATGAGCCTCCCGTCAAAAGACCAGGGCTCCCCTTGGATAATCCTGGTAACATCCTCCTTCAGACCGAACTTCACAAAATAGAACCCATTCTCCCTGGAGAAGATCTCCATGCTCCCCTTTGGCCGTCATACCCGCCCTGCATATCCTCGTATCTGGCCGTACAATGGTTTACTCCCCAGCACATACATCACCAGAGTGTTCTTCCAGAAGTTTGTTACCTCAGCAATCTCCTCTGCTGGAAAATAAGCCCGGAGGCCGCCACCCACCTTCTTCGGTGATACATACTCCATCGACGTCGGGTTCTTGGTCGCCGCCGGCATACACACATCCTTCCAAGATTTAGGACTCGGCCCACCTGTGATCGTGCGGGCATAGGCCCCAGGGGACTCCGGACACTGACTCCCAGCTACCTCCGCAATACCTTTCCCTTTCTCAGCCGTCGTCACCTTGGATCTCCATCCAGTCTCTGTACGCCCCGGTCCACCCCCAGCTCGTCGGGGTACAGACGGCCTAGTTCCGTTCCTACCATGTCCCGTCCGGCCCATAGCTTGGGTCTGGACCCCACTTCTCCCTCCAGGGCGACGCCTCGTCACCGTCGTCCAGCCTCCCTCCTCGTCCAGTCCATCTCGAGATCCAGAGCCAGATCCAAATTCGAACATCATAGCATTTTTATCACCCGAGGGGTTGAGCGCCGACCCACCTCCTTGGGAGGGTCCGCCCGACCCACCCCGTTCCGCACGCGCACCCCCTGCCGAGCTTCCCACCGTCGTGGCAGCAGTCGCCGCCGCCTTTGGGGCTGCTCGGCCGTCAGCCTCCACACGGGGAGGGTCGCCCGTCCCCCCCCCCCCCCCGACGTCATCCCTGGCCCCCTCCCGCCTGGGGAGGCCGCCGACGGCACATGGGGGGGTCCGTCCGACCCCCCAGCCAGGTCGCCCAGCCCCTTCCTCGCTGACTTCATCCTCCCCCCGGCGAGCGGGTCTGGGGGCCGGGGGGGCTCGGTCGTGGTTTAGGCAGAAGCCCTAGTCGCGTCAGGGAGAACCATCGGGTTAAAAATATATATATATATATATATGAGAAAACCACCTCTTTTTATTAATCAAGGCTCAAAATGCCGAAGCCTGATGTGTATACAAGACAAAAAGCCTGAAACCACCAAAAGGAAAGACAGGGGGGGCGACCGCGCCCGCCAAAACTATCAGAAGTATGGTTGACAGAATGCTGGGGGGCTGTGGGAGCACAGTGAGCTCCTTTTGCGGCATTGCCGGTAAATTTCCCGAATTAGCTGTTCAGCAGAGTATTGGTGACCCTCGTATCTCGCTTTGTTGCGATTCTTCCAAATTGCCCAGGTAGCGGCCGCTGCTACGATCTGGTGGCCGTGGGACGCGACTCCCCAGAGGGCCAGAAGATCATTAAAGCGCCCGTCTCCTGGAGTGATGTTGTAGTTGCGGTTGAGGATGCTCCAGATTTGGTCGGGGAGGCTTCCCTCCCGGAAGATGTGGTCAATAGTCTTCGTCTGACGCTCGTCGCAACAATTACAAGCAGACGTCAGGCTAAAACCGATGGAGTTAAGGATCTCATCGGTTGGCAATTTCTCTCTCATGACTCTCCACAGGAGGAAGGACCATTTCTTTGGGATGCAAGATTGCCAGTATCGCGCAATAAAGTGTTCCTGCACGTTCTCTTGGATCGCGATTCTCGCCGATCGCACTGAGAATACTCCAGAAGCTTCCAGCGACCATCTCAGCTCGTCCGCATCGGACCCAATGATAAGTCCGTGCTGACGAATGCTGTCAACCGTTTCGTTGCCGGACCATTCGCGAATCTGGTCCCAATTCAATTCGTTGTTAGTGGGGTTCCACAGGTCTTTGATCCTGCTATTGCTTGGGGAGCCGGAAATGTTCGGGATAAGGCTGTCACCGATCCATCTCTCCAGGAAGGGGTTAGCCTTGCCGTCGCCCAGATGAAGTCTAATCGCCGGCTCTGCCAATTTGCGGCCCCGTAAAATACGGCGCCAAGGCGCTAAGGATCTGCTATTAGCTCTGGCCATCGCTGGGTGGATGTGTTTGAAGTATCTGGCCTTCATAAACCTGGTCCATAGGTTTTCGCTCGTGCGTAATTTCCACCACAGTTTCATAGAGAAGGCTTTGACGATGTGATTGAGTTTGGTGAATCCGAGCCCGCCGATCGCAATCGGGGTGGCCATGGCCTCCCAGCTTGCCCAGTGGTGTTTGTCTTGTCCTTTGTTGTGGCCCCAGAAGAACTTGCAAAAGATCTGCTCGATCGACTCGATGACCTTCCTGGTCGGGGAGCATGCCGCTAAGGTATGGATGGGGACGGAGTTGAGCACATGTTTGATGAGGATTATTTTGCCGCCTGGGGATAGGGTGGCGTTATGCCATCCTTCGATTTTGTTCCTGATTTTGGTGATGAGGTTCTCGAAGATGCTGGCGTTGGATCTCCCGTACACTAGGGGACAGCCGAGGTAGTTGAAGGGAGGGTGTGCCACCGTAAAGGAAGTAAGGTTGGTTAGTCTGGTAGCGTTCTCGATTTTGATGCTGTGGTGGGCATAGATGACGCTCTTGAAATGGTTGATTTTCTGGCCAGAGCATCTGGAGTACCGCTCCAGGGTGTTATGAACCACCTCCATCGATCTGACATCCCCAGAAGAGAAGATGAGTAGATCGTCGGCAAAGGCCAGGTGGGTGATGGTGGGGCATCCACTGGCAGTGTGATATTGCTGGAAGTTAGGGGTGTTGGCCATGTTGTTGAGGTTTCTGCTCAGGGCGTCGGCTGCAATGATGAAGACTGTGGATGATAGAGGGTCGCCTTGTCTGACGCCGCGGCTAGATTTTATATATATATATATATATATATATATATATATATATATATATATATATATATATATATATATAAGAATTAGTAACTTCAATAAGTCGTCCATTTTGAATCCTTCAAGCTACTCTTAGGTGCTTCATTTTGATAATTATTTGATTTTATTGTCTTTTATATTATTATTTGATTGATATCTATGCTGCATATAGTAAGATCTGGATCACCACTTTTAGCTATCCAGATTGGAAATCCGTCAAAATCGGGATCTTGTTAGGGGTTAAGGAATTCCTGTAATTGAGGTCCACAATTGACTCCTATGAATCAATGTTCGAGATATCAGATAAATTTTATATCAGTTTTCAGATATCTGATGTCGTATATCGAAAATATATTGAAATATCATATATCAATAATATACAATATATTATATATTCTAATGTCCAATCAAATTCAAATTTCTAAATGTAGTCAATGTTTTTGATATCCTAAAAAGGCTAAAACAAAATAACTAAGAAAAAACATCCAACATAAGGTAATAACAAACTAACAATTATAAAATTACAAGTACAAATAAAAAAAATTAGTAATATTAATAATATTGTATCAATATAAAAACCTACTCAACAAAGTGGGGGAACCACGCGGTAGCAGTTCGACATAGAAAGAGGGGGAGGCTTCCTTACAGCTCGACGGCTAGAGAGGAGGGAGGCTTCCTCGCGACAAGAGATAGAGAAGGGAAGGGAGAATTAGGTTTAGGGTTTTTATGTTTAAGTCCAGATAGAATATGATCCAACCCAACCACAAACACTTATTCAACTATAATATCTGAAATTTTAATTAATAGATCATGATATTTGAGCCGATATCATATCGGCCGATAAATCGGACTTCGACCAATATATCACTCGACTTTTCCTCAAAACAATATATGTGATATATATGGACGATATATGTTGGTTTAGGCTTCAAACTGATATATCAGTAGATATAACCAATATCTATAACATTGTTATAAATATATACTGAATCTTTGACTAGATCTAGTATACCCAAATAAGTATTAATCATAAAACAGATCCAAAACATTCTCTCTATAAATTAAACCCTTAAACATATATCAGCATCTTAGTTTTACTTCAAAGGTATATTTCATAACTACCACGCAATACCGGGGCAATCATTTTTGCACTATATAAGTAAAAGTGCAAATGTTAGAATTGTTTCCTATACCCCAGTAATATAATAAATCTTCCATTACATTTATATCGTTTTAACCTTGAAAAATGAAGACCACTAAATGAACTGATATAACAAATAGTTGACTAATAAATGGAATTGATATGCATATAAATTTGGTGACATTAGAGTAGTGGAGTAGGATGCACCTAAACACACATAGGGAGGACGCACCTAAACACACACATACGAATAGGAATCTAATCAGATCAGATTCGGGTCAGACATTGGACCCTCCACCTCGGACTCCTCTAAGAAATATTTGCGTCCACATCCACCTCCACTCGGAGGAGAATTAGTCTCCACTCCAACTCCATTATGGACAATAAAATCGGAGAATAACTCCCCATTAAGTGGACAGTTACAATAATACCCTCAGTAGATGTGCATTTACGCTCAGAAGCAGTGAACAACAATTTTTGCACAGTAACTACATGAAAAACTGCACAGCCCGCTCCCAGTGCCCAATTCCTTGTGTTGCGTAATCACCCTCCGTGTAGAAACGTAGCATCCGCGTTGCCCTCAAGGTTCTAAACGGCGGTAGGCGGGAATGCGACGGAATGGTCCGCCTACCGCCTAGGCACCGCCTAGACGCTTGATACATTTTGGACATTTTTAATATTTTACCACTTTTTTTTGGCATAATATGCATATTTTAATGGTGTTTTATGCATGACTAAGTTGTAGAACAAAGATTAATGAAGTTTTAGTCTTGTAAAAGTGAATCATAGGTCCATAATTATTGCAAAACTGTTTTGTCAAAACATCTAGTTAGGTATTGCTCTGCTTAGGCGCTCGCCTACGCCGCCTCACCTACGCCGCCAAACCTCCGATGGCCGCCTACTCCACCGCCTACGGCAAAAGCGGAGTGGAGAGCGGCCGCCTAACACCTAGGCTCCGCCTAGACGACCGCCTCGACCGTCATTTAGAACATTGGCTGCTCTACGCTAAATCTACAAAGAACTCGCACGAGAACGAGCATAGAATGGCTCAACTACGCGCAAAAGCATCATCTCACGCCCGATGCGTATGTGCAAAGTGCAAAGTGCGTCATTAAAGCGCCACTTTACGCCATTCGTCCGAGCTCAAGTCGCTAAGTCCATTCAAAACTTACTAAGGGAAATTCAAAGAAATGAGTGACAAAAAACATAAATATTTCTTAGGTGTCTTGATGCTTGCCTTCTAGGAAAACACCTAACAATACCAACCACATGAGCTACCACTTCCCATGTGCACAAGTCAACATAAGAAGCATCTTATATTTAAATACACACTTGGCGTTGTCACATGGATGTGGGACTATTTTCTAGAGTTCAAGTTCAAAACACAAACAATCCCCTACATATTTTAATATATAGGCTATAGGCTGAGTGTTCCCCAAAGTAAATGTAGTCACTATACACATGCATTAGGACAGATGTTGCTTACAACTTGAATCTTTTCTCATGGGTCAAACAACAGTACGATACAGAATAGACTACACCTTGAATTCAGTACCATAGTTGTTATTATTTTCACTCACATAATGACATCAATTGTGCCTGTGGTCGCACATTAAAGGCTTTGTGCTGACCTGGTATCTATATACGTATCTTAGGTGTCTACAAGTTTACCATCAAGAGATGGCATGCACCTTTGTTCATACACATAGGTGAGTTCTTTAGAGTTAATTTTTTCAAGCATGAAGTCTTTCGCTTCCTTATGGTGCTACGCCATTGTGACATGGCCCAAAGCCAAGGTCCAACCACTTGGTGGTGTCATCTCACTGTAGCATGAGGTCTTAGCCTCTTTGTAGTAGTGCACTACCACTCTCTATCTTTCAGCATGAGGCTACCTGCCTCTATGCGGTGCTACGTCGCTGTGACATAGCCCGAAGCTGAGGTCCCACCTCATGCCACTGTAGTATGACGTACTAGTCCCTTTGTAGTGTTGAGCTATCCGTGCTTACTGTTAAGCATGCTTGACATTCCAAATGTCCAAGAACTCATTAAGGCTTAAAATTATCATATCACGGGACTTGCTTTATAGAAAGAGCAAATAGTAGACTACAGAAGTTTTGAAATAAAATCCCAATAATGTCTCCAAGAACTAACCGCTTGTCCTGATATTTTTCTAGTCAATGATCCTTCCTTGAACCAAAAGTAAGATGCCTAATATATTTCTTTTTGAACTAATAACATAATACTTTATGGTGAAATTACAACAACATAATATCAGAATTTCTTTAAGCCCCTTTTTTGTGTCCTTGACCAACTGGCGTTTGAGGCCTTTGGCGAACAGATCCCCAAATTTTCTTGGCTCCGAACATCAACCACTACAATGATGTCATCCTTGATGTGTTCATTCAGCATTGTAATCGCATAGTCCTCTACTTACATTAAAGAGAGCATTAGATGTCTCTGCTGCAATCGCCTAGTTGTCGCAGTAGATCGATATAGCCAAAACTTGTGCACAACCAGAGGAGGATCATACATGAGCTTTTGAAGCCATTTTGCTTCATCTGCTGCAGCCGCTAGAGCATAGAACTCAGACACCATAGATGCGTGAGAGAGCAAAGTCTCCTTCGACTTCCAAAATATGGCAGTCCCACTCATGAAGAAGATGTATTCTTTTGTGGATCTTTCGCTCTCTTCTTCTGAACACCAACTAGCATCACTGAAGCGTTCCACTACAATTGGATAAGCGTTGTAATCTAATGCAAACGTCTTAGTCCTCTTCCGATATCTCATAACTCTCTTCACAACTTTCCAATGTTCCACACCTGGATTGCTCGTAAATTGACTCAGCATCCCTACGACAAAAACGATGTCAGGTCTGGTGGCACTCGTAACATACATTAAGCTTCCAATGACGCTTCAGTACTCCAACTGTCTGATATTTTTCTTTGAATTTGGCTTCAGCTTCTTATCACACCTATAAGGAGTATCGATCCCAGAAAAATCTTGATATCCATAGTGTGTAAGCATCTTCTCTACGGAGTGAGCTTGTGATAAAGCCCAACTTTCGTCCGGATGATCTTTATCCCCATAATATCATCTCCCATGCCCTTCATACTGAACTTGCACGAGAGTAATTTCTTTCTCTTAGTGACGCATTTTAGATCCGTACCCAGGATTAGCAAGTCCATTAGCATCTTCTCTACAGAGTGAGCTTGTGATAAAGCCCAACTTTCGTCCGGATGATCTTTATCCCCATAATATCATCTCCCATGCCCTTCATACTGAACTTGCACGAGAGTAATTTCTTTCTCTTAGTGACGCATTTTAGATCCGTACCCAGGATTAGCAAGTCCACATAGAGACTAAAACACCTCTGTCATCAGCGAACTTGGTGTATACACACTTATCAATCTTGCTAACTATATAGACATTTGTCATTTAAACTGATGATTTTATCAAATTTTTCGTGCCACAACTTAGGAGCTTGCTTTAGACCGTACAAAAATTTTACCAATTTTCACACATTGTCTTCAAGGCCCTTAACGACAAAACCTTCTGGTTACTTCATTTAAATCTCTTCGATGAGATCTCCATTCAATGATGTTGTTTTGACATCCATATGATGAATCACCAACTTAAGAATTGCACCCAGCACAAGCAATCAGCATTATAATAGTTATCATCTACGCAACTGGAACATATGTGTCAAAATAGTCGATCCCTAGTTCTGAGAAAATCTTTTAGCCACCCGTATAGCCTTGAACTTATCAACAGTTCTGTCGGCCTTCATCTTCTTTTTGAAGGTCCATTTGCATCCGATGGGCTTTGTTGCTTCAGGCAGATTGACCAACACCCAAGTATTATTGGATGTATTAGAATCAATCTCGTCATTAATTGCTTCCTTCCAGAAAACGTCTCTCATTTTCATCGCCTTATCATAGATAAGCGGGTCTACTTCTACATGATAGGTGACGAAGTCTTCTACGAAGTCCTTCGGTCTGCTCACTCGCTTTGATAACGGCTCTGCGAGTTTTGATTCATATATTGCATCTTCAAGTGCAACTTCTTGGACTACAGTTTCTTTTGAAGTGCTAGCTTCCTCTGCGTTTACAGTATTCTGCAAAAGATCTACTGGAATAATTTCTTGTCCCCGGCGAACTTATCTTCGAAGAATTCAGTGTCGCGAGATTTAATTATTTGATTTGTTTCAAGATCAAGAAACCAACAAGCATAACTCTTTTCGACATAACCCAAGAATATTGTCATTGTAGTCCTCATTCCTAACTTCTGAATCTTGATGTCAGATAGCTTCACATAAGCGAAACACCCCCACACTCTATTGAGAATTCAAGTTGGGTCTGACTTTAAACCAGAGTTCATGAGTAATGTCTGATTTAGCAAATGACACTCTATTAAGAATAAACGTAGCCGTTAGAACATCTTCCTAGAAGCAGTTTGGAAGACCAGCTGTTAACAGCATTGAATTTATCATCTCTGTCAACGTCCAATTCTTTCTTTCTGTTACTCCATTTGATTGAGGAGAGTACGGAACAGTAGTTTCATTGATAATTTAATCTTCTCTGCAGAATGATGCAAATTCAAGAGAACGATACTCTTTGCCTCGATCTCTTCTGAGTCTCTTGAGTTATTGTCCACTTTGACGTTCAGTTTTAGCCTTGAAAAGCCCTTGAACTTCTCGAATGCTTTATCTTTCGTTTTGAAAAGATAGGTGAACGCGAATTTCGAGAAGTCGTCACACTTCATCCCGACCTTTGTGGAGAAGTGCTTGAAGTCACATACATCTAAGTGTATCAAGTCCAGAAGATCTCTACTTTGGTTTACCCGTCTAAACGACTTCCTTACAATCCTAAGATCTCTACTTTGGTTTGCCCGTCTGAACGACTTACAATCTTAGTTTGTGCACAGACTTCACATTTCTCCACCTCCTTACCCCCACATTTGAAGATACGACCTAAACTAGACATCTTGTTAATTCTTTTACAATGAACATAACTCAAAAGAGTAGCCACAAACAGACACTTCGTTGATACATTCAACTAAAATCACAATTTGAAGTTTGAAGATTTCTTCAGTACAAAAGGCTTTTTCGAAGTATGTTCCTTTATAGGACATCAGCATTTGGCCTCTGTGTTGCACAGTAGACTCCCAGATATCAGATTCTTGGTAATGATCTATGTTGTATTGGGCGCTAGGCGAGGCGAGGCGAGACCATGCCCGCCTCGCCTAGGCGCGCCTAGGCGCCCGCCCAGATTTCTGGGTCTCTAAACCTGTGTAAACATTGTAGGCAGCAGCAGTAGCAAAAGTCAGCAGCAACAGTAGCATAAGGCCGCAACAGTAGTAGCATAAGGCTGCAGCAGCAGTAGCAGATTGCAATAAGAGGGAGAAGACAACAGTAGCAGTAGCAAAAGGCAACAATAGCAGTAGCAGAAAGCAGCAAACAGCAGCAATTTTTACAATAGCACCTGTTTTAGCAACAATAATAACCCTAAAGTCCAAAATATTAGTAAAAAGCCCATAGCCCATCCTGAGATCCACCGCCTAGGCGCCCGCAGTTGTCTCCCTGGGCGAACCTGGGCGCCCGCCTAGGCGCCCCTCGCCTTACACTGCAGTAAAATATGCAGGTCGAGACGACCTGTTCAAATCGGACGTGCCTAGGCGTCGTCCGTAACAACATAGGTAATGATTAGTACATACTTTACGTTCTCCAGGGTAACTGTCATTTCTTAAGACACTTTCCGCACCATAGTTCCGATCCTCACAACTTCAGCTTAGGATTTGTTCGTCATCGAAACCTTCTCAACCGTAGGTTCGTAAGTGGTGAACAACTCCTTTAAACACACATGGCAAGATGCACACGTATTCACCTACCAGTCAGTATCTATGTCATATGAGTCAACCTGCACAATCATAGCAACCAAGTTGAGCTCACCTTACTCTTTCTATTTTGGTTTAGACTTGGACCTGTAGTCCTTGAAGTGGCCCTTCTTGCCACAGTTGTAGCAAGCCACGTCATTGCTAGCTTTGGGCTTGAAAGAAACTGACTTTACCTTCAGATGGTTGAAGTCCTTCTTGTTGTTGTAGGAAACCTTCTGCTTCTCCTTTGAGTCTCCAATTTGTACCATATTGGTCTTTGCAAGTTGTTAGGACAGAGTGTCCACTTTGACCATATTTCTAGTTTCATCTACAATATGAATCCAGTGAAAAAGATATTCTAGTTGGATCTCCATCTTTTTTGCGGTACATGTCAGTTGTAAATTTGTTCCAACCAGGAGGAAGTTTGGAGACGATGGTCCCCACCATGAACTTGCCTTCTTGAGACATGCACACCTCTTCAATCTTCTGCTGCAACTTCTTGAGGTAGCATTGTCTATTGCATCTTGAAGAATTTGTCGATAAGGATGTATTTTGGACATCTTCCCGTCTGTCTTGTATTGTTTTTCAAGACACTTCGGATGTCTCTTGCATTAACCTTCTTGTTGTATAACTCTGCCATAGAATCATCCAAGCCATTCAAAATCAACAACTTACACAAAGTGTTGTCTTTCTTCCATTTGTACTGCTTGTCTATTGCACTAGCAATAGTTAACACATCTTCCGTCTATGCAATAGTAGGCTCTGGATCTGTCAACCCGTACTCAACGTTAACGAGTTGAAAATTAAAACTAATATTC
This sequence comes from Iris pallida, assembly GCA_029216955.1. Classification (NCBI taxonomy): domain Eukaryota; kingdom Viridiplantae; phylum Streptophyta; class Magnoliopsida; order Asparagales; family Iridaceae; genus Iris; species Iris pallida. The sequence continues at coordinate 15,382,163 of JANAVB010023995.1, forward strand.
CTCTTCCAGTTGTAGTGTTCTCTATCGAACTTTTTAAGTTTGTGAAAACTTGTGTCGAAGAGATTTGCACGGTTCTCCATCTTTGTTGCTTGGATCGTTGCTCAGATATTGCTTTGAGATTGTTATTCCCGCAGTTACAAAATATATGGAAAAAACGAAATTACAATTGTTACACAAGACGCTTACAACAATAGAAATGGAAAAGACAATTTCTGGAAATATAAACAAAAGTGCAACGGTTGCTCATACACTCTCTTGTTACAAACACAAACAGAATATAATAAGACTGCAGAAGACAACTCGAAGGGGTGATAATAATCATCGTTGCTCAAAGCAAGATTCGACTTTATTCCGTCGACCTGCTCCTAGGATCCAGCAAGTTATAAGACTTTCTGGAACACTCATTTGTCACTCTTATATAAGGACAAAACTTGGACTTCATGGAATGCACGAACTGTAGCAATTCGTTGCTTCGGATAGCTGCCAACTCTCCTTTCGTAGCATCATAGTAGTCAAAGGCGCGCATCGTAGAAAAGCGCACCAATTGGGCCTAGCACCTCACTAGGCGAGGGGTGCTTTTCTTCGGGTGCACCAAAGGCGCGCCTAAGGTGTGCCTTTCAACAAGACGCGACTTAGAAAAAGGTGCACCTTATGGTATTTTTTTGTTTTATTTTTGTTTATATATATATATATATATATATATATATATATATATATATATATACCATAAACTTTGAGGCAGAGAGATGACTCTTACCTCATACAAGTAGGAGGGATGTAGCCCTTTCTACGATTGTCAAAGTTGGTTACAGACTGAAAAAACTAAAATTTACTAAAAGCGTGTTAAGAATACAAACTCTTGTTAGTTTTGTTGACTATTATTGCTACTGCTACTCTACTAGTTCAGTTGGTTATATTTTAACATGTTTTTGTTGGTTTTAATATGTTATTTGTTTTTATTTTTTGCACTACTAATTTTTTATTTATTTGTACATTTATATTATTTTTCCTTTTTTGCCTCGCTGCTCGGACGTGCACCATAAATGCGCCTTGCCTCGAGCGATATGGACCATTTGCGTCTCGAGTGCGCCTTGCACCTTTGACTACCTTGTATAGCATATAGTCACTTGTTCTAACTTGTAAAAGAGAAATAACTTGGGAATATATACGAGAGCCAACCCCCTAGCAACCCACTATCCATTATGGGCAATAAAACCGAAGAATAACTCGTCATTAAGTGGATGATTATAGCAATGATCCCCACTAAGTGGGTAATTGTGCTCAGAAGCAGCGATCAGCCATTATTGTGCAACTATTGCGTGAAAAACTGCGCAGCCCGCTCCCAGTACCCAATTCTACGTGAGCACCCTCCGCGCAAAAAGTGTAGCACCCGCGCAACGCCCAAATGGAAGTAGATGTTGAACCCACACTACTCCGCGCGGGAACAAGCGCAAAACGGCACAACTACGCACAAAAGCGTCATCTCGTGCATCAAGCGTACATGCTAAGTGCGACATTAAAGCGTCACTTTGTGCCTTTCACCCGAGTCCGAGACGCATGTGCACAAGTCAATATAAATGTTTCTTAGGTGTCTTGATACTTGCCCTCTAGGAACTCCATAATGCCAACCACATTGACTACCAATCCACATGTGCACAAATTAACATAAGAAGAATCTTATATTTAAATACACACTTAGGGTTGCCACATGGATGTGGGACTATTTCTAGAGTTCAAGTTCAAAACCCCAACAATATCCGCCTCTGACACTACATCTGCCTCCAACCTCATCTTCATTTGTTACAATCTTTAGTTCAACTAACGAAAAATACACGGGAGATTCTTCAATCAACTTGGACATGTGTGTGTGTGTGAGAAAGAGAGAGAGAGAGAGGAGGGATCGGAATTTCCGCATTTAAGCATTCCCGTATGTTTTCCGAAATAGCAGCCGTTGGATTGTCTTTATGGACTGTTCAGATTATATCCTTAAACTATCCAATTTCTCATGAGTTTTTGATATAATTTGAATGGTCCATAAAGACAATCCAACGGCTACAATTCCGAAGAACATACGGGGATGCTTAAGTACGGGAATTCTGATCCCTCATATATATATATATATATATATATATATATATATATATATATATATATATAAGTCGAGGCAAAGTCATATCCGACTCCGTGTATATATATATATATACACGGAGTCGGATATGACTTTGCCTCGACTCTGCCTCTGCTTCGGAGGTTGAAACTTGTCTCCATATCAACCTCTGCCTCTACGAAGTTTGCCTCCAAATCTGCCGAAATTCGAGCCTAGCGAGTCAGAGCTCCGTCGGACCCGACTCCATTTACATACCTACACACGGAGAAAGTACGGGAGAAGACAATAGGGAGTAAAACATTGATGCTTCTTTAACTTAAAATTCAGCTTTCTTTACTTCAACTAGTTTTCTTTAGTAATAAGATATTAACTGAAACAATGTCAGAAGCATCTGAAAATAATGTTATTATGTCAGAAGCATCTGAAAATAATGTTATCTTCCTTTTTACTGATGGGCCAAGACAACGAAGTGTCGCTAAAACTCAAACACATATCCTGCCACATCCGACCCCACATTAGGCTTAACCTAGCCATCGAAAATATGAGAGCAGATCAAAGTCAAACATTCAATACGAAACTCTTACCAAAAGATACTGTCAAAATGTGTACTAAAACACACTAAATCAAGATATACAAACTCATGTTGTAGATTTTGAAAGACTACTCGATTTTGCAAACAAAAATACGATTTTGTCTAGAAAGGCCATAATGAATGTATGCATAAAACCATTTTTGAAGGGCACATCACAACCGCAACAATAATAAGAAATTCAAATAAGAATTGACATGCTAGGCGTCTAGTCAACAGGCAAAAAGTTTTTTTTTTTTTTTGAGATTAAAATGTAAATATTATTACTGCTATTAAAAAAATGCACGATAGCATCTAGGTATCAATGAATTACATCGATAACAATAAACCAATCCCGTCTAGGTTGACACAGTCTTACACTTTGAATTAATGAAGAAAATAGATTTGACTATTTGATATCCACAATGAGCAATTTTAACTGTCAATGGAATCAAGTAAAAACTTAACCAAGATGTGGAATTATAAAAGATGAACTTGAGGAATAGCAATTAAAAATAGAGAAATTTTGAGTTGCACCCCACATTATTTAACCATATTCAAGGTGCATCCCACTGTTTTACCATAATGTACAATATCCTCCACTTTCGTCAAAAAATAACGGTCAACTCTATTGACCGTTAATTTTTGACCGAAATACCCCTAGCAAATCACCATTTTTACCAGTTTCCTCTCGTCAGCTTGGAAAAATGGAAGGGGCATTTTGGTCAAAAATTAACGGTCAACGGAGTTGACTGTTAGTTTTTGACGGAAGTGGAGGGTATTGTACATTATGATAAAACAATGGGGTGCACCTTAAATATGGTTAAATAATGTGGGGTGCAACTCAAAATTTCTCTTAAAAATACTATAAATACGAGTCAATGGAACCTCGTCAGTAAAAGGTACCTTCAATGCAACATCTGTGTCCTTTCTCATCCGTTCAAACATGTTAGCGTAGAGCTTAGCATCTCTTCGATTATTCTCTAATTGTTGTTGCTTAAGTGTCAATAGTAATGATTTTAATTCCCTGCATGCGTCAATTAAGAAGTTAAAACCATTAATAACGAAATAATAAAATCACCTTTGGCTACCATGATGCACCTGTTTTGCGGGTCAACTTCAAGTGCTTTCTGAACATCCAATTTAGCTGAGCATAGATCACCAGCTTCCATATAAGCTTGTGCTCGCCTATATAAAGCTTTCACATTGCAAATCTCGATATCTAGTACCTGAAAGCGGTAAAATGGGTGCACCTGTGAACTAAAATGTTCAACGCTTGGTGGCAGAACACCAACGCGCATTCAAAATTACCTTTGAACATAGTTTTATTGTTTCCTGAAAGTCTTTCAGTTTGAGGCAGCATGCTGCATGATTTAACCAGCAGGAGACTCTCAAACTTTTAAATAGCTTTTCCTCGCCATTTTCAAAGGGCCCATCATCATTAACATAGTTAACAGCCTGACATTGATCATATCAGTCAACACTTCGACGAAAAAACAAGACAGAAAATCAATTTTAGTCACCTGTGTTTCTATACCTTGTCACATCTCTTTGCAGCTCGGAGAAACTTTCCAAACTTATATAGGTTGTTGCCCATTTGTTTCGTCTTTTCTGCTGCTTCAACTTTTTCATGGCTATTCATTTCCCATAATTCTTTTTCCTGTAGTAACACAATGAACTGCAGTTAATGTATGACCATGCTTTGAAGTGATATCACATCATTAGCTGAATCACCTTTGTGAAGTCTACCAACTCTACTTCATATATCAAAGTTGAATGTGCAGGAACAGTGATCATATCTCTCTTAGTATCGTCATTCCCAAATCCATAATCGGGTTTGATTGTGACTCGAGAAAATTCACCCTTCAACATCGTTGCTACTGCCTGATCTAATCCAGATATTACCTGTTCTGTATAACAAAACGTAGCAGGATATGACAAAGAAATACGTAAAAGTATCAGTCCCATACTGTCAAAACCAATAAAATGGAGACTTTTCATAGGCTGACCTTCATCTATGACAAACTCAAAGAGTTCATCGTTGAACCCTCGTCTTTCAAATAAGATTCCATCTTCTATCATTGCAGTGTACCTAACTGAAATAAGATCAACTCACATGTTAAGTGCACATTGCCTGCTTATAGATCAAAAGAGATCAGTTGACATCCAATAAAAGTAAGTCATGTATCAATTTATGAACGGAGCCGTGTATGAAAATTGAAAAACTTCTAAAAGGATACCAAGAGTAGTAAACAATAACGTAATTACATTATATTCATCTGTTTGCCATAAAAAATCAAAGACAGGTATTACAGAACACTGAAATTGATTGCAAACTCGCTTGTACAAAGGAAAGCCTAGAAAGAAATCCTAGGAAACAATCTAAGTACAATTGTTTAGTTTTGATTCTGGGGGGTGACGGTGGAGGCTCGGGAAAGTGCTATCAACTCTGCCTTACTCCGTGGACTATCTGATGCAGTCTCTAGCTCGTGAAGAAATTGCTTTTCTCTTGAAGGTTGCCAGCCTTTTGCAGGGGTGTGGCACCCTGCTATTTATAATAGGATGTTTGAGCCGCATAGACGGCTTGCGGCCACGTGGCTGATTAGCAAGCGAAGACCCGCTCTTTGGCTGCCATCTGTCGATTTGTTGGGATTTTGTTGCAGCAAATCTGGGTAGTTAAGGACTTGGTCAGATTGCCACGTGTCCTGTTGCGTATAGTTTTCTCAGTCTTCGATCATGTGGGGTCGCATGAGACTCATGCAGCTTGGATCATAGTTGCTCTTGGCTGCATAAAGTTTGGAGACTTTTGGGGCCGCATAAGTCTGAGCTGCATAAGGTTCATGCGGCTTAGATGAAACTTTTCTGGCCGCATGGAGGCGTACGAACCCTGCTTTTGGGCGACGTCTCACGTCTTATCTGTCTTGTCTAAGTGTCAGAACTGTCATGTTTTGCCAGGACTTGTCAGCTTTATCAGTCGAACTGCTCCTCTTGGCCGTCTATCTTCCTTCTACAGCTGTTTGTCGACGGACCGCATATGTCTTTGAACAGTCATGCGGCTTTCCTTCATGCGGACCCAAGGTTGTAAACGGCGGTAGGCGGGTGCGCGGCGGAGAGAGTCCGCCTACCGCCTAGGCCACCTAGGCGCCCCCTAGGCGGTTGATACATTTTGAACATTTTTTACTATTTTACCACTGTTTTTTGCATAATATGCATATTTTAAGGGTGTTCCATGCATAACTAAGTTGTAGAATGAAGATTTATAAAGTTTTAGTGTTGTTAGGCCCATAATGTTAAAAAAAAACTTTTTTGGCCAAAATATTTTGTAAAGTATTTATCCGCCTAGGCGCTCGTCTATGCTGCCTCACCTCCGCTTATGCCGCCAACCTCCATTGGCCGCCTACTCCACCGCCTACAGCAAAGCGGTGCGGAAAGGGACCGCCTAGGCGGCCTAGGCGGGCGCTATTTAGAACACTGTGCGGACCTGTTTGGCCCAAAGTACCTATGCGGCAATTTGTAATCCGCATGAACCCCATATTTTTCATGCTTCTACAAGACCCCCTTCAAAGTTTTCAAATTGCAAATTTGGAATACTTTAGAAACATGAAAATATGTCAAGTCATAGGGGGTCTTCAATTCGCAGGAAGCTTTTCGAACTGCAGAGAGATCTTGAGTCGCAGGAAGATCCTGAGTCGCAGAACAAATCTTGAGTCGCAGGGACACTTCGGGCCGCAGAGAGCCTGTCAGCAGTCACTGTTGCATTTAATTTTCCTGCTTCGGTTGTGGATCTATTTTCGAGATGAAGCCGACGGTTACTGGGGATAGAGTTCCCAAACGTCGACTTTATCTTTAATGATCTCAAAAACCGAAGAGACGCTCGACGGTTATTAGGGATAAAGTCCCCAAACGTCGTCCCTATACTTAATGATCTCGAGAATCGAAGAGCCTCTTTTCAGCAACTCTATAAATAGGAGTCATTCAGAGAGAGATTTTCCTCTTTCTCCCTCTCCTCCTTCGACTTCATCATACATTCTGCTATGGCTCCAAAAGCCTCTAAGTCGATTGGTGCGGCGGCTAAAGGGAAGAGACTTGCTTCTCCGTCGAGAGCGGCAGACACTCCTTCCATTCGTTCCGACGTGCAACCTTCTCTCAAGAGTAAGGATGGTGAGCAGACGATGACTGAAATTTCAAATGACCATAGCGCATATTTTCATGCGCGGGTCTGTCATATACTACCTCTGCTATAAGCCTGGTCGATGTATGCCCTATCTCGTCTGGCCCACATGTGTTCTGTACGATAGGGCCGCATGGACTGAGCCGCATAACTGCTGCTCATTCGAACTTGAACCGCTTGAGTGCCTCAAGATGGATATGTATGAACTTTCCATGACTAAGCCGCATAGGTGCCGCATGAGCACTTTATGATCGGGCCGCATGAATACTGTATGGCTGGGCCGCATGATTGTCTCGTGGCTGATCCGCACGAGTATCGGGCCGCATGAGTTTTTCATGACTGAGCCGCATGATAATGACTGAGCCGTATAAATGCTGCATGAGTACTTCATGACTTTGGGGCTGTATGTTTTGGCTGGACCGCATAACTGGCTAGGCCGCATAACAGAGTTATTTGTGTTTCTTTGTGCTAAATCCCCTTTTTCTCCTGTTTTTTGTAGGGATCTGGCTAGCAAACTTTTTCAGGACCAGTGTCGGCGATGGAGTGAAAATACAACATTCTGGCGCCTACATCAGACAGCTCAAAACTTCTCATGCTTCGGAAGAATTTTTCTCACGCCTTTTTGGCATACACATCAAAACAACTCAGGACTCTTCATGCTTCGGAAGAGTTTTTCCCAGGTGGTAGGAAGAGCCTTTATACCTCGGAGAGTTGGACAGTGGTCAGGCGTCGTTATGAACGTCCTGCCTTCACGGCTCTCCAAGTAGGCGAAACCACCATCAGGGACCATGTTTTGAAGGTATGGTCCCTCGGGGGAGCGGGGCTAAGGCATCCGCAATACGGAGGGGAGGATAGCATGCTATATTTACCCTCCTCCCGGCAGCTCCTTGGAGATTCAACAGCTTTGTTTGCTTCTCAGCAGTAAAACATGACTTCCTTCGAGGGCCACGAAACTGCTTGAAGACGAAGTGTTGTCAATCCCAACTATGTATTGCCAGATTTTCCTTTTTTTTTTGCTTTCTGCTGTCGATGTAGTCCTATGAATGTAACTGATCTTGATCGAGCAGAGTATGTTCACTCCATTTTATTTGTGGTATTTTGTGGTGCTTGTACTAGAGGACCTAATACAGCATTTGTATTTGATAAAGGACATCCCACTGGAGGATTTTTTTTGTGGACCTATTGCCCTTTTGTGCATCTGAAAATGCGAGCAAATAGATTTGGATGACATTTTGTGGACCTACTACTCTTTGGTACACCGATGGTGCGAGTAATAGATTGGGATAACTTTTGTGGACTTATTACCCATTTTGTGTACTGGCGGTGCGAATACTGATAATAAGTGGAGAGGAAACCAACATATTTACTCAGAGTTAATGAGGATATGGTAAATACGGGTCAAAACAAAGCCTTCCTACTCAGAGGTAATGAGGACATGGTAGGGGTAGGCATTATAGGGGTACACAGAACAACTCATCGGTGCTATCAACGTGGAAGTTCTATGCATTGGGTGATTTGTTTGTGATGGATAGGAAAACAACTCAGAGGTAATATGGACGTGGTTGTTTTTTCCTGTTGGAAAATTTTGTGAACCTATTACCCCTTTTGTGCACTGACAGTGCGAGCAATAGATTAGGATAAGTTTTATGGACCTATTACCCTTCTGCGCACTGGTGGTGCGGGTAATAGATTTTGAGACAAACTCTTGGTGGAGAGAAGCTATGACCAGGAAGTTCATAGATATGACCAAGAGATGAGATATGAATTCATTCGGAGTAGTCAGAGAGTAAGTTCAGTGGTACCTGAGGGTACGTAACTCAATAATCTGGGAGATTTGAAGTCAGAGTGTAAGTTCAGCGATACCTGAGCCTATATAACTCACAATCCGAGAGATAGTTGGAAGGTCGTTTAGACATAGTATTTCTTGAGGAACTTGTCGTTGATAGGCATCATGAGCAAATCTCTATTTTGTTTTGCGAGATGATACGCGCCGTTGGAGAATACGGTCTCGATGACGAACGGACCCTCCCACTTAGGCTGGAATTTGCCGGGGGTCTTGTGAGTCATGACCATTGGTCTGCGAATGGCCAAGACAAGATCGCCGACTTGGAATATTCTTTGTTTGACTTTCTTGTTGAAAGCCCGAGAGATGCGCGCTTGGTAGAGCTCTATGCTTTGTTGAGCTTGTAAACGCTTCTCATCTAATACTTCTAACTCTTGTAGCCGTCGGCGGTAGTTATCGTCCGCCGTTAACCGGTAGGTGAGGGCCACTCGAAGTGAGGGGATCTGAGTTTCCAATGGGAGGACTGCCTCGCTCCCATGAACTAATAAAAACGGTGTATTTCCTGTAGCCGTCTGAATTGTCGTCCGATACGCCCATAAGCACTCACCCAACTTTTCATTACAGTCGCGTTTGTTTGCAGACATGAACTTTTTGAGGAGCTTGATTATGGTTTTGTTGAATGCTTCAGCCAGACCATTGGCCGAGGGGTTATATGTTGTCGAGGCCATGTTCTGAATTTGATTCTTATCACAAAATCGATAGAAAGCGTGGCTTGCGAACTGCGGACCATTGTCGTGGATAATCCTCCAGGACAGTCCAAAACGGTAGATGATGTGATGTTTTATGAAGTTAATCACGTTCGATGTCTTGACCTCTGCCAACGAAACAGCTTCCGCCCATTTGGAGAAGTAATCAGTGATTGCAAGTATGAACCGATGCCCCATAGACGACGGCGGGTGATTGGCCCAATAATGTCCATTTCCTATGCTTCGAATGGCCAAGAGGCTACTGTCGGGTGCAAGAATTCAGATGGCAGATGTATGAAATCTGCATGGATCTGGCAAGCCTTGCACTTCTTTGCATAATCAACTGTATCTGCGACCATTGTGGGCCAGTAATAACCCATCCGGCGAAGACGATCTTGTAATTTCGGACCAGGTTGGTGAGCCCCACAAGTACCGTCATGAGCTTCACGTAGGGCTTCTTTGGCTTCTGCATTTGACAGGCATCTTAGTAGTAGCCCATCGTAGGATCGTCGATATAACATTTTCGTCTCCGTATCGTAGAAGAATCTGAGGGAGCGTCTTCTGATTGAGGTAGCTTCCTTCACATTCTCTGGCAGAATTCTATAGACCGCAAAGTCGATGAGCGGACGTCTCCAGTCTTGTATGTCGTTGGTTATCTGGGCGGAGTAACTCATACCCAGTTGAAGATTGTTCCTAGGGCAGACCAGTTCATGGCCTATTATGTCGACTAGATGATGAGTGTTATTTGGGAGCGCCAAGGAAGCGGCGAGACCGGCCAGGGCATCGGCTTTTCGATATTTCGAAGTCTAGGAACGTGCTCTATAAAGAACCCCTCCAAGGTCGTAATGCTGGCAATTGCTGTCTGATAATAGGGAATCAGGTCCTCATTGCAAACTTCGTATGAACCTCGGATCTGGTTAACAACCAACTGCGAGTCACCATAAGCTTCCAGGTATATGATCCCCACTTCTTTTGCGAGTTGGAGCCCAATGACTAGAGCGTTATATTCGGCTACGCTGTTCGAACAGGGTTCTGTAAGAAAATACGCCCGATTGACTACTAGTCCGGAGGGAGAAATCAATACCACCCCGACTCCAGCGACGATATCACCTTGTGGTCCCATTCTTGAAGCACCGTCGAAGAACATTTGCCAAATTGCGTCGTGCGAAGTCATGTTCGAGGCGACGACTTCATCAGGAATTTCTTCATAATTTCTGGCTGTTTCTGAGCCTGGATGGGCTGCTAAGAAGTCAGCCAGGACTTGACCTTTGATAGCCTTCTGCGGAACAAAGATCATGTCGTATGGGGATAACAGTATCGCCCAGGTGGCTAGACGAGAACTGAGTGCGCCTGGCTTGGTCATGAGAACCCTGAGGGAATTAACTCGTGAAACAACATGGATGGTCTGCCCTGTCACATAGTGCCGTGTTTTCTGAATGGCGAACACTAGGACAAGGCACTCATTCTCCACGGCAGTGTACCTATGTTCCGGTCCTACCATCATTCGGCTGAGATAGTAAATGGCTTGTTCATGTCCCGCGTCATTATTCTGTGCTAGCAGAGCACCGAGGGAGTGTTCCATCGCCCGTACATAGAACAGGAAGGGCTTTCCAGTGACCGGGGCTACCAGAACTGGCGGATTCATCAGGTACTCCTTAATATCATCAAAGGCACGCTGACATTCCTCGTTCCATACAAAAGAGACACCTTTCCTCATGAGTTGAGTGAAGGGTTGGCATCGCCCTGAGAGGTTAGATATAAACCTCTTGATATAGGCTAGTCTTCCCTGACGGCCGCGGAGTTCGCGGAGGTTCTTTGGTGGATTCATCTTCAGGATTGATTTTGTTTTGTCGGGATCTATGTGAATGCCCCGAAAAATAATGACAAAGCCCAAGAACTTCCCGCTGGACACCCCCAGAAAAGACTTGGTGGGATTCATCTTCAGGTTGTGTGCGCGCATGAGGTCGAACACTATTCTCAAATCATGGAAATGATCGATTTTGGTGCGGCTCTTGACGGCGAAGTCGTCTACGTATCACTCCACCGTCTTGCGCAAATGATCTCTTAAGATGACACTCATAGCCCGTTGATATGTAGCACCGGCGTTCTTCAGGCCAAAGGGCATGACCGTATAACAATATACGCCGATCGGCGTTCGGAACGATGTATGCTTCTCATCATCAGGAGCCATCTTGATTTGATTGTATCCTGAAAAGCCATCCATAAAGGACATGCGCTCGAAGCCACACGTATTATCAATCATTATATCGGTGATCGGAAGAGGGAATTCATCCTTAGGGCATGCCGCATTCAGATTGCGGAAATCGATGCAGATTCAAATTTTTCCGTTCTTCTTGATGACTGGTACTACATTGGCTACCCAGTCTAGGTGCTGCTCTTCACGGATGAAACCGCTAGCTATAAGCTTGTTCACTTCCGCTTCAATGGAATTCATGATGTCTGGACGAAATCGCCGCTGCTGTTGCTTGACTGGTTTTGCGTCCGGATAAATGTTGAGCTTATGGAGTGCAATCTCGAGGTTTAGCCTTGGCATGTCTTCATAGCTCCAGGCGAAGACGTCGATGTATTCTCTGACGAATTGTAACAACAACTCCCGCTCGTCGTCTGTCAGACTTTTACTGACGAAGATTGGCTTTGGAGAGGATTCATCGCCGAGGTTAACTTGCATAACCTCATCTTCAGTGGGAGGATCACGAAGTTCAAAGCGTTTCTCCCATTGTGCATCTAATTGCTGGACCCACGGCTCCAACTCAAGTGGTTCAAGTAGGTCTTCGTCTTCTTCTTCGATATCAGCGGATGTCATATTGGCAGATAATGTCTGTCTGAATATATCTCCAATACTGCTGTCGGAGTCGTAAATGGATGACTCGGACGAATGGGAGTGCCACTCGCATTCTTCGTCAGAACTTTCGGACATTGTTGGTGAAGTAATATACCCGAGGCCGCGTCTGGATTTGTGATAATGATCCTGAGGCTTCCCTGCCGGTGTCGACGGCTGTAGAGGCAATCGTCGACCACTGCCATAATTTAGACCCGGGGTAGCCTCCATGTCGTACCCCTGCTTTTGCATGATGTACTTGGCTTGAGGACTATACAAGTAGAGCGGTAGTCTTCCAGCGTCGGGTCCGAGGCCGGACTCTTGTGGCGTGAAAGATTGACGACCTTCTTTTCGGCCAAAGATGATTGTGTGATCCCATCCTCTTCTGTCTGGGACTGGGAAGTAAGCGCCTTTTATGGGAGCAAGTCGATTTAGGGTATGGACGGTTGTCACCTGTGTGTGCAGGCTAACGTCTAGACAGTCCCGTGCGGCATACGTTAGATTAGGCTTATCATACTCAGAATAGTCTAACGGCAGCCTCTTATTGATGAAATAAGAAATTTTATCGACAGGGATTACATCATCAGGAGAGGGGCTATCCACCTGCGTAACCACGTATTTGGCGAGTTCTTCATCCTCCTTGGCTACCCCCTGCGAGCTTAGAGGTCGGGATGCTGTCTTGGGCAGCTTGACCACCAGGTGTTCTGCTTGAGGTATTGATTTGCCTGAGAGTGTTGGATTGACGCTTGGCTGCTGACTCGTCTTGGGAAGACGGATGACAATGGGCTCAGCAAGGGACTTTGTGTCTTCTGGTCGCTTTGGAGTAGATTTTGGTAATCGGATTACCATCGGTGTTGCAAAGGGCCTTGCATCTTCCTGCTGCCTTTGATTGGACTTTGGCAACCAGATCACCATTGGTCCTATGACAGGTTTTGGCTCTTGGTTGGATCTCGGGAGACGGATGACCATTGGTTCCAACTGCGTAGGTGTGGCAGGAGAACCGAGCACCTCTTTATGCAAGGTTGCAACAAGGGGTGCGGCCCTGCCCGGTTTGCGGGCTTAGAGACGAATTCTCAAGGGTTCTTCTGGCCCTGTGATGGCTTCCAGCTCGTCCGTTATATGTTTCCTGGATTCGTCATATAGACAAGCCTCCGAAGAGTAATAAGATTCAACCCCTTTGAAGGGATCAATGTCGGCGAATTTGGTCCTCACGAAGCCGTGTCTATTGACATACTTGAAGCACTGGTGGAGGGTGGATGGCACGATCATATAGTCATGTATCCACGGACGTCCCAGGAGGATGTTGTAGGAGGTGTCTGCATCTATGACGTAGCAGGTAACTTCCGTCTTCAGGTCACCAATCTGGCACTTCAATCGGATCTTCCCTAGGGGATAGCTCCTCCCCGAGTTAAAACCGCTAATGGCATTGTTGGTTGCCGCTAGCCGATGCATAGGGATGCCAAGAAGTTGGAGCAGGCTTTTCGGGATGATGCTTATTGACGAACCAGGGTCGATATGCATCCGATCCACCTTGATGTCGCCTATGTATCCAGTGTAGTATATGGGACGATCATGCAAATTGGGCTTGATCAACATGTCCTGAGGAGTAAATATGATGTTGGACATTGCATCTGTACTATCGCCGCCCTGTAGATCTGTTGGCGAGTCTTCCCTTGGAGGCTTGACCTGAGCTAAGTAAGCATCAGCATTCTGGAGTGCTTCGCTTAATGCGACACGAAGATCCTTGGAGAGCCTTAGGAGCTCATATAGCGACAACTTTGCTGGCGTATTAGCCAATTGTGCTAATATGTCGAAGTTGTAAGGTCTCTCCAGTCCCTGAGGTACATCATTGCGGAGTGGCCTATCGAAGCGGGTTTCCTTTGTCTTGGATTTGTCCGCCAGTGGAGGCTGAGATGGCCTTGGAATATCAGAGGGAGGCAACATTGCCGGCTGAGGATCTTCGACTGGACTATCCCGTGCGGGCTGGACTTGTGCTCCAGACCGAGTAACAACATCTGCAGCTTCTTCAGCTTCGGCTGAAATTGTGTGACAGGCTCTAGACTTCCTGCCCTTCTTCTTGTTGGTAGGAGATGACACCCCCTGGGTAACTTCGGGCACCAAGTCTGGATGCACCCGCATGATCTCTCCTCGCGATGTGGTGAGAGGTACCAATCCAGATGTTTGGCTCCGGACGGGTGGAAGATTAGTAACCTCCATCGTTGCTTGAGGGACAGGTATGACCCCGTCTGGAGTGCTTGTCGGAGGGAAGTCGCCGAACTGAATAGATACCATGTTCGCCGCCATGGTAACCTCTTCAATGTCTATCGACAAAGCTTTTGAGTCGATAAGACTCTGAATGTACCGCTTCAATTGGAAACAATCGTGAGTGGCATGATGGACATAGCGGTGGAAGTGACAATACTTTGGGTCCTCCATTTCTGGTGCTCGGGGTTCGCGCCTTGGTGGAGGGAGCTGGATGCTACCCCCTTGCAAGAGCATATCGAAGATAGGTTTGACATGACTATCTTCAAATGAGTAATTGACCTTGGGCCACGGATCTTCCACATGTTTTTGTTCGGACTTCTGAGTCGCATCAGTGACCATAGACTGTTTGCCCTTGTTGTCCCGGTTAGTGGTGGCACCACTGTTGTTGTTACTGGAGGTGGAACCAGGACGTCTGCCCTTATCTTCTCCATCTGGGATGTGTAATCCTAACTCGCGAGCCTTCTTCAATTTCGCCTCTGCGTTGGTAGCACTTATGATGAAGGTTGTCCAATCCCTGAACTGATCGTCGCCCATCCAGAGGCTAATTGCGGGGAACAACTTCTTCTGTCAGATTTCAATCAAGGAGCTCTCGGGATTGCCTTGGGGCAATCTCATTGCGGTTTGGCGGAATCGCTCGATGTAGTTCCTCGTTAGCTCCCTCTCTCCCTGAACGACGTCCATGAGAGACGACATCGTTACGTCATATTCCACTTCATAAAATCTTTCCAGGAACATGTGTTTGAAGTCATCAAAAGAGTGAATGCAGTTGTCGGGAAGGTTGCGGTACCAGTCGAACGCGATCCCCTCCAATGCTCCGATGAATAGTCGCGTGAGGATGGCATCACTATGCGGCAAGTGGTCGGTTGTGACTTCAAAGTAAGTCATGTACCAACTAGCAGAGGTCTTCCCAACATAAGAATCGATATAGAACGGCTTGTACCGCGGTGGAAAAGGCACATGTCTCCATGCAACAGGATATGGCTGCCGTATTCTGAGATCCCGAGAGGAGTCTCGGGCATTGAACATTGCCCGAAGCTCCTGGACTTGCCTCCTTGGCTTCATTTGCAGCTGAAGGAACAGATGGTGCTACGGGATTATCACCCAGAGGGGCGGTCGTGTTGGAGTCCGCGTTGACTGCGGGTCCCAAGCTTGTTTGTCCGGACGTCCTTGCTGGTTGAGTTGGCAAGGCGGCTTTGATCTCGTCCACGGACTTGACCAAGGACAGGAGCATGGCTTCCAGCACTTCTAGCTGTCGTCGGTCGGAAGGCGCTTCATGATCGTCGTCAGTCATAAAGACTGTTCTCACGTGGGTAGAGGTGGAGGGGATTGTGGTAGAGGTACTCTGTGTCGTACCCTTGTATAGAGAAATCGTCAGGGAATGTGGGAATATCATCTTCCTCTGACTCGGAAGGGGTGCTACCTCCTGTGAAGGAAGCCGCATCATCTTGGTGAGGGTGGTGGCCCTCAGGGAAATCCGATTTTGTTGCAGAGTTTTGGGGGATATTTATCCCATGTGTGTGCTCTTGGTACACCGGTTTGTCGCATACATTGAGGGGACTGCTACCCCCAGCTTCATCTACTCTCAAGGAGGCCGAAGGTGCACCCCTGGGTGCCGGAAGATTCTTTTTGGATCAAGTGCCTAACTAGACACCCCCTGTGGTTGATGGGAACCCCCCAGATGAGGGTCTCCTTGCAATACTGGCCGAGAAGGCCGGGCTGGAAGAGCCTGTCTTCTTTCCTCCCTTGCCAAGAGGAACTTTTTGAGTTGAATTACAGGAGGCGAAAGGAAACTCCTCGTCCCCTGGAATTTGGACAGGTGCTGGCTGCTGCAGTCGCTGAAAAACTGATTGTCGATCTTCAGGCGCTGCTGATTTGTCGCAGCAGCAGTTGATGATGACTTGGGTGCAACGACGCCCCGAGAGGGACTCATTGCATGCTGACGCTGCCGTCTTGCGTTTGTGAGTAATCACGTCACGTAAGTCGGTAGGAAGCTTCTCTACCTTTGCACCCAACTTGTGAACTCGGGAATCCCGAGCGCACGGGTGCTTAGGCATCATGTTTGCTCCCTGATCCGTGGCTAGTAAAAGCACTTGCTCTGGATCTTTAGAGGAAGACTTTAAAGACCCACCCTGTCCGTTAGCCCTGGGGGACTGAACGCGGGTGGTTCTGTACAACTTTCCGTCAGGAGCCCGTGTAACAGTCAACGGGGCCCACTGACAGTCAGCAACTTGGACAGTTGACTGGGATGGTTGGGCCCGCACTGCCCTAGACTTTTTTGACTTATCACCCGAAGGCGCATAGTAAAAGGAGTCCAGATTGATACATCCCGCATCTTTAGTGAGCCGCATGGCGTCGGGCCCGCATGAGAGGCGGTCGAACACAGAGCTTCTGACAGGGCCGCATAAGACGTCCTGTTTGAAGCCAGGATTAGTCGTCGCATGGACCATCTTCTTGCAGCTAGAGCTGGCTGCCGCATGGATCATCTTCCTGCGGCTAGAGTTGGCTGCCGCATGAATTGGCTGCCTGCGGCCAGAGTTGGCTGTCGCATAGACAAACTGTCGATCTCCTCTATGCGGCACCTTCTTTGTCCGCATGGATTTCCCTTGTGCCCCCAAAAACTCAGCATCATAGTGTTTTCCTCTGCTGGATTTGGGGACAGTGGGGTCCTCCGCGGTCGGAAACAAAGTCGCAGAAGAGTTCTGGTCACCGTCTTGGGTTGCAGAAGGAGGTTCTTCGAGAACTTGGTCGGGGGCAACAGTTTTGCGCACTGACGCCTTGCGAGTCCTCTTTAGGTCGGCTCGCTTCTGAGACGGGCTGGCGCTCCCTTCAGAGAGCAATCCTTCGAAGGCTTGTTGGTCAAAACGAACCACAAGCATCTGCTGTGTAGAGCCGAGCTTGGACGCGTCAGATTGCGTCACCAACTTCTCATCGGAAGAGAAGGATGTCCCCAGCAGAGTCGCCATCGTGTTTGCCATAAAAAATCAAAGACAGGTATTACAGAACACTGAAATTGATTACAAACTCGCTTGCACAAAAGAAAGCCTAGAAAGAAATCCTAGAAAACAATCTAAGTACAATTGTTTAGTTTTGATTCTGGGGAGTGACGGTGGAGGCTCGGAAAAGTGCTATCAACTCTGCCTTACTCCGTGGACTATCTGATGCAGTCTCTAGCTCGTGAAAAAATTGCTTTTCTCTTGAAGGTTGCCAGCCTTTTGCAGGGTGTGGCACCCTGCTATTTATAATAGGATGTATTTTGAGCCGCATAAACGGCTTGCGTCCACGTGGCTGATTAGCAAGCGAAGACCCGCTCTTTGGCTGCCATCTGTCGATTTGTTGGAATTTTGTTGCAGCAAATCTGGGTAGTTAAGGACTTGGTCAGATTGCCACGTGTCCTGTTGCGTATAGTTTTCTCAGTCTTCGATCATGTAGGGTCGCATGAGACTCATGCTGCTTGGATCATAGTTGCTCTTGGCTGCATGAAGTTTGGAGACTTTTGGAGCCGCATAAGTCTGAGCCGCATAAGGTTTCATGCGGCTTAGATGACACTTTTCTAGCCGCATGGAGGCGTACGAACCCTGCTTTTGGGCGACGTCTCACGTCTTATCTTTCTTGTCGAAGTGTCAGAATTGTCATGTTTTGCCAGGACTTGTCAGCTTTATCAATCGAACTGCTCCTCTTGGCCGCCTATCTTCCTTCTACAGTTGTTTGTCGACGGGCCGCATATGTCTTTGAACAGTCATGCGGCTTTCCTTCATGCGGACCTGTTTGGCCCAAAGTACCTATGCGGCAATTTGTAATCCGTATGAACCCCATATTTTTCATGCTTCTGCATCATCATCTTCAAAGCCTCTTGCTTTGATGTCCAAATAGAGTGTGTTGTAAATCGCAGCTAAGGATAGAAGCACCAGATATGCATAACCAGTTTTCAACCTAGCATTCATCCCCTATTATGGAATAAATTTTCTGGGTTCAGGCAAAGGCATTTATGGGTGACAGAGGAGCTTGCAAGATATGGAAGCCAGTTGGCAGGTAGTAGATGCAACTATTTTAGACAGAGTCTAAGCAAATGCAATGAAGAGCAGTCCTCCATATTCTCTCTGAATGGAAGAGGTCTAGAGAAGCAGTGAAGCGACAATACATGCTATAGGAACTGCTGTGCCGCTTTGGCACAAGACAAACATTTCTTGAGGCATATTAGCAGGCAAACCTTAGAAGCCAGAAGTGGGGGAACGCGACTACATAGAAAAGTCTAAAGTTGGGAGAGTGCGCTAATAAACAATTGTGTATATTAATTATTGTTATCAAAACTTATAAATAGCTTAATATTTATTAGAATTTATAAAGTTCAGTTTAAAGTTGCAGAGAGATCATTCACATGTTGATTTTTTATGATGTCAAGGTAAATAATCTTTAGTTTCTTGGTACTTTGATAAACGTGTATTCAAAATCTTCTAACTTTCTTCCCAAAATTTATGTCTTCTTCTAAAATTATGGTCATATTATGGGAAGCGCTCATGTCATTGGAGAAACACAATTCCGTCGCCGGAGAAATGAGCTTCCGTCATCGGGGAAGCGAGCTCCCAAGTAAGAATCGCCGAATGGAGGTTCTTACTGAGATTCGTTGACCTTCTAGGAGTTTCTGGCTTCTAAGAGACAAACTAAAAAGACACTATATACTGGAGTTATTTCTATTTAAACCCCCCCCCCCCCCTTTTCCTTATTTAGTGTTAAATAATTGGGGGGGGGGGGGGGGGGGGGGGGGGAGCAGGTGTAAATACAAATACACTTGAGAAATGCATGAATTGGGGGGTAGTAGGGGGGGGGGGGGGGGGGGGGGTGTTGTGGAACAGAGTTATGGAATAGCAATGGAGGGTAAATACAAATAACTATATATACCATCGTGTCCCCACATTGATGCAGAACAAAGGGACTTGAGAAAAGCCGGTTACTTTTATTTTTTTTAAACTATCTACTTGGTTAATTTAGGTAGCAAATTAGTTTATCAGGCAATCAATTTGGATAAGATTGAGTAGAATCTTGAATTCTAAATCTAGCCAAGTTTCGAAAGTCAATGACAACCAGGATTCTAATTCGATCCAAGTAGATTTATTTTCTTGGATAATATAAGAGGATATTTGTATGTCTTTTTGTTTCTCTAGGCGTAATTTTCGATGGAAAACAGAGAATCGAAACAGTTGTCAAAATAGCAACAACGTTTCATAGCAACACTTCAAAGAAGGTGCACTACAGAGATCCTTGGAGGATTCTGGGTAACGAAAATCTAAAGAGATTTTATTACAACAGCAAACGAATGTAGAGCTTCTTTAGGAAGGTACAAATCGAGTTGCTAGCAGCAGCAGCGACGAAAGCCCACAAGAAGTTTCTGATTAGATCAGAGAAGAAGAGAAGGAAAGAAGAAAGAGAAAGGCAGCTTTGCTGGGGTGATCAGATCACCGTTGCTCAAAGCAAGATCCGCCTATATACGATCCGCTTCCAGGAACCAGCAAATTCTAGAGAACTTCTGGAACGCTCGTCAGTCAATATTTGAGACTTGAATGGACTTCATGGACTTTACGGACTCCTTTAACTCTCTTTTTGGTGCATCTTTCAAAGGAGGCCAAGGGGCTCTATTTATAGAGTGGAATAAGACTTCACCTCTTCTCCTATCCGATGTGGGACTAAAATACCAATACTCAAAATAGAGTTTGATATTTTAGATCATCCCACAATTAGCATAGAAGTATGCCAGTCCACGCCTACCCCCGAACACTCCCGTGCATGCACGAGACATCCTGGAGTAGGGTCCTAGTCCGAGTCCGCACAACAAAAATCAACTTGCATCCTTGTTGAAATTAATCATTTTTCCTTCTAGGAAAATACTCCCACATGGCACACACTTGTGCCCTACCACACCTCATGTGCACACCTCAACACAAGCAAAGCATTATATTGAGATACTTAACATTTGGTGTAGCCGATGTGGGACTATCTTTCCTAGTCTAAAGACAAAAAATACCAACAATTCTCCACATATCTCAATATATGGGTTGAGCGTTCACCACAGTGACTGCCCATCATGCATTAGGAGAGATGTCGCTACGACTTGAATCTTCCCGCATAGGTTAAATAACAGCATGATACAAGAATGGACTAAGCCTTGAATTTTGCACCATAACTGCAATTTTTTTCACTCACATAATGACATCAACTATGCTTCTGGCTGCACATTAAAGGCCTTGTGCCAGCCTGGTTTCAGTGTATAATTTTAGGCGTCTACAAGTTTACCCTCAAGAGACGGCCTGATATCTCTGTCCATACACTATAGGTGAGTTCTTTATCAAAGAGACATGGCATGAAGCCGTGCGCTTCCCTTGCGGTGCTACACCGCTATGACATGGCCTAAAGCCGAGGCATTACCCCTACCGGAAACCTCATCGTAGTGTCATACTACTGTAGCATGAGGTCGCATCCTCTTTGTAGTGCCATACCATCCAGCATGAAGCCTTAGGCTCCTTTGCGGTGTTACGCCGCAACGACATGGCTTGCAAGACCGAGGCTTTACCCCTATCCGGATACCTCATCGTGGTGTCGTGCCACTGTAACATGAGGAACACCTCCCCTTTGTAGTGCTGGCTACCCCTCTTTAATTTTATCATACAGCATTAGGCTACCTGCCTATTTGCGGTGCTACTCTGCTGTGACTTGGCTCACAAAGCCGAGGCATTACCTCTAACCGGGAACCTCATGGTGGAGTCACCCCACTATAGCATGGAGTTACACTCCTTGTAGTGATGCGCTATCGTGCTTCCTGTAAAGCACTCTAGGCATTCACTCTGCCTGAGAACTCATTAAGACGTTTAAGCCAACCTTTCCACATGATCCGTTTTCCGCAGAAAACAACAGTACACAACGGTGGTTGTAGGTCCGTAATCTCTCCATGCCACAGAGGACAAGTACCCACCGTTCCTGATATTCTTCCGGTTAATAGTCCTCCCTTGAACCAAAAGCTAGATACCTAGTTGATTTCTCTTTAAACTAATAGCATAAAATTTTATAGTAGGAATGTAATAACACAATATCAGAATGTCTTCAAACCCATTTTACAAGTTGTGTCATCGACCACCTGGCGCTTGAGGCCCTTGGTGAACGGATCCGTCAGGTTCTCCTGACTCCGAATATCAATCACTGCAATAACACCCCTCTTGATGAGATCGTGTACTGTCATGTGCTTCAACCGCACAGTCCTCTTCTTTCCGTTGAAGAGGTCATTTGATGCCACCGCCGCAGTCGCCTGGTTGGAACAGTATATCGGTATTGCCGGTATTTGCGTCCCAATCACTAGAAGATCATACATGAGCTCCCGAAGCCATTCTGCTTCCTCCGATGCGGTATCAAATGCAAAGAACTCAGATTCCATGGATGACCGCGAGAGCATAGTCTGCTTCTTCGATTTCCACGATATAGAAGCTCCACCCATTATGAAAATATATCCACCTGTGGACCTCTCGCTCTCCACTTCTGAGCACCAGCTGGCATCACTGACGCCTTCCACTACCGGCGGATCTCCGCTGTAGTGTAGTGCATATGTCTGAGTCTTCTTGAGATATCTCATAACCCGTTTCACAGCTTTCCAGTGCTCAATGCCTGGGTTGCTCGTGAAACGACTCAGCATTTCCACGGCGAAAGCTATGTCAGGCCTTGTGGCAGTGGTCGCATACATCAAACTCCCGATGATGTGTGAATACTCCAACTGTCTGACGCTTTCCCTTAGATTTGGCTTCAGCTTCTTGTCACACCTATACGGCGTATCTATCCCTGGAAGATCCTGATACCCATAGCGTGTGAGCATCTTCTCAATGTAATGAGACCGTGACAATGTCACTTCAGTTTCCGTCCGGATGATCTTTTTCCCTAGGATAACATCAGCTTCCCCTAAGTCCTTTATGCTGAACTTAGATGAGAGGAACTTCTTTGTCTCAGTGACACTTGCTAGATCTGTACCCAAGATCAGCATGTCGTCCACGTACAGACAAACGACAACTCCTCTCCCGTCAGCGAACTTTGTGTATACACATTTGTCCGTCTTGTTGACCCTGTAGTCGTTTGATCATGACTTTATCAAACTTCTCATGCCACATCTTGGGAGCTTGCTTCAGACCATACAGAGATTTTACCAACTTACAGACTGTCGAGGTCCTTCGACGACGAATCCTTCTGGTTGTTGCATGTAAATCTCTTCAGTCAACTCACCATTCAAGAAAGCAGTTTTAACATCCGTCTGATGAATAATTAGCTTATGAATTACACTTAGAGCAATCAACATCCTGATGGTCGTCATCCGTGCTACTGGAACATAAGTGTCAAAGTAATCAATCCCCTGCTTCTGAGAAAACCCCTTGGCTACCAACCTAGCCTTGAACTTATCAACGGCTCCATCGGTTTTCATCTTCTTCTTGAAGATCTATTTACATCTGATCGGTTTTGCTCTTTCAGGCAGATTAACTAACATCCATTTATAATTGGACGTTACAGAGTTAATTTTATCATTTACTCTTTCTTCCAGGAGATCGCATCTCTGGACTTCATCACCCCATCAGGCTCCACGTAATGGATGATAACGTTTATCTTTGAAATCTTTCGGCCTTCTCACTCGCTTTGCTTACTGCTTAGCGAATACTAGTTCAAGTGTTGTCATCAATGACAACCACCTTCTGGACTTCTACTTCTTTGAAAGTACTTGCTCCTTCGGTACCAACAATATTCTCCAGAATATCTACGAGAATAATGTTTTTGTCCCTAATAATTGTCTTCAAAGAATTATGTCTCGCGAGACTCAATGATATGATTGATACAAGTGATCTCCGAGCATAGCTTACAACAGCTAATTCCAAAATTACTGTCTTCTTGGTCTTAGTCCCTGACTTCTGAATCTTAATATCCGGAAGCTTCACGTACACCAGACACCCCCACACTTGAATGATATTCAAGTTAGGTCTGACCTTGAACCAGTGCTAATGAGAATCATAGTCGGATATACGAACGGTACTTTATTCAGAAGATAAACGTAGCCATACACGCAATCTATCCCCAGAAGCATATTGGAAGATCCGCAGTATAGATATCATCTTTAAAGGCGTCCTGATCTTCTTTTCTGACACTCCATGGATTATAGATACTACATAGCAGTCGTTTCATAGCAAATTCCATGTTCATAATAGAACGATGTGAATCCAACAAACGATACTCTCCGTCTTGATCAATCCTGAGTAGTTGTAGACCGGTTTAACATTCAGCTTCAGCCCTGAAGTCCCTGACCTTCTCGAATGCTCCATCCTTCGACTTGAGAAGACATGCAAACGTGCACTTCGAGAAACACTTCAACCCGGCCTCCGTGAAGAATTGATAAAAGTCACAGATATCTGAGTGTACCAACTCCAGGAGATCTGTACTTTAGTTCAATCGTCTGAGCAGCTTTCTGACCTGTCTTGTCTCTGCACAGACCTCAAATCCCTCCACCTCCTTACCCCCACATTCTGGAGATAAGGCTTAGATATGACATCTTGAGTCTGCTTCTATCATAGAACAACTCTCAGTCCATTCAATGAAATAACTTCATCACCATCAAAAGAAGTTCGAACATCCCTTCAGCACCGAACATCTTTTCGAAACATGTTCCTCGCCAAGAAATTACCATCTGGATAGTACGAATGTCCATCTTTCAAGTCTGTATCAGATAACAGACTTCCTGAGATCGGATCTTCGGAAATCTCTGGTACATGTAACACGCATTCCAGTGTCCTTGTCGGTGGTTCATAACCACTGTCTCGATCTTCAGATATTCTGCTAGGTACATGTTCGCCATCGAGAACTTCGTCATAACACGGCTCGTCCTTGGTGAACAGCTCCTTCGAGAGCATACATGGTCAGATACACTAGTGTCAGACCACTAGTCATCTACCACGCTAGATAACTCAACCTGTGCAACAATAGCAACCAAGTTAAGTAATCAAAATAACCAAGTTTACCATACCTGCTATTTTGGTTTGGGCTTGGATTTGCATTCACTCTTGTAGTGGCCCTTCTTGCCACAGTTGAATCAAGTCACGTGGGACTTGGACTTCTGTTGCTTGAACGAAGGACCCTTCACTTTCAGATTAGTGGAGTCATTCTTCTTGTGATGAGAAGCCACCTGCTTCCCCTTGAACTCTCTTGTCTGCACCAAGTTGGCCTTAGCCAATTGTTTGGACAGAGAGTCCATCTTCTGTTGAGATTGCATTTCGTCCTCAACGTGGATCTCTTGTAGAAGATCTTTCAAGCTAATGTCCAGCTTCTTCCGATGCATTCTAACATAGAAGTTGTTCCAACCAGCAGGAAGTTTCGAGACTATTCCTCCAACGACAAACTTGTCGACGAGGGGCATCTTTTCGTCATCCAACTTCTGGCGCAACTTCAGGAATTCCTTCACTTGAGGTAGCATCATCTCGTCTTCGAAGAGCCACTTGTGGTATTTCTCGACGATGAAGATTTTGGACCTGTTCTCATCATCTTCATATAGCTTACCCAAATAATCCCAGATCTCTTTGGCCTTCACCTTCTTGGAGTATGACTCTAACAGAGAGTCTTCCATAGAGTTTAAGATAAGCAACTTGTAAAGGTTGTTATCTCTCCTCCACTTGGATTGCAGAGCAGTGGCTTCAACGACCCTTCGAGCATTTTCACCTTCTGGACTTAAAGGCTCAGGATCTGTCAACACGAAGTCAACGCTCACGATTTGAAGATTAAGGCTGACCTTTCTCTTCCAGACGTTGTAATGCTCCCCGTCAAACTTCTTAAGTTTGTTAAAACTTGTGTCGAGAAGGTTTGCACGGTTGTTTTCCATCGAATATAAATCTTGCTTTGAGATTGTTATTCCCGAGGCGTAGTTTTCAATAGAAAACAGAGAATCGAAACAGTTGTCAAAATAGCAACAACGTTTCGTAGCAACACTTCAAAGAAGGTGCACTACAGAGATCCTTGGATGATTCTGGGTAACGAAAATCTAAAGAGATTTCGTTACAACAGCAAACGAATGTAGAGCTTCTTTTAGAAAGGTACAAATCGAGTTGCTAGTAGCAGCAACGACGAAAGCCCACAAGAAGTTTCTGATTAGATCAGAGAAGAAGAGAAGGAAAGAAGAAAGCGAAAGACAGCTTTGCTGGGGTGATCAGATCACCGTTGCTCAAAGCAAGATTCGCCTATATACGATCCGCTTCCAGGAACCAGCAAGTTCTAGAGAACTTCTGGAATGCTCGTCAGTCAATATTTGAGACTTGAACGGGCTTCCTGGACTTTACGGACTCCTTTAACTCTCTTGTTTGGTGCATCTTTCAAAGGAGGCCAAGGGGCTCTATTTATAGAGTGAAGTAAGACTTCACCACTTCTCCTATCCGATGTGGGACTAAAATACCGATACTCAAAAATAGAGTTTGATATTTTAGATCATCCCACAATCAGCATAGAAGTGTGCCAGTCCACGCCTACCCCCCGAACACTCCCGTGCATGCACGAGACATCCTGGTGTCCGAGTCCGAGTCCGCACAACAAAAATCAATTTGCATCCTTGTTGGAATTAATCATTTTTCCTTCTAGAAAAATACTCCCACATGGCACACACTTGTGCCCTACCACACCTCATGTGCACACCTCAACACAAGCAAAGCATTATATTGAGATACTTAACATTTGGTGTAGCCGATGTGGGACTATCTTTCCTAGTCTATAGACAAAAAACACCAACATTAATCACTCTTTTTTAATCTCACATTGGTTAATGTAATATGGGGAACTCAATAATCATCATCTAAATAGGGGTCTACACACCCTTTTAAAGCATCACATTATTCTCTCTTATTTTTTCTACATGGTATCTGAGAGTAGGAACTTTCTAATCCTAAACTATCCTACCTTCCACCAAAACCATCTCCACACCAGCTCTCTCCAAACCCAAACACCCCTGCCCCCTATCATAATATGCTTCCCCTTTCCAAACTTCTTCTCACACAATCTCCATCCCCCTCCATACCTGCAGAGTATTATATCTCTTTTTATTTATTTGTAAGTCTGTTTTAGTCCCACATCAGTCTACGTAATATGAGGACCTTAATCATTATCATATAAATAGGAGATCCATAGCCCTCAATAAAGTATCTCACTATTCTCCCTTCCTCTTTCTACTTATAACAAATAGAGTTCTATTAGGAAAGTGATTCTCTTTGGCTTATATATATATATATATATATATATATATATATATATATAATAGGCATGGATCTGTAGGTATGGAACAGTTGTAATAAAAGAGTTCTTTTTTACTACAGTGAATGGTTTGAAAAAAGAAAAAAACTAAAACTAAAAATAGGAATGTACTTGCGGTGTGTTTCACGTAAATTAATAATCTGACACTTTTCAAGTTTGGAAGAAGAAATTTCACAATCTTCTAAACTGAGTTGCTTGGATTGTAATAGAAATCTTAGGATCGCAAAATTTGGAAATTCTACTTGAATAATTTTCAAATTTCATTATTTTGTTCTCATCTATTATTTCCTTTTTATCATTATTTTCTTCTTATCCTTATTCTCTCTTCCTCTTTCTATGGATAGCAGGTAGAGTTGGAAGGTGATTCTCTTAGGCTTATGTGTTGTGGCATGGATCTTTATGTATTGAATTGTTTTTAACAAAGGAGTTGTTTTGGATGACAGTGAATGGTTATGAAACACAAAACAAGTCAAAGTAGGAAAGCACATAGGTGTGTTTAAATGCACACATAAGTTGTTTTGGATGACAGTGAATGGTTATGAAACACAAAACAAGTCAAAGTAGGAAAGCACATAGGTGTGTTTAAATGCACACATAAATCTATTAAATCACAAATACTTCCTAATAATTCCCAAGTTTGGAATAAGAAATTCCACAAAGAGTCGCTTGGATGATTATCCTAAATCTTAGAATCAATAAACTTGAAGATTCTACTCAGAACTTTTTTTCTAACTTTCATTATTTTGTTCTTCTTATATTAATTTATATTTTCAGTTGAATTCTACAAAATCTACAACCGAGTTAATAACAAAATCTAGCAAAAACTTAGTATCGTTTCTTAAGATATCTGGAATCATAGAAAGATATCCTAACTTCTTTAATGTGAAAACATCCCGATGCACCTTTAAAATGATTTTATTATTACTAATTTAAGTCACATAAATTAGGAAACATGCAACAACAACGAAGCCTTCATCCAAAAGAATTGGGGTAAATATTAAACAATACAACAAATTCAATGCTTAAATAAATTGACAGAAAATAGTAAATTATAAATATAAGTTCATATGGTCAAACATGCATACCATTAAATTAATTACTACAACAGCAGTATTCATATCACCTTATTTCAAAAGTATTCAGTACTTACTCCGTGCAGTTTCTCCATCATTTGGTCTGCGTACGCCTTCTCCTTCTCTTAAAATCTTTTTAAGGACCATCAAATCACCAGTAACATCAAGAACAGACCTTAAGGACAGCAATTCAATATCAATTATCAGTGCAGAGTTTGGAGGAACAGCAGGGAAACCATAATTTGGGGCTCTTCCAGTTTCTCCAAATGCATCTGTAGATGATTATGACTGGAATGAGTAAGACCATGTTGGGGATTAAATAATCCGCACATATAGTGAAGAAACTGGAAGAGCCCCAAATTATGACTGTGGAATGAGTGAGACCATGTTGGGGATTCCAGTTTCTCCAAATGCATCTGTAGATGATTATGACTGTGGAATGAGTAAGACCATGTTGGGGTTTGAATAATCCGCGTATATAGAAGACAATGTAATGAGAAATTTTAGAGGAAAAATGACCAATTCAAGGGAGAAAATGTAAGATGTTAAAAACTAGTGAGAAAAAAATTGATCTGATATTATTTAACCAACTGTTCAAGCGCTTGATTTTTGTTATTCTATCCCTCGATAAACAAAGTGTTCACCCCCCCCCCCCCCCCCCAACCCAACACACAAGCAGACTTGAAAGGGGTATAAATTAACAAATAAAAGGGTACACGTCTTGTACCAAACATATGCAACTTTTTGGAACACTGGAGCTCTTGCATATACAGTTGACGCCAAAATACATGTATATATCGGCAATGGAATTCACATAGATATGAACCAAAAGAAAGAAGGCAACCTTCTTTTGAGGGACATATGCAACTTTTATCTCCTATTAAAAAAGGGGTGTCCCACGAGGCTCCCGCACACACACACACACACACACACACACATATATATAGATATATAATCTGAGCCTGCATCCAAGCCTTACCGTCACACAAGGAAACCCCCTTTAACATTTTATCTCATATTTAGGAAAGCAATTCTAGCCTTAACAGCGCAACTGTTTCAAGAATTTGCTTTGCACTGGACCTGGTTTGGATAGGCTTGGTTCAAAAAATATGTTAAAAACATTATTTAATTGGCATACGTAACATGGTTCGCACTATCGGCCGATACCGATACATATCAGCCATACTGCTATCAGTTTTGGACTGTTCTGATCCGAAACTGATTCTTACTAATTTTGTCGGTTACCAAGAATGGGGCTCCCTATCCCGGTCAACTATGTTAAGAAGAAAATTAAAAGAAAGAAACAGTAAGAAAAACTATGGATACAATGATATGGTCGTGTCAAAGATTAACATGCTACCTCGTGTTGATAAGGAGTGGACCAATATGATTCCTTATAGACATTAACCATTACCAATTTTCGAAGTTGTATATCTATAACTTCACAACATTCGTCTATTCATAATATTATTCCATTCAAAAATAGCTATTGCGAGTGTATTTTGTCTAAAAGTAAATAATAGTATCAATCAGGTACAATTCATCAATGTTGAATATTATTCCAATTTCCATATAAAGTAAAGAGAAATAACACATAACATATAAAATTATTACGCCTGCATGTATCAAACATTTTTTAATAATTTTAACAGAAATTTTCATACGGGGGAGAATGTTTCAAATAATATCAGCTAAAGAGAGAAGTTTCGAGAAATTTCGTATGACGGGACAACTCGCCAAATAAGTTGGTGAGGGAAGGAATCGCCAACTCACTTGGCGAGTTGCCCATTCACCGCCAAGTGACTTGGCATGAGAGGGGGAGGGGCGTTAAATGCAAAAGGGACTTGGCGTGAGAAGGGGGGGGGGGGGGAATGAGAGGGGGAGCGAGGTTTTACATAGGTCCCTCCAAACATTATTTTTGCATATAGATCTCTCTTAACACAAAAATGTCCTAAATAATCTTTTTGTTACGTATTGATGGTTGTTGTTGTTGTTGTTGAAACAAAAAATGAAATATTGAAATTCATTATATTATATTTTATTTTTTTTCTTAAAGGGACCACAATAAAAAAAATTAAAAAACGCCCTTAGCAAAAACGTTTTCAATAGGATTGAATATTTAGATGTGAAGAGAACCAAAACTCCCTTGACAAGGACGATTTTGTTCTCTATAATTTTTCAAAAGTTATTTATCTGCCTGTAATTTAATGAAAATATAATGCTCTGGACGAAAGTATAATGAAAATATAATAAAAATACTTTACGCAGGTCTTAATGAAAATACAATAAAAATACTTTCCTGCAGAGCAAAATATTTTCATTAAATTACAAGAAGATAAATAACTTTTGAAAAATTGTAGAGAACAAAATCGACCTTATCAAGGGAATTTTGGATCTCTCTGCATTTAAATATTCAAACCGGTTGCTTGCGATACTCCAAACCTTGATATGGAAGGACCTGAATCTTGGATCCTTTTAGTTCAAAGAAAGCTTTAACACCATGCCTTGCATAACGACGGAAAAAAAAACGAGGCAATAATAAGATTTACTATATTTTGAAAATTGAAAATAGTAAAATATCAAACAAATCTACCTATCATCTTGTTCATCTTCTAGGAGACAGGTCTTAAGGTGTTTCAAAGAAGGGACGTGGGTCCCTAAATGTTGCCAATGAGATCTTAAGAATACCTCAAATACAAGCAGGTTTGCGAAAGTAATTATACGAGAATTTGACTGGGTTGGGTACATAGATGTAAGGAAATTGGTTGGCATTATGAGATGCAAATTGTTGGCACATTGATTTTAATAATTTATACAATTGACTATTTGTATTGTTTTAGTCTAACTCTACATTGCAGAAGTATTGGATTCAGTAAAACGCAAATCGCAACTCATTTCTCCGGACTTACCACACTCAAAAGCTTTTGTATAATGCAACTACTAGTTTCAGACAATATTGAACATGGTATAGTCCTTCAAGAAATCTGTAAAGTGTCTTAGGAAACTTGTAAACACTAGGAGTGGATTGGCAAATTGAAATCTGTTTTGACCCTCCAATTGGCATACCGACGGTATACCAGTTTTATATATCAAAAGTTCTATGTCTAGCCAACCGGCATATCGACGATATCTTGGTTCATATCGACGGTATACCGGTTTTATATAACCAAAGCTCTCTGTCGAGTCAATCGACATACCGACGGTATACTAGTTCTATACTGGTTCATACCGACGGTATACCAGTTTTATATAACTAAAGCTCTCTGTAAAGCCAATCCGCATACCGACAGTATATTGGATCATACCAACGGTATACTGGTTTTTATCAATTAAACTCTCGGTTAAGACAACTGGCATACCGACGATACAATGTCCATACCAACAACTGGTTCGATTTCTTTTTGGCACATTAAATGCATCCAACGGTCGGATTCCTCTGCATTAAATGACCCCAGCGATTGGATTTATAGCCGTTGTTGTTGCAAGCCAGTATACCGGCAATATACTACAGTATATTGGCGCTATACTGTCTGTAGATAGCTTTTGTGCATTAAACGGTATTTCTTTGTGTATTTGTATTTAAAACCTTGAACCCTTTCATTCAAAATCATTCCTTTGAACTTTAAATTTTCTCAACCACCAAAAAGCCATTCCTATTAACTCTACCAAGCTTTCTTTTGCTATCCACAAAAAGTGTTAGAGTATTAAAAGAGTTGTAAGCTTCGATCTTCTTAGTGTTTTTGAAGATCCAATTTATTTCTTTACAAAAGAGAAGTCGGCGAGCCTTCGGATCAAAGCTCATGTTGTAAGAAGTTGGCGAGCCTTCGAATCAAAGCTCGTGTTGTACTATTTTCTATAATAGTAGATTAAAACCGAAGATAGTTCCGGGACTGGAGTACCTCACGGAGGATACCAAGATACATCACGTGTTTGATCTCATGTCCTTATCTTTTAATTTCTAGTTATTATTAATAATTGTGTTGCTTAGTTTTATTACCCTATTCAACCCCCCCCCCCCCCTCTAGGGTTCCTACAATTGATATCAGAGCAAAGCTCTAGTTTTGGATTAACATCCTTAAGAGTTTTCTTATGGCAACCAACCCGAGTTTTTGCTCACCCTATAGTGAGGGACACTCCAAAAATAGACCTCCCTTATTGATGGAACCAATTATAATTATTGGAAAATTAGAATGAGCATTTATTTAAAATCCTTAAACTTTGATCGTTGGACTAGTGTTACCACTGGCTACACAAAGCCTCTAGTAACCGTAGAAGGTGTATCTGTGGAAAAGCCATATGAAAAGTATAATGAAAGCAAGAAAAAGGCAACAAGCCTTGATGTTAAGGCCATAAATGTCCTCTATTGTGCCCTTGATAGAAATGAGTTCAACAGAATCTCCACATGCACCACTTCACACGATACATGGAGACTTCTTCAAGCCACTCACGAAGGTACGTCACAATTAAAAGAATCTAAAATTAATAGACTTACACAAGAGTATGAAGCTTAAGCTTTCAAAATGAAGTCCAATGAGACGATGACTAACACGTTTACTAGATTCTTTGATGTGATTAATTATCTTGTTTATCTTGGTAAGGAATATCCTACTCATGATATGATTCGAAAATTGCTAAGGGGACTCACCAAGAGCTGGAATCCCAAAGTCATGGCGATCATTGAAGGAAACAATCTTACAACCACGGATCTCGAGGCATCAATGGGAAAGCTTATGACACACGAACTAGACATGAAGGATCAAGAAGATGCCTCCATAAAAGAAAAAGAGAAAGAGAGAGAAAGCAAAAGAAAAGGAGAAGGCCCTAGCTCTAAAATCCAAGCACTTTTCAAGAGTAGATACCGATGATGAGGACTCGGATGATGAAGAAATCGCCCTCACTTCAAGGCACTTCAAGAAATTTCTAAAATTCAGCAAAGCTACTCGTCAAACGAGGGACGACAATGAACCTATGTGCTACAACTGCAAGAAATCGGGACACATCAAGAAGGACCGTCCCATGATAAGAAAGAGCTCTAGCAAGTTCGAAAGACCCAACAAAGGTGGCTCTTCATCAAAAAAGTTTACAAACACCTGCATTTGGTGTGAAAGCGAAGCAAACGACTCCGACAACGATAAGGAGTCTAAGCATACCACAAATGTTTGCCTTATGGCAATAAACTCTGATGAGGTACTTGATGACTTCTCTTCAAACACTCTCACTTACAATGAATTAGAAAATGTCATTCTTGAACTTCATGATGATCACAAATTTTGAGAGGTAAATTAAGAAAATCTCTAAAGGAGATTAAAGCTTTCAAACTTGAAGTTGAAACACTCACAAATGTGATTAGTAAGATAAAAGGGAAGACCCCGGCCTATGACACAAATGAGATAGAGACACTCAAACTAAAGCTACACGAAGCTTTAGAAGAAGTCAAAGAAAAAGACTTTGAATGTAAAACCCTCAAGGAGGGATATGACATTAATAGAAACAAGACACTCATTACCTCCCAAAGAGAAGAGGCAATTACGGCTAAATACAATAAGCTACTTGCAAAATGCAAGAAACAAGATGGTAGAAGCACTATTAAAGTGCCCTGTAACACTCACCTATACATGATATACCGTAGCCAAAGACACACCAATACTCATCACGGAGCACGACACCAAGGACACATGTACACAAACACTCATTACAATATCTATGACACTAGGCCTTATGGTCATCACGAACACTCAACTAGAAGACCATATGCAAGGAAGACATGCAATGCCACTACCACTAAACATCATGCATTCTATTATAGTCACGCAACCAATAGAAATCATGTTAGAAAATCTTATGTTCAAAACACTCACTTCCTTCCCAGTAGAATAAGACACCTACTATGTGTCATTATTGTGGAATGCTTGGTCACAATTCCTATCAATGTCAAATTACTAAATTAGAACTCGTGTTGACATGAGAATGCTTAAATAGGTTCCCAAGACTAACATTCAAGGACCACCACAATCTTAGGTACCAAAATCTTCATCTTTAACTTGTGTTGTAGGTGAACCTTCCTTCGTATGCTAGGAGCAAGTGGATTCTCGATAGTGGTTGCTCACGGCACATGACCGGAGATGCTACATTATTCGCAACGTTGTCGATGAAGAAAGGACATGTATCCTTTGGTAACAATTTGAGAGGGTACATCATTGGTCATGGTAATATCGGTTTTCCTCCTTATCATTGCATTAAGAATGTATTGTCTTGTTACAAATTTGAAACACAACCTTCTTAGCATTAGCCGTCTTCACAGATAATTGTTATGATGTCAATTTTGTTAAACACAAAATCTTTATTTATGATAGTACTAATAGCATTGTAGTATATAAAGGTATTAGAGAAGATCAATTTATGTATTTTATCTCGTTGAAGGTACTAATAATAACAAGTGCTTAGTTTTTAAAAACGATAATAGTTGGCTTTGGCACATGAGACTTGGACATGCCAACATGGACTCTATCTTCCGACTTGCTACCAAGAAATTAGTAAGAGGTCTCCCAAATATTCCCTTCAAGAAAGGCATACTTTGCAAGGAATGCGAAAAGAGTAAGTCGACAAAATCCTCCTTCAAGTCAATAAACCTGGTAAGCATTACTAGACCCCTTCAACTTATTCATATGAATTTATTTGGTCCTAGTAGAGTTGCTAGTCTTGGTGGTAAACTTTACGTCTTTGTTTTAGTTGATGATTCTTAGAGATTTACTTGGTTAATTTTTCTTGCAAACAAAAAGACTTTTGCAAACGTGATCAAAATGAGAAGGATATTATAATCAACAAGATTAGAAGTGATCATGGAAGAAATTTTGATAACGTCGATTTCAAAAAAAATTGTGCTAAAAATGGTTTTGCTCGTGATTTTGTATGTCCTAGAACCCCATGGCAAAATGGTGTTGCGGAAAGAAAGAACAGAAATCTTGACGATATGGCTAGAGTCATGTTAAACCAATATAAACTCATTGAGCGGAAGCCGTTAACACGGCATGTTATGTTATTAAAAGTCTTAATTAGACATATTTCTAAGAAAACTCCATATGAGCTTTAGTTTGACAAAATTTCCTCTATTGATTATTTCAAAGTTTTTTGGATGCAAATGTTTCATTTTGAATACCAAGGATAACATAGAAAAATTTGAAGAAAAAACCAATGAAGGTATATTCCTTGGATATTCAATACATAGTAAAGGCTTTCATGTTTTCAACATAAAGAGTCTTGTGGTCGAAGAATCTATCCATGTCTCTTTTGATGAAGTTACCACCTCTACATCTAGTTTTTCCGATGATACTGATGACATTTCTTGTGGCTTGGATGGCATTTCCATTGGAAACAAGGATACTCCTTTCCCCAGTTGTGACATTGAGATCCCTCCATACAAAGTCCCTCGAACCATGGAAAGTCTTCCTAACGGTCTACCTAAGGAATGGAGGTTTGTCACTCATCGTCCAAAAGAACTAATCATTGGTGATCCCTCTACCGGAGTTAGCACTCGTTCCTCTATTAGAGATCATTGTGCCAATGTAGCGTTTATTTCTCAAATATAGCCTAAAAATGTTAAGGATGCTTTTAATGATAAAAAAACTTGCTATGCAAGAAGAATTGAACCTATTTGAAAAAAAAATCAAGTTTAGGAATTAGTTCCTAGGCCCAATAAGTATTCTATTATTGTGACTAAATGGGTGTTTCAAAATAAACTTGATGAGGATGGGTTTGTAACTCATAACAAAGCTCGCTTGGTTGCTCAAGATTATAACAAAGAAAAAGGTATTGATTATGAAGAAACCTATGCACCGGTTGCTTGTTTGTAGACTATTAGAATGCTTTGTGCTTTTACCTGTTTTAATTATTTTAAACTTTTTCAAATCGATGTTAAAAATGCCAATCTAAATGGGTTCATCAAGGAGGAAGTCTATGTTAAGCAACCTCCCAGATTTGAGAATTTTCGTTTTCCGGATCATGTTTTCAAATTACATAAGGCTCTCTATGGCCTCAAACAAGCTCCTCGTGCTTGATATGAGCGTCTTAGCACTTTTTTGATTTCTCATGGTTTTTCTAAAGGCAAAGTTGACACCACTCTTTTCATTAAATCTCACAATGGCACCTTGTTATTAGTACAAATTTACGTATATAATATCATTTTCGATTCTAGTGACAAAGTGCTTTGTGCAGAGTTTGCTAATGGTATGCACAATGAATTCGAGATGAGTATGATCGGAGATCTACTTTCTTTCTTGGACTACAAATCAAACAAGACCCTCAAGGAACCTTCATAAATCAGGCCAAATACACCAAAGAACTTCAAACGCTTTGACATGGACAACTCCAAATCAATAAGAACTCCTATGGCTACTACGAGAAAGTTTGATCAAGATGATAGTGGTAAATCTGTCGACATTCGTATGTATCGAGATATGATAGGTTGCCTTCTTTACTTAACGGCTAATCGTCCCCAACATCATGTTTAGTATGTTTATGTGTGCACGATTCCAAGCAAATCCCAAAGAAACACACTTGTGTGCCGTCAAGCGTATCTTTCAATACCTTAAAGGTACTTTGAACGTTGGACTTTGGTGTCTGAATACCCCATCCTTTGAACTTTTGGGTTATTCTGATACGGATTTTGCCGAATGCAAAGTTGACCGAAGAGTACTAGCGGCACATGCCATTTCTTGGAAAATCTTTGGTCTCATGGTCAAGCAAAAAGCAAAACTCGATTGCACTTTCAACTACCGAAGTCAAATACATTGCGATCGATTGTTGTTGTGCACAAATTCTTTGGATAACACAAACACTTGTTGATTATGGTATTTCATCACACGGTATTACTATCAAATGTGACAACACTAGCACTATTAATCTCACGAAAAATCATATTTGTCACTCACGCACCAAACACATTGAAATTAGATATCACTTTTTACGTGACCAATAAAAGGGCAATATTCGCCTTGAATTTATTGAATTGAACACCAATTAGCTGACATCTTCACCAAACCTCTTGTCGATGATCGTTTCTCCTTCAATTGTCGAGAACTTGGCCTTCTTGATTTGTCTAAATTTATGGCATCTCATACACTTCTGAATTTTTCAAAATTTCAATTTTTGTCTCAGACCAGTATATCGACGGTATATTACAGTATACAGATGGTACACTAATCTGAACATTTACTCTGGTAGGCGTGCCTACAGGCTGTTCTTCTATGTCCTTTATGATCTTTTTATCTTCCCAAGAGATTGTCCTCATCCCCTCTTTACTCTACCTGGTCATATCTACTCATGTCACCTCTTCATATATCCCCCCTCCCAAAAGTCACATCCTCCCCTTTTTCAAACTCCTCCTTCCCAAAGTACATTAACTCCCTTTCCAAACAACTTCCTTTCTCATTCATTTCCTCCTTCCTCCTTCCTCCTTCACCAACTGTTTCAAACCTCATGTCTTCCCTCCTCTTTTTAAGAACCATTTACTATGTTCTTTACTCATCTCTCTCCTCTTCTTTACTCATTCACCTAACCCTAACCTTCCCCACCACGGCTCACCAGAAACGTCCCCGCAACTCCTCTAACCCCTTCAACCCTTCTCCTCTCCCCGACGGTAGCTATGATAGGCACCTCTTCAAATTCGTCGACGCCTCCGAAGATTGGTTCAACCTCTATCATTTCCGCAAAGTATTTGGCGGGCATCCGATCAACTTCCACATCTTCCGATACCAACTTCTATTTTTGAAGTAACAGGGTTGGCGCCACTCCTTAGCCGCACTATAAGGGTATATCACGACTACTATTCTATGGACCCTCCCACTTTTCTCTCAAGTGCTTCTACTGCTCCCACCCAACCACCTTCCCAACCATGCGAATCCACATCTCCTCCTTCTGCCCAGCCTCGCTACCTGTCCATGACTCGGTACTATTTTGACATGTGCATGAACCAGGCGGAGAGCATCAACGCTAATACCAGGGTCTTGGGAACCTCGTTGAGCGTGCTCTCGCTGATCAAACTTACTTCCTACAACGTACACTCCAGGAATGGAATGCTTATATCAACCCAAGGGAACACAATCCTGATTATCCAAGAACGCGTTTTTGTGATTCAAATCCCTACGGTTTCATGTATCCCGACGATATTGACCCCTTTGGCGCCTTTTCTGATCGTGTGGGTACTGAGGAGGATCCTAATGCCCAATGTTCTAAATTTCGGTCTAGCATCTAGGCGATAGGCAGCCGCCCGCCACACCGAAAACCCATGTTCGGCCATGTTCGGCCCTATTCGGCGCCTAGGATGGCCTATTCGGCCTTGTGCAGCTGTTCGGTTTTTGTTTTTTTGAATTTCTATTATACTTAGTTTATTGTAGATATGTTGTTGGGTTTTAACATTTGATTAGGATTTTAGAACATTAAATTTCAAAGTTCAAAAATTTTAAATTTTAAATTTCAAAAGAATTATGAATTGTATTATGGATTTAAAAGTTAAAACATGTTTGGATTTCAAATTTCAAATTTCAAATTTCAAAAAAAAAATTGTTCGGCCGCCTAAACGGCCCTCTACCGCACCGATACGGCCTAGAGAAATTTAGAACACTGTTAATGCCTGAATCTCTTGGCACTTGGCGGAGGTGGTGTGGTATCTAGCAGTGGTGGTGTTTATGTGTTTCTTTTTGTTGTTTGTGGTCCTTCGAGGACTTGGTGTTTATTTATTTTATGTGTTTTGGTTGTTTGCATCCTAGTATGGACACTGCTTAGTGTTCTTTGGTTCTGTTGGCCTTCGTATAGGCCTTAAAGTTGTATGCCAATGGGCCAGTTATCTATCAACTCCATGCTCTATTCCACCGTTTACATATTTGGTTTATATGTTGCTCATCATATATTTTTTTAACTCAAATGTATTTGTCATGTGATCTACTTGTTAATCCCTTATCCTGCTATATACTTATTTCATGGTCTGTTGTTCATTTTGTCTAAATGACAAAGGGGGAGAAATACTATATTGTGGGGGAGTTTATCAATTACAGGAGAGCTCTCTCCAAAAATCTGTTTCATTTGTCAATTATCAAAATGAGGAAGATTATTGGCACATTGATTTTAATAATTTATATAATTGACTATTTGTATTGTTTTAGTCTAACTCTACATTACAGAAGTATTGGATTCAGTAAAGCGCAAATCGCAACTTGCTTAACATGCCTTATCACACTCAAAAGCTTATGTATGATGCAACTACTAGTTTCAAGATTCCAGACAATGTTGAACATGGTATAGTCCTTTAAGAAGTCTGTAAAGTGCCTTAGGAAACTTGTAAATACTATGAGTGGATTTGGCAAATTGAAAGCTAGGCTAGAAATCTTCCCAACTCAGTTTTGACCCTCCAACCGGCATACCGACGGTATATTGATTCATATCAATGGTATACCGGTTTTATATATCAAAAGTTCTAAGTCTAGCCAACCGACGTACCGACGGTATACTGGTTCATACCAACAGTATATCGATTTATATAACCAAAGTTCTCTATTGAGTCAATCGGCATACCGGCGGTATATTGATTCATACCGACAGTATACCAGTTTCATATAACTAAAGCTTTTTGTAAAGCCAATCCCCATACCGACGGTATACTGGATCATACAGACGGTATACCGATTTTATATCAATTAAACTCTCGGTTAAGACAACCGGCATACCAACGGTATACCGTTTCAATTTCTTTTTGGCATATCATCCAATGGTCGGATTCTTCTGCATTAAATGACCCCAACGGTCAGATCTATAGTTGTTGTTGTTGCAAACCAATATAACGGTGACATATTGTTTGCAAACAACTTTTCTGCATTAAATGGTATTTCTTTGTGTATTTGTAATTAAAGCCTTGAACCCTTTCATTCAAAATTATTCCTTCGAACTTTAAATTTTCTCAACCACCAAAAAGTCATTCCTATTAACTCTACCAAGCTTTCTTTCGTCATCCACAAAAAGTGTTGAGAGTATTAAAACAATTGTACTCTTCAATCTTCTAATTGTTTTTGGGTATCCAATTTATTTATTTTACAAAAGAGAATATGGCAAGCCTTCGAATCAAAGTTCGTGTTGTAAGAAGTTAGCAAGTCTTCGAATCAAAAGCTCGTATTGTACTATTATCTATAATAGTGGATTAAAGCCGGAGAGAGTTCCGGGACTGGAGTACCTCACAGAGGATTTCAGGATACATCGCGTGTTTCATCTCATGTCCTTATCTTTTAATTGATTGTTATTATTAATAATTGTGTTGCTTAGTTTTATTATCCTATTTACCCCCCCCCCCCCCTTAGGGTTCCTACACAAGTTAGGTAACGCCATATCAAAAGAGGTAGTAGTGCACATTATAGTTCGCCTATATAGGGTGTGTTAACCTTCTAAGCCACATCTAACACAAGGGATTCATAATCTAAGAACATCAACAAGCAAGAAGCTACAAATTCACCTAAAATGCACTCAAACATAATGAGAAGTTTAACTACTTTAAAATATGAAGAAGTCGGAAAGTAGGAGGCAATTTTCTTACAAAATGTTCAACAAGTTAAAAAGAAAACAAGACTATGCCGAGATTTAGATCTTATCTTTCTCAGCTGTGGCTTGGGTTTGCTTGCTCATCAAAACTAGTCCCTTTCAAATCCAAATAAAAAAAGTATTTTCTGGGGCATCATCCCTTTCTTCCATAAGTTCATAAACCCCAAATCCGTGTCATTGATAGATGGCTCACAGGTGTCTGGTATTTCTTCGAAAAAAGCAATGGTAAATGCATCCAACCAATTGCTTCCTTCGGGCGCCTCCCAAAGTACTTGTCACAAGACTTTGGTAGAATGCGGGCTAATGCTCGCTTTTATTAGTGTTCTTGATTTTTTTTAATAATATAGATGAGAAATTGAATAATAAGACGAACATTGTGGTTGAACAGTTAAGACAGCTTTCTCCCCTCTTTTCATAGTCTTTAAGGCCCTTGGCAATGCTGTGCAGAAATGCCCTGCACAATAGATAGTTGTCAAATTCAGCTAACAATATAAAATAGCAGTTGCACATATTTCTTGGGAAATGCATTATGCAAAAGCCATACCAATTTTTAAAAAAAACACAGAATAAATCATTACGAATGTATATTTAAAGGAATATCTGCTTTCCATACGTAACGCACCAGACTAATGGGCCAATATTGAAGATCTTTTAAGGAAATAAATGCACCAAACTATCAGCTGACATATTTATTGATAAAGTTAATTTACAATAATCACACTAATATATGTGAGTAGGAAAAAGTAAAAATTAATCATTATATATGTAATTTAAATAGAACGGTTTTTTTTTGCAGTGTATAGAACGAAATAATGATCCGATATTGAAGGTCTTTCAACCAAATAACCAAACCAAATTGTCAGCTCACATATTTATTGATGTAGTCAAATCCAAGAAACATGCCAATATTAAGGAGAAAAAGAACAGTAAGAAATAATCATTGCATAAGTAAACTGAAAAAAAAAGGCTTTCTTTAAGATGTATACGACCACAATAATGAAGAGATTTTCTTAACCAATGGCAAATGTTTGGTGATACTCTAGACAGAAACCGAAGATATTTCTTTTGTATGTTTGCCTATAAAGGGTAGTAGAATGAAAAAAAAATTGTGTGATTATCTAGATAATAGACGTCTCTTTAAGTATGAAGTTTAATTCTACAATTTTCAAGAACTATATGTATTTTATTTCACTGTGATCAAATGTAATATAAAAAACATACTACATTGATGATATACAATACCTTCATTGACATAAAACCATGATCCTTCTTCAGAACTTTCTGCGACTACCGATCCATCAACTAACCTAACTTGGTACTTGACTGAAACAGGAGGGGAAAGAATAAATATCACACATTATTGTGTGAAATACCAATCATAATAGAAAATGATCACATTAGCATAAACTACTCGGAGGAAATTAACAAACTTACCCTTAACTTCATCGAGATCGCCTGTCTGTATATCATGCCCAGCAACAAGAATTTTCTTCACAATTCCACCATCCTTACAGATGTCCACCACTGTCAACCATGACAGCAGTTCAACCTCAAACTGAAGGTCAGCACCAGGAGGGATACCCTCTGAACCAGTGTCCCCATAGCCTAAAGCAGACGGCAAAGTGAACAATGCCAATTCTTCCTTCCTCATTGTAGCTATTCCATGATCCAAACCAGTTACCACCTCTCCTGGTAAATAAAAAGAAATAAAATAGAATCAGAAAAGTTTATCTGACTCGCAATTACAAACCAGGAAATAAATGGG
Organism: Iris pallida; assembly: GCA_029216955.1. Taxonomy (NCBI): domain Eukaryota; kingdom Viridiplantae; phylum Streptophyta; class Magnoliopsida; order Asparagales; family Iridaceae; genus Iris; species Iris pallida. The sequence continues at coordinate 15,424,353 of JANAVB010023995.1, forward strand.
AGTTATTGCATGTGCCATAAAAGAACTGGAACTTTGAAAAGAATACGACGCCTTCAGAATTTCAGGAAAACAAAATATTTGATTCAGCTCAAATGTAGACATCTTCGGTCTCTACCTTTAAGTAAAGATCGTACATTTGGTTTGATCTTGGGATTTTAGTTGTAAATTCCAAGCCCAGGGAGGGAAACTAGGCTAGTTCTACAAATACGAGGATTCTCATTCCTGCTGCTCTGCGGCTTAATGTGCCATAAAGATGAATGCAAAACCCAATAGAAACTTGTATCTAACCTCTTCGTCTAGAATCTCTAGATACTTTCCTAGTCTAGGGGAACTCAGAAGGTGCTCCTTGATTGCATGAGCTTAAAATGCATAATAGAAGAGGAAGGCTTACCTACCTGCCAAAGCCATCTCTTGCACATAATTTCCTTTGCTAGAGTTCAGCACTAGTTGACACAAATATGGGCATACTCCTATTTTCGTGCGTAGTGTATTCTTCTGCCCATGCCATAACCAGCATGATGCAACACGGACACGATCCTGTGTGCTTACTATGGCACCAGCATAGGATTGATGTCAGGTAGACCAGTCCCATAAAAACATGATAAACTCTTTACTCAAGGTTACGTGTTCCATAGATGACCCGTTGACGAGAGAAGGCCCAGCTGATGGATACAGAATCAAAAATCCAGCATAAAATTAATGACAATTTAACCAAGATGAGCCATAAAAGTACGCTAGATATTTGAAATGAATTAGATTCCAACATCAACTACTCTTTCTACCTTATAGGAAGTTGCATCCACGATAAAGATTTACTTTGGATGCAAAACTTGCATTAATAGTAACCAAACAAAGTACAAGAAGACCCACAAAGAAAACTAAAATACAATGGGTTTTGTTAACATGTGTCCTAAGGGCACATGTTAAAAACAATTAATGGTGTATCTTTTATGTTTTGGAAATCATCATCTACAATAAATAAGCAGTATTATTTTCACACAAAAAAAATTGTTACCAAAATAGCCCTATTAAAAGCTGAACACAAGACCACATGCAAAATGTTGTAAAGTTTCCAATGTCAGCTAAAGTTTCCAATGACAGACCATTTTTTCAAGACTATTATTTTATTTTTTTTGCAGCATGATGGAAGTTCTTGCAATTTGATTTCCCTCCAAAACTTTTAGCTCTTGCCACATACAAGCTAAAAGCCAACTTGTTTTCCCTCCAACACCATTCTCTCCTCTCTCTATATATATTTTTTGGGTTTTAGCATGCTAAAAGCCAATTTGCCACATACGAAAGCCAATTGGTTTTCCCTCCAACACCATTCTCTTATATGTATGTGGCAGCAGCTACCGGTGAACTCTTATTTATATTTATATTTTCGTATTGCGCAAAAATGATTGAACTATTTGTTTGTTCTCTTAAAGTTTTGATTAATAATGATTCATTCTTCTTCTTTTTTCTTTTGTATCAAATTTAGAAGCATACATGATGGATGAAAATTCTAGTGGAAGGGGCTGCATCTCAAGGCAATATTTCGACTTAAATGAACTCCCACATGAGAATAAAAAATTTGTTGATTTGAATGAGCCTCAAACGTCTATTGAAAGTCGGTCAGCATAAGACAATATTGTGATGCATGAGAGAACCCTGGAAGACAATTATCTCTATGAAAACAGTTTTGTGCCATTCATTGGTCAATGTTTTTCAAGTGAAGAAGAAGCTTTTATATTTTATCAAAAGTATGCAAACCATCAAGGGTTCTCAGTTCGTAAAGGTCGATTTATTACAAAAGATGGAGAAAGGAAAAGACTTGATTTCTTTTGCCATCGTGAAGGGAGTACACCATTAAAAATTGTAGAACCGTCTAAAGGTCAACGTGATAGAGCTTCTACAAGATGTAGGTGTAAAGCTCATATGCGGATCAATTTGCATAAATCATTTGGCATTTTTCCAGAAGAGTGGCATGTGACAAAATTTGTTGATGAGCATAATCATGCACTCTTATCTCATTCCGAAGTACACTTTCTTCCAAACAATAGATACATCACAAAAAATGATCAAGCTCGTATCCTCTTATTGCAAGACGGTGGTCTCACAACTAGACAAGTTTTGCGTGTTATGGAGCTTGAAAAAAATGTGAAGCATAGGAATCTTCCATTTCTTGATCGGGATGTTCATAACTTTTACTATAAAGGAGAGCAAATTCAAAAAATGATGCAATGGAACTTTTCGAATATTGCAAGGTCACAGAAGAAGAAGATCCAAATTTCCAATATGCATTTATTGTTGATGAGCAAAGAAAGTTGGAACACATTTTTTGGTCCCCGCCATCTTGTTTTGAATGGTATCAAAAATATGGGGATGCGGTAGTCTTTGACACCACTTATAAGGTTAATTCTTATGACATGCCTTTTGGTATTTTTCTGGGAGTTAACAATCATGGGAAGACAATATTATTTGGTTGTGCATTAATTCGTAACGAGACGACAAATGCTTTTCGTTGGTTGATGAAGGTATGTTTATCCACTTAGTGTTTTCATTAATATTTTTATTTCACACAAAAGTTATATTATGTATATTATAGTATGTTTGTCATTACTAATTTTTCTTTCTTTTTTATAGACATTTGTGCAACTAATGAAGAAGGAGCCAAATACAATGCTAACTGATCAAGATCCATGGCGAACGGAATCTTGATTGCGAAAGAGTTATCCACAACAAAGCATAGTTTTTGCATTTGGCATATCACCGCAAAAATTAGTGGTTGGTTTACATCAATTCTTCGTGATAGATATTACAAGTAGTGTGATGATTTTTATAATTTATATAGGTTAAACACAATTGAAGAATTTGAGCATGAGTGGCCTCGGGTGATTTCAAAGTATAACTTACATGATAACCAGCATGTTAATGGTTTATACAAAATCAAGCAATTTTGGGTACCGGCTTATCTTCGAGGCTACTTCTTTGGTGGAATGACAACCACTGGCCGTTCGGAAAGTATTAATGCATTTGTTAAGCGATTCATCGGTTCACACACATGCCTAAGACAATTTGTTAAACATGTGAGTTTCAAAACTTAGATGATTTTACTTTTTAAATTTATTTATTCTTTTATATTTGCTATGAAATTTACTTCTTAATTTAACTTGTAGGTTGATCTTACTAGAGAAACTATCGAGCATGCACAAACATATGATATGGTGTTGGATAAATATAGAAATGCTAATTTGAAAACAATGTCACCACTAGAAGCGCAAGCTCAAAGCGTTTTAACACCATTTGCCTTCAAAAAGTTTTAAGAAGAACTTGAAAGAGCAAGTCAATATCTAATCATTGGAGATTTTGGCAACAACTTTGTTATGCAACATTTTAAGGCAAGTAATAGCACAAAGCACATGATATATTGGGATGGTAATGTAACTTGGTGTAGTTGCAAGCATTTTGAATTTTGGGGAATACTTTGCCGGCACATATTGAGCTTATTTTCTCATAAAGATTGCTTTGAAATTCCTATGTTGTATTTGCCATATCATTCGCGTCGTAAAGTCTTACATGGTAAGGAAGGGTGTTTTACATCTTATAATGGCGAAAGTTCATCTACAAGAGTAGCAATAGATGTTAAAGATTTGACAATTGTAGAAGATATTGTCCATTGCCCTCTAACTTCAAAGACAAAAGGGCTAATACATAATACAAAAAAGCAGATGAAAGGAGGAAAAGAGTTGGGAAAACAAAGCAAGGCTTGCGAATTTTGCAAGCGTACTGGCCATAACATTACGACATGCCCTGAAAAAGAAGATTTTGATCAATCAAGTTATCATAGAAGAAAGAACAAGAAGAAAAAGACTTAAGAAGACATGGGATTGAATCCTATATTTTCTTTGAAGTATTAGGTAATTATTCTCATAAATTTTTATTTCAAGTTTCGTTTATGATATGTTAGTTAAATTCTTGTGAATAAATTTTTATATTTTTTATTCACTTGTTTCACAGGTTGCTGAATGGGAATATGAAGTCTCTCTTTTTGTTAAATCCTCTCTTCCAATGGAAATGAGCTTTCTTTTAAGCAAATTTTGTGACAGGAAGAATTTGACTGTTGATGGACTATTTTATTTATTGTTCTTCGTCAATTAACATGTTTGTTATCATGCTTGTTAATTCCCTACATGTGGCCTTGCTAAGATTGCTTGATAAGATGCTTATTAATTTCCTACATTTTGCATCCCTACAGTTTGGGTAACGTGGGAAATACTTTTGTTGCAAGATCGGTACAATGGCCATGCTAAGATTGGTTCCATTTGATGTTCCCACACTCCATTTATTTCCCTACATGTAACCCCAGCTCATTCCTAACAGCCAATCAAATATATATATAAAGAGGAGAGAATGGTGTTGGAGCGAAAAACAAGTTGGCTTTTAGCTTGTTTGTGGCAAGAGCTAAAAGTTTTGGAGAGAAATCAAATTGCAAAAACTTCCATCATGCTGCAAAAAAAAAAAAAAAAAAAAAGTAGTCTTGAAAAAATGGTTTGTCATTGGGAACTTTAGCTAACATTGGGAACTTTACAACATTTTGCATGTGATCTTGTGTTCAGCTTTTAATAGGGCTATTTTGGTAACAATTTTTTTTTTGAAAATAATACTGCTTATTTATTGTAGATGATGATTTCCAAAACATAAAAAGTACACCATTAATTGTTCTTAACATGTGCCCTAGGGCACATGTTAACAAAACCCAAATACAATTAGAAAGGTTCAAATTACAGTTAATCCGCTTGACTCACATGACAGTAAATACCACTAGAAATTCCTTTCCATGCATGTTATTCAAACAAATTGTTAGGCTAAATTACAACTTGATACCCTCAACTATTCAAGTTTCTCAACTTGATACCCTTAACTTTGATAGGTATCAACTTGATACTCTAAAAAACAAAAATGACGAAACTACCCCCCTTTCTCAACCAAACCCACCCCCCTCCGGCTGCACCATCCCCCTCCCCTCACCACCACCCGGCCGCCCCCCCCCCCCCCCCCTCTCCCGGCTACACCACCCCTGCACTGCCCTCCCCCCCCCCCCACCCCGCCTCGCCGTGCCCCCAACCCCGCACCCCCCCCCCCTCTCTCCGTGGCGGCGGCAGCGACAGCGCACACAGGGGTGCTGCGTTATTTCTTTATGGAATGTCTGCGTTGTGGTACTAGAAACAACGAACACGAGGAACAAATGCAGCGTCCATGTCGCATCAGATCAGACGAGTATCAGACAAAGCACACAGGCACTCCAAATATACTAAGGACACGCCGCAGTGTCGAACATGTATCAGTGCCGAAACACAATGTGACATGCAAAAGGAATCCGAATTGGAGATGGTTAAAATGAGGAATGGAGATCTCACCGCGGCCAAGGTTGAAAGTCCTCGGCTCCCCTCGATCTCTCGTAGAATCGAACTTGCTACCATCCATCAGTGTCCCGACGTAATGAACTGTCCATTCCACATTAAAGAAAAAAAATTCCCTTCTTTAAACTCTTACAAAAAAAAATGAAAAAAGAATAGTTTTTTTTGTACTTGTGACTTCGTCGCCGGTGACCGGAGTCTCCCATCCTCCCTGTCCAGTCCTGAGGAGCTTCTTCTTGAGTCCGGAGCTGTTGATGTGCCTCTCCTCGCCGACGCGGAGAGGAGGGGCGGACTCGATCACCTCCCCCGGCTCCTCCTCGTCGTCGTCGAGATCGGCAAGGTTCGACTCCCTCGCCGCCCTCGCAGAGAAGGTCATCCGAGAAGAAGCTCTCGCCGCCATTGATTTGATGGATGGATGTTGGGAAGGGGGGGGGAGGGGGGGGGGGGGGGGGGGGGGGGAGGGGAAGGGGCGAGGGGTTTGGGAGAGACGGTTTGATGATGGGAGAGGGGTTAGGTATGATTTTGGCTTTACGAGAAGTTGGGAACTTTGTAGTAGAGGGGAACAAAAATTTGAGAGAAGAAAAATGGAGGAGGAGAAAAATTAATTTTATCTTCGAAAAATTGTAGGGTAAGCATTGAATTTTTTATTTATTGCATAAAAGGAATTAAGTTTTCCAAAATTATAATGAGAGTATCGTCACGCCGAAAAGTGTAGTGCCCCGTCCCTACATCGTGCCCCGTACTTGTCCACGGGGTGTGCGAGAAAGGAACACTGTCACTATCGATTTGGTCGGGACCGATAGGTCGGGATCGGCCGAGTCGATCGAACGGGAACGGTTGAATTAAGATCCATTCCTCGTTATGGAATGTCTTCTTCGGAACCAAATCCCATATTCAGCGGGTTGCGCCTCGAGGATTGGCTCTGCGGCTGAGTCGGGAGAGACCTCCCGTTGCTCTGCTTTTCACGCGGCTTGCGTTGGTTTTGGCTTTGTTTTCTGAATGCGCTTTCGTGAATGTTTTCGATGGTTTTCATGGCTTGCATTTCGAACTCGCATTTTCTATCGAACTCCTTGAATAATGCAGTGTTCTAATCGGTTGCTTGTGCGATTTCAGGTAATCGCGTAGGCGACGTCTAGCGCGACCAACAAGTTCTCTCGCCGAAGTAAACTCAAGGTGGGTGGCTGACCCTTCTCTTCTCGACCCCTTCTTAAGTAAATCAATAATGTTGTGCGAATGAAATGATAAATGCAAGGGCACGAACACGGAAAAAAAAGGATTGAGTTTTCAAAGAGAATGTAGGCTATGTCTTAATAACTAAGAAGGAAAATATGTCTTCGCACGGTTATGGACAACTTGTCGACAAGGGGATAGTTTCCTCGAGCGGCAACCCGAGGCCACGGGACCGTTTCGGCCTAGGAGGAAACAGGGTATAGTCGTGCATAAGGTTTCAGCACAGGTTAAGCGAGGACTTGCAACGGAACTAGCTACTTGCGTTGAAAGGATCTCGATTAACAAAGCTATACGTCTAGGATGGCTTGTGATGCCAGTGACCAAACACACGTAATATTGCACTTGGAAATGTAAATGATAACAATTGACAGGAAAGAACATGGTAAGTTTTAAAAAGGCGCGGCACGGTCCGCCGGGGGTAAGTTCCGACGTAAATTATATTATGCTTGTCATTTCTCGCTTGAAATTCATTAGGATGGTTAGAAACATTCATGAACTAAGTCATATAAACTCATTCAACCAAATGAGAGCTTGGAACTTAACTTGCCACGCACCAGTACAAAGTGTAATGTACTGATCCTCGCTCTCCACGCAGGTACCCCGAACCACGAAGGGCGTGCCACCTAAAATCTCAAGGCGGCGTGGACACTTTTGAAGCCTCGTCCGGGTAAAGGCTTGTTTCTGAATTCTTTTTGAAGACTCCGCATTCAGTACAAAAGAAGACCAATGGCGGCTCGGCTTCCCTCGATCGCAGGTGGAAATGTGTAATAGTTTTTGCTTGTAAAAAGGGATGTAATGTATGGAACGACTATCTCATCGACGTTCATTTTGTAAGTCGAGTCATATTGTAGCCCGCGCGGCAATGAATGTAATGAAGTCAATGTAAATGAAGTTTTATCAATGAAAAAGTCTACTTCTATTTCAAATGTGTCATTCAATTTCTCTGCGTACTCTAACTTGATGTTGTGTTTCGGATAACCTTATGACTATGCCTTGTGCGATCGCAACTTAGGTTCGCACGGCATCACGCCCGGGGGACGACTATCGATTCTACGGAATCGGGGCGTGACATAATGGTATCAGAGCACGGCTTTACATCCTTTGGCCTCGCGTCTAGAGTTCCAAATCTTTGACCTCGCATCGATGAGATAAGTTGTTCCATACAATGAGTCCGTAATAATTTGTGACTGATGCGTTTGCCTTCGTATCGCAGAAGTGACGGAGCCCACGGCCGAGCAAGAATAGAGCGCTTCTAGCGGCTCTAGTAGTTCGCATCGTTCACGGACCGGACCTTCCAACGATACCATCGAAAGGATGCTGCGCATGATGGAGACGCAGCGAAACCAGTCCGAGAACCGGCATCAACAGGTAGAGGAACGACAGGCCCAGTTCGAAGCTCGCTTCGAAGCTCGCTTTGACGCACATGCCAAACTTCAACAAAAGCAGTTAGATACCCTGCAGCAGATTGTTCAGACAATGGCGGCCAACGGGAATTCTACGACTGTGCCTACCGTCATCGTGCCGGCGATCCAACCCATTGAAGTCGACACGGAGGATCGTCAACCAGCGGCACCGAAAAAGTACAACTTTGAAGTGTCCGAATTCAAGAAGGCGTGCCGCACTTCCTTCAGCGGCACCGAGGGTCCTTCCATGGCAATCGACTGGTTGGAAGAGCTGGAAGATCATTTCGAGCTTCTCGGCATTGATGAATCGAAGCAAGTCGCCTGCGCACAACTTCAATTACGGTTGAACGCGCACGACTGGTGGGCCGTGCGCAAGCGAGCGATCCGACCGGACAACACCACCGCGCCGATCTCTTGGGCCACGTTCCGCAAAGCTTTTGAAGTCCAGTTGTAATGCCTGTGGTTCGTATTACGTATTTCTGGAATACGTGTACGTATTTATTCTTGTATTGCATGATTCCTTGTTTAGTTTTCTTCATGGCTTGGCTTGGTTTATTCTTGGCCCGGGTTGGCTAGGTTCGGTTGGGATTATTTTGGTTCATCATGAACCATGGATAAACCCCCTACCTACCACCACCTTTGATATTTATTGCCATTTCTTCTTTCTCTCTCTTCATTACTCATCTTCTTCTTCCTCATTTACTCCCTTCACCTACCAAAGAGAGAAGAGAGAGGTCTAGGCAAGTGCACCTTGCCACCACTTGAGAACCACTTTTTATTTGTCTATTAGCTAGATTAGGCCATGGTGATCAACATTAGAACTTGACATTTTGTGATTTGGTGTTTCCATCGTTCTAGATCTAAGTTTCTTCTATTTTCGGTTTTGTATGGTTTTCATCTATTTAAGTTGTATTCCTATGGGTTTTGATGTCCTTATGTTGGAGAGAATTGAATTTCACCCAAGATAGAACTTTACAAAGTTGGATTTGGACTTATTTTGACCAAGTTATGGACTTTTGAAGCTTTGGGTTCAACCATGGAGTTCCTACTGATTTGGAGAAGACAGTGAGCAGTGCACGAGCTTTTTAGCTTGTGCCACTGAGTTGCGCGCGCTCTTTAGCGCAGCGCAGTCCCCATACGCTGCCTTTTGGGAGCGTATGACTCGCATACGCTCGCTTGCTTGACAAGGAGTCGTATGGACCCCATACGCTGCCTTTTGGGAGCGTATGACTCGCATACGCTCGCTTGCTTGACAAGGAGTCGTATGGACCCCATACGCTGCCTTTTGGGAGCGTATGACTCGCATACGCTCGCTTGCTTGACAAGGAGTCGTATGGACCCCATACGCTGCCTTTTGGAAGCGTATGACTTGCATACGCTTGACCTGAGCGTAGGTTGGCCTGAGCGTAGGTTGGCTTGAGCGTAGGCTGGCCTGAGCGTATGACTTTTGCACTGAGCCTATGGCCTTTGGCTGGCTTGGTCTTATGTCAGCGTGCCAGTTTGGTTTTATTTTCCTTAAGCTTGGCTCTTCTATAGCCCTGTATATTGATATTTTATTAGATATTTGACGTCCATTTTATATCCTTACGCCTTTTGTCCTGAACTTGATAATCACGAATTTACTGGATATGTTTGGAATTGATAATTGAGCATGACCTGATAAGTGGCCCGTCGTGGCGCACTCCTGACTAGTACACATGATATGATAACCTGACCTGATACATCTTGCATAGCTGTTGCGACGGCTACCTGACATGACATGACCTGTATAATTAATCCTGACACCGTGGACGATTGTGCTTGTACAAATAATCCAGTCGTGTCTTGCATCATGTCTAGAAGGGGACTCCTGAGTACCACGGTCAGGAGTACCTACTAAATTGGACTAAGGTTAATGATTAGTATAATTTACTAGTCATGAAGAGATGTTCCCCAGTTACAGGCGATCCCGTTATCCCGGCCGCAAATGATTGGACTTGTAGCCTGCCGACGAGTAGGGCACATTTTCAGCCCACTGTTGTGTGGGGCACCCACCATTGTCACTTAAATGATTGAATTCTATTGTCACTATAATGCATTGTACTCTCCAGATTGTCACTATAATGATTGCCTGGATAACCTGGATAGCTGCAGGGCCTGTGACTACTTGGAGCATCTCATTGCATCTTGCTAGTAACTAGGATTGTGATAACCCTAGTTAGTTAATGTAGAAAGCCGTAGGCAATGATTGGCCGTGATTGCTTGGATGGAGTCTAGTACAGTATAGTATTGTCTAGAATTGATTGATTGTAAGATTGTACCAGAATGATTGAAGGATTGTCACTCTAGATTGTCACTATAATGATTGTCACTCCAGATTGTCACTATAATGATTGTCACTCCAGATTGTCACTATAATGATTGTCACTCCAGATTGTTACTTGACCTGATTTCTTATACTTATCTTGCCGATAAATGGTGAGAGAAACCAAGTTCCGTTCAGACGAAGGGTTACAACCCCGGTCCTTGTTTGGTTTACGGGTTGTAACCTAGCTATCTGAATAGTCCCATGATTATCTCATCGTATATCATCCTGACATGCTTTTCTATATGTCCTGTCTTTTAGTGATTCTATGAAAGATTGTCTTTTATAATTACCCATCATGCTTTTCTTAAATTACTGTCTCTTATTATGTAATTATATTATTGTGCTAATTGCTGGCTTTGGTTCTTATTTTGTGGCCTCCTTTGTGGCACTTGCTCTTCCTGGGGTCTGACCCAACTGGTTTTGTATGGCCAGATACCGGAGCAGCACCAAAGGATCTCCCTGCATTCCAGCCCGATGGTGGTCACCAGGCGTAACCAGGGCATCGAGTGGGTTTCTTTTGTTCTCCCACTGTAATATTGTAAATTATTCTTTTGAGGCGTTTAGCCGACGAGCAAGTGTTAGCTCGATTGTACTTACTTACTGTCTGCCTACGGGCTGTAACATGATTGACAAGCCCCGGGGGTTGATCATGTATGACTGAACTCTTGCTAGTCCTCACATTTTGTAACGACTAGCTTCATGATCATTCCGAATATATAATGTATGGGACGCCTTACTATTGTGTATTTGGTGGTCTGATATCTTGTAATTATTATTAGTTGGATGAGATTGAGGTAATAGGCTATTTTATGACCTTAAGAGACTGATGGATTGTAGTGAAACCCTCACATATCTAGACAGCCGTGACCGTATAGCGGTGTGGATTCCATTCTGTTATACGTAGCTGGCTATGTCTGCCCCCGCTCTCCAGTATTCTGGTTCTGGGGCGTGACACCAGTACCTTCCATCAGCCGTTCGTCAAGCGAAGGAGAATGAATTCATGCAGTTGAAGCAAGGGAGCAGGACGGTGGAACAGTACGCCGCAGAATTCAATAAGTTATCTAAGTTTGCTGGCCAGTTTCTGCCTACTGAAGAGTGCCGTGTGCGACGGTTCGAAGTGGGTCTGCGACACTCTATCGGTGCGCATGTCGGGGTCCCGGAGTACAAGATCGTGGGCGAGGCTCTGAATCACGCCCTCCGCCTTGAGAAACTGCATCCTTCCGGTGCTGACGACGTTGTGCGCCACTCCAATCACAAACGTCCTAGCCATACGGGAGGCAACAATCACGCATCAAAGCGTCCGAACCATGGCGGTTACCAGGGACATAACTCATCATCGCGATGTGCCAAGTGCGGTTCCCTTGGGCATGAGGCGAGCCAGTGCTTTATCGTCGAGGGGGGATGCTTCTTTTGCGGACAAAAGGGTCACTATAAACAAGATTGCCCCCGAAGAGGGAATCGTAACGCCCCGCCACAACAACACCGTCAAGAAAATCGAGGACAGGTGCCCCGACCTCCTCAGCACACTCAATCCAACAACCAAGATTGACGCCCTAATGCTCAGGGGCGTGTCTTTGCTCTGACTCGAGACGAGGCATACGCTTCCGACACGGTTGTGACAGGTATATTGAATTTCAATAATGTACCTGCTCGTGTGTTATTTGATTCAGGCGTCTCGCATACTTTCATATCGACGGACTTCGCCGCCGAGCACAAATTCCCTGTAATATTGTTAGACCTTGATCTTAGCGTAAGTATGCCTTCGGGCGTGCCACTACTCACAAATTTAGCCTGCGGGGGAGGAACCATATGTATAGGGGGTCAAAAGATCGATCTTGATGCGATAGTTCTAGACATAAAGGACTTCGACATCATACTGGGCATGGATTGGTTCGGTCCGTGCAACGCAACCATAGACTGCGCTGAAAAGAAGGTCACATTCCGCATACCTGGAGTGCTTGAATTCTGCTACTCGTGTGGTGAGGCGTCGCCGACCTGCATGGTGATCTCCGCAATATCTGCTCGACGGATGCTGCATTCCAGGTGCGAAGGCTATCTAGCTTCCGTTCGAGACATGCGACAGGATGGTGCAAACGCGGGTCAGACTAACGTTGTGGCAGAATTCCCAGACGTGTTCCCGGACGAGCTACCCGGCATGCCGTCCGATCGAGAAATAGAGTTCACCATCGACACATTCCCCGACACCCGGCCGATCTCGAAAGCCCCGTACAGAATGGCCCCTGCAGAATTGAAAGAATTAAAGGCACAACTTCAGGAATTACTCGATAGAGGGTTTATCCGTCCGAGTGTCTCGCCGTGGGGTGCGCCCGTGCTATTTGTGAAGAAGAAGGATGGATCGATGCGGCTCTGCATCGACTATCGGGAATTGAACAAAGCCACCGTCCAAAACAAATACCCCCTGCCCCGCATCGACGACTTGTTCGACCAGCTCCAAGGTGCAACGGTGTTTTCGAAGATTGATCTACGATCGGGTTATCACCAACTCAAGGTCAAGCCAGATGACGTGCCGAAGTCTGCCTTCCGCACTCGTTATGGCCACTACGAGTTCTTGGTAATGTCGTTCGGTCTGACAAACGCCCCTGCCGTCTTCATGGATCTAATGAATCGGGTGTTCCATCCGTTCGTTGACAAGTTCGTAGTAGTCTTCATCGATGACATCCTCGTCTACTCGAAGGATCGAGCGCAACATGCAGAGCATATGCGGACGGTACTCCAAACCCTTCGAGAAAATCAGTTGTACGCGAAGATGAGCAAGTACGAGTTCTGGCTGAACAGCGTCTCATTCTTTGGGCACATCATCTCCGCCGCGGGCATCGCAGTCGATCCGAAGAAAGTCGAGGCAGTTGTTGATTGGAAACGGCCCGCATTAGTTAGCGAAATTCGAAGCTTCCTAGGCTTGGCGGGATACTACCGATGCTTCGTGAAGGACTTCGCGAAGATCGCATCGCCGTTGACTCGCCTCACCCAGAAAGGAGTCGCATTCAAGTGGTCAGACGACTGTGAAGCTTCCTTCCAGGAGCTCAAACAACGGCTCGTTTCGGCCCCGATACTTGCTCTTCCTGACGGGACGGAGGGATTTCAAATCTTCAGCGATGCTTCTGGCCAGGGCTTGGGGTGTGTGCTCATGTAGCGGGATAAGGTGATATCTTTTGCTTCCCGGCAGTTGAAACCGCACGAGAAGAACTACCCCACGCACGACCTAGAACTAGCGGCAATTGTGTTCGCGTTGAAGCTGTGGCGTCACTATCTCTATGGCGTGGCGTGCAGGATTTATACGGACCACAAAAGCCTCAAGTATCTCTTTACCCAGAAATAATTGAATTTGCGGCAGAGGCGATGGCTCGAGCTGATCAAAGACTATGACTTATCAATCGACTACACGCCGGACAAGGAAAATATGGTAGCGGATGCGCTGAGCCGGAAGTACTTAGCTTCGTTATGCATCAACGATCGACTGCTGCGCGACTTGGAAGGTGTCACGACCCGATCCCAAATAATTGGGTCGAACCGGATCATGCCCAGCCTGCACCGTTGATGAGACGGCGGCAGTAAGCTGTTCCATTAGCAGGTAACCATAACAACAACATCTAAATTTGTCACAACTCTTTATTCGGAAAATGAAACTTTATTAAACTTTGAAATCAAATACAACTGGAATTTAAATGTACTGAAATAAATAACTGAATTCAAATAAACAGGGTTTCAAATAGACAACAAAGCTGGAAAAGGAAAAGCTAGCTAATCAGTCAGCTCATCGACCTCAGTCCCAACGTCCTCCAATAGGGACTCTGGCAGCACTACAGGGTACAGAACAGGGTCGTAGTAGCTGCTGTATAACAGCTCAACATCCTCAATGTCCCCTAAAAATGTATCTCCAGTCAGGAGGGAGCAAAGTACAATTCATGCTAATTTAAACAGTTAAAATAAATAATAGAATCATGCACTTTTAAACAGTTTAGAAATGAACAGTTTTCTAGCAGTAAAACAGTGTGATTTGAATAGGCAATGAATATGACCGACTTGGGATGTACAGTTGTATCCTATTAATACGATTCGGCTTATCCCCGTGTGTATGAGGGGTAAGCTAATACAGTTCTAAGTTACAGTTGGATGTGGTCATAAACATTACTCTATTCCCCCAGTCCCCAATCAGTTACAGTAGTTGCAGTCAGTACTCTCAGGAAGAGTTTCGTGTTTGCATCGTGGTTTAAACTTGCAGTAAAGCGATTATTAAAATAACTGTAAAACTAACACAAACTATACTTGCCTCAAAAATAGACTGGACTGGAGAGGATGAAGACTTCGAGATGGGAATTCAGAATCGTCCTCGAATTCCTACATTCGAGAAATTGACTCAGAAACCAGGGTTACCAATCTGACTACGCTAGTTGAAATCTCTAATTGTGTCCTAATCCATTTTAATTCTTTGTTAATAAAACACGAACAAAACACGGTTATTTGTGCGTTGAATTAATAACGAGGGAAAGATCGTTTTAAACTTTGTATTTTGGAAAACTCGTCGATACTAATTTAATTGATTAAAACTTTGTATTTTAGTAACTATAAATATAAAACTAAATTTCTTATTTTAATGAGAAATACATGAGCGTTGTTAATTATTAAAACTTGTAAATTTTATTGTGAGAAATTTTATTAATTTTTATATGAAAATAATTATATATTAGATTTATGCGTATGCTACAAAAACTCGCAAAATCAGCAAATAACCAAAATCCTACACTACCAAATTACAAGTTACAGAGCCAACAACCAGCTGGGCTTATGCCCATTACAATTTATTTACATAAATTGAAATAAGACAAAAACGGTCGTTAGTCCTAAACTTCCTATAAATTAAATATGAATAAATAAATAATAAATTAAATAAGTTAAATATAAATATTTGATGAGTCTCAGATATGGTCCAATCATCAACTAGGCTAATGCCTCAACGTCCGGGCGAAGCCGGTTTCGTTTGCACTTAGCCGGGGCCCATTGACCGATACGGTCGTCGCCCAAAACCCAGAATATTTAATATATTATTTCCGAAATCCATTTTAAAAAATCATTTTAAAAATATAATTAAATTTACGAAAAATCCGGTATCATCTCCTCTGTTTTTGATCAACCCAAAAACTGGGAAATATGCCATTCTTTTTCCTGCAAATCCCAAACCAGGGAATCCCAAAATATACATACATAGAAAAATAACCACAACATTCCAAATATTAATTCGGAACGACCCGAAATGAATTCGGAAGTCTGAATCCAACCAAAATATCACAGCACAATACCGAAAATATCCGAAAGCTAAAATATTAAGAAAACCATTTCCGAAAGTTTCGGAAATAAAGAAATCCAATCAACAGCATCTTCTCGTCGTTCCTCGGAAATTTCGGAAACGACGTTCACCCTAAAAATCGAATTTCCCCAAAGGGAATTCGTGGACCAACTCATCATCGACACCGGGGAGGGACGAACTACTGTGATTAACCAGGAATTACCCAGAAAGACGGAATCCGAAGGGTTGCCTCGGACTCGGGACGCGCAAATCCACAGTTCGAAGACGAAGTCCAGCGAAGAACGCTGTCCAGAACAGCGGACAGCCCCGGGGTCAGCGCTGGGGTGCTGGCCGGGCACGGAAACAGCGGAAGTCGCGCTGGATCGGGGTCCGGGGCGCGGCGAGGCGCTGGGAACGGCCGCGAGGGCGCGGGGAGTGCGCCGACGGGAGGCCGAAGGGGGTCGGACGCCGGGAGCTGTCGGCGAAGGGGGTCGCGCCGCATAGGGTCGCGCGCCAGGAAGGACGGGGCGCGTTGGAGGCGGGGTCGGCGGCCGCTGCTGGCCGGGTGCGGCCGGCCGGGGTCGGGCTTCGGGAACGGCGCGGCTGGAGGAGGCCGGCGGTCGGGGGTTCGGGGGCGTCGGGGAGTTTCGGGAAGGAAGGGTTTGGGGGAGAGTGGGTGTTGGTTCTTCTCTGGAGAAGAAGAGTTGTGAGGGATGGGGAATGAAGAATGAGAGGAAGTTGGGGAAGAAATAGTAGTGGGAAGAAGGAATGGGTTTCCCTAAGAATAGGGAACCGAGTGGTGGAGAAAATGTTAGGAGAGAAAGTGGGGAGGGGATTACGTGGGTTGGTTGCTGGTCCAAATTGGACCAGCTCAAAGAATATATATATATTTTTTTTAAAAACAAAAACAGATTTTCCTTGAGTAAGATTTGGACCGGGTCTGGGTTCGGAAGTCGGGTCCGGGCTCGGGTCTGGTCCGTAAATCAAAAATCCTGAATTAAATTTTGAAATTAATTTTGAAACTCAATAAATTAACTCTAATAATAATGATAACAATAATAATAATAATAATAATTATACTACAAAAATTGGGTTTCACAATCTTTCCTCCTTAGAAAATTTCGTCCTCGAAATTAAAGTCAGGGTTAGGGGTTACCTTAAGTCTCAAACAGGTACGGGTACTGCTCCCGCATCTGGCTTCTCGCTCCCAGGTCGACTCGCCTGGTGAGTTGTGCTGCCACATCACTCTGACTATCGGCGTCACAGTGTTCCAGGTTCTCTTTTCGCCTCTGTCCAAAATTGCCACTGGCTTCTCCGGCACTGTGAGGCTGGATCCAATCTCCAGCTCTGAATGGTCCAAGATGTGGCTCGGGTCCGGGATGTAGCGTCTCAGCTGCGAAACGTGGAAGACGTTGTGGACGCCTTCGAGACTTGGGGGTAGAGCCACCCGATAAGCAATTCTCCAATCATGTTAAGTACTTCAAATGGACCAATATACCTGGGACTTAACTTTCCTGCTCTGTCGAAACGGATTGTTCCTCTGGTAGAAGAGATCTTCACAAACACACTGTCGCCTTCTTCAAACTCCAAAGGCCATCGGCTGCTATCAGCCCAATGCTTCTGTCTGTCCTGGGCAATCCTGAGCTTGTCTCTAATCATTCTCACCTTCTCTGCTGCTTCGGTCACCATCTCGGGTCCAAACAACACTCGTTCTCCGACGTCGTCCCAAGCAAGTGGAGTGCGGCAACGACGTCCATAGAGTGCCTCGAACGGTGTCATACCGATGCTAGCCTGGTAGCTGTTGTTGTAAGAGAACTCTACCGAGTGCAAATAGTCTTCCCAAGACCCTCCAAATTTTAGGACGCAGGATCTCAGCATGTCTTCTAGCGTCTGGATTGTTCTCTCTGATTGCCCGTCAGTCTGAGGGTGGTAGGCGGTACTGAACTTCAGTTGGGTTCCCAAGCTGTCATGCAAACTCTTCCAAAAGTGAGAGGTAAATCTAGTATCTCTGTCAGATACAATACTTACCGAAACTCTATGAATCCGGTAGATGTGCCGCATGTACAGTGCTGCCAACTTCTCGGTGGATAGACCAACCTTGAAGGGAATAAAGTGAGCTGACTTCGTCAGTCGGTCCACAATAACCCAAATGGCATCCTTCCCTCCTTGGGATCGAGGCAGTTCCGACACAAAATCCATCGTTATGTGCTCCCATTTCCACTCCGGAATGTCAAGCGGCTGCAATAATCCTGCTGGTCTCTGTCTGCTAGCTTTAACTTGCTGACAAATTAAACATCTAGCCACATACCTGGATACGTCCTTCTTCATTCCGTACCACCACACTATAGTCCGCATATCCCGGTACATTTTGTTGGCTCCAGGATGTATGGAATACTGCGACTGGTGCGCTTCTCGCATCAGCTCGTTCCTCAGTTCGCCAGTTGGTACGCAAAGCCTCGTACCATTCTTCAGTGCTCCATCGCTGGTGATTGAGAATCCTTCAAGTATTCCTGCCAGCATTTGGTCTCTGAGTTTGCAAAGCGTCTCGTCTTGGAATTGTGTCTCCTTGACTCTGTCCATAAGACTTGAACGCACTTGCAATTGCATCAATGATGATTCAGCTCCTGGTACGATGGCTTTTCTTCCAAGTTTCTTCATCTCCTCCTCGGGAAGTACAATCTCCAATCCAAGCTTCTCCATGTCCTCCAGCAAATGACGCTCCTTGGTCAAGAACATTGCCATCGGGTATCGAATAAGTGCATCTGCAACAACATTAGCCTTACCCGGATGATATTGCAGGTTGATGTCAAAATCCTTCATCAGCTCCAGCCATCACCTCTGTCTCATGTTCAGCTCCTTCTGAGTGAAAACATATTTCAGACTTTTGTGGTCTGTAAATATTTCCACTCTCTCTCCATACAGGTAGTGCTTCCATAGCTTCAAAGCAAATATCACCGCTGCCAGCTCCAAATCATGTGTGGGATAGTTCTTCTCATGAGTCCGTAATTGCCTAGATGCATAAGCAATTACTTTCCCGTGTTGTTGAAGAACGCAGCCCAGTCCCTTACTGGAAGCATCACTATAGATTGAGAAACCGCCGGTACCTGCGGGTAGCGCAAGTATCGGCGCTGTTGTAAGCCTCTTCTTCAGTTCCTCAAAAGCTGACTGGCAAGCTTCCGACCAAATGAATTCCTCGTTCTTCCTGGTGAGCTTCGTCATTGGTTCAGCAATCTTAGAGAAATCCTTCACAAACTTCCGGTAGTAGCCAGCCAAACCCAAAAAGCTTCTGATCTCTGCAACCAAGCTTGGTGCAGTCCACTTCTCAATAGCAGCTATCTTCTTTGGATCCACCGAAATTCCTTTTCCTGTGACAACATGGTCCAAAAATTCCACTTTGTCTAAAAAGAATTCGCATTTGGATAGCTTACCATAGAGCTTCTCCTTCCTCAAGGTACTCAGCACTTTCCTCAGGTGCTCTTCATGCTCTTCCTCAGTCTTCGAGTAGATCAGTATGTCATCGATGAAGACAACAACAAACTGATCCAGGTATTCATGGAAAACCTTGTTCATGAGGTTCATGAATACCGCGGAAGCATTTGTCAGTCCAAACGGCATGACCAAGAATTCAAATTGCCCATACTTGGTGTTGAATGCCGTCTTGGGAATATCCTCCTTCCTGACCTTGATTTGATGGTAGCCTGACCTGAGATCTATCTTTGAAAATACCTTGGCTCCACTCAGTTGATCAAACAGGTCGTCGATCCGGGGCAGGGGGTACTTGTTCTTGATGGTGATGTTGTTCAGTGCCCGGTAGTCGATGCACATCCGCACGGTTCCATCCTTCTTGGGCACGAACAATACTGGTGCTCCCCAGGGTGAAGTCCCGTCTCTGATAAATCCTTGTGCCTTCAGCTCGTCGATCTGATCCTTTATCTCCTTTGCCTCCTTGGGGTTGACTCTGTAGCATCCCCGAGAAATAGGGGAAGAGCCTGGTACTAGATCGATGATAAATTCTACACCTCGATCCGGCGGCAATCCTGGAAGACTATCTGGAAAGACGTCCATGAATTCCGCGATGATAGGGTGAGGAGGCCCGGGTTCTTCGGTGATTGAGGAGTAGGTAATACTCTTCATGTCTTCCGGAGCTCGAGAGATTTCAAACTCCGGTTCTCCTGGTGGGCTGAAGATTACACAACCTCGGTGACAATCTATCAGCGCATGCTGTTCACTTAACCAGTCCATCCCTAGGACTACATCATAATTGGGCAGGGGCATCACTAGTAAGGGTGTTAAAAATTGATGGCCTGAGATAGTGATGGGACAGTTACAAGCCTCAGTGATGGGTATGGGTCCACCACCAGTCATAACTCTATTAATCACCTTGCTAAGTCCCGTATCTAGGTGGTGTGCAGAAATAAACTCTGATGATATGAAACTATGTGATGCACCCGAATCAAATAATGCTAGAGCAGGATGTGAAAACACATAAATGGAACCTGTGATGACATCAGCGGTGGGTTCCTGCTCTGGTTCCTGCTCATCCGCTGCTAGGGCAAAAGCTCGCCCGGTCTTCTGCTGGTTTCAGCACAGGTTAAGCGAGGACTTGCAACGGAGCTAGCTACTTGCGTTGAAAGGATCTCGATTAACAAAGCTATACGTCCAGGATGGCTTGTGATGCCAGTGACCAAACACACGTAATATTGCACTTGGAAATGTAAATGATAACAATTGACAGGGAAGAACATGGTAAGTTTCAAAAAGGTGCGGCACGGTCCGCCGGGGGTAAGTTCCGACGTAAATTACATTATGCTTGTCATTTCTCGCTTGAAATTCATTAGGATGGTTAGAAACATTCATGAACTAAGTCATATAAACTCATTCAACCAAATGAGAGCTTGGAACTTAACTTGCCACGCACCAGTACAAAGTGTAATGTACTGATCCTCGCTCTCCACGCAGGTACCCCGAACCACGAAAGGCGTGCCACCTAAAATCTCAAGGCGGCGTAGACACTTTTGAAGCCTCGTCCGGGTAAAGGCTTGTTTCTGAATTTCTTTTGAAGACTCCGCATTCAGTACAAAAGAAGACCAATGGCGGCTCGGCTTCCCTCGATCGCAGGTGGAAATGTGTAATGGTTTTTGCTTGTAAAAAGGGATGTAATGTATGGAACGACTATCTCATCGGCGTTCATTTTGTAAGTCGAGTCATATTGTAGCCCGCGCGGCAATGAATGTAATGAAGTCAATGTAAATGAAGTTTTATCAATGAAAAAGTCTACTTCTATTTCAAATGTGTCATTCAATTTCTCTGCGTACTCTAACTTGATGTTGTATTTCGGATAACCTTATGACTATGCCTTGTGCGATCGCAACTTAGGTCCGCACGGCATCACGCCCGGGGGACGACTATCGATTCTACGGAATCGGGACGTGACAAAAAGTAGGGCGCCAAATTTTTACGTCCTATATTTGGGCGTTGGAAATAAAGTAATGGGTTTTAAATGAAGTAAATGGTTATTGGAATGAAGTAATTGGTTAATTATGTTAGGGTGGAAATTAATGATCGGGTGATTAGTGGAGGAAAAAGGGTGCCCGTCATTCAGGCGTTTAATTCTATTAGCCGTCCTATTTTGGGGCATTTTTTATTTATGTTTTTTTTTCTGCAATGTACTAATTTATACAACGCCTAAAAAGAAGTAGCTACTTCTTGCATGTGAACAAAACAAGAGGGAACGCGACCGCACACGGGAATGAGAAAAGACCACACGGCAGCAGAGACGCACACATGGCAGCAAAGGAGCACACGCGGCGGCAGCACAACGCAACAAAAAAGCGCCAGAAATTTAATAAATAATAAATAACTAAGGCCCACTTTTTGGGTGGCAAAAAAAAGTGCCCTTTTATGGGGCGTCCTTTTTCGTCTTAATTTTTTAACCACCGTTCTCTGTGGTTAAGAAATTGGTTATGTGATTAAGATATTTGTTAGGCATTTTGGTAGGAGGTGAAATTTTTGATGCCTGATTTTAGGGCGTTTTTTTTTTCACGCCCTATCTTAGGGCGCAACGATGCCCTCCTTGCTAATTTCCCAAATTTTATTTTTTTTTACGCAATTTTTTCATACTTTTATGCTTCTCATGAAATTTTTCGTTTTATCTTTCCTTGTTTCGATGACAAAAAGGTAATAAAAGGAAAGTAAGATTTTTTTTGTTTTTTTTGGAACATAGATAAAATTACTATTTAACCTTTAATTTTCTTAATATAGAAAAATACAACAAATTAATTGAAGAGTAATTGGGTAAATTTACCACGGTTCCCTCTTGTGTGCTTGTGTGTTCATTTGTCTTCCATTCTTGGAAGAAAAATATTTGGGTGGGACTTACATAAATTTTTCTTCCAAATTTTTCTCCTCCATTTTCCTTCCCCTCTTTCCAAACATCACAGCTTTTAATTTTTCACCCACTTTTTCCTCAAATTTTTTCTTTCTCCCGTTTTCCTCCCTTCCCAAACATAGCATAAGGGTTTGTTTGACAACTTTATTTTTATCGGTTTTGGAGACTTTTGGAACCGCTGTGTTATAAAGTGTTTAAAAATTCATGCTTATTAATTTTTTTAGACAAAGGTTTAGGTAGTTTCAAAAATTATCCAAAAATCGATGCAGTATAATTTTAGGTATCTTTATAAACACTCAAATATGTGGATTTTGAGAAGTTTTATTTATTTATTCTATTTATATTCTCACCAAAAAAAATATAATTATGACTACTAATTAAAAATGAAACTTTGGAAAAGTTTTTGCTTATATATAGATATATAGATAATTTTATTCTTGTAAAAAAATTCAGAACTGCTCATTAATGAATTATCAAGCATAAATTTGAGTAGTTTAAAAGTCGCTGCTTAAAATCACCCAAATTCGGATCTCTCATAATCGTTTATAACCGGTACACTAAAAACGCCTAATAGTACTTTGAAGTGCAAAAAGATGATCATTTTTTATATTATGTAGTTAGATATTATTTATTTTATTACTATTTTTAATTGTATTACAAATCTAGGAATTGATTATTTTATTTTTACAATGATATTATTTTAAACAAAAAAATTGAAAAAATATTAATACATCATCAAATACTTTTATCAATACAACATAAAATTATTTCATCTTTAAGTCACCTTCAAATAACAAAATCAAAATTTGGACAGAATTTTCTAGTAATATAAAAGTCCAAACGCGTCAAAACTCAAACATGTCACCAAAAGATTATATCCATCAATACATCCACTCAGCAAACATAGCAGATACACATCTGTAAGAATCATATAGTGAGTGAGAGTTATAAATAAACATTATATACCTTAATTGGCATGAACATTTCCATTACTAATAAGGAGCTTGTAGCAATTTCGTCACGGAGTTGGATCATTATATGTTTTTGTGGTCAAAATGTTTGAGAAGAAATAATTGGATCATCAAAGTCCATTGATACGTTGTTGTTAGGGGTGTGCATTGGTCGGTGGTGACCTATTTAGTCACAACCGTAATCAAACTAAAGTTAATCGGTTTGAAAATAGTCGCAGCCGAACCAAATCAACCAACTGGTAGGTTCGGTTTTGAAACCGGCCGACTTGGTTCGATTTGGCTCAGTTTGATTGATCGGTTTTGATCACAGCAATGTACATAGCGTCAATAACTCTCTCCTATTCTGCAACAAGTGCAGACAGAACAACCTTGACGTACACCTTGCTCTCGTCAGCCATCGCCAACCCAAACCATCAAAAGGCAGCTCAGCTACTAACCCATCATTTGCTAAAAGAAATTCTCGCTTCCAGTGAGATACCAATGGAATTGACACCTTCCAGTGAGAAAGCAGTGCGGCAATACAACCACCACCAAGAAATTCTAATAAATAAGTCATAATAGCATACTACTAGCATAACATATATGAGATGAGCATGATACCTTTCTTCAAACTTTTTGATATATGAGAAAAAAAAATACATGGGGTCTTTTTTAAACAATTAGTAGGAGGTTCGGTTTGTGTAACCCTACTTTCTCTTTTAATCTTTTTCTAAATAATATTTTTGGCTAAGCAAATTTTTGAATAATAATTTCATGATCGTTTTAGGAGGGATATTTGAATTGGTCGCAAGGATGTAATTAAGTAATTAGTTGTAACAATTTGGAGTGGTCGCCACTCCCTAACAAACTCTTAACCACCTCTCTAACAGATTTTTGGTAATTCATGTAATTAATAGAAAAGTGAGGGGCCTGGTTATTAAAAGTCATTTTGTGGAGGGGGCTCTTTGTAATTTTTCCTCTCCTCCTCTAAACTCTATTTAAGAGCCTCAGGAAAGAGAAAGTCCATTCTCTTCCAGAAATTTTCCCGAGCTCCTCATTTCTTTCTTCTCGATTCTTCCCCCAAATCCTCACCGACCTAACCCTAATTTTCTCGTATGCGACGAAGAAGGAGACGATGGCGACTGCGACAAAGGAGACGATGGCGACTGCAATAAAGAAGGAGACCATGGCGACAATTTCTCCCTCCATCGTCGACTGAGTACTCTGGCCAGATCTTGAGGAAGCGCCACTTCACGGCGAGGATCGGTGACTTCTCGTCGAGCTTGGCTAGCGTTGGGCGATTTTCTTCCCAAATCGAAGCACGAAGTTGGATCTCGGCATTCTCGTGTCTTCTTCGATCTCGGATCGGTGAGTCCGCTCGATCCCTCGTATTTGTTCGTTCCTAAAATTTCCTTCTTATCCGCTCGGTTTGCAATCGCAGAATGGGATCCCGTTGACTGAGTCAACCCTTTCCATAGAACAGATCTCTTTCGACCATTAGAGTAAGTTATTCTTCGATTATTTTGTAGAACCTGTTCTTTTCTGAGTTTGGTTTCGATCTGTACAACTGATTGTACCCAGGTTCAAAATCGAGCACGATCTGTTCGACTCTCCTCATCGGTGGTTCGTCTTTGAAGCATTAACGATCGGTCATCGTTCTCAGCTCTGTTGGTGAGTTTCCGATTTGAAATCTTTAGATCTAAATTCTCGTGTGCGTAGATTTTGATTGGCGAATTATTTTCCTTGTGTTGATGATCGGGTATTCAGAATGTTGTTGCCGGGAACACCGGGGCACGCTATTCGATGGAAAATACAGAAACTGAAACAATTGTAAAGACAACGTTTCAAATGCAATTCCTTAAAGAAGGTTTTGCAACAGAGATCCATAAGGATTCTGCAAATTACGAGATCTAAAAAGATATCGTAATACACGAATAATCTAAAGAGATTTTCGTGATCGTAGTAAACTGGCAGTAGTGCCTTCTAAAAAGAAGATACTAACAGAACTGCTAAAGGCAACAGAAGGATAACATGCGAGAGATGGAAATGCTGGGGTGAATTATCACCGTTGCTCAAAGCTTTATTCGCCCTCTGCGAACAGCTTCCAGGAACCAGCAAGGTTGACGGAAAACCTTGGAACACTCCTGCTCTTCTGACTCCTCGAAAGACGTGAACTCCTCTGGCAATGGCTCTACTCTTCTCTCTCTGTTTGAAGTAACAGAACCCACACGTACTAAAAAGTACTAGTGTTTGTGTTAAAGAACACGCTCACTACTCTGTTGTGTTAAAGAACACTTAGAGTTTTTCTTCCTGAATTATTCTGATTACTACCACACTCAGAGAGAGGAGAGAACCTGCATATATAGCCCACGGGGCGGTTGCCAAGTAGTTGCCTGAACTTCAGGGTAGTGGCAGAACCACCGATGCTGACGTGCTAAGTGCAAAGTGCGCCAACAAAACGCCACATTACGCCTCATGAGCCCTTGAGCCCAAGTCCGAGTCCGAGTCCGAGTCCGAGTCCGAGTCCGAGTCCGAGTCGCTAAGCTCCTACGGAGCTTAGCTCCATGGAAATAAATTTCCAAGAGCAAAAAGCTTACAACTTCTTAATTGTTGATTAAGCCTTTATACCATTAATAATTAATCCCACATAACACACACCCATGTGCACTACATGTGCATCTCCATAAAGAGAAAAGACTCATATATATGGAGATACACATTCCTTTCTAGCCGATGTGGGACTAAAAACCAAAACAAAAGGCTACAAATCCAACAAAAGGCTACACATTCCTTTCTAGCTGATGTCCATTATGCTTTTAGGATAGATGCCACTTAAGACTTGAATCTTCCCACGTGAGTCAAAAATCAAACTATAATACAAGAATGGACTAAGCCTTGAATTCTGCATCATAGCTGAAATTCTTTCCACTCACATAATGTAGTAACATGTGCTTCTGGCTACACATTAAAGGCCCTGTGCCAGCCTGGTTTCAGTGTATAATTTTGGGTGTCTACAAGTTTATCCTCAAGAGACGGCTTGATATCTCTGTCATACACTATAGGTGAGTTCATTATAAAGAGACATGGCATGAAGCGCTTTGCGCTTCCCTTGCGGTGCTACGCCGCTATGACATGGCTTAAAGCCGAGGCCTTACCCCGTACCGGGAACCTCATGGTAGTGTCATACTACAGTAGCATGAGGCAACCGCCTCTTTGTAGTGCCAAACTACCCAGCATGAAGCCTTAGGCTCCCTTGCGGTGTTACGCCGCAACGACATGGCTTGCAAGGCCGAGGCTTTATCCCTAATCGGGTACCTCATGGTGGTGTCGTGCCACTGTAACATGAGGAACTCCTCCTCTTTGTAGTGCTGACTACACCCCTCTTTATATTTAATATACAGCATTAGGCTAACTGCCTATTTGCGGTGCTACGCCGCTGTGACTTGGCCTTCAAAGCCGAGGCTTTATCCTATTCCTGGGCATCACCCCACATATAGGAACCTCATTGTGGAGTCACCCCACTGTAGCATGGAGTTTCACTCCTTGTAGTGCTGCTCTACCGTGCCTCCTGTAAAGCACACCAGGCATTCACTCTGCCTGAGAACTCATTAAGGCAATTAAGCCAACCTTCCCACAGGAACCGTTTTTCGCAGAAAACAATAGTAGACAACAGTGGTTATAGGTCCGTAACCTCTCCATGCCCAATAGAACATGTACCCACCGTTCCTGATATTCTTCCGATTATTGGTCCTCCCTTGAACCAAAAGCTAGATGCCTAGTAGATAAATCTTTGAACTATTAGCATAAAACTTTATGGTAGGAATACAATAATCCAATATCAGAATGCCTTCAAGCCCATTTTACAAGCTGTGTCATTGACCAGCTGGCGCTTGAGGCCCTTGGTGAACGGATCCGCCAGGTTCTCCTGACTCCGAACATCAATCACTGCAATAACACCTCTCTTGATAAGATCGTGTACTGTTCTGTGCTTCAACCGCACAGTCCTCTTCTTTCCGTTGAAGAGGTCATTTGATGCCACCGCCGCAGTCGCCTGGTTATCGCAGTATATCGGTATCGCCGGTATTTGTGCCCCAACCAATGGAAGATCATACATGAGCTCCCGAAGCCATTCTGCTTCCTCGGCTGTGGTATCTAGTGTAAAGAACTCAGATTCCATGGATGACCGCGAGAGCATAGTCTGCTTCTTCGACTTCCACGATATAGCAGCTCCACCCGTTGTGAAAATGTATCCACCTGTGGACCTCTCGCTCTCCACCTCTGAGCACCAACTGGCATCACTGAAGCCTTCCACTACCTGCGGATCTCCGCTGTAGTACAGTGCATATGTCTGAGTCTTTTTGAGATATCTCATAACCCGTTTCACAGCTTTCCAGTGTTCAGCACCTGGGTTGCTAGTGAAACGACTCAGCATTCCCACGGCGAAAGCTATGTCAGGCCTTGTGGCAGTAGTAGCATACATTAAACTTCCCATTACGCTTGCATACTCCAGCTGCCTGATGCTTTCCTCTGAATTAGGCTTCAGCTTCAGATCACACCTGTACGGCGTATCGATCCCTGGAAGATCCCGATACCCATAACGAGTGATCATTTTCTCAATATAATGAGACTGTGACAGCGCTAGTCCAGTGTCTGTCCGGATGATCTTGATCCCTAAGATCACATCAGCTTCCCCCAAGTCCTTCATACTGAACTTGCTTGAGATGAATTTCTTTATCTCCGTGACACAGCTAATATCCGTACCTAGGATAAGCATGTCGTCCACGTACAGACAAACGATCACACCTCGTCCATCAGCGAACTTCGTGTAAACACACTTGTCCGTATCGCTGACCATGTAGCCATTTGACCTTATAACTTTGTCAAATTTCTCATGCCACATCTTGGGAGCCTGTTTAAGACCGTACAATGATTTCACCAACTTGCAGACTTTGTCTTCAAGACCCCTGTTGACAAATCCCTCTGGCTGTTGCATGTAAATCTCTTCGGTCAGCTCGCCATTTAGGAAAGCCGTATTGACATCCATCTGATGTATCACCATCTTATGTATTGCTGCGAGAGAAATCAATATTCTGATGGTGGTCATCCGGACTACTGGAGCATACGTGTCAAAATAGTCAATCCCCTGCTTCTGAGAAAACTCCTTGGCTACCAACCTAGCCTTGAACTTGTCAATAGTTCCGTCTGCTTTCATCTTCTTCTTGAAGATCCATTTGCATCCGATGGGTTTCGCTCCTTCAGGAAGATCAACCAACACCCAAGTGTTATTTGAGGTGATGGAATCAATTTCATTGTCAATCGCCTCCTTCCAGAAAACCACGTCTCTGGTCTTCATCGCCTCATCATAGGTAAGCGGATCTGCTTCCACATGATAGGTGACAAAGTCACTTCCGAAGTCCTTCGGCCTCCTCACACGCTTAGCTGACGGCTCAGCTTGTTCTGGTTCAACCGTTGTTTCAACAACAACATCTTCTTGGACCACATCTTCATTGAAGACTTCAGTTTCTTGTGTACCCTTATTATTCTCCGGAACATCCGGAAGAACAATATTCTTGTGCCTTGCAAACTTGTCTTCAAAATATTCTGTATCGCGTGATTCAATGATATGATTTGACTCAATATCAAGAAATCTCCGAGCATCACTCTTCTCGGCATACCCCAAGAAGATCGTCTTTGTAGTCCTTGTCCCAAGCTTCTGAATCTTTAGATCTGGAAGCTTGACATACGCCAGACACCCCCACACTCGAATGACATTCAAGTTAGGTCTGACCTTGAACCAGAGTTCATGAGGAGTAACGTCTGAAGTTGCATGAGGCACTCTATTTAGAATAAAAGTGGCCGTCAATGCAGCTTCTCCCCAGTAGCACTTAGGAAGGCCAACAGTCAACAACATTGAATTTATCATTTCTGTCAACGTCCTGTTCTTCCTCTCAGCTACTCCGTTTGATTGAGGAGAGTACGGAGCCGTAGTCTCATTGACAATTTCATGTTCCTTACAGAACGATGCGAATTCATGAGACCTGTACTCCCCACCTCGATCACTTCTTATCCTATTGAGTTGTTGTCCAGTCTGCCGCTCAGCTTCGGCTCTGAACTCCTTGAACTTCTCGAATGCTTCGTCTTTAGCCTTCAGCGTAGACGAACGCATACTTTGAGAAGTCATCGATGAAGGTTATGAAATACTTCATCCCGGCCTTTGTAGAGAACTGTTTGAAGTCACAGATATCGGAGTGAACCAACTCCAGAAGATCTGTACTTCGATTAACCCGAGAAAAGGGTTTCCTTGTGATCTTCGTTTGAGCACAAACTTCACATTTCTCTACCTTACCCCCATATTTGGAGATAAGTCCTAGACTAGACATTCTGTTTATTCATTTACAATGAACATGTCCTAGCCTATTATGCCACAACTCAAGAGTATAAGCAGAATGAGTGACTTCATTAATTACATTAATTACATTGGACTGATTTACAAGCTGAATCTTGAACATTCCTTCGGTATAAAAAGCTTTCCCGAAATATGTTCCCTTGATAGACATCACCATCTGGCCAGCATTGATGTCCATCCTGAGGCCTGCATTGCAGAGTAGGCCTCCCGAGACCAGGTTCTTGGCGATAGCAGGTACGTGCTTTACGCCTTGAAGCGTCAGAGACTTCCCCGAAGTCAGCTTCAACACCACCGTCCCGATCCCGAGCACTTCAGCTTGTGCTTGGTTCGCCATCATAACCACTTCAGAAGTAGGTGTATAGGTGGTGAACCACTCCTTACTGGAGCAGACATGGCAGGAGGCTCCAGTGTCTACCCACCAGTCAGAGTCAGTCCTTACTGTAATGCCCTGAATCCGTTGCGGAGCACGGTGCGGGCTAGCGGCCGAATGGCCGAGTCGGATGAGAATTGGGGAAACTTTACCAGGATCGCGGGATAATAAATTGAGATCCTTTCCTCGTTATGGATTGGACTCTTTTGAAATGATGCCCAAGATGCAGTGGTGCGCGTCTTGGGGGAAGAGTTCTATATAAGAGTCGCTTGCCCCGAGACCGTTGCCCTGCTGGTTTTCGATGTCGCTTTTGCTGTTGGCTTTTGTGTGCATTTTCGTGATTGTTTTCGATGAATGTTTTTATGGATTTACTTTCACCGTCTACGCATTTCATATCGAATAACTGAGAGAAAGAGAAGAAGTATGCTGACCAGATGTTGGTGCCAATGCAGGTGCTAACGCGGTGAACCTAGGGTGACGTTGCGTGGAAGACCTCTTTCTCTCGGCAATTCACCAACAAGTGAGTGGCTTTGATCCTTCGACGATCCTTGATCTTCGCGTATAACAATGGTAGACTTGTTATTGCGTTCGGTGCTTAATAAAAGATGCCTAGTAATAATATGGGAAAGATAATGAAAGATAAATTATCACATGGCTAGGCTTATGTTGTAAATCGAATGATGCTCGTATGCTATATGAATTGTTTAACAGGTGATGCAAAGACCCAAGTATTGGGCGGTAAGTATATCGGACTTCGGTTCGAAAGAATGAGTTAAACATGAATAGTCCCTTGGTTGGATGAACGAATATACGAGCCTATGGCTCAAAGTAAGATGGGAAAATGGCAAGATAAAATGAGAACTATGACTATGTGTGGAAGATGCTATTATCATGCATGTCATGTCCCTTATTAGTTAAGTTGCATTGCATGCATGGTCATGGACAACTTGTATACAAGGTAGTTCCTCGAACGGTACTCCGAGGCCACGGAACCGATTCGGCCTAGGAGGAACGCCGTGCTGAAGTAGTAGCACAGTGCTGAAGTAGTAGCACGGTCTTTCGGGAACCTTCCGGATGGGCTAGCTACCCACCGATGAAGGGGAGCCGTCCGACCAAGATGTCCCAGATGGCGTGTAGTCAGTGACCTTCATATAGACAGGTGGCATAGCTAACATTGTCTTATGCAGGCAGAGTAAGTGGTATTCATAAATATGTACAGGGATGGCTATCGACCGTTGGTAAGATTCACCAAATTGGTGATCAATATGAACTGCTTATGTTAGATCAACATGAATTGCTTATGTTTCTAACATCACTGTATGCTCCTTATATTTCTCATCCAATATATGAATTGTTAATGGACCCTAAGGCAAGATAGAAAGAATACAAATCAATAGTGAACATTCATGTAATTTTACTACTGTTGATTTATGGTGAGATTGGTTACGGCCGCTCACCAGTACATATGTGGCAATGTACTGACCCTCGTCTCCACAGGTGCCGGGAACCTAGTGGATAATCATAGACGCTGAAGGCTTGCTGTCCGACTCTTTAGAAGCTTCATACATCTTGAAGTTTCCACTTGAAGAAGAAGGCATTTTGCTGAAGGTGGTTATTGCCGCATTATTAATAAAGGGATATGATGTATGGAACAAGTTGTATCTCATTTCAATATTTCTGCAAGTTGTAGCCAAGTTTGGCCTTTCATCTCGGCTGTTTGAGAGCCTTATGTTTATGCAATGTAATTTCAAAGATATCAATAAAGAACTTATTTCAGATCATATATGTGTTGCCAAAACTTCTTTATCATCCGCTGCGAATCTCTATTCAAATGTCTCTTTTATAAAAGGAACACGAGCACGCCTTGTACAAGTGCAATTCCAGACTTGTATGGCATCACGCCTTAGCGAGGACGAACGATTCGGCGTGAATCTAAGCGGAGGCGAACGATTCCCGAATCGGGGCGTGACAGTTTGGTATCAGAGCACGACTTTACATCCTTTGGAATTTCTTGGTTTTAAAGATTTCGAAAATGACACAAGCTTTATTGCTTCTCGAACAACTTTGGTTTTAAATGTCCCGAAATGAGATGTTCCATACAATAAGTCCATAAATATATTATGAGACTAACAAGCTTCTCTGTTTTGCAGAGATGACAAAGGCGGGTGCGACAAACAACGCGAGTAGCTCAAGGATGGTAGCCTCAACCGACCCTATGGAGAGGATGCTGGCTATGATGGAGAGCCAGCAGAGGCAGAACGCGAAGCAATTCGAGGCCCAACAAAAGCAGCTAGATACCCTGCAACAGTTGGTCCGATCAGTGGTGAACAATGGGGCTCAAGGCACTCCAGTCTCACGAGAGAGCAAACTGGTGGAGGCAGAGGAACCCCCGACAGCTAAGAAAACCACTGCTGTGGCCGACATTACAAAGTTTAAGAAGATCTGTAACAAAGAATTCAAAGGGACAGAAGAAGCCACCATTGCTATGGATTGGCTAGTTGAAGTGGAAGATCACCTGGAAGCTTTGGGTATTGTTGGATCCAAGAGGGTCTCGTGTGTGAAACTACTGCTGGTTTCCAACGCACACTACTGGTGGCAAAGTCAGAAAAGAATTCTAGCGGGAGTGAATGGAACAACGAAAATCACTTGGCTGATGTTCCGCGAGGCATTTCTGGCTCAGTACTTCTCTTCGACTGAGCAGCGAGCTAAGGAATTGGAGTTCCAGAAGCTCGAACAGGGGAACATGACGGTGAAGGAGTATGAGGCAGAGTTTTCTAGACTGTCTCAGTATGCGATCACGAAGTTTACCGACGAAGCATCTAAGGATCGTCGGTTTGAGCAGGGCTTGAGGCCTGCTCTGAAGGCTCAAGTTGTGGTTCAGAAATATAAGACTTTTCAGGAGTCTTATGAGCATGCGAAGGAATTGGACCCACACTATCCTGCGACGGCGCCAGTGCAAGCATCGGTACAGAATCTGCATAACAAGAGACCGAACAACGGGGGCAGATATGAGGCGCCTAAGCGTCAGAATCACGGTGGCTTTCAACGACCCAACCAGGGTGGACCATTCTGCAACAAGTGCCGCAACAAATGGCACTTCGCTAACGAATGTCAGGTGCTAGAGGGTGGATGCTTCAAATGTGGTCGCATGGGCCACGGATTCAGAGACTGTCCAGGAAGGGGCCACCAGAACCCTCCAAGGCAGCAGCATCACCAACAGTATCAACAGAATCGTGGACAGGCACCACGACCTCCTCAGCCACAACAGAATCAGAGGCCCGGTGCCCAGGGCCGAGTCTTTGCATTGACTCAGGATGAAGCATTTGCATCAGATACTGTAGTGACAGGTATATTGTTATTTAATGGCATTCCTGAACGTACTTTATTTGATTCTGGTGCTTCACATAGTTTTATTTCTAAAGACTATGTTAAGGAACATGAAATAAAAATGACAATATTGGATGTATATCTTAGTGTTAGTACTCCATCAGGAGTGGAGATGCCTACTAACATGATATGTAGGGATGGTTACATATGTATCGGAAAGAGAAAGCTACCATTAGATGTAGTCGAGCTGGATATGAAAGATTTTGATATCATTCTGGGAATGGATTGGTTAAGTGCATGTTGTGCGACGATTGACTGTGCGAAGAAGCGAGTTATGTTTCGCCTACCTGGAGGAACAGAATTCTCTTACTCGGCCAGTTCGTCGGCGAAGGCTTCTATGGTGATTTCAGCTACTACGGCCCGGCGATTGCTTCATTCTGGCTGCGAAGGGTACCTTGCTTCTGTTCGAGACACACGCAAGAATGGTGCAGACTCAGCTAACACTGAAGTCGTGGCAGAATTTCCGGATGTGTTTCCTGACGAGATACCCGGAATGCCTCTGGACCGAGAGATTGAATTCACTATCGATACATTTCCAGACGCTCGTCCGATCTCAAGGGCACCATACAGGATGGCGCCTGCTGAATTGAAGGAACTCAAAGTGCAGCTACAAGAGTTATTAGACAGGGGATACATCAGACCTAGTGTTTCACCATGGGGTGCTCCGATACTATTTGTGAAGAAGAAAGATGGATCGATGCGGCTGTGCATCGACTACCGTGAGCTAAACAAAGTTACAATTCGGAACAAGTACCCGTTGCCTCGAATAGACGACCTCTTCGATCAGTTGCAAGGGGCGTCCGTGTTTTCAAAGATTGATCTTCGCTCAGGCTATCATCAGTTGAAGATCAAACCAGATGACGTTCCTAAGTCCGCATTCCGAACCAGATATGGACACTATGAATTCTTGGTCATGCCCTTCGGATTGACCAACGCCCCTGCCGCTTTCATGGATATGATGAACAGAGTCTTCCGACCCTTTTTGGATAAATTTGCGGTCGTGTTCATCGACGACATCCTAATCTACTCGAAGAACAGAGAAGACCATGCAGAACATCTGAGGACAGTGTTACAGACTCTACGGGACAATCAGCTCTATGCCAAGCTGAGCAAATGTGAGTTCTGGATGAGTAGCGTGTCGTTCCTAGGGCACGTTATCTCGGCGGAAGGTGTGTCCGTTGACCCAAAGAAAATTGAAGCCATAGTGGATTGGAAGCAACCCACATCGGCGAGCGAGATCCGAAGTTTCCTCGGCTTGGCAGGCTACTACAGGAAATTTGTCAAGGATTTTTCAAAAGTGGCAGCGCCTTTAACTCGGCTAACCCAGAAGGGAGTGGCATTCGATTGGACTGATGAGTGCGAGGCTTGCTTTCAAAATCTGAAGCAACGTCTCGTATCAGCTCCAATCCTTACACTTCCAGACGGCGTCGAGGGATTCCAGATATACAACGATGCGTCCGGATTGGGTTTGGGATGTGTGTTGACTCAGAGAGGGAAGGTGATATCTTATGCCTCGAGACAGCTTAAGCCGCACGAGAAAAATTATCCAACGCATGATTTGGAATTGGCAGCAATAGTGTTTGCATTGAAATTATGGAGGCACTACTTGTATGGAGTGGCTTGCGAGATCTTCACCGATCATAAAAGCCTGAAGTACATCTTTACCCAGAAAGATTTAAATTTGCGGCAAAGACGTTGGTTGGAGCTTATAAAAGATTACGACTTGACGATCGCGTACACCCCAGGAAAAGGCAATGTGGTGGCGGACGCGTTGAGTCGGAACTTTGTGGGATCACTCAGTGTTGACAAACGAATACTGGAGGAATTAGAAAGCATGGGAATTGAGCTCCAGATTCGTGGCCGAAATGCACAATTGGCTCAACTTCAACTTGAGCCGATTTTGTTAAAAAAAGATAAAGACGACACAGAGGACAGATGAGTTCTTGATTAAGATTGGCAGAATAGTAGAAAAGGGTGAAGCCAGCGACTTCACCATGCACGAGGACGGATCATTGCGACTCAAGGGGAGGCTATGTGTCCCGAAGGATAAAGAACTCCGGAAAGAAATCTTGACAGAGGCCCACTATGCCAAGTATTCCTTGCATCCGGGAAGTACAAAAATGTATAAAGATTTGCGCACGACCTTCTGGTGGCACGGCATGAAACGAGATGTGGCCCTCTTTGTCTCGCGATGCTTAGCGTGTCAACGAGTCAAGGTGGAACACCAGAGGCCCGGCGGGGAGATGCAGAACCTCGCGATCCCAGAATGGAAATGGGATCATATAACCATGGATTTTATAGTTGGCTTGCCGAAGACGCAGCGGGGGAATGATGCAATTTGGGTCATCGTTGATCGATTAACCAAATCTGCACATTTTCTCGCAATGAAAACCACATGGAGCGTCGACCGGTTGGCTCAGCTATACTTGGATGAAATTGTCCGACTGCATGGAGTGCCGGCATCAATAGTGTCGGATCGGGATGGGCGATTTGTATCGCGTTTCTGGGTCAGTTTACAAGCTGCCATGGGAACACAATTGAAATTTAGTTCTGCATACCATCCTCAAACCGATGGCCAGACCGAGAGGGTGAATCAGATACTTGAAGACATGCTACGGCTTTGTGCTATTGATCTGAAAACTAGTTGGGATACTCACTTGCCGCTTGCAGAATTTGCCTACAATAACAGTTACCAGTCAAGTATACAAATGGCTCCGTATGAAGCATTGTACGGGCGAAGGTGTCGGTCTCCGATTTGTTGGAATAAAGTCGGTAAACGACAGGTACTTGGTCCGGAGATGGTGGAACAGGCCGTCGAGAAGGTCCGCATGATTCGGGAGAAGTTACATGTGGCACAAAGTCGGCAGAAGAGTTATGCGGATACTCATCGACGACCATTGGAATTTATGGTGGGCGATCACATATTTCTGAAGGTGTCACCGATGCGCGGAGTTATGCGATTCGGTGCGAAGGGAAAGCTAAGTCCGAGATTTGTTGGCCCGTTTGAAATTCTTAAGCGAGTCGGCCCTGTCGCCTATCTGATCGCGTTGCCACCGGCATTGGATGGAGTGCACGATATCTTCCATGTTTCCCAACTACGGAAGTATGTACACGATCCAAGCCATGTGGTAGACTTCGGTCCGTTAGGGCTAAGAGCTGACTTGTCTTATGTGGAGGAACCCGTGCAGATCTTGGATAGGAAGGATAAAATCTTGCGGAACCGAGTTGTTTCTTTGGTTCGAGTGCTTTGGCGAAATCATTCCGTCGAAGAGTCGACATGGGAACTTGAGGCAGAGGTGAAGGAAAAGTTTCCTTCGTTGTTTGACCTAGGTGGGTTTGTGTTTAAGTTTCGAGGACGAAACTTTTTGTTAGTGTATTAATATGTAATGCCCTGAATCCGTTGCGGAGCACGGTGCGGGCTAGCGGCCGAATGGCCGAGTCGGATGAGAATTGGGAAAACTTTACCAGGATCACGGGATAATAAATTGAGATCCTTTCCTCGTTATGGATTGGACTCTTTTGAAATGATGCCCAAGATGCAGTGGTGCGCGTCTTGGGGGAAGAGTTCTATATAAGAGTCGCTTGCCCCGAGACCGTTGCCCTGCTGGTTTTCGATGTCGCTTTTGCTGTTGGCTTTTGTGTGCGTTTTCGTGATTGTTTTCGATGAATGTTTTCATGGATTTACTTTCACCGTCTACGTATTTCATATCGAATAACTGAGAGAAAGAAAAGAAGTATGCTGACCAGATGTTGGTGCCAATGCAGGTGCTAACGCGGTGAACCTAGGGTGACGTTGCGTGGAAGACCTCTTTCTCTCGGCAATTCACCCACAAGTGAGTGGCTTTGATCCTTCGACGATCCTTGATCTTCGCGTATAACAATGGTAGACTTGTTATTGCGTTCGGTGCTTAATAAAAGATGCCTAGTAATAATATGGGAAAGATAATGAAAGATAAATTATCACATGGCTAGGCTTATGTTGTAAATCGAATGATGCTTGTATGCTATATGAATTGTTTAACAGGTGATGCAAAGACCCAAGTATTGGGCGGTAAGTATGTCGGACTTCGGTTCGAAAGAATGAGTTAAACATGAATAGTCCCTTGGTTGGATGAACGAATATACGAGCCTATGGCTCAAAGTAAGATGGGAAAATGGCAAGATAAAATGAGAACTATGACTATGTGTGGAAGATGCTATTATCATGCATGTCATGTCCCTTATTAGTTAAGTTGCATTGCATGCGTGGTCATGGACAACTTGTATACAAGGTAGTTCCTCGAACGGTACTCCGAGGCCACGGAACCGATTCGGCCTAGGAGGAACGCCGTGCTGAAGTAGTAGCACAGTGCTGAAGTAGTAGCACGGTCTTTCGGGAACCTTCCGGATGGGCTAGCTACCCACCGATGAAGGGGAGCCGTCCGACCAAGATGTCCCAGATGGCGTGTAGTCAGTGACCTTCATATAGACAGGTGGCATAGCTAACATTGTCTTATGCAGGCAGAGTAAGTGGTATTCATAAATATGTACAGGGATGGCTATCGACCGTTGGTAAGATTCACCAAATTGGTGATCAATATGAATTGCTTATGTTAGATCAACATGAATTGCTTATGTTTCTAACATCACTGTATGCTCCTTATATTTCTCATCCAATATATGAATTGTTAATGGACCCTAAGGCAAGATAGAAAGAATACAAATCAATAATGAACATTCATGTAATTTTACTACTGTTGATTTATGGTGAGATTGGTTACGGCCGCTCACCAGTACATATGTGGCAATGTACTGACCCTCGTCTCCACAGGTGCCGGGAACCTAGTAGATAATCATAGACGCTGAAGGCTTGCTGTCCGACTCTTTAGAAGCTTCGTACATCTTGAAGTTTCCACTTGAAGAAGAAGGCATTTTGCTGAAGGTGGTTATTGCCGTATTATTAATAAAGGGATATGATGTATAGAACAAGTTGTATCTCATTTCAATATTTCTGCAAGTTGTAGCCAAGTTTGGCCTTTCATCTCGGCTGTTTGAGAGCCTTATGTTTATGCAATGTAATTTCAAAGATATCAATAAAGAACTTATTTCAGATCATATCTGTGTTGCCAAAACTTCTTTATCATCCGCTGCGAATCTCTATTCAAATGTCTCTTTTATAAAAGGAACACGAGCACGCCTTGTACAAGTACAATTCCAGACTTGTACGGCATCACGCCTTAGCGAGGACGAACTATTCGACGTGAATCTAAGCGGAGGCGAACGATTCCCGAATCGGGGCATGACACTTACTGCATCAACCTGTGCAATCATAGCAACTACGTCAGTGATCATAGATACCTTACTAGGCTCTCCTTGCTCTGATTGCTTGGTCTTTGCTTTACACTCATTCTTAAAGTGGCCCTTCTTGCCACACTTGAAGCAAGGTATTTCTGACTTTGGCTTCTTTTTCTTGATAGAAGTTCCCTTGACTTTTAGATTGTCAGGGTTCTTCTTCTTGCTGTGGAAAGCCGCCTGCTTTCCCTTTGGTTCCTTGGTCTGAACCAGATTGGCGTTAGCCAATTGCTTGGATAGTGTGTCCACCTTCAGTTGAGCCCGCATCTGGTCTTCAACATAGATTTCCTGTAGGAGATCTTCAAGGGTGATCTCCAACTTCTTCCTATGCATGTTTGCATAGAACTTACTCCACCCAGCGGGGAGCTTTGAGACAATCCCTCCAACAACAAACTTGTCGGGGAGGGGCATAGCCTCGTCTTCCAACTTCTGTCGCAGCTTCAGAAATTCTTTGACCTGCGGCAGCATGGACTTCTCGTCCTCAAAGAGCCATTTATGATATTTTTCAACCACAAATATTTTGCTCCTGTTCTTGTCTTCTTCGTACAGTTTTTCTAGAGACTCCCATATGTCTCTAGCGATATTCTTCTTAGAATAGGATTCTGCTAGGGAATCCTCCATAGCATTCAGGATAAGCAACCTGCAA
The DNA here is from genome assembly GCA_029216955.1 of Iris pallida. Lineage (NCBI taxonomy): Eukaryota > Viridiplantae > Streptophyta > Magnoliopsida > Asparagales > Iridaceae > Iris > Iris pallida. The sequence goes on from JANAVB010023995.1 coordinate 15,463,515, forward strand.
ATGCTATTCTCCCTTCTCCACTTGGCCTGAAGTTTAGTAGCCGCAGAGATTGCGGCAGCAGACCCAGTATCTGGAACAGTAGGTTCCTCTTCAAGCAGTACGTGATCAACGTCTCTAAGTTGAAGAGTGAGATAAACCTTCCTCTTCCAGACTTGATAATGCTCTCCATCAAACTTCTCTAACTTACAGTAGTCAGTGTTTAGGAGAGAAGAATTAATATTTTCTATCGTAGCAATAAAGCTTTGAGATTGTTGTTGCCGGGAAAATACAGAAACTGAAACAGTTGTAAAGACAACGTTTCAAATGCAATTCCTTAAAGAAGGTTTTGCAACAGAGATCCAGAAGGATTCTGCAAATTACGAGATCTAAAAAGATATCGTAATACACGAATAATCTAAAGAGATTTTCGTGATCGTAGCAAACTGGCAGTAGTGCCTTCTAAAAAGAAGATACTAACAGAACTGCTAAAGGCAACAGAAGGATGACAGGCGAGAGATGGAAATGCTGGGGTGAATTATCACCGTTGCTCAAAGCTTTATTCGCCCTCTGCGAACAGCTTCCAGGAACCAGCAAGGTTGACGGAAAACCTTGGAACACTCCTGCTCTTTTGACTCCTCGGAAGACGGCGAACTCCTCTGGCAATGGCTCTACTATTCTCTCTCTGTTTGAAGTAACAGAACCCACACGTACTAAAAAGTACTAGTGTTTGTGTTAAAGAACACGCTCACTACTCTGTTATGTTAAAGAACACTTAGAGTTTTTCTCCCTGAATTATTCTGATTACTACCACACACAGAGAGAGGAGAGAACCTGCATATATAGCCCACGGGGCGGTTGCCAAGCAGTTGCCTGAACTTCAGGGTAGTGGCAGAACCACTCCTGAACGTGCAGCAACTGCTGCAACCGTTTCCGCTCTAATATGCAGTCAGCCATACGCACACTACGCACTCTACGCACACAGCGTACGCTGCGCACTCTACGCACGCTGCGTATGCTGCGCACACTGGGCGTACTGGGCTGCGTAACTGGGCCAGCGTAACTGGGCTCGTGTAACGGGCCGTGCAACGTGGTCGCGCAAGTGGCTCGCGCAACGAGCGCAACTTAAGCGCACTATGCGCCTAGCGATGATGCTGACGTGCTAAGTGCAAAGTGCGCCAACAAAACGCCATATTACGCCTCATGAGCCCTTGAGCCCAAGTCCGAGCCCGAGCCCGAGTCCGAGTCCGAGTCCGAGTCCGAGTCGCTAAGCTCCTACGGAGCTTAGCTCCATGGAAATAAATTTCCAAGAGCAAAAAGCTTACAGCTTCTTAATTGTTGATTAAGCCTTTATACCATTAATAATTAATCCCACATGGCACACACCCATGTGCACTACATGTGCATCTCCATAAAGAGAAAAGACTCATATATATGGAGATACACATTCCTTTCTAGCCGATGTGGGACTAAAAACCAAAACAAAAGGCTACAAACCCAACACAGAAGTATCATTGGATCCATTCTAGTAGCAGAGTGTCTTGTTCGTGTCCATGTTGGAGAGGCTATCTTTCTATTTCAGTTTATGCAGTCCATTTTGCTAAGTTCTAGTGTCTGTTGATACTTTATGCTTTGTGTTCCTCGGGCGTACGTGTCCGCTCTTTTGGAAGTTGGATCGTGTCCGATTTTTTATGTTGTTCGTGTTGAGTTCCGATGTATGGGTTCGTATCTGCTGCGCTCGTTTTCAAACTGGCATATGTGGTTTCAAATGGCGACGTGATGCAGGGATTTATCGAGTTAAGGCAAGGGTTGATTCATATTACAGTTTCGATTGGGTTGTATATTCTTTCAAGTATATTTTGTGTATAATTTTTCTGGTATATTTTTGCTTGTGCAAAGGATGGGTTGAGTTCATATTTTTGGTAGCTGTTGGAGTTTTATCCAATATGTGTTTGATTGAAATAGTATAGTTGGCTCTTGATTATGTCACAGTGAGTATATGAATACTTGTGGGCTGTGATAGCAGGCTGGAGCTTGTGGAGTTCAATATTCCATTTTTGTCAAAGCTTGGCAAGTTGTGCATGAGCATTTGCTGATTTGGGCCGGGCCAATAGGAGAATGGGAGTAGTGTTGCTATTTATTTCTTAGCTGTTTACAGACCAGATTTTTGGCAGAAGGAATAGAAGGTTCAATGAACAAGTGGACTCTGGAATCTGATAACCGTTGCTAAGTATTATGTATACTTTGTTAAGTTCTTTCATGTTACTGAGATATGAGTTTTTGGTTTCTTTTATCTAAGCCTAACCTATTTCAAATGACATTCAAATGATATTTCAAAATATATAAGTGCCTGTAAACTCATCCTACTTTTTGTTTATAATGATTTTAAATCAAAATCTTTGGAGCTAACTAATATTAGTACCCAAGGTTTGCTAACAGTTTCTCTCTAGCATTTTGTTAAAGAAAGAAGTATTAGTATTTTAATAAGGATTAACTAAATGTTTTGCTAGCAATTTCATAGGAGTAGTAGATGTATGATCCCTAGTATAGTATGGTTTGTGAAGATTGAGAAAAAACTGGTTTTTAAAACTGAATTTTTAGAAAAATTGTCCCGATACGCCGTCTGTCCCGTCAATCCGGGCGACGTGGTCGCGAACCGAAAGAATCGAAAGGTGCGTATTGACTTCGTGGACGTGTGGGCTTTGACGGAATTCAAATTGGTTGTATGTGCGTGACGAATTTGATACGTATCCGTCAAAATTTACCGTATCGGCCTTTTTCAAATTTGTCAATTACTTTGTGCACGTTCGTCATATCGAGACGAAACTTGCGCCAACAGGACCGTATCATTTTTTTGGTCCTGTATACCAAGTTTGGTTCGATTCTGAGACGGTCGACCGGAATGCTATTTTGGCGGGCTTGCGACTCGATCCAACAGGCAAATTTGTGCAGGGTCCATCGAAATTCAACTTTGGACATACGGTTGGGTTTGTCTCGTCAAACTGGACCTGTAGACATGTAGTTTGATGACTTTAGAGACCGTAGGTTCTGGCATATTTTTTGGTGCAAAGCGGGTCTAACGGCGGACACCGTTTTGATTCGAAATTATCGTTTTGCCGATGTGTCCAGAATTGAACTTATGGATAGGCTATTCTAGCTAATTTAACCATTCTGAGAATGTTGGTAATGTCTGTTTCAACATTAGAAGATTGTTGTGTGAGTTGACCGTTCGTGGCTCATTGAGTGGTTTGTAGTTCGATTTTCTCAGCTAAGTACAGTAGGCAAGTACATTCTCTGATAGTTTTTATTGCTTTGATATCTACTATATCCGATTCAGTTGTAGTGTTATACTTGATTCTCAACACGAGGATACACGGACTAGTATACGTGAATCTCATCATGAGATGTCATTCCTGGTTTACCTGGTATATGAGTACATTGTTCGATATTGTTTCATGTACTTGTATAGACACCGATTTGGGAGTAGACTGGTCCCCTGCTTTTCGAATCCCGTGTCATGACCTGTCATGTCTGGAATCATCATACTACTCGGGGATGGGGAGTTATTAGAGGTTATGTGATCATTATCCCTACTTGTTTATTACTTGTGCATAGCTCCACCCTCACCACACGTAGGGTGTACCCTGACCTTATACTACTTGTGCATAACTTTCTATTTTGGCCGGCCTGATCCCTATACTATTATACTACCCGTGCATAGCCGATCAAATGGAACAGCCTGATCTTGTCCCAAGCCGATCACATAATGCTCTAATATCTCATGGCACTTTCTTTTTATGTTTACATCATACCTCAGATTACTTTCCACTGTTTATATTCCAGTTTTATCTTATATCTCACACATGACATGATATCCAGTTCTCTTGTACCGTTTTACTTTCAGTCTTGATATTTCATCTTGTATTTCATTATAATTGTCTCTTATAGTATTTTTTTTAATTCACATGGAACTGCTGTTAGCATTTGTACTTGCTCATATCCTGTCACGACCCGCTCCCGAATAATCGAACACGAGTCGGACACGCCCAGCCTTCATCGTTAGACACGATGAAGTAAGCTGTACCAATCTCTAGGAAAGCTACAAGTCCAGATAAGAATGAATATAAACCACAACATCTATAATATCGAATCCCAGAATCAAAGTACATGTCTAAGAGTTAATACATTCATCCAGCTAAAGTAAAGTCTGATAGTCTCAAGTACAATAGAATATAAACTGCTAGGGTAAGATACTAGGCTTCCTCAGCCTCTAAGTCCAGAGCAACTCCAGCTGGCTCTACTGCATCTATAGGCTCACGACCGTAGTAAGTGTCACACAGAGCCTCCATCTCACCTGCAACATATCCTAGTCAGGAGCGGAGGAAAGTACAGTTCTAGGTAATGTAACACCCAGTTTTCTAAAATGAGGGTAATTTTGAACTTTTGTATTTTTATTATTTAATAATGTTATTTAAATCATGATATGATTTTTGGTGATTTTTAATTATTTTAAAACTATTTTTATTGGTAATTTGTGATTTGGAGTTTTGCTAGTGAAACACTAGAGACTACTTGAACTAGAGCCTAACCATGCGATTATGATGTTTTATTTATCATTTTTGGCCTAGGGGTATTTTGGTCATTTTGATTTCTTGGAAATATTTGTAAATTGTTTGAGTGATGATTGTTATTTTTGACTTTTGCTAGTTGTGACTTTAGAGACTAACCTAGATGTTGACTTTAGATTTGGTGATTTGGTTAGCATGGTGTGGACCCTAGTCTAACTTAAGTCGACCCAAGTTGACTTATTTTGAATCAAGTTTCATATAGAGATTAAGTGATTTAGGTGCATGGACTTTTGACTTATGGATTGATTCATTTAGCATTGAAACTTAGCCCAAGCCCATTAGTCATCAACCCTAACCCTAATTCCTTCCATACATGGCCGACCCCTAGGGATTTCCCCCCTATTTAATGTCTCTTCCTAGTTCTTGCCTCTTTTTACATCACATCAACTTTTGGCAAGAAAGAGGTATTGGCCTTTCTTCATCAATCCATAACTTCTTCATTTTAATTCATTTTTGACTCTAGTCTCTTACAATAGAACCTAATTATACTCTATTTACTGTTCATGGAGAGAAATCTCAGAATTTGTGCAATTTGGAGCTTTTGACTTGCAAGAGGAATCTTTCTATTTGGGGCTTTTTCCTTGAGTTTGAAACTCAATAGGTAAACACCTCAAACTATCATTAAATCTTGATTTCTTTGCATGGTTGCCTAGATCTAGGTATCTCCTAGCTGTGGTGTGTGTTTAGTGAAGTTTTGCATTGGTTTCGTGTCCGTATCGGACACGTATCAGTTTCCATTTACAAATGTTTGTTGAAATGCCTCTGAGAACTTTTTCACCTGATTTTTGAAATATTTTTGATTGGAAATATTGATTTTGATGTGCTCTTTGTTTTCCCTAAACTCTGAGCTGATTTCTGAGTCGTGTCGTGTCCACACGAAGACACGAACACGCTCACGTGCAGAGCTAGGGTTTCCCCTGCTGTTCGATTGGGCCGTGGGACACGACACAATGTTGTTCGACCCAATACTGTGAGGACACGTGGGGGCAGTGTCTGCGAACTAGACCCCCAAGTGGCTCGAAGTATCGTGTCGTATCGGACACGTTCTCGCTCGTGCACTGGATTTACACGCACGCGTACAGGCGCACAGACACGCGCTGATACGCATCTCGTACACCGACACGGGGACACGTGGACATCTCGTGTTGTGTCCAGTGTGTAGCCCTAGTGCTAGGCTACACGTAGACGTGACCACGTGGACACACGTGTCATGTGTCGTGTCTACGAGCGTGTTGAACTTGTGCACGAGGCAGTGCACTGTGTTCTATTGCTCGTGTGTTAGTTTTCATATTGGACACGTTCGTGTCCACTTGTTGGACACGAGTACACCCTCCCCTGACATATACACATGAGGCACATCTTGTATGACAACTGTTTTTGGGTTTTATTGGGTTGGATTTTGATTTGGTGTTTTCGAAATATTCACTGACACAGTCTGATACTCGAGAACTGGGTTCCAGCTCAAATAGACTTCGGGTTTTCGAAAATGGTTGGGATTGATTATGAAGCTGTGGTTTTATCTGACACTTGAGTTTTGCAATAAAATATGAACTGTTGAGTTTTCATTTGATTTTAATTTTCAAATTTCCTAAACTGTTTTCATTGATACTCGAAGACATAGTCTGATACTTTGTTTTACTGAATTAAGGTTTTATTCATATGTTGTTCTATAAGGTATGTTCATAAATATTGATTCAATGCCTGAGATTTGATGTTCCTAGTTGATGATTAGAACTAAATTGGTTTTGGTTTGATTATAGATTGGTTGATGTATGACTAAGGACTGAGTTAAAGAGCAATGATTGTATGTATACATGCATGTTGGTATATACAATATGTTAACTGAGTTCTGTTTGGGTTAAACCATTTATAAATGCAATGTGTAAATATAAAATTACCTGCATGTTCACATGTTTTAATACATTAGGTATATATGTATGTGTGTTGACTGATACTGAAATGTATATAAATTTGAGAAATTACAGAGTTTTAAATAAGTTTGGTTTAACAACAATGTAAACTGGGGTTACTATGCATAAATGTTAAATTGAAGGATTGGCTAACTGAGTTAGGTTGTAACTGAATACATGTTTCACCCCATGGTTCACTGCACACTACATCCTGTTTTCCTGAGAATTTCCCTTGCATTGCAACCACTGCACACACATGCCTTTACAACCCCATTGCCATGTTATGACTGAACCCCCATTCTCTGTTTTCTTGAACATAGACACCACACATACACTACTGCTGTAAACACACACATTGTAAACTGAGAACACACCCTACTGCTACACACACACACACACTACTGCTATATACATACACACACCCTACTGCTACACACACACACTACTGCTACACACACACCCTAACCTGTGATGTAAACTGAAACACACACACACACACATTATACACACACATATACACCACTGTCACTCTATCCCTCTCTCTCTCTCTCTCTATATATATATATATATATATATATATATATATATATATATATATATATATATATATATATATATATATATATATATCCATGCATGATAATATGTAAATATATATGTATGATTGCCTATATATATTTGTATATGTAAAATGTGGTGAATATATATATGTGTATGCCAATATAGATATGTATATAGGCATATAGCCCTATATGATTTTCCTATATGTATGTCTTATATACATTATGTGTATATGGTTATATATACATGAAATTGTGTGTTTGATAGTTTGTGTAGCCTTGTGACTTGTGTGAATGCTAGGATAGACATGGTTAGGCTTAGTGAGACTTGTCTGGATTAGGACTTGACCTAGTTGACCTAGTTTGACTAGTGTAGTTGACTAGAGTTGACCAAAGGTTGACTTTAGCCTAGATTGACCCAAACATCATGTAGAACGCATTGTAATGTTCTATTTTACCATTCTGGACATGTTGTGACTTGTGCTGTTCAAATAGGAGTCAGACACCTCTCCTCAAACAGTATATTCACTTCGGATACTCAGAATATCAGACGAGTACATTCTCTGATCATTTCATACTTGTTAGGACTTATATCTTGCTCTAGACTACTTTACTTGATGCTGTCACGTTGGTAACACGGATTGGTACTATATGGATCTTTTCATGAGATGTTATCCCTCTCGGGAGCATCGAGTACCTCATGTCTTGTGTGTTTCACTTACATCACGTACTCTCATGCTTCTACTATCATTAATCTGATTGTGACTCATGTACCCTCATGAATCACAGAGCCTTCACGAATCAAATTCATGAATCACTCATTATGAGTCAGTAGTGTAATCATGAATCTTAACATAACTTGAATGGATCCTTGTGTATTGATTGGGGATGGGTGAGTAGAAGTAGTCATGTGAATAATCTCAAGTAGCGTAATCATGAATCAATTCCGTAGTGTAATCATGAATCATTCCCAGCCATTCACATGTCTATCTTGTACTCTGATTCACTAGTCACTTACAGTTCCTTACTTATAGCAGATATTTCCAGTTACAACTATCTCTCTTACTTCATGTACATTTCTTTACAGCGTTTCATGTATCTTATTCTATTGCTAGATTTACATTTCTGTCATGATATGAACTGTTAAGATGTATTGTGTTCGCTCCAGTCCTGACTGGACCTGTTGAAAATATTACAGAGGATGAGGATGAGATTTTCTGTCCTACCTACTACGGAGCAGGCAGAGACGACACTTGCAACCTGGACCCCGTGGTTCAGGCAGCTGTTGAGGATGACACCACTGCTTATAGTAGATAGTTTAGTCTGTTATTTTCCTTCTTTTTGTTTTTGTGTTCTGGAGTTGTATTATTGGGAACTTGTGTTATTCTGGATGTTGTGGAGATGTTATCTTAGACACTTAGACCTCTCTCTTGTTTATGTTTTAGTTTGTAGTTTCAGATCATATCTATCTATCTATCTATCATTCGTACTTCTTCCTTAGTTGTGATTGAGATTGTACATCTTATATTGTTCCTCCATTCGGAGAGTATAAACTGTGCAAGTACCTTTAACTGTTAGATGTATGCGACCTAGGACAACGTTCTACCGCCGATACTGCGACGTAGGCTGGACGTACCCACTTCTCGTGCCCTTACACTAGGGTGCGGGTCGTGACACGTAATGAACAAGAACATCATGATATGGAAATGAGTACATGAGAACATGAAATATGAGATACAGGAAAAGAACATGAAAGTACAGGAATGTAAGTACAGGAAATAAAGTACATGAATGTAACCATGAACCTGAAGTACAAGACATGACATGTGCACAATGTTTGAAATACAACTAGCCTATGTGACCGGCTGGGGTGAGTACAAGAATATGTACAGGAGTACATGAATATCGGTACGACTTAGGACCCGCGTGCATGATGCGAGGCCTAAGCTATCTACATGAATATAGTAACCGGGGTTTGGTCACATAGCTAGTGTATTTCCCCTCCCGACACAAGTAAGTACAAGAACAAAAAAGTACAAGGGTACAAGATATCGTGTCACGACGTGTCACAAGAAAAGTACAAGATATGTAAATGCACAAAAACCATAGAAAAGTACTTGCCTTACTCCGGGAAGGTACGGGTAATGAATGGAGCTGGATGTCCTCTTGTTTAATAGGTACAAATTGATTAATAACAAGTTTTTAGGTTCCACTTAGTTATACTGCAACTCTTATCTATTCAGAGAGTTTCCTTATAGTATACTAATGGTTAGGTTTAACCCTTATCTTTTTAACACTTAACCTCATCTACATTTATTCCTAGTATACTTATATATACCACCAATATTTAGACAACAAAAGTAATGCCAAACATCCCTTCTTTAATTAGGATTTAATAACAAGTGCCATATGAGAGCTTAACATATTGCCACATCAAAGCTTAACCAAGAATGAAATATAGCTAAGTACCCCAACTGATTTATATAGAAAAACTATCCTGGTATTGGACATAGATTTGAACTTAAAACCTACTTACCAGTGCTAATAACCTTATTCTGTCCAAGATTTAACTCCTTCTCAGGATACTCAGTTTTCACAAAAATTCTATGTCTGCAGAAATCACCTTCTACTTGATAAAGACCAAACCGATAATATCTACAGCTATCCTTTCTCAGGATAACTTGCATCAATACTAAAACATAATGCAATCTCAGGTTACAGTAAATCTTAGAATCAATTAGCTAATCAGAGCTATCCAGCATTCACTCAAACCTCCATTTACTAACTAACAGTCATAAGTAAAATGATACTAATCTCAGCAAAACTAGCCTATCCCAAGTATTGTAAATGTTTCTCATAGACTCCTCTTGCAAACTAATCTACCACCCTCTCTTCATTACACAATTAATATCAACTACTCTATAGTAATAAAGATCCCAACCTGCATCATTCATCTAAGTATACAGAACAATATAATTCACCAATTAAATCTATTGTTCCCTCTTTCCTTCAACATCCAGTAAAATAAATATACAAACAGAGCTCTAAGAATTAAACCTATTCATACAAAACAGCTACGGGGAAATTCTTAACAGCTGCAAACACCCGATCAACTCAATCATCTTGGTTGAAACTTATTCTAGCCTCCAGATCCACTTCCTATCAGCATATGTATAGACGGACACGAACTGATCGACTGGACACGAACAGGAAATCTGGACACAGCTAAGGCCGGACACCACAAAACACACCCTGAATCCGACCACACTATATTAATTCAAAATCGCAGTGCAACTACAACAAAGAGGAATGAAACAGTACCTGAGATATTCACACAGTTATAACACGATCGAAGAAGTGGACACGCCTCCAGAAATTGGACATGGTTTAAACGACCGCAATTGCTGCTGGTCACAGAGCACACAACCTAGATTAACCAACACTAATAGGGATTCTACAAGAATTGAGAGGGATCGAAAATACCTGAGATAAATTTCTATTGAAGAAGAATCTCGTACAGAATCGGACACAAGCTTTCCGTGATCAAGAAAATAATTCACTCTCTGTTGAGACATAAAATCAAACAATTGCAAGGCATTATCAAACGATCAAAATGTCAGAGACACTCGTATTCTCTAGATCGGAAAAAAACAAAATGTGGAGAATACTCTTAAAAATCAACCGATCAACCGCTAAAATCCACAACACAGCAAAGAAAAGATCAAAATCGAAAATACCTACTACAGTCCGATCAACTCAGCAACCATCACTCGATCAAGAATTCCCAGTAGTGATCCTCTCTAACAATTCAATGGATATAAAAGAACCATCAATCGATGCTCATCCAATATCCAGATCGAAACTAAAACAAGAGAATGGAGACGAACTCACTGTGGCCTCGTCGTCCGATAGGTCGCCGGAGTAGATCGCCGCTCGTAACCGTCAAAAAAAGGTCGGTTGCCGAAATAGGAAAAAGAACTCTGCAGTTGATGATCCGCACGTCGTCGTCGCCGGATCAGTCGTGCGTTGTCGTCGCCGGAGTCGTATCCATCACCATCGTCATCGCCACCTTCGGTTATAATTTGGGAAGAATTTGAGGAAGGGAGGAGTTCTGATCGGAATGAATGAAAGACGAAAGAATCGTGGGTTTAAATAGGCCATTAGAATTTGTTGGGGAATTTGGCGCGCATTTGAAATGGCTGGGGAATTTGGTTACATCAGCACATGGCTGATGTAATGGGATTGCTCGATTGACAGTGTCAGTTAGAGAAGGAAAATTTAAATTTCAAACTGAAATGAAAGGGAAATGGCTACTGACCCCATTAAAAGGCCGGCCCAAAACTTCACTAATTGAAAAGCCCAAATAATAGAAAATCCCAAACTTCTCTATTATTTATAAAATGAGTAAAAAAAATATACATGAAATTGGAAAAATCATAAAACTCATATTTGGAAAAAGTGAGGTGACAAATCCTCCCTCCTTAAAAGAATTTCGTCCTCGAAATTTGAAGGACAACAAAATTTAATTCTCAAAAATCACAATGAATATTCCAACACAATCCATTTTATTGAATTTAAAATTTTCAAAAACAAAAGTACAATCGAGCAAACAAACTGGGGTAGCGCTCTCGCATCTCGTCCTCGCGCTCCCACGTGGACTCTCCCTGGGAGTGGTGTTTCCACATGACTCGGACAAGCGGTATAGTCTGATTTCGTAGTCACTTCTCCCTCCGATCAAGGATCTCTATTGGCTGCTCCTCATAAGTCAAGCTCGGACCCACCTCTAGCTCTGAATATTCCACCACATGGCTCGGATCCAGAATGTAGCATCGAAGCTGAGATACGTAGAAAATGTCGTGCACTCCCTCCAAGCTAGCAGGAAGCGCTAGTCGATAGGCCACCTCGCCAATCCGCACCATCACGTCGAAGGGTCCGATGTACCTCGGACTGAGCTTCCCGCCTCTGCCAAAATGAATGATGCCTCTGGTTGGCGAGATCTTCAAGAACACTATATCCCCAACTGCGAACACTAGTGGCCGTCTGCTGCTGTCCGCCCAGTGCTTCTGCCAATCCTGTGCAACTCTGAGACGCTCTCTGATCAATCTGACATTCTCGCTGAATCTACAACAATCTCGGGTCCAAGCAAGGTCCTCTCGCCAACATCGTCCCAAGATAAAGGTGTGCGATATCTTCGTCCATATAGTGCCTCGAACGGTGTCATCTCGATGCTAGCCTGATAACTGTTGTTATTGACAAACTCCACAAGATGCAAGTGATCCTCCCACGAATCGCCAAAGTCGAGTGTGCAAACCCGTAACATGTCCTCCAATGTCTGAATGGTCCTCTCGGACTGCCCTTCCGTCTGTAGATGATAGGCGGTGCTGAACTTCAACTGTGAACCCAAGCTCAGATGTAGACTCCTCCAGAAGTGTGATGTAAAGCGGCTGTCCCTGTCTGAAATGATACTCACTGGCACTCTATGAATCCGCACGATCTGTCGCATGTAGAGGTCTGCAAGCTTCTCGGTCGATAGCCCTACCTTGAAAGGATTGAAGTGAGCGGATTTCGTCAATCTGCCCACGATAACCCAAATAGCATCCTTGCCACTGGGCATACGCGGTAAACCAGAGACGAAGTCCATGGTTATGGGTTTCCACTTCCATTCCAGAATAGGTAAAGGCTGGAGTAGTCCTGCTGGATTTTGGCGTTCCACCTTAACCTGCTGGCATACAAGGCGTCTGGAAACAAATCTGGCAACCTCTCATTTCATTCTATACCACCAAATATACTCCCACAGATCCTTATATATCTTGGTAGATCCAGGATGAATAGAATACTGCGATTGGTGAGCCTCCTGCATAATCTCATTTCGTAAATCCTTGGGCACACACAACTGGTTTTTGTGCCTCAGGGATCCATCCTCTGCAATAGTAAAATCGTCCAACAATCCTGCCTATGCCTGACCTCTGAGACATCAGAGTCCCTCATCTAGAAATCGGGTCTCCTTGATCTTCTCTAACAGTCCCGGCTGTATCTGCATGTGCATCAGCTGCCCTCCAACTCCCGGAAGAACAATCTCAATCCCCAGACTCTCAAGATCCTCTAGAAGATGCCGCTCCATAGTAAGGAACATAGCAATAGGGTATCGACTAAGAGCATCTGCCACCACATTCACCTTCCCAGGATGGTATTGCAAATTGATGTCGAAATCCTGTATGAGTTCCAGCCATCTGCGCTGCCTCATATTCAGTTCCTTTTGAGTGAAAACATACTTCAGGCTTTTATGGTCCTTGAAGATGTCCACTCTCTCTCTCCATACAGATCATGCTTCCATAATTTCAAAGCAAAAATGACTGCTGCAAGCTCCAAGTCATGTGTAGGGTAATTCTTCTCATGAGGCCTCAACTGTCTAGAAGCATAAGCAATGACCCTCTTGTTCTGCTCAAGCACACACCCCAAGCCCTTTCCTGATGCATCGCTGTAGTTGACGAACCCTTCTGATCCAGAGGGTAAAGCTAGAACTGGCGCTGTAGTGAGTCTTCTCTTCAATTCTTCAAATGCTGACTGGCAGCCGTCGCTCCAGATGAACTCCTCGTCCTTCCGCATAAGCTTGGTCATCGGCTCCACTATCTTGGCAAAATCTTTCACGAACTTCCTGTAGTAACCTGCTAGCCCCAGAAAATTATGAATATCTGCTACTGACTTAGGAGGTGCCCATGCTTCCACAGCTTCAATCTTCTTGGGATCTATAGAAATCCCCCTCTCTAGTCACCACATGCCCCAAGAACTCCACTCTGTCCAAGAAGAACTCGTACTTTGAAAGCTTCCCGTACAGCTTCTCCTTCCGCAGAATCTCCAACACAATCCGCAGGTGCTCCACATGCTCCTCCTCAGTCTTCGAATAGATCAGAATGTCGTCAATAAAGACTACGACAAACTTGTCCAAATACTTGTAAAAAACTTTATTCATCAAGTTCATAAACACTGCTGGAGCATTGGTGAGTCCGAACGGCATCACCAAGAATTCATACTGGCCATAACGGGTATTGAAAGCTGTCTTCGGAATATCCTGCTCCCGAACCTTCATCTGATGATACCCTGACCGAGGTCAATCTTGGAAAAGACCTTAGCTCTACTAAGCTGGTCAAACAACTCATCTATCCGCGACAACGGGTATTTATTCTTGATGGTGATGTTATTGAGTGCACGGTAATCGATGCACATCCTAAGGTCACGCCCCGCTCCCGTAGGAGCGATCGTCCTCGCTAAGGCGTGATGCCGCACGAGCCTAGATTACGCTCGTGCAAGGCGGGTTCCATAACGGCCGATTTCAGCGACTGCGACGGGGTCGTCGCACAGAAGTCCCGTACAGAGACATTGAATAATTGCAGTTGAAATTAGAACAAACACAAGTCATTCAGAAGAAACTCTTTTATTGATATTGAAACAAAGGTTACAGTGGGGCGCAAGGCCAATATTACAATCACTCAAGATCACTCATCTCACATTTACAAGTCATTCAGCTCTCTCTCATCTCTCAGTTACAAGTCTTGAGCCAACGGATGCTTCGGGAGGCGACGTCCATACATTATGTCCTGTATAAGTCTTTACTCCATGCGGCCGCACGCTTCGAATCGCCAAGGAACTCCGTGCCTCGATGCATCCAAACGAGCTCCGCGCCACGAGCTTCTACCTGTGCCTGCACATGGAAACTATGTGGGTGTCAGTACTCAACTGTACTGGTGGAATGAGCTCCTCGCCCACCCATACAAATCCAACACGTTTGATTTACTTTGTGCAACATAGTCACTTCTTATCGATTATCTTTCTAGTCTTACCTTAGGATCAGTTTTACGACCGACGCCTAACTCATTTTGTGTCTTTAGACCATCCCGTGCTCGCAACATCAATGTTAACTCAACAACGTTAACCTATCAAGTCGTGTTTGCCTTACGGCCAAAATCAGAGACGCAACTACGCGATAGTACCCAATTTCTTGTGACCGTGCCTTACAACTCAATGTGACTCAATCGTATCGCCGCCTTGCGGCCCTTTGCTACTAACTCATCATCCGACCCAATCCAAGACTTGTGGGCTAAGTGCCACTCGACCAACTTTGCCTTGCGGCATTTCCTGACTTACTCAAGACAACTCAAACCAACTTATGCAACTTATATGCCAACAACATAAGACCCGACGCCGTATCTCGTGCCGAAGCACGTCGCCTATGTTGATGCCAAATCTTAGGACCAAACCTTGTGTTCTAACTGTACACACGTCCAACTTACTCAATCCAAAGACACACACGCGGATTGCCGCCCGTGCCGACCCATCTATATGAATTGGTCACTAACATCACAAGCTATCCTGGACTATAGCCATGCCATTCGGCGACCCTTTCAGCGCAAGTAGCTAGCCCCGCTGAAAGTTCTCGAATGACCCGAGCGGTTCGTCCAGCTACGGCTATACCGTATTTCCTTCCGGAACGCCGCGGTCCCATGGCGCCCAAGGTTGTCGCGCATGGAAACTCCTCCTTGTCGACAAGTTGTCCAATGACCATGCAAGACTCGACACAAACTGACGTCTCACACAGTCATTCCTCTTCCAATGTTACCATCTCTTTCAAAACCAATATCAAACCATCTATCATTTGAGACCCCTCGACGACCCACGGTCGCGAGCTTTCTTTCTAACATTTGAGACCCCTCGACGACCCACGGTCGCGAGCATTCTTTCCATGTTACCATATCATTTCATTCAACTCAATGCCTATTCGATAGTCCTTCCTCCAAAACTCATTCAATCAACCGTGGTTCCTTTCTTAACACTAGGTCCGTGCATCGTGCCTCAAACCGACTTCCGTTCTACGCGACGCTATCGCCCAAGTCATAATTTATATGACGGGCCTTGGGATCGTGGGACTATTTAACCTGACAACCGCAGAATGAGCGGGATAGCACTTCGAATGACTTAGGTCGACCGACATAACTTTGCCTAACTTACTCAAGCCTACAACTTAACGAGCAAAGGCCGCGTCAAGCCTTGCCTCGATGGAACGTGCCGTGCACGCGTTCAACTTTGAACGACCAAGTCATTTGGGTGCCTAGACTTACGGCACAAGCTGTGCAACGCAACTTAACTCATGGGGCAAGCCAAGGCTATGCCAAGCCTATGCCAAGCCTTGGACGACAGGATCGTGCATGCTTTATGAAGCATTCATGCGGGCGACGCCTATGACTTAGGCTATGTTCATAACTTCGCCGACTCAACCAACTTTCCTTCTCCCAAGCCACGGGACGAAGGATCGAGTGTCATTTTCAAAGCACGCCGTGCACCAACTCTAAGCCGACCGTTAGACCGTTCCATATTCTAACTCAATTCGACCCGTCGGGATTATTCCCTTTAGCTATGTGGATTCGTCTCTTTTATTATCAAGCCTACTTGTGCAAGTTGAAAACATGCAATTTATTATGTGAAGGCTAAGATGAGGCAAGTTTACCGAAACTACCCCACCTGAGCGAGCGGTCGCTTCGACCGAGCGATGTCTTCGAGTAGCCGTTGCAAGGCTAAGTCCGAACGCCGTTGGCGTTTTGATTGTGCCGATTGACTGAGCGGGACGGGGCACTACATCATACACCACTCAGAAAAAGTTTCATCCTCGAAACTAACTGAGTACACTTATCGACTTATAACTTTACTCAACATTCAAGAACTCTCGCACACAATTCTCCTATGCCTTACTCAAATCCGAGCCACGCTCGTGCTACCCTCAATCCTTTCTTCAAAACTTACGATCTCAAAATCCTCGATACTTCCTCGTTCCTCAAATCTTATTTGAATTCAACGTATCACTTAGTATGGATCGTGCACATATCTTAGGCGTCCCCAAAATACATGCATTTCAACCAAGCCTCGTGATAGCAAATCCCGCCATCACCACTCGAGTCGGATCGTGCACGCATTCAAGCGTCCTTGATATACATGTATGTCAACCGAGCCTCATGAGTGGTGCCTTCACCATTCCTATCGCTCCGTACCGGAACGTCTGCCTAACTGCTAGGCTATGTCTTTTCGTCAGTATTGGAATCATAGTTCCCAAACAACGATATCAAACTGACCCCATCCTAAGGTCAAACCAAGTTGATATACGGAGTTTTCTATCCAAGCTCACATCACTCCGATTTCTAAACTTCGAGCATAGATTGCCTACACACATCCCAACATTTCGTCGCACGGGGTCCGAGTTATTCAGCAAAGCCATCCTATGAAAACTTACGTTTCAACCAATTCCTTAATGTATCAATCTCACTCGTTCAACAAACCATCTTCGTATAATCTATCTCTTCGAACACGTTCGATATAATCCGCCTATCAATCCTTCTAATTCAAGCACGCTACGACATAATTCATCACTAAACCATAATTCACATTTCACATTCCCTAAGTCGTTTATCCCAATTCACGAAATCGATCACAAGGTCGTCTGACTTAACAATACATTGTGCCCCGATCTCACGCGAGTCAGATTATCCACGGTGGGCATGAATCACCATGCACGCTCCCGCGGGATAATTATCCTCATCGGGACGTAACTCTTGTTTTGCGTCTAGATTAATTCATTCTCGATGCGCGGATTAGACCTACTCAATCCTCAAGTTTCACTCATTCGCCAATCGTAAGTCCTATAATCCTCGAGTCCACCTTCGCATCAAGCCAACAAGTCGAGACAATCAACGTTGCTGCGTCCTAATTTTCCGAGTTCGATCATTCCCGCGACATGAATCACCATGTCAGCGCTCACGCGGAACGATCGCCCCAAATCCGACGTAACGCATGTGTGAGGCTAGAGTTGCACTCGTACAAGACAAGATTATCGACGTTGTGGTTATCCGCGTAACTATCAAAATACAATCATTTTCATCCAACGTTCATCTCGATCAAAATCCTAAGTATCGCATCCAACCGAACGATAACACTTGCACGATCGTCCTTCGACGAGTCAGAGTACCCCCGAGTTATTGCATATCGATTTTTGATACGCCTCAATACCATCGACGATATGCGTAACCTGACGATCTTCCTTTGCAACCAAATTTTGAGTCGTGCAAATGATGCTATCGTTCGACTGGATAATCTCCTCGACATTCAATTCAAGTTCGATCATTATCCCTCGAATCTTTTACAACATCAATTTCCTCAATCAATCGATCGACATCCCTGAGGCTATCGCATACACCACTCAGGGATGAAGTCATTCAACAAATCCTTAACTTATCATTCGAATCAAAATCCACTTCTTCAAATCCCGTTCGAACCATTCCTCGAATTCCAAGCACGTTTATCTATATCGTACCGACGGTATCGTCGCTCGATAGCACCCCTATCGATAGTCATCTCACTTTTACTCAATCGAGTTCAACTCATTCTCGTCCGACACAATTCAATTCCCGCACTCGACTTTTCTAAGGTCGATGCAACTTCGGTGTATATGCCCAGCCCGACTTAGCCAACCGTGCTAACGCAAACCATCTTTTGTTTCTTATCAAAAAACTGTTCTCCTATGTTTTGCAAAATAGTTAGACTTATTGTATGGACATCCCGTGGGACAATTGAGAGAGAGCGCACCAACGATATCAACTTGCGGAAGCAACAGAGTTTGCGGAAACAATGAGTTAAAGAATTCAATCGATAGTCCAAGGACGTAAAGCCGTGCTCTGATACCATTATGTCACGCCCCGCTCCCGTAGGAGCGATCGTCCTCGCTAAGGCATGATGCCGCACGAGCCTAGATTGCGCTCGTACAAGGCGGGTTCCATAACGGCCGATTTCAGCGGCTGCGACGGGGTCGTCGCACAGAAGTCCCGTACAGAGACATTGAATAATTGTAGTTGAAATTAGAACAAACACAAGTCATTCAGAAGAAACTCTTTTATTGATATTGAAACAAAGGTTACAGTGGGGCGCAAGGCCAATATTACAATCACTCAAGCTCACTCATCTCACATTTACAAGTCACTCAGCTCTCTCTCATCTCTCAGTTACAAGTCTTGAGCCAGCGGATGCTTCGGGAGGCGACGTCCATAAATTATGTCCTGTATAAGTCTTTACTCCATGCGGCCGCACGCTTCGAATCGCCAAGGAACTCCGTGCCTCGACGCATCCAAGCGAACTCCTTGCCACGAGCTTCTACCTGTGCCTGCACATGGAAACTATGTAGGTGTCAGTACTCAACTGTACTGGTGGAATGAGCTCCTCGCTCACCCATACAAACCCAACACGTTTGATTTACTTTGTGCAACATAGTCACTTCTTATCGATTATCTTTCTAGTCTTGCCTTAGGATCAGTTTTATGACCGACGCCTTGCTCATTTTGTGTCTTAGACCATCCCGTACTCGCAACATCAATGTTAACTCAACAACGTTAACCTATCAAGTCGTGTTTGCCTTACGGCCAAAATCAAAGACGCAACTACGCGATAGTACCCAATTTCTTGTGACCGTGCCTCACAACTCAATGTGACTCAATCGTATCGCCGCCTTGCGGCCCTTTGCTACTAACTCATCATCCGACCCAATCCAAGACTTGTGGGCTAAGTGCCACTCGACCAACTTTGCCTTGCGGCGTTTCCTGACTTACTCAAGACAACTCAAACCAACTTATGCAACTTATATACCGACAACTTAAGACCCGACTCCGCATCTCGTA
Source organism: Iris pallida (assembly GCA_029216955.1). Lineage (NCBI taxonomy): Eukaryota > Viridiplantae > Streptophyta > Magnoliopsida > Asparagales > Iridaceae > Iris > Iris pallida. Next base: position 15,483,296 of record JANAVB010023995.1, read on the forward strand.
CCGAAGTACATCGTCTATGTTGATGCCAAATCTTAGGACCAAACCTTGTGTTCTAACTGTACACACGTCCAACTTACTCAATCCAAAGATACACACACGGATTGCCGCCCGTGCCGACCCATCTATATGAATTGGTCACTAACATCACAAGCTATCCTGGACTATAGCCTTGCCATTCGGCGACCCTTTCAGCGCAAGTAGCTAGCCCCGCTGAAAGTTCCCGAATGACCCGAGCGGTTCGTCCAGCTACGGCTATACCGTATTTCCCTCCGGAACGCCGCGGTCCCATGGCGCCCAGGGTTGTCGTGCGTGGAAACTCCTCCTTGTCGAAAAGTTGTCCAATGACCATACAAGACTCGACACAAACTGACATCTCACACAGTTATTCCTCTTCCAATGTTACCATCTCTTTCAAAACCAATATCAAACCATCTATCATTTGAGACCCCTCGACGACCCACGGTCACGAGCTTTCTTTCTAACATTTGAGACCCTTCGACGACCCACGGTCGCGAGCATTCTTTCCATGTTACCATATCATTTCATTCAACTCAATGCCTATTCGATAGTCCTTCCTCCAAAACTCATTCAATCAACCGTGGTTCCTGCCTTAACACTAGGTCCGTGCATCGTACCTCAAACCGACTTCCGTTCTACGCGAAGCTATCGTCCAAGTCATAATTTATTTGACGGGCCTTGGGATCGTGGGACTATTTAACCTGACAACCGCAGAATGAGCGGGATAGCACTTCGAATGACTTAGGTCGACCGACATAACTTTGCCTAACTTACTCAAGCCTACAACTTAACGAGCAAAGGCCGCGTCAAGCCTTGCCTCGATGGAACGTGCCGTGCACGCGTTCAACTTTGAACGACCAAGTCATTTGGGTGCCTAGACTTATGGCACAAGCTGTGCAACGCAATTTAACTCATGGGGCAAGCCAAGGCTATGCCAAGCCTTGGACGACAGGATCGTGCATGCTTTATGAAGCATTCATGCGGGCGACGCCTATGACTTAGGCTATGTTCATAACTTCGCCGACTCAACCAACTTTCCTTCTCCCAAGCCACGGGACGAAGGATCGAGTGTTATTTTCAAAGCACGCCGTGCACCAACTCTAAGCCGACCGTTGGACCGTTCCATATTCTAACTCAATTCGACCCGTCGGAATTATTCCCTTTAGCTATGTGGATTCGTCTCTTTTATTATCAAGCCTACTTGTGCAAGTTGAAAATATGCGATTTATTATATGAAGGCTAAGATGAGGCAAGTTCACCGAAACTACCCCACCTGAGCGAGCGGTCGCTTCGACCAAGCGATGTCTTCGAGTAGCCGTTGCAAGGCTAAGTCCGAACGCCGTTGGCATTTTGATTGTGCCGATTGACTGAGCGGGACGGGGCACTACACCTAACAGTCCCATCCTTCTTCGGCATGAAGAGTACCGGTGCTCCCCACGGTGAAACACTGGACCGAATAAAACCCTTGCCTTCCAATTCATCAATCTGGGCCTTCAACTCGGCAGCTTCCTTCGGGTTGATCTTGTAGCAATGCTGGGACTTCAGCACTGATCCGGGCACTAAGTCAATGCTGAACTCCACATCTCGATCTGGCGGCAATTCTGGCAATTCCTCGAGAAAGACGTCGAGAAACTCCGTAATCAGTGGGTGCGGCAACTTCTGGTCTTTTGCAACTACTCCGAAGTAGACTCCCTCTGGCCTCTCTGCAATCCGTCTGCTGATCTCGAATGATGGAACTCCAACGGGCTGAAAATCACCTTCCTTTCATGGCAATCTATTACAGCAAACTGCTCACTCATCCAGTCGATGCTGAGGAATATATCAAATTCGGGCAATGACATAACTAGAAGTCGAGCCCTAAGCTCCCTTCCAGGTATAGTGATAGGGCAATCCACCATCTCACTTACTGGCACTACCCTTCCTTTATCATAATCCGACAGTTCCTCATAGTGGGCTTAGGTGTGAAGCCGTATCTATGCAGAAACTCATATGATACAAAGCTATGTGTGGCTCCAGAATCAAACAATGCAATGACAGAAAATGAATATAAAAGGATAGAACCTGTAATCACATCTGGAACTGCCTCATCCTCCTCAACTGCGGCCATGACGTAAGCACGTCCCTGCTGTGGTGTTCCCCTCTACTGCTGATGCTGTGCAAAATGCTGCTGCTGAGTAGGTAAAGCCTGAACCCTCTATGGTGCAGCTGGTAGTGCTCTGGGTGGTGCAGGTGGTGGTCCTCCAGCTCCTCGAGGTCCTCCTGTCAATCGAGCTACAGCTGTGGGCAGTCCCTCATCTGATGTGTGTTTGACCCGTAAAATAAGCAGAGCCCGAGCCACTTGCGACATTCGTCAAAGCGGTGTCCTGGCCGGTAACAGAAAGTGCAAGTAGCTGCCTGCTGCTGTCTCTGTGGCTGATGTGCAGGGTCTCTAGCTGGACGGTGATGCTGCTGTGGCCTCGTCTGAATTTGAGTCTGAGTCCTCTTCGCCGGTGTCTGGTACTGCTGCCGATGTCCCGGTCCCTCTTCAGCTTCGGATCTGCCTCCTTTTCCACAGCCTGAGCAATCTTGAGGATGCTCGCATAACTCGTCGCCTGACTGATCGCCACTGCATGTCGCAACTCTCTGGTAAGGCCCTTCTTGAACCTCCAAGCTCTATCCTCCGATGCTCTGACTAGGTTCTCCGTGAACCTGAGTCGGGTGAACTCTGATGTGTACTCTGCCACTGTCATGTTTTCCTGCTACAATGCCTCGAACTGCATCCGAAGCTCATCTCGCTCCACGTCTGGGAAGAACTTCTCCTTGAACATAGTTTTGAAGTCTACCCAAAGAACCTGGGGCGCAGATAACTGAGGCTCCTCCCGGTACCAAGCTCTGGCAAGATCAAAAAGTCGAATGCTCGCAACTTTTACTTTCAGGTCATCCGGGATCCTCGCCATCTTCAGTGTCCGATCCGCATTTTCCAGCCACTCATCCGCATATACGATCCCCTTGTGGCCCCAGAAATCCACCGAACAGAGATTCTGGTAGTCTCTGGCAGTCCCCGGTCTCGGTGCTGCTGGTGTTGGAGGTGCTACCGGTGCTGGTGCTACCGGCTCTCGGGTCCTGAGTGCATCCACGAGTGTCGCTCGGAACTGTGCGGCCTGGTGGTTCTGAGCCTCCATGAACTGCTGAAACATGGCCATCACCTGAGCGCCGTCGAACGTCATCGTCGGGGGTAGCGGAGGAAAGATAGGAGGCGGTGGCGGAAGCTGCTCTAACGGAACGCATGGTACAGACTGTCCCGAACTGCCTGCAACTCCAGGCTGATCCGCGGTCTTCCTCGTAGTGACCATCCTACAGTAAAAGAAAACTTCGTGATTGATAAAAACCTAACCTACAAGTAAATGTAAATGTTTATATAATATCCATATACACCCGATGTACCCGATTTCCTATTCTGTGATTCAAGTTTCCCTAGTTTAAATCAAGTCCCCCAATAGTACTCTAATACCTAGGTACTATTAGGACAAACTTGCATGGGCCACCACTAAAAACATGTCACGACCCGCTCCCGAATAATCGGACACGAGTCAGACACGCCCGGCCTTCATCGTTAGACATGATGAAGTAAGTTATACCAATCTCTAGGGAAGCTACAAGTCCAGATAAGAATGAATATAAACCACAACATCTATAATATCGAATCCCAGAATCAAAGTACATGTCTAAGAGTTATTACATTCATCCAGCTAAAGTAAAGTCTGATTGTCTCAAGTACAATAGAATATAAACTGCTAGGGTAAGATACTAGGCTTCCTCAGCCTCTAAGTCCAGAGCAACTCCAGCTGGCTCTACTGCATCTATAGGCTCACGGCCATAGTAAGTGTCACATAGAGCCTCCATCTCACCTACAACATATCCTAGTCAGGAGCGGAGCAAAGTACAGTTCTAGGTAATGAACAAAAACATCATGATATGAAATGAGTACAGAAGAACATGAAATATGAGATACAGGAAAATAATATGAAAGTACATGAATGTAAGTACAGAAAATAAAGTATAGGAATGTAACCATGAACCTGAAGTACAAGACATGACATGTGCACAATATTTGAAATACAACTAGCCTATGTGACCGGCTGGGGTGAGTACAAGAATTTGTACAAGAGTACATGAATATCGGTACGACTTAGGACACGCATGCACGATGCGAGGCCTAAGCTATCTACATGAATATAGTAACCGGGGTTTGGTCACATAGCTAGTGTATTTCCCCTCCCGACACAAGTAAGTACAAGAACAGGAAAGTACAAGGGCACAAGATATCGTGTCACGACGTGTCACAAGAAAAGTACAATATATGTAAATACACAAAAATCATAGAAAAGTACTTGCCTTACTCTGGGAAGGTACGGGAAATGAATGGAGCTGAATGTCCTCCTGTTTAATAGGTACAAATTGATTAATAACAAGTTTTTAGGTTCCACTTAGTTATACTGCAACTCTTATCTATTCAGAGAGTTTCCTTATAGTACACTAATGGTTAGGTTTAACCCTTATCTTTTTAACACTTAACCTCATCTACATTTATTCCTAGTGCACTTATATATACCGCCAATATTTAGATAACAAAAGTAATGCCAGATATCCCTTCTTTAATTAGGATTTAATAACAAGTGCCATATGAGAGTTTACCACATTGCCACATCAAAGCTTAACCAAGAATGAAATATAGCTAAGTACCCCAACTAATTTATATAGAAAAACTGTCCTGGTGTTGGAAATAGATTTGAACTTAAAACCTACTTACCAGTGCTAATAACCCTATTCCGTCCAAGATTTAACTCCTTCTTAGGATACCCAGTTTTCACAAAAATTCTATGTCTACAGGAATCACCTTCTACTTGATAAAGACTAAACCGACAATATCTGCAGTTATCCTTTCTCAGGATAACTTGCATCAATACTAAAACATAATGCAATCTCAGGTTACAGTAAATCTCAGAATCAATTAGCTAATCAGAGCTATCCAGCATTCACTCAAACCTCCATTTACTAATTAACAGCCATAAGTAAAATGATACTAATCTCAGCAAAACTAGCCTATCCCAAGTATTGTAAATGTTTCTCATAGACTCCTCTTGCAAACTAATCTACCACCATCTCTTCTTTACACAATTAATATCAACTACTCCATAGTAATAGAGATCCCATCCTGCATCATTCATCTAAGTATACAAAACAATATAATTCACCAATTAAATCTATTGTTCCCTCCTTCCTTCAACATCCAGTAAAATAAATATACAAACAGAGCTCTAAGAATTAAACATATTCATACAAAACAGCTACGGAGAAATTCTTAACAGCTGCAAACACCCGATCAACTCAATCATCTTGGTTGAAACTTATTCCAGCCTCCAGGTCCACTTCCTATCAACATATGTATGGACGGACACGTACTGATCGGCTGGACACGAACAGGAAATCTGGACACAGCTATGTCCGTACACCACAAAACACACCCTGAATCCGACCACACTATATTAATTCAAAATCGCAGTGCAACTACAACAAAGAGGAATAAAATAGTACCTGAGATATTCACACAGTTATAACATGATCGGAGAAGTGGACATGCTTCCAAAAATTGGACACGGTTCAAACTCTGCTGGTTACAGAGCACACAACCTAGATTAACCAACACTACGAGGGATTCTACAAGAATTGAGAGGGATCGAAAATACCTAAGATAAATTTCTATTGAAAAAGAATCTCGTACAGAATCGGACACAAGCTTTCCGTGATCAAGAAAACAATTCACTCTCTGTTGAGACATAAAATCAAACAATTGCAAGGCATTATCAAACGATCAAAATGTCAGAGACACTCGTATTCTCTGGATTGGAAAAAAAACAAATTGTGGAGAATACTCCTAAAAATCAACCGATCAACCGCTAAAATCCACAACACAGCAAAGAAAAGATCAAAATCGAAAATACCTACTGCAGTTCGATCAACTCAGCAACCATCACTTGATCCAGAATTCCCAATAGTGATCCTCTCTAACAATTCAATAGTTACAAAAGAACCATCAATCAATGCTCATCCAATATCCAAATCGAAACTAAAATAAGAGAATGAAGACGAACTCACTGTGGCCTCGTCGTCCTATAGGTCGCCGGAGTAGATCTCCGCTCGTAACCGTTAGAAAAAGGTCGGTTGCCGAAATTGGAAAAAGAACTCTGCAGTTGATGATCCTCACGTCGTCGTCATCGTCATCGCCGGATCAGTCGCACGTTGTCGTCGCCGGAGTAGTATCCATCACCATCGCCGTTGCCACCTTCGGTTAGAATTTGGAAAGAATTTGAGGAAGGGAGGAGTTCTGATCGGAATAAATGGAAGAAGAAAGAATCGTGGGTTTAAATAGGCCGTTAGAATTTGTTGGGGAATTTGGTACGCATTTGAAATAGCTGGAGAAGTTGGTTACATCAGCACATGGCTGATGTAATGGGATTGCTCGATTGACAGTGTCAGTTAGAGATGGAAAATTTAAATTTCAAACTGAAATGAAAGGGAAATGTCTACTGACCCCACTAAAAGGCCGGCCCAAAACTTCACTAATTGAAAAGCCCAAATAATAGAAAAGCCCAAACTTCTCTATTATTTATAAAATGAGTAAAAAAATATACATAAAATTGGAAAAATCATAAAACTCATATTTGGAAAAAGTGATGTAACAAATCCTCCCTCCTTAAAAGAATTTCGTCCTCAAAATTTAAAGGACAACAAAATTTAATTATGAAAAATCACAACAAATATTCAAACACAAGCCATTTTATTGAATTTAAAATTTTCAAAAACAAAAGTACAATCAAGCAAACAAACTGGGGTAGCGCTCTCGCATCTCGTCCTCGCGCTCCCACATGGATTCTCCCAGAGAGTGGTGTTTCCACATGACTCGGACAAGCGGTATAGTCTGATTCTGCAGTTGTTTTTCCTTTCGATCAAGGATCTCTACTAGCTGATCCTCATAAGTCAAGCTCGGACCCACCTCTAGCTTTGAATAGCCCACCACATGGCTCGGATCCGGAATGTATCGCCGAAGCTGAGACACGTGGAAAACGTCGTACACTCCCTCCAAGCTAGCAGGAAGCGCTAGTCGATAGGCCACCTCGCCAATCCGTGCCGTCACGTCGAAGGGTCTTATGTACCTCGGACTGAGCTTCCCGCCTCTGCCAAAACGAATGATGCCTCTGGTTGGCGAGATCTTCAGGAACACTCAATCCCCAACTGTGAACTCCAATGGCCGTCTGCTGCTGTCCGCCCAGTGCTTCTGCCGAACTTGTGCAACTCTGAGACGCTCTCTGATCAATCTGACCTTCTCGTCTGAATCTACCACCATCTCGGGTCCAAGCAAGGTACTCTCGCCAACATCGTCCCAAGATAAAGGTGTGCGACATCTTCGTCCATATAGTGCCTCGAACGGAGTCATCTCGATGCCAGCCTGATAATAGTTGTTATAGGCAAACTCCACAAGATGCAAGTGATCCTCCCACGAACCGCCGAAGTCGAGTGCGCAAACCCGCAACATGTCCTCCAATGTCTAAATGGTCCTCTCGGACTGCCCGTCCGTCTGTGGATGATAGGCGGTACTGAACTTCAACTGTGAACCCAAGCACAGCTATAGACTCCTCCAAAAGTATGATGTGAAGCGGCTCTCCCTGTCTGAAATGATACTCACTGGCACTCCATGAATCCATATGATCTGTCACATGTAGAGGTCTGCAAGCTTCTCGTTCGATGGCCCTACCTTGAACAAAATAAAGTGAGCAGATTTCGTCAATCTGTCCACGATAACCCAAATAGCATCCTTGCCACTGGGCATACGCGGTAAACCAAAGACGAAGTCCATGGTTATGTGTTCCCACTTCCATTCCGGAATAGACAAAGGCTGGAGTAGTTCTGCTGGTCTCTGGCGCTCCGTCTTAACCTGCTGGCACACAAGGCATCTTGAAACAAATCTGGCAACCTCTCATTTCATTCCATACGACCAAACATACTCCCGCAGATCCTTATACATCTTGGTAGATCCAGGATGAATAGAATACCGCGACTAGTGAGCCACCTGTATAACCTCCTTTCGTAAATCCTTAGGCACACACAACTGGTGTTCGTGCCTCAGGGATCCATCCTCTGCAATAGTAAAATCGTCCAACAATCCTGCCTCTGCCTGACCTCTGAGACATCGGAGTCCCTCATCTAAAAATTGGGTCTCCTTGATCTTCTCTAACAGTCCCGACTGTATCTGCATGTGCATCAGCTGCCCTCCAACTCCCGGAAGAACAATCTCAATCCTCAGACTCTCAAGATCCTCTAGAAGATGTCGGTCCATAGTAAGGAACATAGCAACAGGGTATCGACTAAGAGCATCTGCCTCCACATTCACCTTTCCAGGATGGTATTGCAAATTGATGTCGAAATCCTTTATGAGTTCCAGCCATCTGTGCTGCCTCATATTCAGTTCCTTCTGAGTGAAAATATACTTCAGGCTTTTATGGTCCGTGAAGATGTCCACTCTCTCTCCATACAGATCGTGCTTCTACAGTTTCAAAGAAAAAAGGACTGCTGCAAGCTCCAAGTCATGTGTAGGGTAATTCTTCTCATGAGGCCTCAACTGTCTAGAAGCATAAGCTATGACCCTCTTGTTCTGCTCAAGCACACACCCCAAGCCCTTTCCTGATGCATCGCTGTAGATGACAAACCCTCCCGATCCAGAGGGCAAAGCTAGAACTGGCACTGTAGTGAGTCTTTTCTTCAATTCTTTAAATGCTGACTGGCAGGCATCGCTCCAGATGAACTCCTCGTCCTTCCGCGTAAGTTTGGTCATCGGCTCTGCTATCTTGGCAAAATCTTTTATGAACTTCCTGTAGTAACCTTCTAGCCCCAGGAAACTACGAATCTCTGCTACTGACTTGGGAGGTGCCCATGCTTCCACAGCTTCAATCTTCTTGGGATCTACAGAAATCTCCTCTCCAGTCACCACATGCCCCAAGAACTCAACTCTGTCCAAGAAGAACTCGTACTTCGAGAGCTTTCCGTACAGCTTCTTATTTTGCAGAATCTCCAACACAAACCGTAGGTGCTCCACATGCTCCTCCTCAGTCTTCGAATAGATCAGAATGTCGTCAATGAAGACTACGACAAACTTGTCCAAATACTTATGAAAAACTTTATTCATCAAGTTCATAAACACTGCTGGAGCATTGGTGAGTCCGAACGGCATCACCAAGAATTCATACTGGCCATAACGGGTATTGAAAGCTGTCTTCGAAATATCCTGCTCCCGAACCTTCATCTGATGATACCCTAACCGAAGGTCAATCTTGGAAAAGACCTTAGCTCCACTAAGCTGGCCAAATAGCTCATCTATCTGTGGCAACGGGTATTTATTCTTGATGGTGATGTTATTGAGTGCATGGTAATCAATGCACATCCTAACATTTCCATCCTTCTTCGGCACGAAGAGTACCGGTGCTCACCAGGGTGAAGCACTGGACTGAATAAAACCCTTACCTTCCAACTCATCAATATGGGCCTTCAACTCTGTAGCTTCCTTTGGATTGATCTTGTAGCAATGCTGGGACTTCAGCGCTGATTCGAGCACTAAGTCAATGCTGAACTCCACATCTCGATCTGGCGGCAATCCTGACAACTCCTCAGGAAAGACGTCGAGAAACTCCGCAATCAGCGGGTGCGACAACTTCTGGTCTTCTGCAACTGCTCTGAAGTAGACTCCCTCTGGCCTCTCTGCAATTCGTTTGCTGATTTCGAACGGCAGAACTCCAGACGGGCTAAAAATTACCTTCCCTTCATGGCAGTCTATTACAACAAACTGCTCACTCATCCAGTCGATGCCGAGGACTATATCAAATTCGGGCAAAGGCATCACTAGAAGTCGAGCCCTAAGCTCCCTTCCAGCTATATTGATAGGGCAATCCACCATCTCACTAACTGGCACTACCCCTTCTCCTGTCATAATCCGATAGTTCCTCCTAGTGGGCTTAGGTGTGAAGTCATGTCTATGTAGAAACTCATATGATACAAAGCTATGTGTGGCTCCAGAATCAAATAATGCAATGGCAGAAAATGAATGTAAAAGGATAGAACCTGTGATCACATCTGGATCTGCCTCATCCTCCTCAACTGCGACCATAACGTAAGCACGTCCCTGCTGTGGTGGTCCCCTCTGCTGCTGATGCTGTGCAAAATGCTGCTGCTGAGTAGGTATAGCCTGAACCCTCTGTGGTGCAGCTGGTAGTGCTCTGGGTGGTACAGGTGGTGGTCCTTTAGCTCCTTGAGGTCCTCTTGTCAATCGAGCTGCAGCCTGTGGGCAGTCCCTCATCTGATGTGCGTCTGACCTGTAAAATAAGCAGAGCCCGAGCCTCTTACGGCATTCGTCAAAGCGGTGTCCTAGCCGGTAATAGAAAGCGCAAATAGCTACCTGCTGCTGTCTCTATGGCTGATGTGCAGGGACTCAAGCTGGATGGTGATGCTGCTGTGTCGGGTGCTGTGGTCTCGCCTGAATCTGAGTCTGAGTCCTCTTTCTCGTTGTTTGGTAGCTACTGCTGCCGATGTTGCAGTCCCTCTTTAGCTTCGGATCTGCCTTCTTCTCCACAGCCTGAGCAATCTTGAGGATGCTCGCATAAGTCATCGCCTGACTGATCGCCACTGTATGTTGCAACTCTCTGGTGAGGCCCTTCTTGAACCTCCAAGCTCTATCCTCCGGTGCTCTGACTAGGTTCTCTGCGAATCTGCTGAGTCGGGTGAACTCTGATGTGTACTCCGCCACTGTCATGTTCCTGTGCTGCAACATCTCGAACTGCATCCGAAGCTCATCTCGCTCCACGTCCGGGAAGAACTTCTCCTTGAACAGAGTTTTGAAGTCTACCCAAAGAACCTGGGGCGCAGCTAACTGAGGCTCCTCCCGGTACCAAGCTCTGGCAAGATCAAAAAGTCGCATGCTCGCAACTTCCACCTTCAGGTCATCCGGGATCCTCGCCATCTTCAGTGTCCGCTCCGTATTTTCCAGCCACTCATCCGCATATACGATCCCCTCGTGGCCCCAAAAATCCATCAAACAGAGGTTCTGGTAGTCTTTGGCAGTCCCCAGTCTCGGTGCTGCTGATGCTACCGGTGCTGGTGCTGCCGGCTCTCGGGTCCTAAGTGCATCCACGACTGTCGCTCGAAACTGTGCGGCCTAGTGGTTCTGAGCCTCCATGAACTGCTGAAACATGGCCATCACCTGAGCGCCGTCGAACGTCATCGTCGGGGGTGAAGGAGGAAAGATATGAGGCGGTGGCGGAAGCTGCTCTAACGGAACGTCTGGTACAGACTGTCCCGAACTACCTACAACTCCAGGCTGATCCGCGGTCTTCCTCATAGTAACCATCCTGCAGTAAAAGAAAACTTCGTGATTGATAAAAACCTAACCTACAAGTAAATGTAAATGTTTATATAATATCCATTTATACCCGATGTACCCGATTTCCTATGCTGTGATTCAAGTTTCTCTAGTTTAAATCAAGTCTCCCAATAGTACTCTAATACCTAGGTACTATTAGGACAGACCTGCATGGGCCACCACTAAAAATATGTCACGACCTGCTCCCTAATAATCGGACACGAGTCGGACACGCCCAGCCTTCATCGTTAGACACGATGAAGTAAGCTGTACCAATCTCTAGGGAAGCTACAAGTCCAGATAAGAATGAATATAAACCACATCATCTATAATATCGAATCCCGGAATCAAAGAACATGTCTAAGAGTTATTACATTCATCCAGCTAAAGTAAAGTCTGATAGTCTTAAGTATAATAGAATATAAACTGCTAGGGTAAGATACTAGGCTTCCTCAGCCTCTAAGTCCAGAGCAACTCCAGCTGGCTCTACTGCATCTATAGGCTCACGGCCATAGTATGTGTCACACAGAGCCTCCATCTCACCTGCAACATATCCTAGTCAGGAGCGGAGCAAAGTACAGTTCTAGGTAATGAACAAGAACATCATGATATGAAAATGAGTACAGGAGAACATGAAATATGAGATACAGGAAAAGAACATGAAAGTACAGGAATGTAAGTACATGCAATAAAGTACAGGAATGTAACCATGAACCTGAAGTACAAGACATGACAGGTGCACAATGTTTGAAATACTTGCCTATGTGACCGGCTGGGGTGAGTACAAGAAAATGTACAGGAGTACATGAATATCGGTACGGCTTAGGACCCGCGTGCACGATGCGAGGCCTAAGCTATCTACATGAATATAGTAACCAGGGTTTGGTCACATAACTAGTATATTTTCCCTTCCGACACAAGTAGTACAAGAACATTAAAGTACAAGGGTACAAGATATCGTGTCACGACATGTTACAAGAAAAGTACAAGATATGTAAATGCACAAAAACCATAGAAAAGTACTTGCCTTGCTCCGGGAAGGTACGAGTAATGAATGGAGCTGGATGTCCTCCTGTTTAATAGGTACAATTTGATTAATAACAAGTTTTTAGATTCCACTTAGTTATACTGCAACTCTTATCTATTAAGAGAGTTTCCTTATAGTACACTAATGGTTTGGTTTAACCCTTATCTTTTTAACACTTAACCTCATCTAAATTTATTCCTAGTATACTTATATATGCCACTAATATTTAGACAATAAAAGTAATGCCAGATATCCCTTCTTTAATTAGGATTTAATAACAAGTGCCATATGAGAGTTTACCACATTGCCACATCAAAGCTTAACCAAGAATGAAATATAGCTAAGTACCCCAACTAATTTATATAGAAAAACTGTCCAGGTATTAGAAACAGATTTGAACTTAAAACCTAGTTACCAGTGCTAATAACCCTATTCTGTCCAATATTTAACTCCTTCTCAGGGTACTCAGTTTTCACAAAAATTATATGTCTACAGGAATCACCTTCTACTTGATAAAGACCAAACTGACAATATCTGCAGTTATCCTTTCTCAGGATAACTTGCATCAATACTAAAACATAATTCAATCTCAGGTTACAGTAAATCTCAGAATCAATTAGCTAATCAGAGCTATCCAGCATTCACTCAAACCTCCATTTACTAACTAACAGTCATAAGTAAAATGATACTAATCTCAGCAAAACTAGCCTATCCCAAGTATTGTAAATGTTTCTCATAGACTCCTCTTGCAAACTAATCTACCACCCTCTCTTCATTACACAACTAATATTAACTACTCTATAGTAACCGTCAGAAAAATCAACCGATCAACCGCTAAAATCCACAATGCAACAAAAAAAAGATCAAAATCGAAAATACCTTCTACAGTCCGATCAACTCAGCAACCATCACTCGATCCAGAATTCCCAGTAGTGATCCTCTCTAACAATTCAATGGTTACAAAAGAACCATCAATCGATGCTCATCCAATATCCAGATCGAAACTAAAACAAGAGAATGGAGACGAACTCGCTGTGGCCTCGTCGTCCGATAGGTCGTCGGAGTAGATCTCCGCTCGTAACCGTCAGAAAAAGTCGGTTGCCGAAATTGGAAAAAGAACTCTGCAGTTGATGATCCGCACGTCGTCGTCGTCGGATCAGTCGCGCGTTGTCGTCGCTGGAGTAGTATCCATCACCATCGCCGTCGCCACCTTCGGTTAGAATTTGGGAAGAATTTGAGGAAGGAAGGAGTTCTGATCGGAATGAATGGAAGAAGAAAGAATTGTGGGTTTAAATAGGCCGTTAAAATTTGTTGGGGAATTTGGCGCACGTTTGAAATGGCTGGAGAAGTTGGTTACATCAGCACATGGCTGATGTAATGGGATTGCTCGATTGACAGTGTCAGTTAGAGAAGGAAAATTTAAATTTCAAACTGAAATGAAAAGGAAATGGCTACTGACCCCATTAAAAGGCCGGCCCAAAACTTCACTAATTGAAAAGCTCGAATAATAGAAAAGCCCAAACTTCTCTATTATTTATAAAATGAGTAAAAAAATATACATGAAATTGGAAAAATCATAAAACTCATATTTGGAAAAAGTGAGGTGACAAATCCTCCCTCCTTAAAAGAATTTTGTCCTCGAAATTTGAAGGACAACAAAATTTAATTCTCAAAAATCACAACGAATATTCAAACACAAGCCATTTTATTGAATTTAAAATTTTCAAAAACAAAAGTACAATCAAGTAAACAAAATAGGGTAGCGCTCTCGCATCTCGTCCTCGCGCTCCCACGTGGACTCTCCTGGGGAGTGGTGTTTCCTGCCTCTGCCAAAACGAATGATGCCTCTGGTTGGCAAGATCTTCAGGAATACTTTATCCCCAACTACGAACTCCAATGGCCGTCTGCTGCTGTCCGCCCAGTGCTTCTACCGATCCTGTGCAACTCTGAGACGCTCTCTGATCAATCTGACTTTCTCGACTGAATCTACCACCATCTCGGGTCCAAGCAAGGTCCTCTCACCCACATCGTCCCAAGATAAAGGTGTGCGACATCTCCGTCCATATAGTGCATCGAACGGTGTCATTTTGATGCTAGCCTGATAACTGTTGTTATAGAGAAACTCCACAAGATGCAAGTGATCCTCCCACGAAATGCCGAATTCGAGTGCGCAAATCCACAACATGTCCTCCAATGTCTAAATGGTCCTCTCGGACTGTCCGCCCGTCTGTGGATGATAGGCGATGCTAAACTTCAACTGTGAACCCAAGCTCAGCTGTAGACTCCTCTAGAAGTGTGATGTGAAGCGGCTGTCATTGTCTGAAATGATACTCACTGGCACTCCATGAATCCGTACGATCTGTCGCATGTAGAGGTCTGCAAGCTTCTCGGTCGATAGCCCTACCTTGAACGGAATAAAGTGAGTGAATTTCGTTAATCTGTCCACGATAACCCAAATAGCATCCTTACCACTGGGCGTACGCGATAAACCAGAGACGAAGTCCATGGTCATGTGTTCCCACTTCCATTCCAGAATAGGTAAAGGCTGGAGTAGTCCTGCTGGTCTCTGGTGCTCCGCCTTAACCTACTGGCACACAAGGCATCTGAAAATAAATCTGGCAACCTCTCGTTTCATTCCATACCACCAAATATACTCTCGCAGATCCTTATACATTTTAGTAGATCCAGGATGAATAGAATACTGTGACTGGTGAGCCTCCTGCATAACCTCCTTTCGCAAATCCTTGGGCACACACAACTGGTTTTCGTGCCTCAGGGATCCATCCTCTGTAATAGTGAAATCGTCCAATAATCCTTCCTCTGCCTGACCTCTGAGACATCGGAGTCCCTCATCCAGAAACTGGGTCTCCTTGATCTTCTCTAACAGTCCCGACTGTATCTGTATGTGCATCAACTGCCCTCCTACTCCTGGAAGAACAATCTCAATTCCCAGACTCTCAAGATCCTCTAGAAGATGCCGGTCCATAGTAAGGAATATAGCAACAGGGTATCGACTAAGAGCATCTGCCACCACATTCATCTTTCCAGGATGGCATTGCAAATTGATGTCGAAATCATCTATCTGAGGCATGGTTAGGTATCTGCTCGAAGGAGACAGATAAGCATTTCTCCATGGTAGGTGGTTTTGATTATTCACTCCTTTACATTCACACTTAATGAATTAATGCCGCACCTAGTTCTTTATGTTATGAGTTTGTTGCATGCTAATAAAAAACAAGACAAAGAAGACTAATAGAATTGTTGGTAGATACATATCACATGGACTATAGTGATATTGTTTATGTTGTAATGCAGAACATAGTGTTGTTATGTATCTGGTTATGTATTGTATTGTTTATGTAGAGAAGCAGAATAGTAAGGATGTGGCTTGGTGCTATAGTAAGGTATGAATGTGTGGTACAGTGCCACAAAAAGGTGTGGATGTGGTACGGTACCACAAAATTGTTGGATTATGGTCTGGTACCACAGTATACGTTTGAAAACTATTGGTCGCTATAGAAACATCGAAAAAAGAATAGATATAATGAATATGATTTGTTGTACGAGTAGAGATGTGTAACATTTTACTTTAGATTTTGTGCAATGTATATGTTTTATAGTTAATAAACTGTTTACGTATATTGCATGATCATGGCCTACTTATGCACAAGGTTAAGATTTCTACATACGGTTGCTGGGCACTAGAATCGATTCGGCTAGAAAATTATGTGGAACGTGTTTCATGCATGGGGTATTGCGGGATCTTAGTAGGGCTAGCCATTCAGACTGGAAGGTCACATCGTAGTACATATATTTGGGACTTTCTGTAGGGCTAGCTACCTTACGTGATGGATTGTTGTCTTACCAGGAAAATAGTCCAATATGACTTATGATGCTAGTGAACTTCATAGAGTTAGACTGGATGCTAATTTTATTATTTTCCATCGAACAAAGTTGAACAAACTTGAACAAACTTTGTATTAATAAACAGGAGAAGTACAAAGAAATCCTAAACATGAACTCTAAGTACAAAAACTTTTGATTATGGGGAAGTGTGACGGTAGAGATCGAATGTTGTAGTGGTTCCTTTACTCCGTTAACGATCTGATGGCGAGAGGAAACTGTCAGGCTTCTGCCCAGCGGCAAGGTTGACAGTAATTTGGCTCTCTGAAGTTCGCTTTAACCCTCTGAATATCTGGGGCCTGAAATTAAGGAAGGCTCCTTCTATTTATAGATGAATGGAATGAGCAACCCATGCGCACATATGCGATACGCGTATGGGTTTTTAGCGTGCAAGAATGATGCACGCATAATTTGGTAACTAAATTATGTTGCAACTACGTTATAGGCTACAGAGGAGCTGACACATGGCAGTTGTAAAGATTCATTTATTGTTCAAAACTTGGGTGGTTGGCACCTGTACATGAGCATGACTGAGTCAATAACACGTGACGCTTATACATAGCTCAAAGATCTCGTTCTGTTGTAACTCGATGATTTGGCTGCGCGTGAAAAGTGCTGCGCACTTATGGTGCTGTGCATTCTGGTACCGCATATAAGTTGATTGACATCCCTCACAACTCTCGAGATGCACACTGTATGCTATGACAACTGACATCTAACATCTGATACAATTGTCAGCGTGCCATTAATGCTGAAGTGATGGCTTGGGGTCATCTTGATACGCTTGACTTTTAGGCTCTGCGCTTTGGATGCTTGTGCTGCACTTTTGGATGCTGCGCTGCATTTCTCGCAGTGCATGGTTCAGTTTTCTATGCTTCTACAAGACTCCCTTCAAAGTTTCAAACTTGGGTAAGTTTGAAATACTTCAAACAAAGAAGCATGGGTGGATAGGTGGATGCTCCCAGATTTGATGCACATGGTGCACATCGTATGAAGTGTGCATGGCTCGCTTAACAGGTTGTCATCATTTATTTGGATGATTCCTTGGTTTTGGAGAAGATCCGTAGGGATTTTTTTGCTGCCTTTTCACGCATTTTGAAGCGACTTATCAAACCCAAAGCATTTTTGTCCTTATCTACTGACACATGGCTTCGGTCTATAAGTAGGTGTTTTCGAGGAGAGAGAGACTTTACTTGTCATTTTCTCATTTTTTCAAGAAAAGAGTTCTTTCCCTCTCCTTCAAGTAAAACCCTAAAAGCCTATTTCCTTCGACTTCTCAATTGCTCCCAAAGCTCCCAAGATCCCTAAGGCGAGTGCAGCCAGCACCAGCAAGGCCAAGGGGAAGAAGACGGTCACCGAGGCCACCGCTGCCGCTACCTCCATTTTTGACGATCGCACGCATCCCGATGTGCAAAAAGTGGTTACGGGTAGAAGAACTTGGCTTTCTGTCTCGGGTTGGAAGAGATGACTAGGACAGGCTAATGCGCATGGGCGCCGCTTTTCGAAGCAGTGCCTTGAAGATGTGCTGATGCCAACTCGCTGACGTGTATGGGCACTGCTTCTCGAAGTAGTGTCTAGAAGATGCGCTAACGCAAAATTGCTGATGCACATGGGCACTGGTTTTCGAAGTAGTGTCTAGAAGATGCGTTGATGCAAAACTACTACCCTTTTTCGTACATGACCCTGGCAATCTAATATGAATTTTGGGTATATGCACACTTTTGTGTTCGCCAGCATTGCTGCGCTGCCATTATGTGATGCGCATGGCTTCATCTCAAAAGATCATGCGCTTCTTGTGCATGTCTTTCTTGTGCTACTATAATTTTGAATATCTTCTGACCTTGTTTGTTTCTTTGTGTGCAGTGTCCATAGTTGTGCCGACGTTTGACGAGATCCTCTTTGACTCCTCTATTTGTGCCCTGGGTATGGACCATGACATAGATGTAGTAATCCTGCCAAGGCAGTAATTGCTCAAGATCAACTCCCTAGGAGAATGGCGATGATTGGTGCTCAGCACCATGTTTTCTTCCAACATATGATAGAGCGGGGCAAGATTCCAGCCGGGGACGACCGTCTTTGAGAGTGAAGAGGCAAGGCACCAGGAAGCTGAGCGTCGAGCTAGGAAGAATATTCGAGCCAGAGTCGAGCTCTTGAGGCGTCGTATCAATGAGATATGTCCCAACACTTAGCTTTTCGTTCTTGTCTTTTTGTTGTTATTTTCCTTTTTGTTTAGCTAAGAAAGAAAATTTTCTTTGTCTTTCCTTTTTATGCTAAAGAAATAAAGACTTTATTTCCTTGCCCATCTTTATATGTGATTTGTGATTTTGTTTGTGACGAGCACCATGCCAGAGGTAATATGGACGTGACAGGTTATGTAGCATCACTGGGGAACTTTTGTGGGCTTATCATCCTTGGCATACCTAGCATTAGATATAGATTGTAAGTAAGAGAGAATGTTTTGGTCAAAGGTAATATGGACGTGGCAAAACATGAGTTTCGAAGCCTGAATCTTATTCAAAGGTTATGCGAACATGATAAGATAGAACTTCCGTGGGGATGTGCAAGAAGCAATTTAGAGAAAATATGGACGTGATTGCTTTTTGACATGAATTTAGTAACACAGAGGTTACTAGGTGAGAATGTTTACTCAGAGGTAATGTGGATGCTGCAAATATTCATTCAACAACATCTTATTCAGAGGTTATACGAATGTAGTAAGATAGATCTCTTAAAGACGTAGAGAAAAATTTAGAGGTTATATGGACATGAATGTTTTCTACTGGAAAAATTATAAGGAAGTGTCCTAGAGCAGCTATGCTCCGAGGACATGTTTGCTGAATCTTGCTAGGAGAATAACAATTGGATAGTTCGCAAGCCGGTAGACACCATTAGAGTACACCTATTCTACCACGAAGGGGCCTTCCCACTTGGGCTGGAATTTTTTGGCTGTCTTGTGAGTCATGACCATCGGTCTTCTTACTGATAACACAAGTAATTTGTGGACAGAGTTGTTCATGCTTAAGTACCTTACTGTCTCCAGCAGAGTCGCCAGCTTATTTTTCATTAAAAAGTGTTTGAATAAAACTTCTATAAATAAAAAACAGAACAGAGTACAACGTAGGATCTCGATGGAATCTTTTTAGTACACTTTTGTTTTTATCTGGGAGCTGTGGGGATGGAGAGGTAATTCTTTACTCCGTTGACAATCTGACGACGATCTTGAGCTTTCTGAAGGTCTGAGTTGCTCTGGAAGGTGATGAGTCGAAGAAACTTCAAGTTGAAGAATGCAGGATTCGAAGAAGATTGAATGAAGGAATGATCCTTCTATTTATAGGCAACATAATGATTTGTTTATGCACACATATGCGATGCGTCCATGAAGATTTTACATGTAGGGATGCCACGTGTCTGACTTTGTTGGGCACATAGATGCTGCGCCAGGAAGCTTGAACTGAATCTGTTTGCGACTGTACTATTGAGATGTGGAGGGGCGGACACGTGGCAGTTGTTGAGATTCATTTGTTGCTGAGATCTTGGATGGTTAGCTCCCGTTCGTGAGTAGAACTAAGTCAATGACACGTGGCATATGTTTATTGCTCAAAGATCTTTGATCTGTTATAGGATGATTTGATTGGATACACCTAGGGTCTGGCGCATGAGGAGACTTTGGCATATGACTTTTGGGATCAAAAGCAAGTCTGGGTGCATGGCCACAGAGGCACATGCAAAGTTTGAGCACATGGTCGTAGAGGCGCATGCGAGTGTTTTGCCAGCCACGTGGCGGAGCACAGCCGTAACCGGCAAATAGAGTAATGATTACGCCTCTTCATTTCTATAAAATCTGTCATCATTACTGTCTTTGAGTGGCGTATTACTGACTTCTAACATTCAGCATTAAATGCTCTAATTGGTGACGAGCGTATGTAGGCACATTGGTTTGTGGGGTGCATGCACTCCTTCGTACATCAGTTGTAGAGCGCATATGTCTGGGGAGCACATTTGTCCGAGAGGCGCATTAGCTGTAGGGCGCATCTCCTTCGGTCAGCTTTATTGAGCGTTTCGAGGCTCATTTAAATGACTTTGACTTAACTGAATTTGAGATGGCAGATTCACTGTTATTAATGCTAGGTTCATCGCATTAATATCTGGGAGAGCTGCCACTTGGCATATGGGTTGAGCTGCCCTAGCCTATAAATAGCAGAGAAGTTTGCTCTTCATTTCACCCAACTTTCCTTTGAGAATAAACTCGACCGATCCACCTCCTTGGTGAGATGTTGCACTACGGGTTGTGGATCTTCTCGTTCAAAGAAGCTTTGATTTTGATGATGAACTCCTTCAGAAGACTGAGATACGCCGAGTAATTTGCGGACAGAGCAGTTCATGCTCAAGTACCTTACTGGCAGCGTTCTTCTATGAGACGACATTGAGTGTCTGTTGCACGCAAAGTTTAGGGTCGTCGTGTCCCAACTTTCATTATGTTGGAAGAGCCACCGTGTCACGACCCGCACCCGGTATAGGGGCACGAGTGCATAACAGCGTCTAGCCTACGCTGTAGAATCGGCGGTAGAATGCTGTTCTAGGTCGCTAACTAACAACTCACGCAAAGATATAATGTACCTGTCATAAATCTCAACTCCGAATAGAGGACAAGTATAAGATATGGTAACACTCAATCACAATCTAAAGCACGATAGGATAACACAGAAGTCTAGATAACTATATAAAACTCAATAACAACAACTTATATAACTACTAAATAATAATATCTGAAAACAATCTCAAAATAATGTCAAAATCTTCACTTATTACAATTCAAGTCCTAAACAGAAACCAAATAAGTCCACTAAACTAGTCTCCCGATCACTCCTGAAGGTCGGGACCCAAGGTAGCTAGTCCCTCCCCGGATCCATAGCAAGTAGGGCATATATTCTCGGGACAAACATCTGAAAAATTTATCCAGTCAGGATGGAATGAGCACATCTCATCTAGCAATCCCAAGTAAATGACAAAGACTATAAAGCAGTTATAGGCAGTTATATTGATGAATCATGGAAAGTTTGAGACATGTAATAAAGTATAGCAACCGTTTAGCATAAGAAAAGTAAATGCAGTAAATCATGAGAGCATAGCAATGAAGACTGTAAAATATAGCTAACTGAACTAAAGCAATGTGATACAAGTCCAGACAGTACAATGTAAGTCAAGTGTGATTCCAGTGTGAGTCTAGTAAGTGATTCCAGTCAGTTATTCGAGTTAGTGATTCGAGTAGGTGATTTGAGTTAGTGATTCGAGTATTGCTGATTCGAGTAGGTGCTTCGAGTAGGTGATTCTAGTTAGTGATTCGAGTAGGTGATTCGAGTTAGTGATTTGAGTAGGTGATTCGAGTTAGTGATTTGAGTATTGGTGATTCGAGTAGGTGCTTCGAGTAGGTGATTCGAATTAGTGATTCGAGTAGGTGATTCGAGTTAGTGATTCGAGTATTGGTGGTTAGACGAGTCAAATACATGTATTGTGAGTGAGTGAATCTAGAATACCAATATGTGTTGTGACAGAGAATCAAATAGAACTACACTAGAACTGAAATACAGTAATCATCAAATAAATGAAAGAACTTCAGAGAATGTACTCGCCTGTCGTCCATGGCAGTGAATGAGGACCGATGCCCAAAGTGGTGTCACAGAAACCTATATATGAGATGTACGGGGTTATTTAGTGTTCTAAAGTAAACAGTTTAGTTATATGCATGCTGCTAGGCCATCTCTATGTCATTGAAATCAATTGGTCAATTTAGTTAACTAGTCTCTATTGGTCAAACCTGGTCAATTTAGTCTAGTTAAACAATATCTAGTTAAGGCTAGACAATAGCTATTACTAGTGTATATATATATATATATATTTTTACTAGTGTATATATATATATATATATTTTTATATATATATATATATATATATATATATATTTATATATATATATATATATATATATATATATATATATATATATATATATTTTATATATATATATATATATATATATATATATATATATATATATATATATATATATATATATATATATATATATATATATATATATATATTGTATCTTAACTTACTTAATACTCATACCATATAAGCCATAAGCTATGTTACTCTAATTTTACAAAATGCAAGATATTCCCCATACTTTGACCATTATCTCTATCTTACCTAATACATCCATTTACCTTACTATCTAGGCTAGATGTCATTCTACTCCTTGCCCTATCACTGAGCCCATATGTCACACACATGGAATACCTACATATTTACTCAAACTTATAAATATGTATATAACACACACACACTCTTTCACTCACAAATCTGCCCACTGTGAAAGCCAGATGCTAAACCAAGGCCATGGCCAAGCCACATGTTCTTGTGTTAGCTGTCCAAATGCAGTACACTCAAGTCCTAGCCTAATGTTCCAGTCAAGAAACCCTTTACCACTCATACATCACTCTAAAACTCTGAACAACTGAGCTAAAACTCTATTCTCTAATACATGGGCTGCTACCCCACTCAATCACAGACACAACCTCACACTAACTTGAGACACCAAGACATATATCATGAACATAACTTATATGCAATTCTAAACTCAAATCCACACATAATTTCCTCCACACTCGAACACAGTCTTGGTCACTTGGTACAAGGCTATGGCCAAATGACCTTGCCACAGCTGCTGTAAGCCAGATCATGCCCTGCTGCTGCTACTGCAAGGCAAACTCTGCATTGAGTTTGCTGCTACTGCTAAGGAATATAGAAAAGCATCCTGCCAAGTGCCTCCTGTTTGCCATTGATTGTAAAAGAACAGAACAATTATCGGAGGACTGAACTTAGACTCACAATACAAACTCGCTCGTACAAAGAAAGCCTAGGGACGAAAACCTAGGTACAGCAGACTAAGTACGATTGTTTATTTTTGATTCTAGGGGGTGACGATAGGGGCTCGGGAAAGCGACAGCCGCTCTACCTTACTCCTTGGACGATCAGTATGCAGCCTTGGCTCGGGGAAGATCTGCTTGGCGTTGACGAAGAAAGGCTCTTCTTACTCTCCTCGGGTGGCTCTCCTGGCTTCTCTCTCTCTGTGAGTATCAAGAAGAAAAGGGGGGAGCTCTCTCTGTGTAGATCTCTCTCTTCTTATTTTTTTATTCTTTTTGTTGCCGACCTCTCTCTCTCTCCTCTTCTCCTTCTTTTTTTTTCAAGGGAATGATGCTGGCTATTTATAAGAGTGGGGGGGTGATCATTAGGGTTTGCTAATGATTATCTGTTTGGAATGTCGGTGCTCCTTCATTCTATCTGAACCCTTGATCCTGATTATAGTGAATCTCGGCCATTAATGCGGATAGCATCGTATCTCATGAGCAATTAATGCTAGCTGCTTTAAATCCTCGTGATTGATTATGCTAATGTCTGATTGCTCGCCACGTGTCCCATTAGCTTGATGATAAATGATATGCCCTGATCTCAGTAATTATGACGATGATGTCAAATATATTTGTTGAGATTTGGTTAAATCTCTTATTGATCCGATGCCACGTGTTTTAATTGTGGGTCCTGTCAGAGCCGCATGGGATAGGCAAGACTTGAACCGCAGGGAGATAATCTTCATGAGCCGCATGGGACAGTGCTTCGTCGAACCGCAGGGAACGAACTCTCAATGAGCCGCATGTGCATAATCTCTACGAGCCGCATAAGCTAGCGTTGTATTGAGCCGCATGAACTCGTTTATTCTTGGCCGTATAAGTTTGCCTCAAAACTTTGGTAGACAGTGCCACTTTGAAGATTTTCCTTATTCTCGAAGTACTGCTTTTCGTGTCAGTTATTATGACAACTTTATGTCAGGTCTGTCACTTGTCAGGTCTGTCAGCCGTCAGAGCATTAAATGCGTCCACACGTTGGGCACAGCTGTTTTTGAAGACCACGTGGCCTCTCTCTCTGGGCCGCAGCTGCCTATGTGCATTGAGCCGTATGTCCATGTTGGTGACTTTTGAGCCGCATGATACCCTTGAGCCGCATGAAGCTCGTCTGATTTTGAGTCGCATGAAGCTTCCTGGGTTCTGTGCCGCATGAAGAATGTCTCATGACCGAGTCGCATGAAGGACATCTCATGACCGAGCCGCATGAGGAATGTCTCATGACCGAGCCGCATAAAGGACGTCTCATGACCGAGCCGCATGAGGAATGTCTCATGACCGAGCCGCATAAAGGACGTCTCATGATCGAGCCGCATGAGGAATGTCTCATGACCGAGCTGCATGAAGGACGTCTCATGACTCGCATGAGGAATGTCTCGATCTACCCGTGCATTCATTTTGTGGGCCCGGGTATCCCGAACACACGAGTGCGTAGGTATCATGTTTTCTCCCTGATGTGGGGGCTAATAGAAATACTTGCCCTCGATCTTTGTTGGGAGACTCTTGAGAACCACTCTGTCCGTTCGCCGCCGGAGGCTGGACACAGGCGGCTCTGTACAACTTTCCATCAGAGGCCCGCTTAGCGGGACGCTCTTGATGGTTAGAGGTTGGGACAGCTGACTGAGCCCGATGAGCCCGCGCTGCCCTAGACTTCTTCTACTTAGCACCCGAAGGTGCGTAATAGGAAGAGTCCAAGTTTGGAAGGAGGGAAGAGAAGTTGGTGCCCTTTTCAAAGGAGGTAAGGGGGCTCTATTTATAGAATGGAGTGAGCCATTTCTTCTTCTCCTTTCCGATGTGGGACTAAAAGCAATATTTTCCATGCTTCTACAGGACCCCCTTCAAAGTTTCCAAATTGCAAATTTGGAACACTTTGAATAAGAAGCATGGAAAGTAGATTTGTTTAGGTGTAGCAATCCAATCAGAGGTAGCATGGACGTGATAGGTTTGGGTACTTCCGCTGGAGATTTTATGTGGACTTATCATCCTTGGCGTACCTTGGTTTTAGGTACGGATAATAAGTTGAGAGAGGGAACCATCATATTTACTCAGAGGTGGTATAACGTGATAAATATAAGGTTGATGGTAGAGCTTTCCTACTCAGAGGTGATATGGACATAGTAGGAGTGAACTCGAATGAGGATACATAGAACAACTCAGAGGTGCTATCAACGTGGAAGTTCTATACATTGGGTGAAAGAATGCTATGGAACAGCTGGGCTCCGAAAGCATGTGATGATGAGGAAAGATGTGGATGTACTAAGGGACCTAGTACGGCATTTGTGGTCAGCAGAGGATATTTGTGGGCCTATTATCCTTGGCATACCTTGGTTTTAGGTACGGATAATAAGTTTGATAGGGATACCTAGGACAACTCCGCGGTAAGGCGGACATGGAGGTTCTTGGTATCGGGCGAAAGAATGCCATGGAGCAGTGAACAGTTTTCTATTTTTTTTCACTATTTTTCTTTTCTTTTTGTCAAGGGGTGTGATCCCAGATGATGTAGTACTTTGAATTTTGAATAAATGAGCATGTTTCAACTCATTTTCTCTTTCTTGTACTTGTGGTGTTTGTGGAATTGGACCTGCTGGAGGATTATTTGTGGACCTGTTACCCTGGGCGTACCTTGGTTTTAGGTACGAGTAACAAGTTTCGGAGAGGAATACCTAGAACAACTTCGCGATAAGACAGCTATAGAAGTTTTTGGTATTCGAGAGAATGCCAGGGAGCAACTGGGCTCCTAGGCATGATAGGGAAGGGATGGGCGTGTACTGGAGACCCAGTACAGCATCTGTGGCCGAATGAGGACATTTGTGGTCATCAGAGGACATTTATGGTCAACAGAGGACATTTGTAGTCAACAGAGGACATTTGTGGGCCTATTATCCTTGGCATACCCTGGCTTAGGATACGGATAATAGGATGAAAGGGAACCAACATACTTACTCAGAGGTAATGAGGACATGGCAAGTATGAGGGTTTTACCGTGGAATCTTCCTGCTCAGAGGTAATGAGGACATGGCAGGAGTGGACTCAACGGAGGGTATTTGTGGGCCTATTATCCTTGGCGTAACCTGGTTCAGGATACGGATAATAGGATGAAAGGGAAACCAACATACTTACTCAGAGGTAATGAGGACATGGCAAGTACGAAGGTTTTACCGTGGAGTCTTCCTACTCAGAGGTAAAGAGAACATGGCAGGAGAGGACTCCATGGGGGATATTTGTGGTCAACAGAGGACATTTGTGGTCAAGAGAGGACATTTGTGGACCTATTATCCTTGTCGTACTCCGGCGTGGGTACAGATAATAGGTTGAAAGAGAATCGACATACTTACTCAGAGGTAATGAGGACATGGCAAGTATGAAGGTTTCTTCTACAGAGCCTTCCCACTCAGTGGTAATGAGGACATGGCAGGAGTGGGCTCAATGAAGAGGGGTACATAGAACGACTCAGAGGTAATGAGGACATGGAAGTTCTATGTAGGGGGTGATTTATTTTTGGCGGAAGTGAAACGACTCAGAGGTAATGAGGACATGGCCGTTTTGGAAATTTGTGGATCGCTTACCCTTTTTTGTGTACTGGAAGTGCGGGTATCGGATCATGAGGGAGGATCTCTTCCAGGAAGAAAGTTCAGAGGTACGATCATACATGACTTACTATCTGAAAGAGTGACCGGAATGTGAGTTCAGAGGCGCCAACGGGCACATGACTCAATATTGTGAAAGTGTGAGTTCAGTGGCACCAGCGGGCATATGACTCGATAATCTGGGATGTTGTGGATGTGAGTTCAGCGGCACAAGAGGGTACATGACTCGGAAATCTGGAGAATGGTGAGTGTGAGTTCAGCGGTACCAGCGGGTACGTGACTCGAGAATCTGGAAAATGGTGAGTGTGAGTCCAGCGGCACCAGCGGGTACATAACTCAATGATCTGGAATGTTGTGGATGTGAGTTCAGTGGTACCAGCGGGTACATGACTAGGTAATCTGGAGTGGATGTGAGTTCAGCGGTACCGGGGGGTACATAACTCACCAATCTAGGAAATTTGGAGGCGGAATGTGAGTCCAGCGGTACCGGAGGGTACATAACTCAATCATCAGGGATTTTTTTTTGGATGTCGTTTCGGACGTAATACTTCTTCAGGAAGTTGCCGTTGACGGACAACATGAGCAAGTCTCAGTGTGAGCAGCCACATACTTGGCCAGCTCCGACTCTTCTTCGACCACCCCCTGTGTAAATGCAGACTGAGAGGATGACTTGGACAACTTGATTATCAGTGGTTTAGTTGGTGGAGCCGAGCGGGGAGTTGTTGGCAGACTAGCGACCCCCAGTTTAGTACTCGATATGGGGCGAGGAGTGGCTGGTTCGCTAGCAGTGTCAGACCTCGCATCGGGGTGACGACCCTTCTTGGGAAGGCGTATCGTCAGTGGCCGACCGGAGGGATTGAGCTTCTCCGTTTGGGGTTGACCGACTCTCGACAATCTGATTGTAAGTGGCCCTGTCGTGGGTCTCGGTACCTGGCCGGACCTTGGCAGCCGGATTCTCAACTGCTCTTCCTGTGCCGAGAGGCTGATCGCGTCCTTACGCAGCGTGGCCGTAAGGGGTGCGGAATTGCCTGGTTTGCGAGCTTGGAGGTAGATCGTCAGGGGTCCTTCTGATCCCGTGGTTGCTTCAACATCAGTTTGTTTATTTCCTCCTTCAAGGTGCCTCTTCAACTTTTTGTATAGGCAGGAGTCTGAGTAATAAGATTCGACCCCTTTGAAGGGATCGATGTCAGCAAATTCTGTCCTCACGAAGCCGTGCTTGTCGACATATTTGAAGCATTGGTGTAGCGTGGAAGGTACGATCATGTAATCGTGTATCCAAGGGCGCCCTAAAAGGATGTTGTATGAAGTGTCGGCATCTATGACGTAGCCAGTGACTTCTGATTGGAGATCGCCAATCTGACATTTCAGACGGATCTTCCCGATTGGGTAGCTCCTGCCCGAATTGAACCCGCTGATGGCGGTGTTTGTAGGGGTCAGGCGATGCATCGGGATGCGAAGATGATGCAGTAATCCTTTTGGAATGATGCTTATGGAAGACCCAGGGTCAATGTGCATCCGGTCCACCTTTATGTCGCCGATGTAGCCTGTGTAGTATAATGGGCGATCGTGTAGATTAGTCTTGATGAGCATGTCTTGTGGAGTGAAGACGATGTTGGGCATTGCTTCCGTACATGCACTGTCTTGGAGGTCTGCGGGCTGATTTTCTCCCGTGAGGTTGACCTGAGCCAGGTACGCGTTGGCATTTTGAAGTGCATCGCTCAAAGCTGTGCGGACATCCTTCGAGAGCCTCAGGAGTTCATATAGGGACAATTTGGCTGGTGTATTGGCCAATTGCGCCAAGATGTCGAAGTTGTAGGGCCTCTCCAGCCCCTGAGATGTTTCCTTTCGGAGGGATTTGTCGAAGCGAGTCTCCTTCGGCCTAGGCTTGTCGGTCGTTGAAGGCTGAGCCGGTCCCGGAGTATCAGCGTTTGTGGGCTGCTGATCATTAGTCGGATTCTCGGCCACTGGTTGGGCTTGTGCTCCAGATCGGGTAGTGACGGCTGAGACTTCCCCCTCCTCTGCCGAGGTGGTGCGGCATGATCTGACCTTTCCACTTTTCTTTTTAGAGGATAAAGTGGGCTGAGTCACCTCATGGACTTAGGTCCGGATGGACCCACATGATTTCCCCTCGTGATGTGGTGAGGGGTACTAGACCAGCAGCTTGAGCAGGCGAGAGATTAGCAATCTCCATCATTGCCAGAGGGATGGGTATAACCCCGTCCTGGGTCTCTGTTGGAGGGAAGCTACCGAATTGTACGGACACCATGTTGGCTGCCACGGTTACCTCCTCGAAATCGATGGCCAAAGCGTTCGAATCGATGAGATTTTGGATATATCGTTTCAGTTGGTAGCAGTCGTGCGTAGTATGGTGGAAGTAGCGGTGGTAATGGCAAAACTTTGGGTTCTCCAGATCAGCCGGCCGAGGCTCCCGTCTTGGTGGAGGAAGCTGAATCCTATCTCCTTGTATGAGCATGTCCAAGATAGGCTTGACGTGACCGTCTTCAAAAGAGTAAGTGATTTGAGGCCATTGTTTGTCCGCAGGTTGCGACTCAGGCTTCTGGGCTGTATCGGCCACCATAGCCTGCTTGCCTCTGTTGTTCCGGTTGTTGGAGGGGCTACCCCCATTGTCGTTGGTGGTGCTGGGACGCTTGCCCTTGTTCTCTCCCTCTGAGATATGTAATCCCAGTTGGCGAGCCTTCTTTAATCGTTCTTCGGCACTTGTAGCACTAATGATAAAAGCCTTCCAGTCCTTGAATTGACTCTCGCCCATCCAGAGACTGATTGTTGGGAGTAGTCTCTTTTGGCAAATTTTGATCAAGGAAGAGTCCGGGTTGCCAGATGGTAACTTCATTGCGGTTTGACGAAACTGCTCAATGTAATTCCTCGTCAGCTCTTTCTTTCCTTGAATGACGTCCATGAGGGTAGACATCGTGATGTCCTGCCCTACCTCATAGAACCTCTCCAAGAACATGCGTTTGAAGCCAGCGAAGGAATGGATGCAATTGTCCGGCAGGTTGCGGTACCAATCGAAGGCGACTCCTTCCAATGCCCCAATGAATAACCGCGTGAGGATAGCGTCATCATGGGGCAGATGGTCGGTAGTGACCTCAAAGTAAGTGATGTACCGACTTGCTGAAGTCTTGCCATCATATGGGTTGATATTGAACGGCTTATATCTTGGTGGAAAGGGAACATCCCTCCATTCAGCAGGATATGGTTGCCGTATCCTGAGGTCTTGAGAGTTTTCTCGGGCATGGAACATTGCTCGGAGCTCCTGAACCTCTCTTCTTACTTCTCGGGCCTGTCGCGGTAGGGGCCGTTATCTCGGGAGGATTGTTGCCCGGGTTCGGTGCCGCTGAATTTGAATCTATGTTGATTGCGGGATCCGTGCTTGTCTGGCCAGGTGTCACCCCCTGCAGATTAGGAAGCGCCGCTTTGATCTCGTCTACAGACTTGACCAAGGCGTGCAATATGGCCTCCAAAGTGTCGATGCACTGGCGATCGCTGGAACCGCCTTGATTGCTGTCTGTCATGAATACCGTCTTCACATAAGGAGTGACGGAGGGAGTGGTGGAGGATGTACCCTCCGAGTCGTACCCATGCGTCGAGAAATCATCTGGATATGTGGGGATGTTCTCTTCAGGTTCGAACTCGGAAGGAACACTACCCCCAGCTTCGGAGCTTGCTTCGTCTAGAGAATCATGGATGTCCTCGGGGACATCAGCATCTGTTGTACTCGATGGGAGGGTTGTTTTTCGGGGTTCGTCTCCTTGAAACATTGGATTATTGTGGACGTTCGGAGGAGTACTACCCCCAGCTCCTACGACCCCCAGGGTCGGGGACGATGAGTCTCCTGTTGCAGCAGATTTTGTCTTCGAACGGGTGTGTTGGTATACTCCGGTGGAGGGTAACCGTTTAGCCGACAACTTCTTAGCTGTAGTGGCTGATATCTTTGGACTGGAGATGCTTGTCTTCTTCCCTCTCCCCTCGGCGGGGACCTTCTGAGCGGAATTGCAGGAGACAACAGGAGGTGCCTCATCTTCTGAGTTCGGGTGCTGTAGTCTGTGGAAGACGGACGGACGATCTTCCGTCACTGCCGCGTTGTTGCAGCAGCAGTTGACGATGATCTGGGTGCAGTGACGTCTATGTGAGGATTCTTTGCACGCCGAGGCCCCTTCTCTTTCCTTGCGCTTATGGAGGATCGCCTCACGCAGGTCAGAGGAACCACTCTGTCCGTTCGCCGCCGGGGATTGGACTTGAGCAGTTCTGTACAACTTCCCATCAGAGGCCCGTGTGATAATCAGCGGGACGCCCTGATAGTCAGAGGTTGGGGCAGCTGTCTGGGCTTGATGAGCCCGCGCTGCCCTAGACTTCTTCTTTCTAGCACCCGTGGGTGCATAATAGGAAGAGTCCAAGTTGAACATCACAGAGTCTGGCTTATCATCCAGAGAGTCATTAGGGTTCGGATCGTACGAGAGACGGTCGAAAACTGATCGAGAGGAGCATGGAGCAGATACTATGCGGCTGGGAGCGAAAACCGTGCAGGCTGTCTGCATGCGGTTGTCTCCTGTCGTCGGACGAGTTCTTATGCGGCTAGGGGTCACGACCGTGCAGGCTGGCCGCATGCGGTTGGCATCTGTGGCCGCATGGGTTTTCTGCAAACGATAGACTTTACTGGCCGCATGAGTCTCATCCATGCTGTCGGAAACTGTAGTCGCATGAGTTATGCGGCTGACAGAAGTAGCCGCATGAGTTTTCTTCATGCGGTTGGCGGATGTAGCCGCATGGGCTTTCTCCTTGCGGCTAATATTCTTCTGCGGTTCGGTCCGCGTAGAGTCCCTCTTTGTCCCTGCAAGTCCAGCATCATAATGTTTTCTTCTGCCGGACTTGGGGACAGCAGAGTTGTCTACGACCTGAAGTGGGACCGCAGGAGAATCCTTCTCGCCGTCTTGAGCAGCAGAGGACATCCCATCGAGGGCTTGAGGAGGAGCAAATGACTTCGGTCTCCATTCTTTGCGAGCCTTCGTGGTGCGGGTGCGCTTCTGGGCCGGGCCAGCGCTGCCTTCCGAGAGCATCTCTTCGAACGCCTGTTGGTCGAAGCGGACGACCATCTTCTTTTGTGTGGAGCCAAGTTTGGCTGCATCTGATTGCGTCACCAACTCCTCAGCCGTGGAGAAGTTAGTCCCCAGCAGAGTCGCCATCGTGTTTGCCATTGATTGTAAAAGAACAGAACAATTATCGGAGGACTGAACTTAGACTCACAATACAAACTCGCTCGTACAAAGAAAGCCTAGGGACGAAAACTTAGGTACAGCAGACTAAGTACGATTGTTTATTTTTGATTCTGGGGGGTGACGATAGAGGCTCGGGAAAGCGACAGCCGCTCTGCCTTACTCCTTGGACGATCAGTATGCAGCCTTGGCTCGGGGAAGATCTGCTTGGCGTTGACGAAGAAAGGCTCTTCTTACTCTCCTCGGGTGGCTCTCCTGGCTTCTCTCTCTCTGTGAGTATCAAGAAGAAAAGGGGGGAGCTCTCTCTGTGTAGATCTCTCTCTTCTTATTTTTTTATTCTTTTTGTTGCCGACCTCTCTCTCTCTCCTCTTCTCTTTCTTTTTTTTTTTTTGGTAAACTTAGGATTCACACTTAACTTAGTGAAACATAGGATTTAGATTACAACTTAGGTAAATCTTATAATATAAACACATTCATTTGATAGGCTGCGTATCGTGAGGCCCTTAGTCGGGCTCAGTTAACTGACACCGAGGATGTCGGTGAAACGACGCCCTTCCGGACGCCCTCTTCTTTGGCCGCTCGGAACGACTTGTTTGTAGATACCGTCGGCGGCTTTAAGAAAGGATTCCTGTACGGAGTCGGCTCCCTAGGGCCATTGCATATGGCGACGCAGAGATTTCCACCGACACCGCCTCCTCCCGTGGCTCGGGCAGACGATGATGTTAGGTCGCAGCTTACGCAGCTGCACGAGGCGGTGTCATCCTTGCGGGAGCAATTTGCCACGCACTTTCTGCCTGCGTCTGCTGCTGTCGGTCCGTCTGCTGCTGCCGGTACGTCTGCTGATGTGCTCGTCCGTCTTCTACTGGTCCGTCGACTGCAGGTGTCAGTCCGTCTTCCGTGGGCCATCTTTCTTTCAACCCTGAAGCCCCTGTGCTACCGCCTACGGCTGTGACGGCACTCCTGGATCTCATGTCCGCAGAGCAGCTTCGCCGACTTCCGAGCACTGTCTACGACGCCTTGCCTCCGTACCTTGTGGAGGAGTATATTCGTCGGTCGAATACGGGAACGGACAATCGACCTCCTCCAAGTTTCGCGATCGTGCCGACCGTTGAAGCACTTCGCAACGTTCAAGCTTTAGTTACGCGAGCTCCTTAATTTAGACAAACAGCGCAGGGTATTTCTCTTTCATCTCCGCCTCCATCTTCCATGTCGACTCTTTAACTGAATGGTTCTGCCAAAGCACACGGACCAAAGACATCGACCGATTTTGTAGCACCTTTTTCTTACGGTCCAAAATTTGAATAGGCTCCTCCGAGTAAGACAAGTCAATACGTAGCTCCAACTGATCGAAGCTAACCACATGACTTGGATCGTGCACGTATTTTCAAAGTTATGAAACGTGGAAAACAACGTGCATATCATCCAAGGCATGAGGGAGTGCGATCCGATAAGCAACCATTGCAACTCGCTCGATGATCTCGAAGGGGCCTACAAATCTCGGGCTCAACTTGCCTTTAATGTCGAACCGCATCACACCGCGCATGGACGTTACTTTCAGAAATACATGGTCCCCGACCAAGAATTCTAGCGATCGTCGACGAAGATCTGCATAGCTCTTTTGTCGACTTTGCACGATACAGAGTCTATCTCGAATCAAGCAGACCTTTTCGAGGCCTGCTCCACCAATTCCGGTCCAAGCACTTATCGCTCTTCGACTTCGTCCTAGCATATTGGCGAACAACACTTTCTCCCGTAGAGTGCTTCATATGGAGCCATCTGAATGCTCGACTGATAACTATTGTTATACGAAAACTCCGCAAGCGGCAAATGCGTATCCCAACTAGTCTTTAGGTCGATCGTACACAGATACAACATATCTTCTAAGATTTGATTTACTCTCTCCGTCTGACCGTCTGTTTGGGGATGGTACGCAGAACTAAATTTAGTTTGGTCCCTATTACAGCTCGTAGGCTCGTCCAAAAATGCGATAGGAATCGCCCGTCTCTGTCCGAAATTATTGAGACCGGTACCCCGTACAGTCGAACAATTTCGTCAATGTGGATTTGTGCTAACCGATCGACGCTCCATCCTACTTTAATTGAGATGAAGTGAGCCGACTTGGTCAATCTATCAACAATGACCCAAATCACATCATTCCTCTGCGGCGTCTTCGAAAATCCCACAATGAAATCCATCGAGATGTTGTACCACTTCTATTCAGGAATGGCGAGGTTCTGCAGCTCTCCGCCTGGCCTTTGGTGTTCCGCCTTCACTTGCTAACACGCCATGCACTGCGACATAAAAGTAGCCACGTCTTTCTTCATACCGTGCCACCAAAAGTTTGTGCGTAAGTCCTTGTACATCTTGGTACTTCCGAGATGTAACGAGTACTTCGCATAATTGTTTGCCATTGATTGTAAAAGAACAGAATAATTATCGGAGGACTGAACTTAGACTCACAATACAAACTCGCTCGTACAAAGAAAGCCTAGGGACGAAAACCTAGGTACAGCAGACTAAGTACGATTATTTATTTTTGATTCTGGGGGGTGACGATAGAGGCTCGGGAAAGCGACAGCCGCTCTGCCTTACTCCTTGGACGATCAGTATGCAGCCTTGGCTCGGGGAAGATCTGCTTGGCGTTGACGAAGAAAGGCTCTTCTTACTCTCCTCGGGTGGCTCTCCTGGCTTCTCTCTCTCTGTGAGTATCAAGAAGAAAAGGGGGGAGCTCTCTCTGTGTAGATCTCTCTCTTCTTATTTTTTTATTCTTTTTGTTGCCGACCTCTCTCTCTCTCCTCTTCTCTTTCTTTTTTTTTTCGCATGGGGAGGATGCTGGCTATTTATAGGAGTGGGGTGTGATCATTAGGGTTTGCTGATGATTATCTGTTTGGAATGTCGGCGCTTCCTTCATTCTATCTGAGCCCTTGATCCTGATCATAATGAATCTCGGCCACTAATGCTGATAGCACCAAATCTCATGAGCAGTTAATGCTGACTGCTTTAAATCCTCGTGATTGATTATGCCAATATTTGATTGCTCGCCACGTGTCCTATTGGCTTGATGATAAATGATATGCCCTGATCTCGGCAATTATGATAATAGTGTCAAATATTCTTATTGGGATTCGGTTGAATCTTCAATGCCACGTGTTTTAATTGAAGGTCCTGCCAGGGCCGTATAGGATGGCCAACACTTGAACCGCAGAGAGATACTCTTCATGAGCCGCATGAGTCACTGCCTCATCGAGCCGCAGGGGACGAACTTTCCGTGAGCCGCATATGCGTAGTCTCTGCGAGCCGCAGGGGACGAACCCTCCATGAGTCGCATATGCATAGATTCTGTGGGCCGCCTGAGTTAACATGGTATTGAGCCGCATAGACCGGGCTAATGGGTGGACCGCATATGGCGGATTCCTGTTAATCATATTAGAGTGATTCCTCGCTGAGCCGCATGAAGCTGTTTTCTACCCGAGCCGCATGAGACTTTTGCCACGTGGCAATCTAGGATTTCTGACAGATCGGGTCAGAGATTGTCTTCTTTCCCCGAGGAGTCTGTCATTATGACAGAGCCATTATGACGCTTTATGTCAGAGACGTCGCAGCCGTCGAGTCGTGTCAGAGCATTAAATGAGGCCATTACTCCCGTAGCCAGCTGTGGGGGGATCACACGTGGCGTCAATTGAGCCGCATGTTCCTGCTGAACCGCATATATGCCCGAACCGCATGAGTCTGAGGGTCTTCTTTCGGGCCGCATGGGGCAACTCCAGTTATGAGCCGCATAGGCTTGCTATCCAAAGCCGCATGGGCTATCTATGCTTTTATTCTAATATTTTCCATGCTTCTACAGGACCCCCTTCAAAGTTTTCAATTTGTAAAATTGAAACACTTTGAATAAGAAGCATGGCCCCGTTTATGCCGCATAGGATGTTCTGTTTACCTGAGCTTCCTGGCCGTATTAGCATCTCGGCCGCATAGCTCCTTCTGGCCGCATAGGCTCTTTGCCACGCGTCCTGACCTCGTGAGCAAATCTTCATTAATTGCTTTCGATTTGATTTAACGCCGTCTTTTGGGGGAGGATCCCAAGGGTCGGTTTTTTTTTTTGACTGAAGCGTTCTCGCCTTTATTTTTGGAGGCGACGCGTAATCCGAGGCGTCTTTCTACTTCATGGATCGCCTATAAATAGGAGTCTTTCAGCTATTGGGGATTTCTTTATCTCCTTTCTTTGCTTGAATTTCCGGTTGTCAGTTTTGCTCTTCGTCGTCCTCCTTCATCTATCGACCATGGCTCCTAAGAGATCTGCTGCATCGAAGGCCGCGAAGGGCAAGGCAGTTGCTGCGGCGGCGACTGCAGCGACGAATGTGGTCGCTCCTCCGTCGGCTGCTGTAGGCGTTGTCCATCCTGATGTTCACCCGCCCATCGCTGGTAAGGGGGTCACTCCGAAAAACCCTAACTGCTGCCATGGCTCTGTTGCATACTTTATGCACAAGCCACATGTACGAGATGTATCGATGTGGCCGCATAGGCACTTCGCCCATTATGGCCGCATGAGTTCGTCATATTCGATCAGTGCCGCATGTGTGTTTTCGACTTGGGCCGCATAAGCGTTGCTCACTTTTGAACCGCATGAACTTGATGGTTTGTAGCCGCAGTGGTTTATATGAG
Organism: Iris pallida; assembly: GCA_029216955.1. Lineage (NCBI taxonomy): Eukaryota > Viridiplantae > Streptophyta > Magnoliopsida > Asparagales > Iridaceae > Iris > Iris pallida. The sequence continues at coordinate 15,520,129 of JANAVB010023995.1, forward strand.
TCGGGCTTAGCCGCATGAATTTATAAACCCTTCTGAATCTGAGTCGTACGGATTTGGTTAATTCAGAGCCGCATGGAGCTATGACGCGCAGAGCCGCATGGACCTATCTGCTGATGAGCCGCATGAGGCTGTGGCAACCTTAGCCGCATAGACTTCAGTAATCTTTTCTAATACTTCTGTCTTCTTTATTTGTCTTCTGACCTTGTTTCTTTTGCATGTCTTCTAGTGAATCTGTCCGTGAATCCTGCTGGGGAACTTATGGTAGGCTCGCGTCAGTTAGCCTCGGGCGTACATCGGGATGACTTAGTTCGTCAAGTGTCCGAACAGCTACTTGTTGATGAACCTTTAGAACGGCTAAATGTCATCAGGGTTCAATCCTTTCAATTCCTTGTTGATATGATAAGCTCCGGGCAGTCTGACGGGAAGTATCTGAAACCGGTCTTCCTCTTTGGGGATGCGTTGGTTGTAGAAAACTCCCGAGTGTTGGATGTTTCGAAGAGTTGGGATTTTGACCTGGATGGGATGCCGATTCACATCCCTATTATGAAGCGCCATTTCCCTTTTGAGTGGTTCAATATGATCGTTCTGGATAGGCAGATGTCGGACACCCTCACTCCAACCAGACCGGGAATGTTTGTTGGTAATATCCGTTATAACAGAGCCACTAGGTCAGTGCGCGCAGTCAAAGATCCAGCCAGTCGGTCCGTGATGGGGTTAGTTCCAGGTACCTTCATCAGTACCCCGGGTCCTAATTTTTTATTCTTCCAGGCTGATACCTTCCTGAGTCAGCTAGCTTGCAAAGGGTCCTATCCTATTGGTAGGTTGGTCCTGCCGAGCTGGGTACACCCCATTCCTCCGTGGGCTAATCTGTCTTCATGGATCCTACGGAAGTATGAAGAGTTTTGGCGGGGAGTCAACCTTTATGAAGCTATACGGGGTACCAGCCACGGATTGCCCGTTAATAAGCCCCTGTTCATGGCCCTTCTGGAGATGTACAATCATCGAACGGGGACCTTTTTTACCCCTGTTGGAGAATTAGGGCTCGCTCTTCACGAGATGTATGCTGTCTCCAAGCTCCCCTGGGGGGATGAACCCTTCGAAGTGTATACTCCGACGAATGAGGAGCTCCAAAATTTGGATCAGCGATTCCCCGGTTTCGTCACCGTGTATCAAGAATTATTATGCCATCATAGCACCTGTCACCGGACGACTATCCAAAAAAATGATAGCTCGGAGGGGGACTCTCCCCATACTAAATCTTGGGTTGCATACCTTTTCAAATTTAGCGCGGCTGGCCGAGTTACTTTCCGAGATCGTTTAACTCCTAAAGAAGTGGAGGTCTTGATGTCGACTGCCCGGAGGTCGAGGTCTCACAGTGACAGGTTCGGGAGCCAGATTGACTCCTTTAGCTACTTTCGTTATGGCACCCGACGGTTGTCCGAGAAGGCACTCTTGGCCGGATTTTTAATGGTATGGCTGCGCAATTGCGTGGTCTCAGGAGGGGCAGGCTCTATTGAGAGGATCAGTCGCCATTTCATTCTTCCTGCTGTGAAGTTGGCCTTTGGGGTCAGGCTGGCCCTCCTTCCTGCTATGGTGTGTAGTATTCAACATGGTCTTCGTGCCTTCTCGTCCAAGGTCATTGCTCGTGACGTGGCAATGGATTTTGAACGTGTAGAATTGCCTTACCATTACTTACTGGGATGGCTATTGCTGCATTATTAATCCTTGATGAGACCCGGGACGGGAGAAGGCGTTACAGGTGATGACGCGTTTCTTTTCAAGTATCACCACCAGCCTTGGGAATGTAGTACCATGCCGGCGTGTCGGAGGATACTGGCGAGGGTGGATGGGTACAATTTCTTCGTATCCGTTCCTCATTTCACTGATCAAGAGGTGAGGAGTGTTCATGTTGATGGGGTCGGACCTCCTCATTTCTTGCCTGAAAAGATGCGTTTTTGGCTGCGCAATATTCGCCCGGCGCATCTAGTTTACCGAAATCGCACCACTGTGTATTTGGAGCCCTACTTGCCTAGTAGGTTTGCCCGTCAATTTGGGTATAGTCAGCTGTTCCTCGGGCGCCCCAGTTCTCACCTGGGATTTGAAGGCAGCATTCTTGACGGCATCAGAGCATGGAGCTACTATGACACCTATCATACTCGGACTAGCTTCTTGGTCCCTGCCGTAAATGTGACGGATGAAATCCTGCATATGGCAGCCCTGTATCATGTCACGGCGAATCCTTCTCCCCTCGATTTTGACTTGAGGACTAGCTTCATTGTGGGCACTCGCCTAGCGGAGAAGGCTATGACGTCGAGAGCAAAGAAGAAAAGGGCAAATAGGGTTCCCTCGCCCGATTCCGAATCCTTTGACACAATTGAGGAAAATAATGACCGGGACAGCGAAGACTCCTTTTCTTCGGGTGATGGGATAATGGCGGGTCAGCCTCCAGTTATGGCTGCTGAGATGGCGATGGAACAACCGTCGGCCGTATTTGACGAAGCAGTGGACCCGTTACCGTCTACGTCGGAGGAGGTACGGGTAGATCTATCGCCCGCCATGCCTGGTCCTTCGCGTAAGCGAGGCAGGCATGAGCTTACCGGCGAAGAAGTAACTTTTTCTGTAAAGAGAGTGGCTGTCGGTCCCCGTCGGCTGCTTATTACGGAGAAAGGTGAGGGTGTAGACGATGTTCCGGAGGTAAGTCCAAGCCGGAGTTCTATCTTTATTGTAGTCTTCTTTCCACTCGGGGACATGACTTGGTCATTTCTTTTTATAGGTGTCTGACGAACCAGGCTCTCCTGGACCATCCGCTGCTCCAGTAGTTGATCCGGCCCTTGCCGTTTTGATTGGCGACATGTGTGCCGCGGTCCTCTCTGCGGGGGCTCTCTCAGCGGCGACTAAGGACTCCCAAGCTGCTGAGGCTCCAGCCCGGGGTGACGGGATTTCTGAATTTCAACGAGATAACACCATCCTCGGTGCATCCCCTTCCGAGGATGCAAGGGCAGATGAGTCTTTTATTCCTGACTCGGAGGCTGTTGGTGAAGAGGTTGTGATGGCTGTAGGCAAACCTCAGCCTCCACATTCTTTCACTGGTAAGCTGAGCCACATATTGACTACCGAGGGGGCTTATTCGCTATATCAACATATCCTTCGGGTCAAGTCGATTCATGGTTGCCTTGGCCCTGTAGGTCCTGGCCCTTTACCTCCCGTCGCGGATGTTCCCAGGGAGAGTTCGGTTGGCCATTATCCGGACGAAAGGAATGTTTCTTCTCCTCTCTCTCATGTTGAAGAGCCTCCTGCCGTCTCCGGGCAGACGGGGAGGGAGTTGGCAATGGTTTCCGCCTCGTCTTCCGCTGTTGACACGGCTCCGGAAGTCGACTTCTCGACCTTGTCGAGCATCCAAATCCTGCGGGCTGCTGAAGAGGAGTTGGCCGCTGTTCAAGCGTCTTTCCGTGCAGATTTGGTTTCTCTGGTGGCAGGAGCTGCAGACTCCGTCGCGTCTTCTTCCGTGCTACCAGCCACACTCCCGCTGACACCGGTTTCCTCGGAGGCTCTGGACGAGGTGACGCAGGATGTGGTTGACAGCTTTTATCGCCACTTAGGGAGGGGTATAAATGCTGCCGTGGACCGGGGGGTCCCCAGTAGAGTCGCCATCGTGTTTGCCATTGATTGTAAAAGAACAGAACAATTATCGGAGGACTGAACTTAGACTCACAATACAAACTCGCTCGTACAAAGAAAGCCTAGGGACGAAAACCTAGGTACAGCAGACTAAGTACGATTGTTTATTTTTGATTCTGGGGGGTGACGATAGAGGCTCGGGAAAGCGACAGCCGCTCTGCCTTACTCCTTGGACGATCAGTATGCAGCCTTGGCTCGGGGAAGATCTGCTTGGCGTTGACGAAGAAAGGCTCTTCTTACTCTCCTCGGGTGGCTCTCCTGGCTTCTCTCTCTCTGTGAGTATCAAGAAGAAAAGGGGGGAGCTCTCTCTGTGTAGATCTCTCTCTTCTTATTTTTTTATTCTTTTTGTTGCCGACCTCTCTCTCTCTCCTCTTCTCCTTCTTTTTTTTTTCAAGGGAATGATGCTGGCTATTTATAAGAGTGGGGGGGTGATCATTAGGGTTTGCTAATGATTATCTGTTTGGAATGTCGGCGCTCCTTCATTCTATCTGAACCATTGATCCTGATTATAGTGAATCTCGGCCATTAATGCGGATAGCATCGTATCTCATGAGCAATTAATGCTAGCTGCTTTAAATCCTCGTGATTGATTATGCTAATGTCAGATTGCTCGCCACGTGTCCCATTAGCTTGATGATAAATGATATGCCCTGATCTCAGTAATTATGACGATGATGTCAAATCTATTTGTTGAGATTTGGTTAAATCTCTTATTGATCCGATGCCACGTGTTTTAATTGTGGGTCCTGCCAGAGCCGCATGGGATAGGCAAGACTTGAACCGCAGGGAGATAATCTTCATGAGCCGCATGGGACAGTGCTTCGTCGAACCGCAGGGAACGAACTCTCAATGAGCCGCATGTGCATAATCTCTACGAGCCGCATAAGCTAGCGTTGTATTGAGCCGCAGGAACTCGTTTATTCTTGGCCGTATAAGTTTGCCTCAAAACTTTGGTAGACAGTGCCACTTTGAAGATTTTCCTTATTCCCGAAGTACTGCTTTTCGTGTCAGTTATTATGACAACTTTATGTCAGGTCTGTCACTTGTCAGGTCTGTCAGCCGTCAGAGCATTAAATGCGTCCACACGTTGGGCACAGCTGTTTTTGAAGACCACGTGGCCTCTCTCTCTGGGCCGCAGCTGCCTATGTGCGTTGAGCCGCATGTCCATGTTGGTGACTTTTGAGCCGCATGATACCCTTGAGCCGCATGAAACTCGTCTGATTTTGAGTCGCATGAAGCTTCCTGGGTTCTGTGCCTCATGAAGAATGTCTCATGATCGAGCCGCATGAAGGACATCTCATGACCGAGCCGCATGAGGAATGTCTCATGACCGAGCCGCATAAAGGACGTCTCATGACCGAGCCGCATGAGGAATGTCTCATGACCGAGCCGCATAAAGGACGTCTCATGATCGAGCCGCATGAGGAATGTCTCATGATCGAGCCGCATGAAGGACGTCTCATGACTCGCATGAGGAATGTCTCGATCTACCCGTGCATTCACTTTGTGGGCCCGGGTATCCCGAACACACGAGTGCGTAGGTATCATGTTTTCTCCCTGATGTGGGGGCTAATAGAAATACTTGCCCTCGATCTTTGTTGGGAGACTCTTGAGAACCACTCTGTCCGTTCGCCGCCGGGGGCTGGACACAGGCGGCTCTGTACAACTTTCCATCAGAGGCCCGCTTAGCGGGACGCTCTTGATGGTCAGAGGTTGGGACAGCTGACTGAGCCCGATGAGCCCGCGCTGCCCTAGACTTCTTCTACTTAGCACCCGAAGGTGCGTAATAGGAAGAGTCCAAGTTTGGAAGGAGGGAAGAGAAGTTGGTGCCCTTTTCAAAGGAGGTAAGGGGGCTCTATTTATAGAATGGAGTGAGCCCTTTCTTCTTCTCCTTTCCGATGTGGGACTAAAAGCAATATTTTCCATGCTTCTACACCTCCAACACTCAAGCTACTCTAAGACAAGATACTAACAAACTCCCAATCCTTCTAACATAGGCTAACACATAAATATATCCTATTTTAGTATACCTGATATCACAACTCTTATTGATACCAAGTCCAAATCTAAAGGCACCACCCTATAGTACTCAACCATTAAACCACTCCCTACTGTAATTAAATCCTAATCTCTGAAACCCACACACACTCCCTTAAGCTCATAACACTAGTCTCCTATAGGCCTTTACCAAAAGCCAAAGCCTAAAGCATACCTAGACACACATGACATCACTAAACCTTTCTCTCCCTCTGAATTAAATGGTAAAGCCTACTGCGTCATGTGTCTGATACACAAGGTATCAGACCACATTGATACTAACTTAAAAGCCCCCTGCACACACACTCAATGATTCACTAGCTAATGAAAAGAGAAACTCTCATTTCCTCTTTTCTTTCTTAATATACCCTCTATATATTCTCAATTAGAAACTCTCAAACCTAGGCCCCTTCTAACTTTAACTATTATACATACACTATATCAAAGAGGGGCTGAACAAGTTTCTAAGGAATTAATAGAATATGGGTAATAACTAAGGTATGGAAAAACATCACAATGAAAGGCAGGGCATCAATGGGAATGTAGGGCAATAATCCATGTCTGAACCAAATGGCTCGACTTGGCAGAACATATTAAGGATACATCCAAATCCTGCCTCTCCATAACTCAATTTTGATACATCAAGTATGGACCTGGAATGAACAATGCAATAACTGAGCATCAAAGAATTGAGCTAAGGGAATACTCAACCTCATGTGGACTGCTCCTAATGAGGGCAATGCAACAGAACACAAGGAGTGGACAGGTTGATGCTAAGGTGGGACAGAAGAATGAGTGCAGTAGAGCAATGGAATGCAGGTCATGCAATGAGATGTTACTCAAGTGCAGTGAGTGAATCATGAAGAGTTAAGGTATTGGTTGATACCTCGACTGCAAGGCAGATCAACCCATGGGTGGCATGCACAGGCAACGGGATATGCAAATTTGAATGCAAAAAAGGAATGCAAGTGCAGTATTTTAAGATGTAAAAGGGTGATGTGCAGGGCAGTGATGTGCCTACAAGCTCTGGTACATGATGTATCAGGCTGTAGAATATATGACACTCAAATGGACAGGACAGATCTTTAGGCAATGCAAGTGGAGAGTGCAGTGTTTTTGGTGTAGCATGTTAATGAAGAGCAAGTGGTGGATGAGTGAAATGTATGTGGAAAATGTCCAATGAGGTGTATATGCAGTGGTGTGTTAACATATGTGCACAGGCAATAGAGTTTAGAGCACTGCAAATGGGTCTCTCGACTGCACAGAAAAAAGTGTAATCTGTGGGTCGTGCCATGGCTTGAAATAGCTATGGTTCAAAGCCATAAACCTAGGATCATATGTCAGTCATTAGAAAAATCTAGAACAGTGATTAGGTGGTGAATTAATCAAGTAGATATCGAGATATGGACCCTAGGTAGTAGGGCAGTGAACAGTTTATGTAATACAACCAGTCGAGCATCCCCGTGTCCGATTTCACCCACCAAAACACATCGATTTCAACTCAGTCCAACACATATGCAATCTACAGTATATTAGCTACCCAAATATATAATTAGTTCTGAAAATGGAGAACAAAAAGTTCTAAGGGGCATTTCGTCGAACACTTGAAATACCCCTCCGATACTCTTGCGATGCGTACCCCAAATGGATTCGATTTGAACCTAAACTATTCCTAGGGCTAGGGGGACCCTAAATGAATGCATCTATGGAAAGAAAACAGAAATTAGAAAGGTTTAGAGGCTCTTACCAATTGAGAGTTGAAATCTCAATGAAAACTCCTAGATCTAGATCTCCACCAAGCTCTAATGGTCAAATTGCTCCAAATCCTTCCTAACTAGCCAATAAAGACCTTCTCTACACAAGGGGAGTGATTTGCAATTGGTTTGGTTGAATTTGGAGTTGATTTGGTGAAAGGGGGCAAATTTGGGGAAGAACACCAATGTTGGGTTAGGGTTTGCAAATGAAAAGAGACAAGGGGCTAATGTTGTTTTAAATAGGAAGGGGGAGGCTCTATATGGCCAGCCATAGGCTGCCCTATGGTTAGGGTTTGGTGAAAATGGTTAAAAGGCCTTCCTAACATGTAAATTAAGGCCCATTAAGGGAAGGGTCCAAAGTGACTAAAGGTTTTAGCTAACTAATGGGTTCTACATGATATGATAGCTAGATTAGAGCCCAACTTAAGTCATCTGATCTCTGTAACAAGTTTCTTTGGTCATAGCTAACCTCTAATAATGCAGTTCTAAGGTTTCACTAGCAAATGACAAAATCACAATACATCAATTTAAATAATATTAAAATAATTAAAAATTCACCAATTTACCACTAACATGATTTAAATCCATTATTTAATAACTAACATGATCAATTCTACAAAAGTTCAAGATTACCCTTATTTAGAAAAGTGGTAGTTACACACCGAGTATGGATTGATTGCCAACCCACGTTCTGCTCAATAACTGTTTCATTAGCCGAAGCACTTGTATGCTAACAAGGAAGGGATTGGCTCTGATGAGGAAGAATGATGCGCCTATGCTGAGACATCAGAGTGATGTGCCTATGCTGAGACGTCAGAGTGATGCGCCTAGCCGTAGAGTTTAGACTAGTCTTCTTGTAGTAGACTTGTAATTAAAAAGCCATGTAACATATTTTATTATAAATAAAAATCTTTTCTCCATGCACTTTTTATCCTTTACTGTCTTTGAATGATGCGCTCACATTTTGTCATGTGCCTTCGGCACATGATGCTTGTGGCGCATAGAAACTTTGGCCCTCTAATGCGCCTGAATTTTTATGCTTCTACAAGACCCCCTTCAAAGTTTTCAAAACTTTAGACAAATTTTGGAATACATTGAACAAGAAGCATAGGTAATGGAGATTTGGGCGCATGCCCTATTTAGGCACATGGCCATTTCCGTGCATGGTTATTTTGGCGCATGCTTGCTGAATAGATAAGGCTTCGATTTTTGTGTCAGATTAATGATAATCTCTTTGAAGATTTGAAGCCATCTTTTCACACCACTCGAAACGTCAGCTGGTAACGTCACGCCTCATCGAGTTACACGCGACCCAAGTCTATAAATAGGCACTTGGGTGGAAGATAGAGACTCTTCTGCTCTCTTTCTTCTTCTCCTTCCTTAGAGTTTTTCCTTATTTCGAAGAAAAACCCTAGTTTTTGTGCGATGGCTCCCAAAACTCCCCATGGTGCTTACGGGCAAGGGAAAAGGCAAGGACAAGAAGCCTGTCATAGTCAACACTGATGAAATCCAAGCCGTCGACTTGACACACACCGACGTGCGGGGAGAAGTCGTCGGTGAGTGGCTGCTGCTTTAGTTCTTTCTTTCTTTAAAATACACAATCACTTGTGCACGGTTTGAGCGCATGGGTGGGTAACCATCTTGGAACATGCGCCCACCATCCTGCTGAAGCGCATAGGTGTGGCTCATTAAGCTACACCTTGGAGATGCGCCTAGGCATCACTATACTGACGTGCATGGACTTCTGTCTTGTAGATGCGCCGAAGCTTTCATACCAATGCGCATGGACTTCAGTCCTGAAGATGCACTGTGGTAGAACTCAGTCAATGTGCATGGACTTCTATCCTAATAATGTGCCAAGACTTTGATGTGCAAAAGTTTACATGCACCGATGCTAGACTGTGCATAACTTTTGACTCTTTATCCAAAAAAGGGCCAAGTTTTTGCTAACTCTTTTTTCCTTTTTATTTTTTTGCAGTGTCTATGACGTTGCATCTTTTGAACGATGTTCTGTTCGACTACTCCTCTGTCAGATGGGTTTGGACTTCAATGAAGAGGTAGTCAACCTGCTAAGGCTGTGATCATGTTGGACCAACCATTAGAGAGGATGACTCTGATTAGGGATCAGCCCTCTTCTTTCCTTCAAGCCATGATGGAAAGCGGCAGGATCCGTGCTGCCAAGAATGCCACCGAGGCTTACTTGAAGCCACAATTTTTGTTTGGAGATCGACTGGCTTCCTATAAAGCAAAGGTGTTGAAGATCAAAGAGGATTGGTTCTTCAAGACGAAGGGCCTTAATATGTATGTACCAAAGATGGAGCATCAGTTGCCACTAACTACCTTCATTAGCCTACCTTTGAAGAGGAGGATGCAATGGGACCTTACCCCAACTTAGGGAGAGGCAGTTTCGGGGACCTTCAGGATTGAATCCATTTCTGACCAGAAGGATATTTTTTACTTTTGCACGAGGTGGGACATCTTACTCTTTACGAGTTCTGTATCCTGGGAGTATATACAGCGATGTTCCCCCTCAAAACTTTGCTTTTAGTGCCTCAACTTTTGTCAATCGTATGTTGGCAGCCAAGATTTTATATCCGAAAGGAGAATTCCGGGTCGAAGGTTGGTGTCACTATGTGCCAAAGTGGGATGATCTGACACTTTGGATCTTGTCAAAGTACAAGTACGAGTTAAGGGGATCGGTTTGACCTCTGCCATTCGGGCTACCCAGAGTAGCATAGAGATAAACCGGCCTATGTTTTTGGCCCTCATGGAGCTGTACAATTTCCACACCGGGATGTTCTATATGCCCGTAGTAGAACTAGGATTGGCGCTTCACGAGATGTTTGAGATCTCGAAACTCCCTTGGGGGACTGAGCCGTATGAAGGGTATTTTCCAACGAATGAGGAGCTCTCTGCCTTGGAAGAGAAGGATCCAGAAATGATAGCGGTCTTTATATTAAGCCACCATTATCTGTATCAGCAGAAGGATATGATTAAGGCACAACCTCACATGACCGTTTAGAGAGATTATGTGATTTGACGAAGGTTCTCTTCACCAATCCCCAGTGTCTCACGCACGCAAAAATTGTCACCGAAATAAAGAAGCTTGGCGAACATTCCGCGTGAGGACGAAAACAGGGAGCCATCTGATTACATATATAGTTGCTTCTGGCATTGTGTGCACAAAATGTCGTCGAAGGTGCTGCTAGTTGCTTATCTGATGATATGGCTTCGAGATTACGTATTCCTTGGTGGATCAGGCTCTGTGGAGAGGGTGACCAGAAACCTTATTCTGCCTGCTGTAAAATTGGTATTTGGCCGTCCTTTGGCTTTGCTCTCCGCGATGGTGTGTAACCTGATGCGGGGTCTAAGAGAGTTCACGGTGGAGGTCGATCGAACCTGATTTTATTAATTGATCTAACCCTGTCTCGATATAAGGGCTACTTGGACGATTGCTGAGAACTTCTACCATTCTGTTCAAGACTGAAGCCATTTTGCCATAAGTCTGTATTTCATATTCAATATAATTTTTATATTTATTGAGTCTAGGAAAACGATGTACATCGAGTCATACTAGCAATATTGAGTCTAGAAATATGATATACGTCGAGTCGTACTAGCAAATAGGCTATCCCAAAATATTTTTAAAATATCCTATGTTTTGAAAATAGCCCATTTACAAAAAGCTCTTAACTGCTAAAACTTTTCAAAAAGCCAAAACCCAAAATCAGATTCACAAAAATTCCCAAAAATCATACTTTGGACCCCAAGGGAATTCGGCCCGAGTTCGGTCCGAATTCTGCCCGAATTCGTTTGTTGTTGTTTGATTTTTGAACTTGGTCATCCGCAGTTACGGATGCAAGGCCTATCTGTCGAGATTCTCTCATAGAATTCTGTCCGAATTCTGCCTTTGGAAAAACTATAAATAGAGAAGATTTTTTCTCATTTCAACACACATCTCTTCTCTCTTCTCTCTAAGCTTAATACATTTCTTCCAAAGTGTTCTAAAACTTTCATTTTCAAATTCTAAGATAGTTACAATCCTCTAGTCGATTTGCCAGTGCGGTCGGTACAGTCTAGAAGTTTCAGAGAGATTGTAATCAGAGACTTGATAGAAGAAAGATACTTCACAATTGAAGTTGGTCGAGTACTTCTGATCAAAGCTCGCGTTGTAGAAGTTGCAAGGACTTTGTATGAAAAATTGCGATATTTTTTCATAGTGGATTCAACTGGAAGCTAGAGTTCTTCCGACTAGAATAGTCCTCATAAGAGGAAAACCAGTATACATCATCGTGTTTGCGTTTGCTTTCTGATATCTACTTTTCATTTACTTATCTGTGATATATATATATATATATATATATATATATATATATATATATATATATATATATATAGATATATTCTGTGATCTTCTTGCTAACTTTTTAAATAGCTAATTTTTTGCTGCCTACTCTATTCATCCCCCCTCTAGAGTATTGTGCTTTACAATTCGTTCCTACAATTGGTTTCAGAGTGGGTTATACAGGTAAAACGAGGTAACACTGCTATTATATTCTTTATTATTTCAGCTGTTACATAGATCACATTATCACACATGGCAACTGTGAAATTCACAAGTGAAGGCCAAGCCACAAACAGACCCCCACTGTTTGATGGTATAAATTATACATATTGGAAAATACGAATGAGTTTTTTTTGAAATCTCTAGATTTTGACTTATGGTCAATTGTGATTGATGGCTATAAAAAGCCTGTACGTATTCTTGTTGATGGAGAGTTGGTTGAGAAACCCCATGACAAGTATGCTAAAGCTGAAAAGAAACATGCCAGTCTTCACGCACGTGCTATTAATACTTTGTTTTGTGCCTTAGACATGACTGAATTTAATAGGGTGTCTACGTGCACAACATCAAATGAAGTATGGAAACTTCTCAAAGTGACTCACGAAGGCATGATGCAAGTCAAAGAGTCAAAAATCAGCAGACTTACTCAAGAGTATGAAGCGTTCAAGATGAAGCCAAACGAATATGTCACTCAGATGTTTACAAGATTTATGGATATTGTATACCCTCTGTCTTCCTTAGACAAGGAATACAATAACCATGAGAAGATTCACAAACTTCTACGAGCTCTTACGAAGAACTAGATTCCAAAGGCTACGACAATCATTGAAGGAAACGACCTCACCACTATGTCTCTTGAAACACTCATGGGTAAGCTACTCACCCACGAGCTGGAACTTCAAGACTTTGAAGAAGCTGCACCGAAGGAGAAGTCGATCGCTTTCAAAGCTCAACACAGAAGATTTATCGAAGATGATTCCGACGAGAGTGACTCTGACTATGAAGATCAAGCTCTCATAGTAAGAAAGTTCAAGAAGTTTATAAGATTTAATAGAAGAACAAAGGAACACAACAGCAACAACAATAACAATGAAGAAGATCCTATCTGCTACGGTTGCAAGAAGAAAGGACACATCAAGAAGGACTGTCCAATAGCAAATAAGTATGACAGGGTTACCTGAAGAAATCAACATCCAAAAGGTACACCAACACAAGCATATGGCATGAAAGTGAAGACAGCGACTCAGAAGATGAACAATCAGACGACGCTGCAAATGTATGCTTAATGGCATTTGATCAGGTAAATACTCATCCCCCGTTTGATACATATGATGATTTTACCTTTGAGCAATTATGTGAAGCCTTTAGTGACCTCTTAGGTGATTACAGAAAACTGCATAGCAAATATCAAAACTCTCAGAAGGTATTCAAAGAGTACAAAGGTAAAATATGAAGACTTACCGACGTACTTGCTGAGGTTTGAAGTAATGATAATTCTAGTGAGGTAAGTGAGCTTTCTTCTGTTAAGTTATTATTACACGAGACCACATGACTATCCGAAGAGAAAGACAAGACCATTACTCAATTAGAGGAAGACCTACTCAAAGAAAAAAGAGTCTTCAACAAGTACTAATCAGGAATGATGCACCTACTGCTGATTATAATGCACTGTATGACACTTCCAAAAAGTTGGAAATTAGGTTAGAAAAATAGCCTGAGGTTGCTGCTTCATACCCTAACATGTGTCACTTACCGAAACACCGGAACACTGTCAAACCCAACACTGTTAGACCAAACCCAACCAAACCTTTGCCCAAGAAGACTAATAGGCATGCATTCTATTATACTAGAAAACCAAGACCTACCAATTATGCACAACACACTGCATCCAACACTCAACATGCTAGATGTCATTATTATGGCACCATTGGTCATATCTCTTCTGCATGTAGAGTTAGAAAGCTTGTTGATTTAAAGACATGTGCATGGATACCGAAAACTAACATCTCAGGACCCTACAAGAAATGGGTACCAAAAGTTTCATCTGCAAATTCTTTTATAGGTGGAACATCCAACACATGCTAGAAGCAAATGGATCCTCGACAACGGTTGCTCATGGCACATGACCGGTGACGCTTCATTATTTGCAACACTGTCGAAGAAGAAAGAAGGATATGTCTCCTTCGGTAATAATCTTAAAGGATATATAGTAGGTATCGTCAATATTGGTAAGGCTCCCTATCCTGTGATTAAAGATGTCTGTCTAGTATCCGAGTTAAAACATAACCTACTCAATAATAAGCCATTTAGTTGACCATAGTTATGGTATTAACTTTGTCAAAGACAAATGTACTATAGTTGATAGCTCAACTGGTACTACTATCTTTGAAGGTATTAGGGAAGACAATATAGATGTTTTCTATCTATTGGAAGAGGCTAACAAAGCAGGTAGATACTTAATCGTCAAGAATGATGAGAGTCAACTATAGCATATGAGACTCAGTCATGCAAACATGGACACAATTTCAAAACTATCCACAAAGAAATTGGTACGAGGCTTACCAGACATCTCTTTCAAGAAGGATACGGTATGTAGTGAATAAAAAAAAAACAAAGCTGCCGATCCACTTTTTCTCGTGATAGTACTTAAGTTAGTCGTACTATTGCGAGCCTGCGAGTAGGAAAATGCTCATTCACAATTAGGACTAATTTAATTTCAGGAGAAGGACTAGGAATAGGAAACCCTTATTCAACTTACAGTTTGGGTAGTTAAGGTTACTATATACGCCACATGATTTATGTAGAAATTTATTGAATTTTAAACCCTATTATATAACTTAGGGATCCTCCTAGAAGGATATTGGTTTTATTTAATACGAGGGTATGACCCAAGGTGGGTAGACTCTTCGTTTGGGCCTCCCTCATTCCTAATCATTGTGCAATTTTATTTTCTCCCCTCTAACCACCATCGTCATATCATAAAAGTTATCTTGCCCATTTATTTCCTATTATCCGTAGTAATCTATCTTTCTAAGAAACATTGTTTTAATTCCACCCATTGTGTTTGAGCCTAACATGATCGTAACATATCCATATGTTTATTTCGTGCTAGATTTGTTGAAATTTAAGATACGCATGTGTTTCCTTCGATTCTTGAATACTAGAGAAATAAAAATTGGAAACTTTTGTTCTCTTTTGTTCAACC
Source organism: Iris pallida (assembly GCA_029216955.1). Taxonomy (NCBI): domain Eukaryota; kingdom Viridiplantae; phylum Streptophyta; class Magnoliopsida; order Asparagales; family Iridaceae; genus Iris; species Iris pallida. The sequence continues at coordinate 15,535,148 of JANAVB010023995.1, forward strand.
ACCTTCATAATCGATCGTTTGGTCTTCAACATTGGTATCTAAGTGATCATTTTATTTAAAATTGATATTTTCTTCAAGGACAGATACTTACACCTTTCTATCATGATCAATTTGTTAGAATTCTAGAAGCTTCTTTGAAAATTTATGAATATAGTTGGAATAATTTTCGATGACTCATAATGGCAAGACAACAGTGCACTGTCGCCATTTATTTGAATTATGGAGACTACGGGTTCACTGCAGCCAGCAGCGCACTCGTGAGGCATGACCCCCCGAGTTGAAGTAATTTCAAATAAGTATGGGTGATCGAGCATTATTAAAACTATGTCTTGGTTGTCCTATTTCATCCTTGAGTTGTTATGTCAAGATTAAATAGAGTTGATAGGGTATTCGTTACCGTATCATTACTTGAGTTGTGGAACCAAGAGTTTATTACAGCTAGCTGTACACTAGCAAGGCATAAATTTTTGTTAAAGTAACTTCGGATATGGGTACGAGTTTCGAATACCATAGAGGCTATATCTTTTACTGGCATATGACTATTAAGTTTTCAAATTAACTTGTACCTTATTCCTAGTTACCATCTTCTCAATAAACTGGTTGTTCTTCCTCCTTCCTTCTCCTTCTATTTTTTTGAATCGTCATTTTTAAACCTATTTTGATTTCCTTCCCCTAGATTCCTAAAATGTAGCTAGATTTTGGGTTCTAAAACACGTCCCTAAATGATTATGGATAAATATTTAAGCGTAATGAAACGATTTTGTTTTGATTATCCTTAAATAATTTCGATCACGACTAGACTACTTTTATACTTTGATTATGCCAATTCGCAAGTTTTCTTAAATTTTGATTCTATAACCATGCCTAAATAAATTTTGCTTAACTAGTTAATCATGCCTATAGTACGACTCAATTATCGCTAATATCTAAATTTCTACTATGATCATGACTATCTTCAACATGTTCATACTCGTGCCAAATATTTTGAATTTCGATCATGCTAGAATGACTCGCATGATTAACTGTGATCGTGACTGTATCTTACTTGAATCTAAATGATTTAACCATGTTTTAACCTTGACTAGATTTTGATAGTGACCGCGCCTATATAATTCCAACAATAGTTAGTCGTACATGATGACTTTCTTGTTTAGTCCTTTTGATTATACTTTAATCCTGCCACGTAACATCTTTTCTTGGGGTTCGACCTTATCCACGATCTAACTCATTTTGATCATTGATCCTATCACTACTTGATTATATTCTCACTCATGACTAATCGTGTTTTTCAAAATTTCGAGGAAGAAATTTCTAAGATGGGTAGAGTCTTCCACTGATGAATTATCCTTAAGGTTATTATTAGTTTTATGCAAGGACCCAAGACTATAGCCTAAGGTCCCAACATAAAGCCACCTATATCTACTTATTCTATTTTTCACCATAACTGATAAATGATATTAATAAAGACTTTTCTTTTCTTTTAATTTTTAATTTTAATTTATCAAAATTTTTTACTAACTTTTCTCACCAATCAATCTAGTTTCTTTATCCTAGTAAACCCTTAAATTCGAGGACGAATTTATTTCTAAGGTGGGTAGATTTATAAGCCCACTTTCCGACTTTTTATTTTTTATTATTTTTATTTGATTACGATTTATTTTTATGGTCATTAGGAGACGTACCTAAGCTCATAAGGAATCTATAATCATATTATGGTCATTTGGACCTTAGTAAGCATTGTTTAGCTATTTTATAGCTTACTATAATTTTTAGATATTTTAGATAATTTTTAGATAATTATTTTATTTACTTTTATATAGTTTAAAGGCTTCAAATATTTATTATGAGGCCATCTAAGGATAATTTAAGGTAAAGTATTTTTAATTATATTTTAGAAGGTTAAATATTTTTTTTTATAATTTTTATAATTTTTTTGGAATTTTTTTGATAATTTTAATATTGGAAAACCTATTTTCTAGCACCTCTAGAATTTATTGTGCTAGCATATGAGCAAATATTGGCCCCAAATATTTTTCTAGGATTCATTATACTATTTTATATTTTATACAAATTTTTCATAATTTTTGAGAATTTTTAAGTATTTATTTATTAAGGTTTATATATTTTTAAAGGCTTCCAATATTTATTATGAGGCCATTTAGGACTAATATGAGGTAAAGTATTTTTATTTATATTCTAGAAGGTTAAATATGTTTTCTATAATTTTCTATAATTTTTTTAGGAATTTTTAGGATTTTATTTGAGTTTATTTGGACTTAAAATAATTTTTAAATAATTTTTTGAATTAAATAAATAATTATCCAGTCATTCACCGGGGGGCCCACCTGTCGGCGCCAACTGCTACAGTAATCGCCTCTTTCTCTCTCCTATATATATATCTTAAAGTATTTCGTAAACCCTAATATTCACTTGGCCGTTTTGAGAGAGTTGCTCTTTGGAGACCTCGACTTCACGGAGTGATTGCCCTCAACCCCGACGTGATTTCAGTGTGCCGTTTTTTTTTTTTGGATTCATCTCGAGGTAAACTTTTCGAATATTTAATTTATTTTTGTATAGTTTTTCCTAAATTTCTGGAGAATTCGTAGAGTGTCGGTTGTGCGAAACTTGACACGTTTTGGTGTTTTCGAGATTCCGGGAGGACCGGAAATCGAAATCATGAACCGTTTGAAGTTTCAGAAAGCTAACACAGAGATCTACGACATATATTTTTCTCAAAAATTAATTCTTTCATCTAGTATTTTAGATATTCTATTGAACTTAGAATTGATCGGTGAATCACCGTTTTGGTCACGATTAGCCATAACGGCGATGTCTTTTGACCAAAACGTGAATTTGTGGCACGGTTGATTCCAGCACACTTGTGGCACTGAAATCTACCAAGGTGCATTTTCAAAATCTAGAGTTCATGACCTTTGACTAGATAGTCAACGGCACGCCTCGATTTGCGTGCCATGGTTTCCAAAATTGGAAACATGACTTTTTATGGCCAAACTTCTATGTTTAGATTATATTCGGATTATTATTAGGTTAAATTAGGTTTTTAAGTAATTTATTCTAGAATTAACTATTATTAGATTAGTCAACCCATTAGCTACTTATTCCATGAATTTAGAACTAGAACCTTAGAATTGACTTGTAGTTTTCGTGCATGGTTTGTGGTACGTTGTATGTTATAGGTTGACAGCTTCTAGATTGGCAATCCCCTCATCCTCGACTTGTGACTACGGTTTGTGCAGGGATTCAGGCAAGTGCACTTTCTGATTGCTTTTCGATTCATAGTAGCTTATACATTTCATGTTTATACATATGTCTTGCTGCTTGTTGACACGCTCGTCACACGGAAATTAGTATCATGGATCTCTACTTACTATATTTCGTGATTATCATGTTTTCATGTTTTGTGACTTGTTCGAGTCCATGAGTACTAGTCAGGAGGGAAAATATCTTAGTAGACGTGTGAACTACCCCTTACCCATCCCCCGTGTCTTTCGTGGAGAATAGCAGTCGCACATCTCACGTGCAGGGTGCCTAATTTACCCCTAGCCGTTCACATGTCGAAACTGGTATTTCAAAACACATAGATAGTTGTTTTTTTTTACTTATTTTTCCTTGTTTCCTCCACCACTTGCCATGTCACCTTATTTACATGTTTTTCTCCAGTGGATACATCCTGTTGTAGAATACTTGTTTCATTCTAGACATGCCATGATTTAGTTCGATATCTAGTTTTTTATATATGCTATTTTCATGTCTTGCAAATTCTATTATGTTTTCGGATAGCCTTCGGTTTGTGTGCTTGTTCCATTCCTGACTGGAAACTAACATTTTTTCGATTTAGCTGTGGCTTCACTTAGCATGGGGAGATACTGTGTACTTGCAAGCAGAAACCTAAAAATTAGATAGAAGTGGTATCATTTTCATTAATTGTAAGAACCTTGTATTTTCTTTAAATATAAATGTTGTAAAAGTTGTAATCAATTTAGAAATGTGAATGAGCAATAAATTTTATATTTTATGATTTTGAGCATCTTGGCCGTGACAACGTTCTACCGCCGACTCTATGGCGTAGGCTGGCTTGGACACGTCTCATATCCAAAAAACGGGTACGGGTCATGACAAAGATGATGAGGGAATGCCCTAGAGCTGCTGCGCTCTAGAGACATATGATGATTAAAGGGGATGAATTCGGTTATCGAATTCATAAATTTTCTTGCTGGTGAGATGGAAGTACACGTCAAAGGGTTTCAAGCATAGCACTTCTTTAGGAACTTGCCATTGATTGGCATCATGTACAAGTCCCAGTTGGGTTTTACGAGTCGATAGACACCGTTAGAGTACACCGTCTCTATGATAAAGGAGCCTTCCCACCTGGGTTCAAACTTCCTTAAGTTTTGTGAGTCATCACCATTGGTCTTCTGACTGACAGGATGAGGTCACCCACTTGGAAAGTCTTTTATTTGACTTTCTTGTTGAAAGCCTGGGAAGTGCGAGCTTCGTAGAGTTTGATGTGCTGTTGAGCCAAGAGACATTTTTCATCCAGCACTTGTAACTCTTGCAACCGGCGACCATGATTGTCTTCCTCTGTCAGCTGGTTCGTGATGGCCACTCGTAGCGAGGGAATCTGGATTTTGAGAGGAAGTACAACTTCGCTCCCGTATACCATGGAGAATAGTGTGTTGCCTGTCGGAGTCTGTACCGTTGTGCGATAGGCCTAAAGGCATTTGCCTAACTTCTGGTCCTGGTCGCGCTTGTTAGACGACACGTCTTTCTTGAGTAGTCTGACGATGGTTTTGTTGAACGCTTCTGCCAACCTGTTCGCTGTCGGATTATAAGTAGTCGATGCCACGTTCTGAATGAGATTATTATCATAGAACCTGCTGAATGCATGGCTTATGAATTGTGGACCATTATCGTGGATGATCCTCTAGGGTATCCCAAAACGATAGATGATGTAATGTTTGATGAAGCTGATCACCTTTGAGCTCTTCACCTCTAACAGAGGTACAACTTTTGCCCACTTAGAGAAGTAGTCGGTGATAGCCAAGATAAAACGATGCCCACTGGATGACGGAGGGGTACTCGGTCCAACAATGTCCATACCCCAGGCGTCAAATGTCCAGGAGGCAACCGTAGGGTATAGAAACTCCGAGGGTCGGTGGATGAAGTCAGCATGCAACTGACAGACATGACACTTTTTGGCGTACTCAATAGCGTTTGCCATCATAGTAGGCCAGTAATAGCCCATATGTCGGAGTCGATCCTGTAGCTGAGGACCGGGTTGATGAGCTCCGCAGGTACAGTCATGGGCCTCCCGAAGGGCTTCGGTCGCCTCCTTATTTGATAAATATCGAAGAAGAAGCCCATTGTAAGAAGGACGATACAACATTTTGGTAGTTGTATCGTAATAGAATTAGAGTAAGCGCCTTTTGACATACACAACTTCCTTCGGGTTATCTGGGAGGATCTCATAGGCTGCGAAGTCTATGAACGGAAATTGCCAATCTCTGATATTGATGCCGGCGTCTGCTGGCATGGCATGGTCCAGACACATGCACAAATTGTTTTTGGGGCACACCAAATCCCGGCCAGTTATCGTAACAAAGTGTTGAGTCTCGAGAGGTGCTGCCAAGGAGGCGGCAAGGCCAACCAGAGTATCAGCCTCCAGATTTTGTATCCAAGGTACATGTTCTATGAAGAACTCGGTGAAGGTTGAGATGATTTCCAAGGCTGCTTTATGATAGGGAATCAGGCCTTCGTGGAGGACTTCGTATTGTCCTCGGACCTGGTTGATGATGAGTTTTAAATCTCCATAGGACTCGAGGCATTCAACCCCAGTTGTCTTGCCAACTGGAGTCCCATAATGAGGGTATTATATTCTGTCACATTGTTGGAGCACGACTTTATGAGGGAATAGGCACGCTAGATGACTAGGTTGTCTGGAGAGACCAAGACTACCCCCACTCCTGCGATGATCTGACCCTTGGGGCCTGTTCTTGAAGCGCCGTCGAAGAACATCCGCCAGACGGAGTTCTCTTCGGCAACGTTAGACTCTAGCACCTCATCCATAATATCCTCATAGAGTTTGGATGACTCTAGGGTCGGATGTGCGACTAAGAAGTCGGCCAACGCTTGGCCCTTGATAGCTTTTTGTGGGACGAATACCATATCGTATGGTGTCAATAGTATTGCCCATGTAGCTAATCGAGAGTTTAGCGCTACAGGCTTCATTATGAGGACCCTGAGTGGATTGACTCGGGAGATGACATGGATCGTCTGACCCGAGATGTAATGGTGTCATCATTACAGTCTTCGAGTGGCATGTTGCTGACTTTTGACATTCAGCATTAAATGCTCTGATGGGTGACGAGCATATGTAGGCACATTGGTTTGTAGGGTGCATGCACTCCTTCGCGCATCAGTTGCAAGGCACATATATCTGGGGAGCGCATTTGTCCGAGAGGCGCATCAGCTGTAGGGCACATCTCATTCGGTCAGCTTTTTTAAGCGTTTCGAGGCTCATTTAAATGACTTTGACGTAGCTAAATTTGAGATGGCAGATTCACTGTCATTAATGCTAGGTTCATCACATTAATTTCTGGGAGAGGTGCTGCTTGGCGCATGGGTTTAGCTGCCCTGGCCTATAAATAGCAGAGAAGTTTGCTCTTTATTTCGCACAACTTCCCTTTGAGAATGAACTCGACCGATCCTCCTCCTTGGCGAGTTGTTGTACTGCGGGTTGTGGATCTCCTCATTCAAAGAAGCTTTGATTTTGATGACGAACTCCTTCAGAAGACTGAGATACGCCGAGTAATTTGTGGACAGAGCAGTTCATGCTTAAGTACCTTACTGGCAGCGTTCTTCTATGAGATGACATCGAGTGCCTGTTGCATGCAAAGTTTGGGGTCGTCATGCCCCCACTTTCGTTATGATGGAAGAGCCACCGGGTTTGGATTGATTGCCAACTCACATTGTACCCAATAACTACTTTATTAGCCGAAGCACTTGTACGTTAACGAGTAAGTGATTCGCTCTGATGAGGAAGAATGATGCGCCTATACTGAGACATCAGAGTGATGCGCCTATGCTGAGATGTTAGAGTGATGCGCCTAGCCATATAGTTTAGACTATGCTTCTTGTAGTAAACTTGTAATGAAAAAGCCATGTAACATATTTTTTTATAAATAAAAATCTCTTCTCCATGCACTTTTATCTTTTACTATCTTTGAATGATGCGCTGACATTTTGTCCTGTGTCTTCGGCGCATGATGCTTGTGGTGCATAGAAACTTTGGCCCTCTAATGCGCCTGATTTCCATGCTTCTACAGCAGGATGTTGAGTTTATGCATTGCAACCTGCGAGTCTAATCCCGACATATCTTCATAGCTCCAAGCGAAGACGTTGATATAATCCTAGATAAGCTGTACCAAGGATTCACGGTCTTCTTCCGATAGGCTTTTGCTAATGAAGATGGTTTTGAGCAAGGATTCTTTCTCTAGATAAATTTAAACAACCTCATCTTCGGTGGGAGGCTCCCGTTGCTCGAAGCGTAATTCCCATTGAGATCCTGGACGTTGAGCCCAAGGTATTAATCTAATTGTATATAATTTGTGAATTAATCTAAGTTCTTTATTGTAATGACCATTTTGGATAAACTTCGAAAGGGCCCTTCTGTCAAATAGGTGTAAATAGCCTTAACCGACAATGTATTTAAGCGTATTCGAACCACTGCTAGTTGGGATCCATTCACTACAGCTACCCCGAAATAATCAATACTTTATCGAATAATGATTAACTAAGTTATGTTACAAATATTTATCATTGAACTCAAAAGGATCTGATTATTGACTTACAAAGTTTGAGCTACAATCCTATGTACAAATATTGGATTTTAACACAATTTTGATTCTGGTTCAAAGGAACCGTCCTCGGACAGAGTTTGAACCGAACTCGGGCCGAACTCGGTTGTACATATAATACTTGTCAAACCCTTCGTTCTTCCTCCCTACGAACAACAACCTCCTCCACCTCCTCTTTGTTTTTCCTCTCTCCAAACCCTAGTTTCTAAACCGTAAGTTGGAGATTTGTCATCCCCAAGCCTCCCAAGACCCCAAAACTTGGATTTTAGGCTTTCTTGGAGTTCTCTTCCATCTCCTAAGTATAAATCTCTATTCTTCTCTAATTGTTTCATGGCTACTAGATTTCCGAAGAAAAAGAGAAAAGTTGATGAAGCTTCTTCATCAAATCCTCCCTAAGAAGAAAATTCTCATTCTCTGTTTAGTCCATCCATGCCCGATGATGGTGATTTTGGTGGATTTTTATTCCCATCACTTGACAAATCAATTGCTTGGTTTGACACTTTCTATAAAAAAAATGTTTATTCAGGGTCACTAGTTAATTTCACTATCTTTCCAACATACCTGAACAATTTTAGGGTTTTAGTCTTAGAAGATATTGTTAAGACACGACATCGTATCTATGTCAATATGATACTTATGTTTTATTGCAACTTATCTTTCACATATGATATTATACGGTCTAGAATCAGTAGTATTGACATTAAATTTGATGATAAAGACCTAACTGAAATACTTGATATGCCAAATGAAGGTGAAGCATTGGTCGACATTACCAAATTCAAATTTTAAAATAACATGACTCTTGATTTGTTTAGAGACTCGATGTGTGAGTCTAACCCTCGGCCTCATGGTCGTCTCTGTCCTAAATATTCGAACAATTGAATTTATGAACTACATCGTTTGGTTTTCTCTGTTATCCTTCCTAAGACCATTATTAAGAGCATGATTCGTTGCACAAGAACAAAAGAAACTTACTTTATGCGATGTTCTTGCTTACCATCTTTGATCATTTTGACATTTCCATGGACAACTGTCCATTATCAACTGAGCCAACCTACCTTAGCATGGCTCGTGGGATTGTACCTACCATTCCACCTACTGTTGCTCCTTCTACTGATGATGACTTACCTCATGGTCATCATGATGCAACTCCAGCACCACCTCCTCCACTTGTTACTCTTGAGTCTATCCAGGCTATGCTCCAGGATCATTTCCAACCAGAAGACGATAGTTATCATGCTTGGGACTATCGTACTACTCTTCAGGCTCATGCCATATCCAACACTCTGTCGGATATTATAGCCTCTATCACCACCCAGCCGACCCTTTTCCAGTGGTTCGTGGTCCTTCACGACATAGTTCTTGTAGTGCCCCGACCTGCATGATACATTATGATGGCTACTTGGTTCGATGAAGCCTTGTTGGACTTGGGATTATACGAAGGATTGCTCGGAAGGCTATGCGATCATGGCAGAAATCGTCTTATAAATGTGAGTAGTATTGAACCCTTCGAAGATCCTTTAGCTTCACGCTTAATAAAAGGACAGTATGCTATGTTTACTCGTTGAGTTGCTAAATAACACCTTGCATGAAAGTCGGGAAGATAAATAATCACGTGACCCATAAATTGTTGTTGCTCAATGATGGATTGTATGCTTGCGTGCTTTGCAATGAAATACGTGACAGGTCCCAACTACTTGGGCGGTAAGTATATCGAGCCTTAGCTCGATGAATAGATGGTAACATAGATAATAAGACCCAAGAACTGGGCTATGAGTATGCTTGAATTAACAGATAATAAGACCCAAGAACTAGGGAGTAAGTATGCTTGATTTAAGTTCGAATGAACGTATGGTAATACATATGCTAAGTCCCAAGAATTGGGCGGTGAGTGATGGAACTGGAGATTCCCAGGACCCTTACTTTGGTGTACGTATTGATCGATAGAAAGTTAAACAGATTTAATACGTGTTCTAACCCTTCATAGGTAGAAACTAGGGTTCACGAATTATACCTGCGGCGGAAAGAAGATAAGTAATTTCTGGCAATCTCGAGCGGACGATCCCAAGATCTTCTGTACGTACTCCTTCCTCGAGTTGGACGTCGTGTGGGCGACGATCTCCTAACCTTTTCTTCTCATTGGCAGCCCTCTCTTTCTCTCTTTACATGAATCACGAATTTAGAGAAAGCTTCAGATTTTTTATCAGTAATTTGGCGGCCAGAGAATAGAGGATATATATAGGCTACGGTAGGGACCATGAGGAGAAATTAGGATTAGGCCTCCTAACGGATCTGGATATCCCGTGTTCAGCCCGAACACACAATCCAGGCCCATTAACAATAGCTCGGTCCACTAATGAGCTATTGTTTCACTACCTCTCTAATCCCAAATTATGTTTGTGGGCTCCTTTTATATATGCTCGTTTGGCTCCCCATGTTAAGATATCGTATGTCTGTCGATCAAATTAAGTTACTGACAACTATATTGATTCGACATCTTTTATCCTTAAGTAGTACCGCTCAACTTTATTTGTCATATCGGATATAATCCACCTGCAGGGTTTACATGACAATCCTTATGAGCTCCTTAAGGGGACATCATCAACCCGATGTATCGGGACATGGATTCCATTTATAATCAACAGCCCATCATACATATAATGTTATTACCCAATTCATAGAGGTTGTTGATCTATAATGAATCTTACTCTTTCACGAGTCAAAGTAATGCACACTGCATATGCATGTCTGTTATTATATCCGGATTAAGAGCACAAGTATCCATAATTAATAACAGAGGTGTTTGTTCTCTTATGTAGTCAGTACAAAGAGAACAACCTCATGTGGTCATGTTCAATACACACAAAGTGTACTAGTGTAAACCTATAGTCAAGATAGACTAATACCATATTACACTATAACCTTTCTAATAGATTGTCCAAGTCCATCTAGGTTGTGAAATATTTATATACTCCATAGGGAACTGATAATATAATCTTCTGTGTGACACCACACACCATATTATCTACAATATAGAATATCAGACATTTGCATTAACACTTGCAACAAATACAATATGCAAACATTTGCCCATATGATTCTCATTCAAAATTTAAGGAAATAAGGTTACTACAAAAGTGATGCTTTTAGTATATAACCCTAACAATCTCCCACTTATACTCAAAGCATTATTTTTTCAGTATAGTATTACAAATCTCCCACTTATACTTAAAGCCATGCTGCTACACATCTGACTCCCATTCCCTCAACATGACTATCAAAAGCCTTAGCTGGTAAGCTCTTTGTAAAGGGATCAGCTAGGTTGCTGGCTGATGCTATCTTGATCACAGCAACTTTTTCTTTCTTTACGAAATCTCGTATCAGGTGGTACTTGCGCTCAATGTGTTTACTTGTCTAATGGGTTCGTGGTTCCTTCGAGTTTGCAACTGCACCACTATTATCATAATAAAGTGTAATAGACTTAGGCAAACTAGGTACCATATCCAAGTCCAACATAAAGTTTCTGAGCAAAACTGCTTCTTTGGCTGCCTCAGAGGCTGCCACATACTCGGCTCCCATGGTGGAATCAGCAATACATTTTTGCTTGATACTCCTCTACACAATGGCTCCACCTCCCAAAGTAAACACATAACCTGAGGTAGATTTCCTGGATTCCCTATCTGACTGAAAATCTGAGTCTGTATACCCCAAGGGAACTAAACTATCTGCTTGGTAAACTAGCATATACTCTTTAGTCCTTTTCAGGTGCTTCAAAATATGCTTTACGGCAGTCCAGTGCTCTTGTCCTGGGTTAGACTGATATCTGCTGACCATGCCTACGGCAAAGCAGATGTCTGGTCTCGTACATAGCATTGCATACATTAAGCTTCCTACTGCTGAAGCATAAGGAACTGCCTTCATGTTCTCTATCTCCTTAGGTATCCTCGGACACTGCTCCTTTGATAGAGCAATTCCATGTCTAAAAGGTACGAAATATTTCTTAGAATTTTGCATACTAAAACGAGTTAGTACAATATCGATATAGGAAGCTTGGGATAAGTCCAACATTATTTTCTTGCGATCTCGTAGAACTTTGATCCCAAGGATGTGACCTACTTCTCCCAATTCCTTCATATCAAATTGTTTGGATAACCATACCCTTACATCAGATAACACCTTCACATTGTTTCCAATGAGCAAGATGTCATCCACATAAAGTACTAGGAACACCACCACGTTTCTGTCACACTTTTTGTATACACATGATTCATCCTGACATTGATCAAATCCATAGGATTTTTTCACCTGATCAAAACATATGTTCCAAGATCTGGAAGCTTGCTTAAGTCCATAAATGGACTTCTTGAGCTTACAAACAAGATGCTTTTGGCCCTTTTCAATGAACCCATCTGGTTGCTTCATATATATGTCTTCATCAAGACTTCCATTAATGAAAGCTATCTTGACATCCATTTGCCAAATCTCATAATCGAGACGAGCTGCAATAGATAAAAGAATCCGGATAGACTTAAGCATGGCTACTGGAGAAAAGGTTTCCTCATAATCGATACCTTCACTTTGAGTAAAACCTTTTGCTACAAGCCGAGATTTAAAGGTTTCAACCTTACCGTTTGATCCTCTTTTTCTCTTATAGACCCACTTGCATCCAATGGCTTTTACACCAACGGGTGGTTCTACAAGCTTCTAGACATGATTAGAATCCATAGATTCTATTTCAGATATCATTGCTTTTTGCCAAGACTTTGCATCTTTATCTTGGAGTGCTTCATTGTAGGTACAAGGATCATAATCTTGTTCCTCAGGGACGAAGTCTGACGACTCTCCCAAGAACATATATCTATCAGGTTGTATCACAACCCTCCCACTACGACGAGGCACTATCGGTTGTGGTGTAACATTTGTGACACATTGTGCAGTTATTTGTGGTTCATCCTCTTGTACTGTTGGTACTGAAGTACTTCGTGTCTCACCTCTCAGTTCTTCTAGAACAACTTTACTTGTGGGTTTATGGTTCATCACATAGTCTTCCTCTAAGAATCGGGCATTGGTGCTAACAATGACCTTCTGATCCTTAGGACTATAAAATAAACCTCCTTTCGTTCCTCTTGGATAGCCTATAAACAAGCGCACTTCTGTACGAGATTCCAACTTATCTGCTTTCCCATTCAGCACATGTGCTGGACTACCCCAAATGCGAACATGTTTCAGACTAGGCTTACGCCCAATCCACAGCTCTGTGGGAGTAAGAGGTACTGACTTAGAAGGAACCAAGTTCAAAATATAAGCTGTAGTCTCTAAGGCATATCCCCAAAACAAATCTGGTAAATCTGAATAACTCATCATTGATCTAACCATCTTCATAAGAGTTCTATTCCTTCTTTCGGTTACACCATTCTGCTGGGGCGTTCCAGGTACAGTCAATTGGGATGCAATCCCAGCCTCTGATAAATAATTCCTAAACTCTCCAAAGAGGTACTCGCCACCACGATCTGATCGTAATGACTTGATACATTTTCCATGATGTTTCTCCGTTTCAGCCTTGTACTCTTTGAATTTCTCAAAGCACTCAGACTTACGGCGCATCAAATAAATGTATCCATACCTTAAATAAGCGTCAATAAATATGACAAAATATTCAAAGCCACCTCTAGCTTGGATAGTCATGGGTCCACACAAATCAGAATGAATCAATTCCAACACATCTTTGGCCCTATACCCCTTTACCGTAAAAGGCCTTTTGGTCATTTTACCTTCCAAGCAGGATTCATAGACTGGTAGTGCCTCCACTTCCAATGAACTCAAAGGTCCATCTTCAACCATTCTTTGAATCCTTCTTAGGTTAATATGCCCCAATCGCAAGTGCCAAAGATATGTCTGGTTCATACAAGAAGGTTCTTTTCTCTTATTTAAGTTAGATGACATATTATTCATTTCCATAAGTTACATTGTGGGCGAAATTGGATTAATGACATACATATTATCAACCAATGCACCAGAACAGATAAAATGTTTATTCTTTCTAATAACAATATTGTCATTAAAATAAACTGAATATCCATCATTAACTAACATAGAAACAGAAACTAAATTCCTTCTAAGTGAAGGTGCATAAAGACAATCTCTCAATGTCAAAGACTTATTTCTACCAAAAGATAAAGTAACATCTCCTAATGCAACGATCAATACTTTTGTAGCATCACCCATGAACAAGTATATCTCTCCATCACTGAGCCGTCTGGTTTCCTGGAACCCCTGCAATGTATTGCAGATATGATTAGTGGCTCCTGTATCTTCACACCAGGTGCCGGTAGATAACACAGCTAAACATGTTTCAACTACTAGTAAATGAGATATACCTTCTTTGTTCCCTTGTTTGAGAAGTGGACAATCAGTCTTCCAATGTCCTAACCCTTTGCAATTGAAACATTTGCCTTTCGACTTTTTCATCGCGCCTTGAGGTTCCATGCCCTTCTTTGCTGAGTTTGCCTGTTTCTGAATGTTATTCTTCTTCTTACCGCCTTTTGGCTTAGAAGTAGAAGCCTTTTTAGAAACAAAAACATGACCACTCTGCCTAAAGAGAGATTCAGCATACTGTAGCTCTTTTGCAAGTTCTGCCAAACTATACAACCTTTTGTTTATGTTGTAATTAAGGCAGAAATTATCAAAACTTTTAGATAGAGTCCCGAGAATGATATCAACCTGGAATTCCCCATCGATTTCAGCTCCAAGGATCTCCATCTCATTCAGATGACTCATTATCTTGAGAACATGATACCTTACTGGTGTACCCTCAGCCATTTTGTATTCATCAAATATTTTATAGCAAATTGCCTAGCTGCTCTACTCTGATGTCCGAAGAGTTCCTTGACATAGATGCCATAATATAACACCGTGCCATCTCATCTGCCTGATACTGATGTTGCAGTACATTTGACATAGATGCCAGAATATAACACTGTGCCATCTCATCTGCCTTTTTTCACTTCTTATAAGCCTCTTTGACCACTTCATCAGAGTTAGAATCAGGCTTAGGTGGGCATTCCTCAACAAGTACATATTTGTACTCCTCAGCAGTTAGAACAATGTTCAAATTACGTTTTCACTCAATATAATTAGGTCCAGTAAGTTTGTTTTCTTTAAGAATTACCATAAGTGGACTGAAAGAACCCATTTTTGAAATCCTGAGAATCACATAAATAAAATTATGTAGGGCAAAAAAAACTTTTTGAATTAATTAAATATTGATTCCCTCAAAACAATAATAAGAAATTCACCAACACCTTGAACACCATGAATTTAGCATGCCACGATAGTGTGGACGTTTACAAATTCAACTTTGTTCAAGTAGGTTTTTCTTATTAATTTTACTATCATGTCAACATAACTTTATGACAAATAAAATTAATATATTGGTCTTGTTCTGGTCATACAAATAATAGCAGTGACTCCGATGGGGAGGATACCATTATTTGTATCTAAGTGTATACCATTACTTAATACTAAGTCCATTACCTTGTAATGAGTTCCTTCAGATGGAGAAGTGAACACATACTAGGTATCTTTCTACAATTATCCTTAAGAAAGTTTGTACTGGTGATCCATAATTATACTCATCCGATATGGAGGAAGGCACTAAAGCCAACGCGCAAGTATAATTACATCACCTATAAACCAGTAATGGAGACTATAAGATTTATACTAAATAAATATACTCTCCCACTTAGTTATTTCACAATGAGGATTTTTCTACTAGTTGATATTATGTCCATGTTTTTCATTATTAATGTAGGCTTAGTTTTTAAAAAAAAACATCCACACAATAATAAACATGCATAATCAGAAAAAGCAAAATGACAACAAATAAGAGAAAAATATCCAACTATTATGGTCAACTTTCCTGCTCCGTCCTCAAATATCCGAATCCAAAATCTGGTGATGCGCAGATCTATTCGAGGTATGACCTGCCCGGTCAGGTCGCGGGGATTGGGGCAGTGCCCCAATTTTTTTTTTTAGGTTTTGGCTGTCGATTTCTTCATCGAAAATTATCTATCTGCCTCTGGACTGCTTAAAACCAGCATCTCGTCCAGCGTCAGAAATAGCCACCACCGCAACCACGATTGCTAAAAAATAATTAAAATTACATCAATCCTATGCCTCCCGAAGGAGTTCATACATAATCTAGATTGAAAATTAAAATAATAAGCACGATCAACCCTCGTAATTTTAATTACATCCCAAGCAACAATAACATCCACGATATGTCCATAGTTTAAACAATACAATCAAAAACATGCATTGGACCATAATAGTTGGATCTAAGATGCCTGCAAAATTGAGTTAGAACAAATCTACATCTACCAACTATTACACAACACAGGTTTTATTGGACAACATGGACGTATCAATCAATCTGCAGATTCAAAGTAGCTCTGATACCAATTGATGGAACTGGAGATTCCGAGGACCCTTACTTTGGTGTGCGTATTGATAGATAGAAAGTTAAACAGATTTAATACGTGTTCTAACCCTTCATAGGCGGAAACTAGGGTTCACGAATTATACCTACGGCGGAAAGAAGACACGTAATTCCTGGCAATCTCGAGCGGACGATCCCAAGATCTTTTGCACGTATTCCTTCCTCGAGTTGGACGTCGTGTGGGCGACAATCTTCCAACCTTTTCTTCTCCTTGGCAGCCCTCTCTTTCTCTCCTTACGTGAATCACGAATTTAGAGAAAGCTTCAAATTTTTTATCAGTAATTTGGCGGCCAGAGAATAGAGGATATATATAGGCTACGACAGGGACCATGAGGAGAAATTAGGGTTAGGCCTCCTAACGGATCTGGATATCCCGTGTTCAGCCCGAACACACAATTCAGGCCCATTAACAATAGCTCGGTCCACTAATGAGCTATTGTTGCACTACCTCCCTAATCCCAAATTATGTTTGTGGACTCATTTTATTATATGCTCGTTTGGCTCCCCATGTTAAGATATCGTATGTCCGTCGATCAAATTAAGTTACTGACAACTATATTTATTCGACATATTTTATCCTTAAGTAGTACCGCTCAACTTTATTTGTCATGTCGGATATAATCCACATGCAGGGTTTACATAACAATCCTTATGAGCTCCTTAAGGGGACATCATCAACCTGATGTATCGGGACATGGATTCCATTTATAATCAACAGCCCATCACACATACAATGTTATTACCTTCATAGTGGTTGTTGATCCAAAATGAATCTCACTCTTTCATGAGTCAAAGTAATACACACTGCATATACATGTCTGTTATTATATCTGGATTAAGAGCACAAGCATCCATAATAACGGAGGTATTTGTTCTCTTATGTAGTCAGTACAAAGAGAACAACCTCAAGTGGTCCTGTTCAATACACACAAAGTGTACTAGTGTAAACCTATAGTCAAGATAGACTAATACCAAATTACACTACAACCTTTCCAATAGATTGTCCAAGTCCATCTAGGTTGTGAACTATTTATATACTCCATATGGAACTGATAATATGATCTTCTGTGTGACACCACACACCATATTATCTATAATATATAATATCAGACATTTGCATTAACACTTGCAACAAATACAATATGCAAACATTTGCCCATATGATTCTCATTCAAAATTTAAGGAAATAAGGTTACTATAAAAGTGATGCTTTTAGTATATAACCCTAACAGTGAGTACATGCTTTAGTATTGGTTGGAAAGATGTATGGTATCAAAGATGTGGGAAAAAGATTGAGTAATTAGCATTCTATTATCCCGATGCCGATGTAGAATGTTGATAACACTAAGACCCTGGATTGGGCAGATGATAATGTGAGCGTCGGCTCAAGGCAAGATGGCAATACGAATGAGAACGATGGCTTATTGAGAAAGATGGCTTAATTACTTAGTTTTCCTTATCATGCATTATATGTCTCTTCATAGATAAGTTGCATATATTTGCATGGTCATGGACAACTTGTCGACAAGGTGGTTCCTCGAACGGTATTCCAAGGCCTTGGAAACTGATTCGTCCTAGGGGGAACCTCGTGCTGAAGTAGTAGCATGGTGATTCGGGAACCTTCCGGACTGGGCTAGCTACCCGCCACTGAAGGGGAGCCATCTAACCATAAGTCCAAGATGGCATGTAGTCATTGACCTTCATATAGATAGGTCTAGTGCTAATAATGTCTTATGCAGAAAGATTAAGTTATTACTCAATTACAGGGATGGATGTCGGCTGTTGGTAAGAAATCACCTGAACGGTGACAATTATATTAAATTATGATATTGTTTCTAACAATGTCTTGTGCAGGCTGAGTAAGTATTATAAATGTACATGGATGGCTACACGACCATGGATAAGAATCACTAAAGGGTGATACCATATTGCTTTATATTATGTTGGCTATGATATATGCATGCTTTACTTCTGTTGGATATGAACTGCTAATTGAGCCTAAGGCAACTAGAAAGACCACTTTTAATAATATTGTATAACATGATTACTTAGTGTTGTCTTCTTAGGTGAGTTGGGCCAACACTGCTCACCAGTACATAGATGATGTACTAACCCACGTTTGTGGGCATTTTTATTAGTGCTCGTGCATGGGGAAAATCGTTTGATCAATGCTTGGCATAGTTGAATCGGATTGGTGTGCAGAAGCTCTTCTCGCAAGATGATGTCTTCTGCTATACGGGACATAATGTATAGAACAGTGTAACTCAGATGAACCAATGAGATTGTAAGCAAAGTCGGCATATTCGTTTGTAAAAGCCTAAATGGCAAGTATATATTCAGTTGGCTATTCAAGAGTCTTATGACCTGTTGTAAACGCTGTATTCGGCTGCAAGTCTTGTAATCGATTTCAAATATCAATAAAGAGATACATTTATTAATATCTGTTGTGACTTCAATTTATCTTCTTGGTTTTGCTGCGTTGTCGTTGTTTTCTGAGAAATACCAGAAACTGTAATAGTTTTGCTATGTACAAGTGCAATCTAGACTTGTACGAGATCACGTCCAGTGGCTAGATTTCGATCCTCTGGGATCGGTGCGTGACATAATGGTATCAGAGCACGGCTTTACGTCTTTAGATTCTTATTTCGATTTGTTCAATCAAAGTTGCTCTTATGATAATTCAAATCTGCTTCCGTGATGACTCAAACATTGCTTTCGCGATTACTCAAAGTTGCTTCCATGATAATATCAAAGTTGCCTCTACGATGACTCAAAGGGCTTCCGCAATTATTCAGTATTGTTTTCAAATTGTTCTAAGTTGCCCCCTTAACTAAAAATTCGTTGATCCTCCCGACCGCTCACTAGGTGTTTCATACAATAAGTCTAAATATGTGGTCTATGATTTGTGTGCTTGATGTCTTATGTGGGATTCATAGAAGTCGATTGTTATGTGGCAATCGGCAGTGGGTGATGGCATAGTATGTTGGAACATGAATTGTTCATGACTTCAGTGAATAGAAATCGATAGAATTTTGAGTTGGCTTAAGAGTGTTAGCTTGGTTATATTTCAGATGCGAATGCAAGAGAATTGAGTTGGTAATTATGGTTAGCAGAACCACCACGGGATGCATAGTCCAATATGGACATTGGTTTGATACGAAGAAGAATATTGTGTCAGTGATGGCTTAAGCTCTAAGTAGCGATAAGATAACCCTTGACCCTTTTCATAGTTGGTGATGCTTTACCTGTAAGGTATTGGGTAGTATCGATTCGTAGCTGGATTACGATTGATACATGACGGCTAGGCGTGTCCCTTGATAATTAAGTTTAGATAAGTCGCTGCGAGATTTTGATGTGTTCAGATGGACCATCGCTAGGCTTTGATGGTTAGTATTATGTTGGGTAATGAGAAATTAGAAATATGAAATGAATGCCTTGGTTGGGAATGGTACAAATTATATGTTCAGGCGATGACTTGAATCAGTTAGGTAAAAGGATTATAGGCTCAGTAACGATGGTGGGATGTTCCTTATGAGAGTTGGATGGCTGGGATACAATTAAGTATCGAGATGCAACAATATGTAGTAGACCGTGTCGGTGAATGATGTTGTCACTTGAGTGATAAGTTTGAGTGGAATATAGAATTGTTGTATTTGACTTAGCTGAATGAGTTATGTCATATCCACTAAACGACCGATATACGAATGCTAGATGATTGGTGCCAAAGAGTAAATCGATGCATAAAAAGTGAATCTTCTTATGAAATCACAAGGAGATGATATGAAACGAATACTGATGGTTAATGTGAGTTGCTAAGAGATGTTCGTGTTGGTGATAGCAAAAATACATAGAGGATACTTTTGGAAGAAATATGATTATATAGTTGCCTTATCAATTGGTTAAAGAGTACAAACCGTACAGATAATCTAGAAATATAGAAATTGAATATGTCGCAAAGAGACTGAAAGAGAGAGAGATTATAAATGATAGACCATTGAGGTAGCAATATTGGAATATGACTCAAAATAGTTGGACCGATTGATTAGACGCAATTCGAGTACGATATGGAAATACAAGTCAGATTGAGCAAGTGATACTGCGTTTATGCAAGTGAAAACTGAATATTTGGATGTTCAATTGATAGAGATTTATATGATGGTTTCAAGATTGACCCATAAGAATTGTTGGATAGATTTTGTCGGTTGTGGGTAAGTCTAGAATAATTTCGTTGGGTATGGCCCGAGGATGAGTACGGGTGAATAGACTTGACCCTAGAGTGTCAATTGGTTGCCTAAGTATCGGATTGGATAGTGATGGTAATTCAGTTGTTCAGTTTGGGAATAAGTTCATAAGATTGGGGTAGCGTCCCATGTCCCTAAGATTGGTTGGATCATAGATCGTCCCTGAGATAATATATAGTCCCTATGATAAGAATTGGTTGCCTCTAAGATCAGAGATAGATGTGACCCTATAGCTATCCATCTCAGATGAGTTAGCTAGATGTCTGGTTTAGCTTAGAATAGCTGATCATAGAGACTTGATCGAAAGCTAAGTTGACTGTTGGAGACCCTTAGGATGTCCCTATTGATGTTGTATGGGTATTGTCAGAACGAGTGAGATATGCCGGGAAGTAAACGTCAGAATGAAATGAAGATTGGAAAATTCGATGTTACAATGTGGGATGGGATGACGGATCATGTTGGCTTCGAAAACTTGGTTGCCTTTATTCAGAATATTGGAAATTGTTAGAGCTGGTTGGATTTGATTGGTTGGTTGAATCATATTGAGCTGTGCACACTGATTGTAGTCGCCGTGAGACAGTTGGAATAATTTTATTGATGGATAATCAAATTGGATTGAGAATAAGTGTACGACAGAATGGGATAGCACCAGTAGTCGGGATCGACGAAAGTGAATGCAATATTGGAAATGACCCTCGAGATTAATGTTGCTGGAAGTGAGAGTTGCTTATGCGAGATGATAATATGTGTTGGCTTGATCAATACGAGAAAATATTTGAGTACATCAAAAAATGTTACTAGAGTGGAATGATGGTACAAATTGAAAGATGGATCATAATCAAAAAATTTACAAGTTACAAATAAAGTTGATGGATGCGAACGAAATAGGTATATGAGTTGATCGATGAGAATCGTGGTATTGAAATAAAAAGTGGCTATTAGCTTATTCAACTTTGGTGGCATGAATGATAATGAACTTGAAAGGAATACTTTGGAAAATTTTGGATCGGTTGTGGAAAATTACTCGAGTTGAAATTGGTAACATTCATTGTGATAACAGTTGGTTGGGAGATTGAATATCACGTTGCGACTATATGGGATGCTTGAGAGGAATTGCTAATGTTAGAAATGAAGTTATATCTGTAGCTCGTTCGTCTTCTCTATCACTGAACTTGGTTGTAATGCATGTATTTCTGGGACGCCTAAAATATGTGTATGATTCCAACTAAGTGGTATGCTGAATTCAAGCGAAGACACGGGAGAGAATTATCATGTGCTAAAGAATTGCACGAGTGTTGGAGGAAAGAACAAGGATAGTAAACTATGTTGAATTAAAAATGGAATGCTGTGACGAGATGGTACATTCTTTGAAATCAATCGAGATATTGCGGAGAAACATTTAATAGTGTAAGTTGATCGTTGGAAAGTTTCATAAATTCGGTTGAAATTTTGGGAATGAGTTTTGTTTTAAGTTTCGAGAACAAAACTTTTTCTGAGTGGTATATATTGTAGTGCCCCGACCCGCAAGATGCATTATGATGGCTAGTTGGTTCGTTGAAGCCTTGTTGGACTTGGAATTATGCGAAGGATTGCTCGAAAGGCTATGCGATCATGGCATAAATCGTCTTATAAATGTGAGTAGTGTGGAACCCTTCGAAGATCCTTTAGCTTCACGCTTAATATAAGGACTGTATGCTATGTTTACTCGTTGAGTTGCTGAATAACACCTTGCATGAAAGTCGAAAAGATAATGAAAGATAAACAATCACGTGACCCGTAAACTATTGTTGCTCAATGATGAATTATATGCTTGCGTGCTTTACAATAAAATAGGTAACATGTGAAGGAAAAGTCCCAAATACCTGGGCGGTAAGTATATCGAGCCTTAGCTCGATGAATAGATGGTAACACAGATAATAAGACCCAAGAACTGAGCAGTGAGTATGCTTGAATTATGTCCGAATGAACGTATGGTAATACAGATGCTAAGTCCCAAGAATTGGACAGCGAGTACATACTTAGTGTTGGTTGGAAAGATGTATGGTATCAAAGATGTGGAAAAGAGATTGAACATTCTATTATTCTGACGCCGATGTAGAATGCTGATTACACTAAGACCCTGGATTGGGTAGATGATAATGTGAGCGTCGGCTCAAGGCAAGATGGCAATACGAATGAGAACGATGGCTTATTGACAAAGATGGCTTAATTACTTAGTTTTCCTTATCATGCATTATATGTCTCTTCATAGATATGTTGTATATATTTGCATGGTCATGGACAACTTATCGACAAAGTGGTTCCTCGAACGGTATTCCAAGGCCTTGGAATCCGATTCATCCTAAGGGGAACCTCGTGTTGAAGTAGTAACACAGTGCTGAAGTAGTAGTTCGGTGATTTGAGAACCTTCCGGACTGGGCTACCTACCCGCCGCTGAAGGGGAGTCGTCTAACCATAAGTCCAAGATGGCGTGTAGTCAATGACCTTCATATATATAGGTCCAGTGCTAATGATGTCTTATATAGGAAGAGTAAGTTATTACTCAGTTACAGGGATGGATGTTGGTTGTTGGTAAGAAATCACCTGAACGGTGACAATTATATTAAATTATGATATTGTTCCTAAAAATGTCTTGTTCAGGTTGAGTAAGTATTATAAATGTACAGGGATGGCTACACGAACGTGGATAAGAATCACCAAAGGGTGATACCATATTGCTTTATATTATGTTGGCTATGATATATGCATGCTTTACTTCTGTTGGATATGAACTGCTAATTGACCCTAAGGCAACGAGAAAGACCACTTTTAATAATGTTCTATAACATGATTACTTAGTGTTGTCTTCTTAGGTGAGTTGGGCCAGCACCGCTTGCCAGTACATAGATGATGTACTAACCCACGTTTGTGGGCATTTTTATATGTGCTCGTGCATGGAAAAAATTGTTTGATCAATGTTTGACATAGATGAATCAGATGGGTGTGCAGAAGCTCTTCTCGCAAGAAGATGTCTTCTGCTATACGGGACATAATGTATGGAACAGTGTAACTCAGATGAACCAGTGAGATTGTAAGTAAAGTCGGCATATTCGGTTGTAAAAGCCTAAATGGCAAGTATATATTCAGTTGGCTATTCAAGAGTCTTGTAATCTGTTGTAAACTCTGTATTCGGCTGTAAGTCTTGTAATCAATTTCAAATATCAATAAAGAGATACATTTATTCATATCTGTTGTGACTTCAACGCTTGGTTTTGCTGTGCAGTCGTTGTTTTCTGAGAAATACCAGGAACTGCAATGGTTTTGCCTTGTACAAGTGCAATCTAGACTTGTACGATATCACGCCCAGTAAATAGATTTTGATCCTCTGGGATCGGGGCGTGACAGTTCTCGAATTGACGATCCTGACATTCAGCGATACTTTGATCCAACTGCTGCTTTCTATGATCCCAATCGATCCGTGAACACCGGTAATGATCAGTAGTAGTTGTAGTTGATTAGTCACTTTGGCACTTAGAGGTTATGTTTTAGTGGATCATGTTCTAGTTTTTTTAGTTTCTTTATCACTATTAGACCTGTCAATTAGCCCGGGCCGGCCCAGCCCGGCACGAGTTCGACCAAAAAAATTGGCCCATGTGCCCGCCCGAGCTGGCCCGACCCCGTATATTGGGTCGTGCCGGGCCATGTATATCGGTCCATAAGATAGGACCGGTCTGACCCAAAGTTTGACCCAGCCCAGAGTATGGTTTGTATGTCTGTATTGGAATGGGCCAAATTCTTACATACTTGCAATGATATTAATCTAATTATTCCTGACTAGTGCAGTATTGTATTACACCATCAGTCTTCACTTTATGTCCTTGCCTATCAAGCGAGGCTTGTAATTTTGGTGCAAATTATATATAATCAATGATGGAAATGATCCTTAAAACTGAACTGGTGTTATGAATAATATTATGAGCTAACACAATACACATGCAACCTACTACTTGTACAATAACTGGTAAATTTTAACTGAATACACATTAATTTTATTGGCACAACAAGAGCAATCGACTAATATCTGATCTCTGTGAACTAGTATATATATGTATGTCATGCATGTCAGTATATATGTCTGGTGGCATCCCGACTCGAAAAATTGACCCATATAATTAATATACATAAAATTTGAGGAAAACGATGAAAATGAATGTCCAAATTTGTCACGTGCCAATCAAGACCCGGCCCGGCTCTGCCGAAAGCCCATCGTGTCGTGGGTCATGTGCCGGGCTGGGCTGGGCTAAGATTTTCCACCCTTAGCCCGGCCTGGCTTGGCCCGCTGCAGTTCATGGGCCTAAGAGGCCCGGCCCAGCCCACCCAAATTTTGAGCCGGGCCGAACCGGCCTGACCCGGCCCACTTGACAGCTCTAATCACTATGTACTTGAGTTTGATTACTTTAATTTGTCATACTTTCATTTATGCTTTTATTATGAGTTGAGACATGATATTATTATCTAGTTGGGATTTACATTTGGCTTATTTACTGCAATGAGATGTCTTCAACTTTACTGCTTATATTCTGGAATGTTTTTAGATATATATTGTGTGTTCACGTTTCCCTTGTCTATTATGGTTCACCAATTTTGGGGGAGCTTTCCATTTGGATAAAAGACAACGGGGAGAAACACAGATACGATTCATTCATTGCAGGGGAGCAATCTATTTTCTTAAACATTCTATATCTACTTCTGATTGACGAGCGTATCATTCACAGTTTATCAATTATTAAAATGGGGGAGATTGTTGGCCCATTTGGTCATGGTCGATCCAATTTTGATAATTAATTAAACTAAGGTTCGATACACTGCAATGTAGACAACGGAAGACTACTTCGATTCAAAGCTTACTTGAAAACAAGATTGCTATATCACAAGAAGATGACTACCATTATTGTGTACTTTTTATACTTTATTATGTATTTCTATCTTTATTTGAGTCTAGGACTTATGTGAGTTGTGTCGCACTTCGATAGATATAGAGACACTCAAAGTCCACTTAAAAATAGCCTACATAACCCAAACACTATCCGGACTCGAACCCAAACTCTAACCCATTTCCAAAATAGGCTACAAACAAAACTATGAACTTTCTAGAATTGGGCAAACCGAACTCGGACAAGTTCTGTCCGAAATCTGGCCGAATTTGGGTTCCCAAAACAGAAACCCTAGTCAGCCTCCATTCCTGATGACTCGGCTTGCAACGGTCAAATTTTTGAACGTTTTATGACAAAACTCTGCCCAAACTCGGTCTCAAAAACCCCTATAAATAGGTAAGCTTTCTACTATTCCAAATCGCTCAATCACTCATTCATTCTTTCATTTTCTTCTCTATTGAGCTATAAACCTTCCTCATCTACTCAAAATAACTTCTTTTGCTCTAAAGTGTTGAAGTGCGAGTCGACTAGAAGTTGTTTCAAGAGTTGTACAAAACTTGGAAAAGTCCAAGTTAGCATTTATTTCAAAAGCTTGAAGTTGAAATTGTCGTTCCCTTCAGATCAAAGCACGAGTCTGTATGAAGTTGCAAGCCTTCGGATCAAAACTTGTGTTTTCACGATAGTGTATTAACATCGAGCAAGGGTTCTTGTCTGGATTAGTCCTCCATGAGAAAAACTAGTACACATTGCGGTATTTGCGTTTGATCTTCTAAACTTTGTTTTTTAAATTCCATACATTTGTGCTTTAATTTTTAATTATTTTTAGCTGGTATGCTGCTTATTGGCACACACTCTATTCACTTCCTTCTTTCCTGATCATAATAGAACCAACAGATCGAAAATCTAATTATTGGATCTTCCAAAAAGTCCACATAATTAAATCTAGATAGTAGGTAAAGTATGTGATCTCACACAATGCACATTCAATTTCTAGACGATCCAACCGAACAGATCATAGATAAGACAGAGAGAAAGAGAGACCTGATTCGATTGTTCGACACAACTTGGACATAATGCATTGATACGATCAATTTTGGTAGACCAAACTCATCGTGATCGTATTAAACTTGCCATGATCGAATATCAATATGTCACAAGCACAACGGTGATGTCCGATCGAGGGATTGACTCCTAGATTGCACTTATGACTTGTTAATACAAACATATAACTATATCATGAAATTCCTATGACACATGGCCTCCATGGGTACACAGAAGTTGAAAAGGGCCAGGAAGAATTATAGATGATAGAGGGGGATAATATGGTAGTGGTTTTGTATCCTGAAGGGGTCGGGAAACCCTCAGATATGGCTAGGATACAGTGGGGAATCGATAAGGCACATGCTTTAGAATTTAGAGTTTAGAAGAGACATTGTTTTTAGGGTTTAGAAGAGAAACATTGTTATATGCTATCATCATCATCATCATCATCATCATCATTTATATGCGATGGCTTCCAGAGCGGCGCCACTCTTGCTCTGAAACCCTAATTGATCTCTCCTCCCCTGATCCTGACTTGGCCGTTGGCCGGGTCGGTGTCTTGACACGACCAGACAGACCGGCCGTCGTGTCTTCCTCTGTTTTGTTTTCTGTTTTAGGGTTTCATGTCTGCCAAAACTTTTGCTGAGGCGGTTGGGGGTGGATCTCCATCATCCCCGTCCATTACCATTTGCTACCCAACTTTCTCCAAAGGGGGTACCTGTTATCTCCTTAACGGAGGACGATGAACAGATCATGATCCAACCGTTTAAATTTGCTCTGATTGGGAAATTTTTCGACGCTCGACCGTCGATTGATGTGATCCAAAAAATGTTCTTTGGCTTCCAGTTTGCTGGGGACGTCAAAGTGGGTATTATAGACCCTAAACACATTGTGATCCGACCTAGTCTTGAAGTTGACTTCCTTCGCCTTAGGGCTCGTGAAGTTTGGTAGGTATCTAGGGCTCCTATGAGGGTGTTCAGGTGGTCAAAAGATTTTAACTCCGTCCAAGAGTCCCCACTTGCTCCTACCTGGGTATCATTGCCTGGCCTCCCTCATCAATTGTTTGCTAAGAATGCTTTATTCTCCATCGTATTGGGTATTAGGACTCCTCTCAAGTTGGATAGGGCTACTAACGAATTTTTCAGACCTAGCACTGCTAGGGTTTTCGTCGAGGTTGATGCTAGTAAACCCTTACCATATGTGGTTAGGATCAACATGCCTAATGGCAGGACCATCTCACAGCGAATTGAATATAAAAATATTACTAAGTTCTGTTCTAGCTACAAACATCAAGGCCATTCCAAAGAATCATGTAAGGTAAATATGGTTGGCAAAGAGCTTTTAATAAACCATAAGCAGAAAGAGGTCCGAACTTCTCAGCACATTAATGCGCCTACTTTGGGGAATAAATCTGCAGCGTTGGAAGAAACATCAACTCAACGAGAAAGTATTAATGGTTTAGCCATTAATGACCAAGCGCCACTTTTAAACCCTTTAGATGGAGATTACCAATGTAGACCCGGTTTTCGAAGTCCCTACTGCTCCCAACTCGTTGGTTCTCATACCACCGAATAATAATGCACCCCTACCAAACCTCTCCACGGATCCTAGAAGTATCGAAGAAGGAGAAATCCGGTCGTAGACGGACACTGTGGACGTGGAGGAAGTGAACTTAAGCACCAGGCCTGACCCAGAGCCGTCGGCGGAGGACACCACTGCTGTGGGGATGGAAGATGATCGGAATGTGTTGACTACGGAGGCAGATTGCGCTGGAGGATCCAGTCCCGATGTAGATTGCCAGGCTCATAAAGCCACTATGGAGGCAGAGGGTATCGAGGCCACCAACTCAGCCGCAGATGATTTTAACCAGGCAGCATAGGTCTCCGAGGACCCGCTACCTCTAAGTGAGTAGACCCAAACTGTGGGGGACCGCCCTCCTCCGCGTCGCCATGGAGATCAAAGGAAAAAGAAAGCTTTCATTGCCCCAGCAGAGCCTCGATTTCTCAGGTATTCCGTCAAAGTTACAAAAATTCCTTCCCCTTCATCATCTCATGATTAAGATTCTCTGCTGGAATATTAGAGGTATAGCTAACCCTATGGCTTTTAAAAGGCTTAAGTCCTTGTGTAGGTCTCATAAAGTTCCTATAGTTATAATAATTGAACCAAAAGTTCAAGTTGATAAGCTCTTAACATATCAACTGAAGTTGGGTTTTCAAAGCTCATTTTTAACCCTAAAGGGAACATCTGGGTGATGGCTAGATTTGATACTGAGCTGACAGTGGTTGATTCCTTCGAGCAATGCATCTCTTTGACTATCTCAAACCCTATGCTACCGTCTTTGGCTTTATTATCAGCTGTGCATGGTAGTAATACTAAAGAAGGGAGGTGCTTGTTATGGGCAAATTTGTTGCACGTGCGTCAAAGGTCGAATTTGCCTTGGCTGGTTAGTGGAGACTTTAATGCTGTTACTCGTGTGGACGAAAAGTTTAGAGGGTTACCTCCCAGCTTAGTATCGATGAAAGAGTTATTGGATTTCCAACTGGCGGCGGGTCTGTCAGGAATTCCTTATACGGGTAACTTCTTTACATGGGTCGACAGTTAATGTGGGGCTCTTAAGTTTGGTTCACGGCTTGATAGGGTGTTGCTAGATTCCAAATAGATGGAATAGGCTCCACTTTCTTCGATCTCGCATCTAAATAGATCAGAATCCGATCATGCTCCCATCCTCCTATCACTATCTAAGGAGAAGCCAGACTCTCCTAGGCCTTTTTGCTTCCTGGACTTTTGGAAAACACGTGATGATTTCCTAAGTATTGTGTCAGCTGCATGGGGGTTTGTTGATCACGCTAACTGCTTGGTGAAAGTAGCGGCCACTCGAAAACCCTTGTCTACATTGAGTCGAGCTACGTTCGGGATATTTTCCAAGAAGTTAAAGTTGCCGAGGACCAAGTGACTGCTATAAAGGCTGCATATGAAGCCAATCCTACTTTTCGCTCACAATGGCTTGAAGTTAGGGCACGCCTCAAACAACGACTCAGGATAGAAGATGCCTATTGGAAGCAGAAGGCACGAGTCAAATGGGATACGGATGGAGACAGA
Source organism: Iris pallida (assembly GCA_029216955.1). Taxonomy (NCBI): domain Eukaryota; kingdom Viridiplantae; phylum Streptophyta; class Magnoliopsida; order Asparagales; family Iridaceae; genus Iris; species Iris pallida. The sequence goes on from JANAVB010023995.1 coordinate 15,564,816, forward strand.
AATACTAAGTTTTATCATTCCTGTGTGTCCTCCAAACGCTGTCGACTGCATGTCCACTCACTTTTTGTAGAGAATGGCAACAATATATCTAAGCTGTAGGAGATCCAACAGGAATCAAATGCCTATTATAGCAAGGTATTCTCCCAACCTCCTCTTGTTATCCAAGATGATTATCTTGCTCATATCCCTCGTATCATTACTCATGAGGATAATATTGCTCTAATTGTTAAACCCACTATTGAGGAGCTATTTGATACTGTTAATGCATGGATCCTAATAGTGCTTCGGGGTCGGATGTCTTCCCTGGCTCCTTCTACCGCTTCTGTTGGCCGATTATCGAAAATGATTTACTAGCTGCTGTGTATATGTTCATGGATGGATTTGCATTGCCTAAGACTTTTACTAGAACTTTCTTGCTTCCTATTCCTAAACACAATCACCCGAAGTCTCTCAATGACTATCGACCAATTAGTCTTTGCAACTTTGTGAATAAGATTATTTTGAAGCTTTTGTCCAGGAGACTTGTGGATATTCTTCCTCGAATCATTTCGCTGGAACAAAGTGGCTTTGTTAAAGGCAGGGAGATTGTCGACAATATAATTCTAGCCCAACAGATAGTTTCGGAGCTGGATCACAAACACTCGGGTGGCAATGTAGCTATAAAATTGGACATGAGCAAGGCTTAAGATCGCATTAAATGGGCCTTTTTACTTCGAGTATTGAAGCAATTTGGCTTTTGTACGTTGAATGGAAAGATATGATTCTTCACTTGGTTGTTAATGTATGGTTCTCTACACTTATCAATGGTCGATCCTCGGGGTTCTTTCATGGTTTTCATGGACTTCGTCAAGGAGGTCCTATCTCGCCTGTACTCTTCATCATTGTTGCTGAAGCCCTTAGCAGAAGTCTAATACAATTGCACTCCAGATCTGGCTATTCTGGATATCATTCACCTAGAAAATGTCCCCGAGTGTCTCATCTTGCATATGCAGATGATGTCCTTATATTCTCTGGTGCTGATCTCCAATCTATACACAAGCCTATGACAGTCATTCGAAATTATGAAGATAACTCAAGTCAGAAGGTGAACACTACAAAATCGGCAATGATATTATCTGCGAATGTTACCCCTACCGTGCTGCAAAAATTCAATCTATCACAGGATTTGATATTAAATAAGGTCCATTTGTCTACTTAGGCTGCCCTCTACCTGTGGGTAGATGAAATGCTGCTACGTATGAAGACCTGATTGAGAAAATAAGGAACAGGATCTCAGGGTGGATTAATAAAATTCTTTCTTATGGTGGGCGCCTACTCCTCATCAAGTCTGTGCTTTCTTCCACTCCTGTTCATTATATTTCAGCTAGCAACCTCCCTAAAATAGTATTGAATCACATAGAAAGTATGCTAGACGGCTTCCTATAGGGATCTAAAGATGGGATTCATAAAAGGTTATGGCTCAGTTGGGGACCAGTAGAGAGACCTATTAAGGAAAGTGGACTTGGCGTTCGAAGGATGGCAGATGTGATGGATGCTCTAACAGTTATATTATGGTGGAAACTACGATCAACTAATGCACTTTGGTCGAAATTCATGAAGGCAAAATATTGCGCGGCTACTCCTCCTTCTCAGGTTGAACTCACATCGGCAGCTTCTCACGTTTGGAGGAGGCTACTCAGAGGGCGACAGCTTGGGGATGAACATATTGATATGGATGACGGGGGAAATATGATTTGGATACTTACTCCTTCAGGTAAGTTAAGCATTCTGTCCGCTTAGGATCAGATCTGAGCCCGGTTCCCTCAAGATCCTATTTTCAAGAATATTTGGAACAAATGTATTCCTACTAAATGGCCGGTGCTACTTTGGAGGATATTTCTGAATAAACTCCCTACAGATGATAATATCCAAAAAAATGGGCTTCTCTATGGGTCATTGCTGTTCCATTCGATCGTCGGAGTCCATTACTCATATCTTTGGTGGAGGGGATCTTACAAAAGAAGTGTGGCAGTTCTTCCAGAGTGCTTTCGGAGTTTAAGATCGGGGAATGGATATACTTCAAAATCTCTAAGCATGGTGGCGAAGGCGACAGAAGCATGTTAAACAGATAGTAGTGGGAGCTATATGTTGGGTGATGTGGAAAAATCGTAACAAATCAAAATACGAAGCTTATTGCTTCAACTCATGACAACTTATTGCAGAAGTCCGAAGGCAAATCAAGAAGGCAATGATTAGATGCACATACGCGGAGATCCCTGATATAGCTTAATCTTGTTGGGAAACTGGCAGTTTTGTAATAGGTTTTATAAGTTGATATGAATAAATAAACTTTTGAAATATATATATATATATATATATATATATATATATATAGGGAAAAAAAATATATATATATATATAGGGAAATAGAGAGGAAGTTTGGATCTGAATTGGAATTCTAATCCAAACCCAACATGGATTCAGATCGAGCGGTAGCGATTCTCTCCTGCTCGATTTGGACGATAAAGAAAAATTGGGTCAGGTGACACTGTAGCAGCGGATAATGTATTGCCCTGCTCCTCGCGATGGAACTATATAGATTGAGTTATCGATTTGTTGGCTCGAGTGGAAGCCTTCAGAAGTGCCCCCTTATTGGGACAAAAGACGGTTGATTATGGTGAGTGGGTAAGACTTTACTTTGATCCTTTCACGCTTAATAAAGAATTTTTTCATAAGAATGAATGCATACTTGTTGCTAGGAATAAGTCTGTAAGCTTTAAGAATGATATTACAGGACCGTGTATGCTTTAACAAAAGAATTTTGCCTGCTTGCATAGTGAAAGAAACCTTGCCACGCTTAATAAGAAAGAGAAATAGATTTTTATATCACATGCTATCAAGAGTAGAACTACATGCTTTATTATAAATATGAAAAAAACTATCACTATGCTTGCGTAAGTAAGAATGATTATATGTTTCCTTTATTATATGTTGAAATGATAGAACTGTATAGAAAGCACTTGTGCTGTATGAAAGAATCGATATGGAAAAGAGAAAGACAGGAGTTGTTGGCTCCATCGATCGAATGAAAAGATAGAAATGTTTACGTACTGTTCAACTATTGCGTCGTAAAGTTTTATCTGATAGAGAGTGGCATTCATAGCATTGGTCGAGACAACTTGTGCACAAGGGAAATCCCACGATCGATTCCGGGGCAGCGGGATCGTTCGGCCTAGGGGGGATTAGAGAAAGACCCTGAGGCTTGTAGTCCTCATGATCAGAGGGACTTATGGCTATTAGTACTGTAACGCCCCAGTTCCAATATACGTAGGACTAGAAATATGTAAATATGACAACTGTTTGTATACGCAGGCTACTCCAATATATGGGACCTACGAATACATACATAAGTTGTAATATATGAACACCAGCTCATAACAATAAATCATGGTCACGGGTAATATCTATATCCCATCCAAACATTAATAAAAGAATTAATTATTCAAATGTATCAACTAAATTAAAAAATAAAAAAAATTCGGGTGGAGACAAATCTACTACTAAGCGACTGTAAAGAGTAGAATAGAGCCTGACCTCTGGAAATAAAAGAAATAAATAATAATAACTAAATGAGTCCACTAACTTAGAGAAAATCAGGTAGACTCAGAGGGTGAGACCGCCTTGTCTGCAATAGAAGAGTCTAGTTCGGTTTTGTACTGCTCAGGATACTGTCAATCCTCTATACCTGGATAGATCACCAGGTCCCTAGAGGACGTAACAAGATACATAATATCATGCTATATGAACTGCTAGACTAAGTAAATAAATATGTAAAAGACTATCCTAGTAAATAAATATGCAAAGGTATCATAAATGTCTAATGTGCAATTGAGAGGATAACTTTCACACAAGGGGGTGGGATTCGGGCTAAATCGAATAATCCACACAATACAAGGCTAATGGCGCACATATACAGTTATCCAGTCATCTTTATCCGACCGTATCGTTCCAAGAACATCAAAGATATATGCAACTCATAAAACACCATAGTTCTATTCATAGACTATGGTTTACCGATTTGGCTTCCCATACGCACTAGTGACTATCCCTTCCCCAAATCCCAAACTGACCAAGTCACGTCCATAACTTGTCCAATTTTGTAACTGTTTGATTCTCTAATTATCCTAATCATAACAGTTACGATATCTATCCGTCACACGACTCTTACATAATGATGATCAGTCAAATATGCAGGCCGTACCTTTAGCAAAATGTCTCAAATCGTATAATGCGAGTGTCATGGCAAATGAGATATAAAAATATCCCACAATCATAAAGTAGTCCCTAAACATCAACATGCATTAAGTAATGAAAATGCACAACCAACACAGTCGCTTGTACCAAGTATGACTTGGACACAGAGTTTATAACATATAAAAATAAACAAATATGAAATAAAATAATAATATGTTGAAAGTAAATATAATGAATAGTAAATATAGCAAGGTATACTTGCCTAGAGGTGGTGTGACAATCTGACAACTTGTAGAAGGCAAACACGATAAATCAACGGTAGCAACACAGATAAAAGTTTCGCAAATGACTCGTGATGCTGAAACAAACATCACCAATATTTTTGGAATAAGAGAAATTGTTCGCCATCGAAAAAGAGGACACAAAAGGTTTTTGATTGTAACTTTTGTATTTCGATTACAACAGAACAATATATAATGTAGGACTTAGATGTAGTCCTTTGTGTACATTTTTATTTTTATCTGGGAACTGTGTTGATGGAGCGAGTGGTAATGCGTTGACTCTGTTGACGATCTGACGACGATCTTGAATTCTCTGAAGGTCTGGGTTGCTCTGGATGCCGGAGCATTTTGAGGGGAAGAAGACGTGAAGTGTCTCTCCTGCTCTCTGGATACGATCTATGGATATATCTCCGTCTATATATCTCTGTCTGTATATGGATGAAGGAATGATCCTTCTATTTATAGGCAGCAGGCTGAGCTGCCTCTGTACGCATATGTAGGATGTACATGGGTGTGGGAATGCCACATGGCTGATGCTGGCGGAGGCGCATGGATGATGTGCCCCGAATCTGCTTGAATTGCTACGTTGGGTTGCGGTGGAGCTGACACATGGCAGTTGCGAGGATTCGGTTGTTGCTGAGATCTTGGGTGGTTAGCACCCATTCGTAGGCAGAACTGAGTCAAATGACACATGGCACATATTCATGGCTCAAAGATCTCGGATTTGGGGGAGAGTGATCTGTCTTGATGCGCCTAGGATCGGCACATGGAGAGGACTGAGCTGCTGTATTTAGGGATTAGGAGCGAGTCCGGGCGCATGGCTTTGGAGGCACATGCAGGGCTTCACATCAGGATGCGCTTAGGATCAGGCGCATCGGGTGACTTGGTCTATGACTTCGAAGAGTCATAGGTAAGTCCAGGCGTATGGCTTTTGATGCACATGCAGAGCTTTTAGGTGCATGGCTATGGAAGCACATGTAGAGATTTGACTTGTGTCTTAAGATTAGGAGTAAGTCTGGGGGGCCGCATGGCTTTTGAGGCGCATGCAGTCTTTTGGGCGGATGGTTACAAGGCACATGCGAATGATCGATCGGCGGTCCCTAAAGTCAGTACAGACTCGGACTTTTCCCGTTTTCTTCATAACCGAGACAACATTAGCCACCCAATATGGATATTGTTCCTCCCTGCCAAAGTCGCAGGCGATAAGCTTTTTGACTTCAGCTTCCATGGCAGCCATCATATCGGGTCAGAACTATCACTGCTATTGTTTGACCGGTCTAGCATTTGGCAGAATGTTGAGCTTGTAAGTAGCAATATGAGGATCTAGCCCCGGCATATCTTCATAGCTCCAGGCGAATACATGAATGTATTCTCTAATGAGCTGGATAAGCTCTTGTTTATCTGCTTCTGGAAGACTTTTGTTGATGAAGATTGGTCTTGGAGAAGCTTCGTCTCCGACCTTAATTTTGGATTAGCTCGTCTTCAGTGGGAGGTTCACGCTACTCGAAGCAAAGTTCCCATTGAGTATCCATTCGTTGTACCCAAGGTTCCTCCTCATAAACCTCGATAGGGTTATTATCATCTTCTGAAAATCCAACTGTCACCATATTGGAAGATAGAGTTACCCGATGGACATGTCCTATGCTAGTATCTGAATCCTATGATGTCACTCCACGTTCTCGATATACGTAATTGCCTTCTTGATTTCTGTATATGGTATCCGATATTTGTACATGTGCACCATTTAAATAATTATTTATTAGTTGTAGCATGTAGCATTTAATCATGTCATTAGTTAAATGGTTAGAGCATGCTTAGGATTAGGGTTTTCATGAGGACCACCAACCCTACTATATATATTCTTTTTCCCTTTCTCTCTCCTCATAACTTTTCATTTATTTTCCTCAACCACCATTTTAGGCAAGTACAACTTGCTCAAAAGAGGCAATTTATGCATTTTTATTAGTCTAAAATGCTCATTTGTTAATTCTCTACATGTTTAGTACTAGGTATTTTTGGTTTTAAAATAGCTATTACTATAAATCTAAGATTCTCAAACTAGGGTTTATATTTTTTTGGGTTTTGATCTATCAAACTTGGTTGTTTTCGAAAACTAATGTTTCTATGTTGTTGAGAATTTGATTTCGTTCAGTTTTGACCATTATTTTGCCCGATTTTGAGTCCTACGACCCAAGTTAGGGGCATTGGAAGTTTTCAAAAACTCCATGGCCGAAGTTTGCTGATGGTTGGGGATGACGATGCCCGCGCGCAGTCGTTGGTTTGCTCGCCCTGTGCGCTGCTCGACCATGTGCGCCTTTCTGCGTGCCGCTGGTTCGTGCGCCCCGTGCGATGTTCGTTTGTGCACGCCTTTTCGTGCGCCACTGGATCGTACATCACGCGTGCAACTGCTCTATACGTGCCCCCTGTATGCCCCATGTGCGTTGTGTGTCCCACGTGCATGTCTGTGTGCCCTACGTGCCTGTCCGCGCATCTCACGTGCCCCGTGCTACATTATGCTGCCGACCCGCGCTCCTCGTGTGTTGTTGGCTCGCGTGCCCCACGCGCTGCTGACCCAGACCCCGAACGCAGTTGGTTCGCACGCTCCGCGGGCCATGCCATCCTTCGCGCGCTGCCCCCTCCGCGCGCTCTTCGTGCCTACACACTTCTTTTCCCCGCATGCTTCGCACGTTTGTCCCTCGCACCTATATACCTAAGTGACTTACATGCCCAGTAGCTTTCTTATGACTATGTGACTTGGTCTTCATTGCCGACCTGGCTACCTGTGTATGTGCTGGTATATTCTTCATGTGTATTGAGGTATAATCTATGTGGGCACTGACGTGCTACCCCACGTGCTAAGAGTTCTTACTCGTTATATGTCAGTGGCAATAACGTGGTGTGTTGCGTGATGCATTACTCTACGAAGGGATCCATACATGGGACTCCACGAGTTAGTACGGATTCTTACTTAGGGTACTCATACTAGTGTACGACAACTATGGGACGAACATGTGGCCACGACATGCGAATCCAAGACCAACCTAGGGTTTGAATCAGGTAACTTAAGAAGTAGAAGCATTGGGAGGGAAAGAATCTCGAGGTCATGTCATACTAGCCACCCCAGGTCCGTCTTAACGTGTCTGGTTAGTCGCCACAGATAAAGTTTAATCTGCCTATAGTGGATGACTATATCCGACTCCGATGTGCTATGTGTTGTATGTTTCACACGGTAACCTTTTGAGGGACTGGTGCATAATCAATATGCTACGTGTATATATATGGTTTGGCTAGCCCTGCTGGATACGACATGATCTGAGGATTCCTATAATCAACATTGCGGGGGATAACCCCGCCAAATATAGAAAGCTATAAAAATGATTGGCCGCATGAAAAACGACTTGCTTGTGCCTTGTACCTTCCGTTAGTAGCTGAGGACCATGGACTGTCATGGTGCATGATCCAACTCATGTCCTTGTTTGGTTGTTGGATTGGGCTACCATGTTATGACAGGCCATGGATCGAGGTTACGATCGGAAGCCCATAACATGACCATGGTTATAGAAAGTATCTTATCATGTCATGATATTGGTACCGTTTGACCTTGTTTGGTTGTAAGGGTACCGTATGGTCGCGATGATAAGTTATAATCCTATAACTCATGAGCCAGGTCTTATTTATTATGCTTGGGTTTTATCTCACTCTTTTGTGCTCCTTTGTGGTATTTGCTATTCAGGGTTGACCCTGCTGGTTTTGTTCGGCCAGATCACGTAGCAGAATCCGAGGATCCAACCTTCCTCCCTGACGTCAATGGTGCATACTAGGAGCATGGCTGGCGGAGGACTCGAGTGGGTTTCTTCTCCACCACTCGAGTATCATTACTTATGTTCTAGCGTTTAGCCACCAGTACCTGTTTAGCCGGTTGTTCTGGATATTTTGTCTCCTTGCATAATTGTAATTAAATCCGACTGCAGCTGAATACAATTATGTAACTATGACTCTCTGGGCTAGCTAACTTATATAGATAGTTCCCTAGGATCATTTTGATGAAGCATCGGGGACGCCTTACTGCTTTATCGTGTATGTTCGTTAATTGTTGCTTCTTGCTTTGATTGATTGAGACATGGATTCTCTGTGAGATCATAAGTGACTTGATTCTAGCATGCAACCCCTAGTCTCATGACAACCACGATCGTCATATTACATTTTCATACCTGATACGGGATAGCTGGCCTAGTCACTCTCTGTTTTTCGATACTGGGGCGTTACATGGTTTTAGTGGTAGCCCATGCAGGTCTGTTTTTAAGACTTGTGGGGTGTTATTATTATAGAAGTCTCAATCAAAACATGTTCCCTTTGATCTCTTGCTCCGTCTTTCCTTTCCTCACCTTGATTGATAACTTGAATTACATCCTCGAATCTTTCTCGTCCTATCAATTGATATCCTATATCTTTTCCTATAGGGTGCTTCTTTCTAAGTAGATAGCGAGGCCAATGTGGAAGAACAACCAGTAGAGCATGGCTCGACAGGGCAACGGCAGGGAGGAATACCTTCCCCTAGGCAGATTCGAGTAGAAGTATTGTCAGAGCCAGTGGGGCAACATATACCAGAAACTCTTGGACCACCGGCGGTACCGACAGCAGCGGCAGTACTCGATGCTGCAATACTCATGGAGGTTAACAGGGGATTTCTGGCCACCCAGAGCATCAGGTGGTAGCCCCATAGTAGAAACAGAATGTATTACTGAATCATGGGTCACTACAAGAAAAATGATCATTTACAGCGCACAAAATGTGCCGTAAATAATCTTTCACGGCGTACATCTTTGTGCCGTAAAAGACCATGCCGTAAATGATCCTATTATTTATGGCGCGTTGGAGAGCGTCGTAAATGTTAATATGCACGCCGTAAATGATCACAAATGAACGCGTAATTGATTTTCTCAAAAAAAATTGACAACCATTTACGGCATATTTAGTGTGCCGTAATTGCTCTTTCACGACATACCTTTGGGCGCCGTATTAAATATTCACGCAGGGTCAAATACAGCGTACGTTTGTACGTCATAATAGCTATTCCCGTATGATCAAATACGGCGTTCATTTTGATGCCGTAAAAGATATTTTCGACAAATTATGTTTACCATTTTGTGGCATATGTAGCGTGTCGTAAATGATTTTTGATGAAAACCATCATCAAATTATTATTATTATTATTATTATTATTATTATTATTATTATTATTATTATTATTATTATTATTATTTCTATTTTTATACCAATCCCTATTTATTTAAACAAGGACATTAATGGTAAACAAAGTATATAACATAGCAAAAATAAGATAAATAAATAGTTGACTGACATATAATCCCAATCAAACTACAAAAGTGAAAAGTAATTCAAATATACCCAGGCATGTGAGATCATAAAAAATAATCGAATTCAATAGCCAAAATATATTAATAGCAAACAAAAGGCCATGCCAAAGTATATCATGCCATATTGTTGCATGAACTACAAAACTATTGTAGTATTGAATTAAGAACAATACAATATTTCAATACAAATTGAGCTTGTTTCATACTTTGTCCTACTTTCGGGGGAAACAAATATAAATTGTCTTCTATGACAAATTTCGGCTCAAATGGTTGCAGAAGAGAAGCTTCAAACACAATACCCAAAATTTTCATTGATTGGTAACCTGCACAAACATAAAATGTGTTTTAGTTCATTATATCCAATTCGATGTATATCTAAACCACAACAATGAAAAAAAATATACATAAACTATAGCATGTTATTCCCACAATGATATAACCTAAATACTTGTGACTAGAATAACTTATGTGATTAGCTTCACATAAATATCTGGTATGTGGAAAATTATGTCATATGTGCATTATAGAAAACAGGTCTACAAAAGTATATCAAGATATTTATTATGTCATAAACTATAACATGTTATGAAGTTTGCTGCTATCTGTTTGAGACTTTTTGAGGATGATACATCTCTTGCAGGTGCCAGGAGGCCCTGCACACAAACATTTGGAGCTTGGTAATGTGCTAGTTCATGTGAATCAGGAGGTGCTTACTTAGTCTCTGACTTTTTTTAGCCTTTTTTGTGTAATTTACAGTTATCTGGTATGTGGGGCACAAAATTGGGAAGTCATGGAGCACTGAAATTTTGATGATTTTGCATATGTAGATTTTTAGACATGCACTACTTTGAGTTCAATGTGATTGGGTTAGTAGGCTGGTCAAATATATTTAACTTGGCTTGTATTTTCCTCTCATAGTTTGTATCTGTATAGAGTTTAATGTGATTGGGTTGGTAGGCTGGTGAATTTCTTTAAATATCATAAATTTGATATATTAGGTTGGATTGTGGACCTTTTCTTCTTTTCTTAATTTTTTTCTTTCTATTGTGAAGTTATGTTTGAAAATTCGTTACCCTTGCAAACTCCTCGAAAGAAATGGGGATATCCAATGCTAAAAAGAATTGACTTACTATTTATGATGTAGAAGAGGACTATTATTTTATTGTGCAAGGTGAACCTAGATAAAGGTAAATCATGCATATGAATCCTATATTGCAGTTGCCATTTTGATCAAGGAAAACCTATATAGCATGGACACGTATATGACAACGTAAGGACACGACGACATGACAAAGCACCTATTGGTTTGTCCTATTGTATATTGAAGTGTCTGGGTTATACGTGTCCGGGTTATATTGAAGTGTCTGGGTTATCGTCAGTGCTTCCTAGACGAAAACAGAAACAAAGTAACTCCCCATTTTTCAATACATGATCGTATCTAACAATAGTCTGCCACAATATAAATGCTATAGTAATAACTACATTAATTGACGAGAACAAATTCACAACTTCCATGCAGGTGCCATCAATTCATTAGGCGGAAAATGAGACACAAGAATTTTTTTCCACATATTCAAAATAGAAAGACAAATTTCTAATTCTATGTACGACATTAATGACTTCCTGAAACCTTGTCCTTTCTTCTTTCTTCCTTCTTCCAGCAAACTAACAGTAAAAACTCATTTATTCCCATTCTTTTTTTTCAAAAAAAAGGAAAAAAAAATATAATGAAGACACTGCATTCTCATCTTCTTGTGACAAATTTGATATAGCATTAAAGACAAAATTGATAATGTTTTCTAGTAGCATTAGTTTATGGATATAATGTGTCCAAGCATTAAATAATAGTAGTATTGTTTTCCACTACTTCCGGCCATCCTGAACAACGACACGGTATCTTAGCTTGGTATCGCAAATAACAACACTCAGAAGAAAACAATCAACATCTTGTGAAGAAAAAACATGTAGTATACATGTTGTGTTGTAGTAGTATCTCTGATTCTCTCTGCTTGTGTTTTCCACTACTTTCGGCCATCGAGCATAGAAAATCACAATTAGAAATACTAATTAATAATTCATATGGCGATTAAAAATTTGTTATGTTCCTGATATAAACCCTCCCTAGTTACTCTCCTGACCTAAGGTTTACCAACCTCAATGATGCAAAACTTACCTGGAAAAGTCCTAACTGCCACAATTTTAGAAGTGTATTTTTTTCCCATTTGCCCTCCAATCATGTTACCTTCTCAAAAAGATGATGACGCTGTGTGCCTGCCTCTGGAAACCAATACGTTGGTTTCCAGGATGGACAGACAGAGGCATCATCTCTCCTGCGAGGGAAACAAGCGGTGGCGGCTACTACTACGGCTGCTGCCACCTTCTTCCTTCTAAAATATGATTTTAATTACAATTGGAGGCTGGAGGAGTGTCCTTATATAGAGCATATACTAAATACTGTGCAGTGTCCAATTGGATATTGTACAGTAAATTGGCTTCACTCAAAACAGCAGTAAATCTGAACAGTTATTACAATTTGGCCTATTTCACCTATGAGGCTGTAAATTGGACTGGAGAGTGGAAACATTGAATCTGTATCACATAGAAGGGAATGCCTTCCATTTTGCATATCCAAATGAAGCGTCTTTTTCATATCTGAACAATTATTCCATTTTGCATATATGAACAATTATTACAATGGCCTATTTCACCTATGAGGCTGCAAATTGGACTGGAGAGTGGAAACATTGAATCTGCATCACATAGAAAGGAATGCCTTCCATTTTGTATATCCAAATGAAGCGTCTTTTTCATATCTGAACAGTTATTCCATTTTGCATATCTGAATAGTTATTACAATTTGCCCTATTTCACCTATCTGGACTGTAGGATATTGCATATCCAAATGAAGGGAATGCCTTCCATTTTGAATTTTCCAAACCTAATTATAATAGAGTATGCTTTATTATGTATTAAACTGTACATAGGGCAGAGCATAGATGAGGTATCCATGTGTGTGACCAAACTGTACACAGGACAGAGCTGATAAGTTATCCATGTGTGTGGCCAAACTGTAGAAACATGATGATGTAAGAAAGGGAAAATACTTGTACAGGGGTAGGAACCCAAATAAGTAATAGGTGCAGTCGGCTAGTAGGGAGGAAATGCACAAAAGTATGTGCATATGAAGGCACTAAATACACCAAAAATGTAAAGAACACATGCTAGATATATTCATGTGCTCACAGAATGGACAGTTTTTAGCACTCTATAAGGAATTTCTTATAAATGTTCAGAAAGTGGTTTCCATGAAAACAAATGATCATGTTTAGCTACATGATCAAGTTGATGCACTTCTATAAAGAGTTCTATCAGAAATTCCTTTTTGGCACTTCCACAGCACCTCATAATATTCACATGAAAAGACTGAAAGGAGCCTTAAATGAAACAAACAAATAGGTCTAACAAAAATCCTAGAGTAACTCGTGAGTTACTGATTTTTATAACTCGGTCAATGAAAAACCATTGGACTAAATGCATCTCATTTCTTAATTGATTTTTTTAAGTGCATAAACAGAAAAAAATCAGGAGCCTAAATAGAAAAAATAAGTCAATGAATCATAACCATATTGCGAGTTCTTATTTTGAGTTCCTATTTGAGTTTCTGTGGTCGAATTGTATATCTAAGAACTTCTACAAAACTACTCAGGGCCAAAGAAATTATATTCATGAAAAAAACAAGCGAAAGGACTTGTACTCAAGTCTTTGAAGCTTGAGAGAATTGAGTGCATCAGTAATTACCAGTAAATAAGTCATCCTCTTGTTCTCCTCTTCCATCAATCTATCCTGCACATTGTAATTTATCACACCATTAAAACTAAGTTACCACCAAAAGGGAATTAGAGAAAAACAAATAAATCAAAATTCATTAAACTCTTGGTGCATACATTTTTCTTCATCGCCTTTAGGAGTTCCATCTGCATCAAACACATCAACGAAATAAATTAAATTAAGACGGCGTCCCCAGTTCCATGAGGCTTCCGCTAATACAAGCTCTCGCTGGAGGGTCAAGATGTATGCTCCAGTATAGAATAAAAAAACGATTAGGAGATTAAATAACCACCTGCTTATCGCAAACACCGGGCAATCCATTCATCAGTTCCCTCGCCCGATCCTTTCAATCTCCGTGCTCAAATTCTACCACTACAAATTATGCCCCGGCCAAATCATAAATATATATATATATATATATATATATATATATATATATATATATATATATATATATATATATATATATATATATATATATGGAAGCGGATCAAAAGCCCCCCTAGAAACCCCCCCTCACTCTCGGCCGTAATTTAATGTTAATATTAATGTTAATATTAATTTTAATGTTAATATTAATGTTAATATTAACATTAAATACTAAAATTAACATTAAACTTAACATTAAAATTAATATTAACATTAACATTAATATTAACATTAACATTAATATAAAAATAAAATAAAAATTAATATTAACATTAATATTAATATTAATATTAATATTAATATTAATATTAACATTAAATTACTGTCGAGAGTGAGGGGGTTTTTTAGAGGGTTTTCTAAGGGGGCTTTTGATCCGCTCCCTATATATATATATATATATATATATATATATATATATATATATATATATATATATATATATATTGTGAAAATGATCCCTAGCCTAGTAGTAGCGGTGAGGCATGCGGCCCAAGTGATCAGGAGATCGATTCCCGGTAGGGACGTTCGACAAAAATTACCATTTCCAATTATATATATATATATATATATATATATATATATATATATATATATATATATATATATATATATATATATATAGACACACACACACACACACACACAAAAGTCAGTACAAGTTTATCCAGCTCCTAAGAATTAATAGGTATATATGGATGAAAATCCTCTACCTCATGCTCGGCTTCCCATAGCCAATTTCCAAAGTTCTTCTGGTACCCTCTCCAACATCCAGGCAACCTTATCATCAACATATACCATAGTAATTCACAAAAAGCTAGAAACAAAACCATGCAAATCATATGAACATGTTTGTTAGTGTTTGCCATTGATTGTAAAAGTACAGAATAGTTTTATGGGAGGAATGAAGTTAGACTCACAATACAAACTCGCTCGTACAAAGAAAGTCTAGGGATGAAAACCTAGGTACAGCAATCTAAGTACGATTGTTTATTTTTGATTCTGGGGGTGACGGTAGAGGCTCGGGAGAGTGACGACAACTCTGCCTTACTCCTTGGACGATCGGACGTAGCCTTGGCTCTGATGAAGAAATGCTCTCGGGATGCGTGGGGAGACTCTTCTGTGCGCCACCGCTTTCTTTGTGTGTGCCTCTGTGTTTCTATGTGTCCACCTTTCTCTCTGCGCTCCTCTGTGCTCTTCTTTGCAAGGGAATGACACCTTGCTATTTATAGGAGTGTAGTATGATAAGTAGGGTTTGCAATAATTGCTCCTTTAAAAGTGGGCAGTTAGGGTTTGGTTACGATTTGCCTTGATCTTGTTTACTGGAATTTAATATGGGCCGTCAATATTGATTGTAACAAATCTGGGCAGTTAATGTTGATTGCACCAAATCTGCATGGAAAATTAATGTTGATTGTAACAAATCTGCATGGGGATGATTTGTTGATATCAGTAAATCCAAGTGAATAAATCTTGGTCAATCTCTTGCCACGTGTCCCAACTGCCTGTTATGTTGATCACCAAAAATCTGAATTGTTGGGCTTTAATTAATTCCTGCCACGTGTCCCAACTGTTGCGAGCCGCATGAGCATGGCCTTTAATCGAACTGCATGGGAGTCCTTCGATCTGAGCCGCATGGAAGTCCTCCACTCTGAACCGCATGGACGTCCTTCACTCTGAACCGCATGGACGTCCTTCACTCTGAACCGTATGGACGTCCTTCACTCTGAACCGCATGGACGTCCTTTAATTTGAGCCGCATGGATGTTCTTTAGTTTGAGCCGCATGGACGTCCTTTATTCTGGGCCGCATGGAGGCCCTTACAACTGAGCCGCATGAAGGCCCTTGCAACTGAGCCACATAGAGACCCTTGTAACTGAGTCGCATAGACGTCCTTTAGTCTGGGCCACATGGAGGCCCTTGCAACTGAGCCGCATAAAGGCCCTTGCAACTGAGCCGCATAGAGACCCTTGTAACTGAGCCGCATAGACATTCTTGCAATCGAGCCGCATAAAGAGTTTTGAAAATGGATCGTGCCAGCTGTAAAGAGTTTCCTCGTCTCTCTAGGAGCACGTCGAGGGTCATCATTTCTACGTTATGTCAGAGCTGTCAATCAATCATTGTCAGAGCTGCCACTGTGTTAGGGTAATTAATGAGCCAACTACTTAGAGCATTTATGGCCCGCTGCATGAGGCCACGTGGCTTCCCCTTCATCTTTTTGAGCCGCATGAAGCTCTCGAGCCTTTTGAGCCGCATGAAGGCTCCTTCAGCTATGAGCCGCATGAGGTTGATTTCCTAACCGCATACGAATTTATTTAATATTTTTCCATGCTTCTACAAGATCCCCTTCAAAGTTTTCAATTTACAAAATTAAAATACTTTGAATAAGAAGCATGAATATGTCTGCATAAATTCTTCCTACCGCATAGACTTCTCTGGCCGCATGGATCGTTCGGACCACATGGGTCACTCTGGCTGCATAATGGTCCTGTGCCACGTGGGTGTCTCATTATTGCTCTTGATTTGTTTTGATTTGAAGCCGTCTTTTGGGATATGATCCCAAGAGTCAGCTTTAAATATTTAGATTTTTCCTTAATGATTAGGATTAATCTTTCTTGCATGCAGGGGTTGGAAACCCAAGAGTCAGCCTTGATTTCTAGGCGGCGCGTCATGCGAAGCGTCCATTGATCCTCATGCCCCCTTCAGCCTATAAATATAGGGTTTTTAGGAGAGAGGGACTCTTTACTTTCTTTTCTTGCTTAAGCTTTTCTTGCCGTCGTCTTCTCTCTCGATCACCGATCAACGATGGCCCCCAAAGCTTCCAAGACTTCCTCTGCGGCGAAGGGTAAGGGAACGGCTTCTTCGTCGACTGCGGCGCTTGAAGTTCATCCTGACGTCCACCCTTCCATTGTTGGTAAGAATTTTGTGGAGGATCGTATGCTTCAAAAACCCTTAACAAAGACGGCTCTGTTGCATGTTTTATGCACAAGCCGCATGTGTTGTATGGGCCGCATGAACTTCTCATGTCCGAGCCACATGGGGTATACTCCATGTTTGAGCTGCATGAGAATGACTGGGCCGCATAAGCACCTTTAAAAATTGAACCGCATGAAGTCTCACTAAAAATAGAACCGCATGAGCTCCTGATGTACTGGGCCGCATAAGCTCCAACGGATTAGAGCCGCATAAGCTTATCTAAACTGTGCCGCATAAGTCCCACTAAACAGATCCGTATAAGCTCATCTGAACTTGGCCGCGTAAAACTCCATTAAACAGAACCGCATGAGACTCCGTTGCACAAAGCCGCATAAGCTCATTTGAATGCGGCCGCATGAGCCCCCACTAAATAGAACCGCATGAGGCTCCGCTACACAAAGCCGCATAAGCTCTTCTGAATTTGGCCGCATGAACTCCTGATGAACTGGGCCGCATGAAGTCTCTTGAACATAACCCATCTAAGTAGAGCTGCATGAACTCCGTTAAAACCGAACCGCATAAAAACCTATTGGAACAGTGCCGCATAGACTCTGTTGAAACTGAGCCGCATAAGGTCCTATCAGAACAGAGCCTCATGAGCTTATGTAGACTAGGTCGCATAAGCCTAAAAACACTAAATGGCTTTGTATAACCATCTTTTAACTTTGTTTCCTTTGTCCTTTTTTCAGTGAATCTACCCGTCAATCCAGCGGGAGAACCCCTGGTGGGTTCGGCCCAATCTACTGTGGGTGTGCGATTCGACCACTTAGTCCAATATATGGCAAATCAGCTCCCCACAGACGAGCCTATGGAGAGGCAGAATGCTATCAGGAACCAGCCCTTCTACTTTCTCTGTGCTATGATGAACTCGGGGCAATTGAAGAGAAAATACCTGAAGCCGGCGTTCCTTTTTGGGGATGCACTTACTATGAAGAACCCCCGAGTGCTGGATATATCCGAGAGCTGGGACTTTACGCTTGACGGGATGGCGATCCACATCCCTCCGATGGAGCGTCATTTTCCTCTGTCATGGTTCAACATGTTATCGCTGGACAGAAAGATGGTGGACTCCTTGACCCCAAGCAGGTCGGGGATGATTGTGGGTAACATCCATTACAACAGGAATTTGGGGTCAGCTTATGTGGGAAGGGAACCGGTCAGTCGGTACGTGATGGGACTGGCTCCAGGTACCTTCATAAACGTATCGGGTCCCAATTTCACGTTCTCTCAAGCTGACACCTTCTTGAACCAGCTTGCTTGGAAGGGGTCCTGTCCCGTCGGTCGGTTGGCGCTGCTGAACTGGATAAACCCCATCCCTGCGTGGGCCAACTTGACCACATGGATTCTGCGGCAGTATGAGACTCCCCTGCGTGAGATCGATCTCTACCATGCCATTCGGGGGACTTGTCATGGTCTACCCATAAATAAGCCGTTGTTCATAGCTCTCCTGGAGATGTACAACCGGCGAACGAGAACCTTCTTCACACCTGGAGGGGAGCTGGGACTCGCCCTCCACGAGATGTACGTCATTTCCAAGCTGCCCTGGGGGGACGAAGTCTTTGAAGTGTACACCCCTACGAACGAAGAGTTCGAGGATTTGGATCGGCAGTTCCCGGGCTTTGTTGCTGTATACCGGGAATTGTTATGTCATCACAGTACCTGTCACCAGGCGTCCATCAAGAAGGATGGTAGCTCGGAAGGGAGCATTCCTCATACCAGGTCCTGGATCTCATACCTTTTTACACTAGGCACCTCAGGCCGGGTTTCCTCCCGAGATCCTCAAACCCAGGAGGAGGTACAAGAACTGGCATCGACTGCCAAGAGATCGAGGGCCACAGGCGACACCTTTGGGAGTCGAACTGACTCCTTTAGTTATTTTTATCATGGTACTCAGCGACTGTCAGAGAAGGCACTCTTGGAAGGATTCCTGATGGTGTGGCTACGGAACTGCATGGTCTCAGGAGGGGCGGGTTCCATTGAGAAGATCAGCCGCAACTTTATCCTCCCTGCCGTAAAGCTGGTCTTTGGGGTCAGACTGGCCCTTCTTCCGGCCATGGTGTGCAGCATACACCATGGCCTTCGCGCCTTTTCGTCCAAGGTCATCGCCCGTGACACGGCGATGGACTTTGAGCGCATAGAGCTGCCATACCATTATTTGATGGGGTGGTTGTTGATGCACTGCCGGTCTTTAATGAGGCCTGGAGCAGAAGACGGCGTTACGGCTGATGATGCTTTTATTTTCCAATATCACCATCAGCCCTGGGAGTGCAGCACTATGCCAGCCTGTCGGAGGGCGCTGGCGAGAGTGGACGGATACGAATTTTTCGTGTCTGTTCCTCGTTTTACTGATGAAGAAGTGAGGGGCGTACATATTGATGGTACCGGACCTCCTCACCTCCTGTCTGAGAAGATGCTCCTTTGGTTGCGTAATATCCATCCAATGCACCTAGTATACCGTAATCGCAACAATGTCTACCTGGAGCCCTACTTACCCAGCAGGTTCTCCCGTTAGTTCGGGTATAGCCAGCTGTTCTTTGACAGTTCCAGCTCTTGCCTGGGCTTTGTAGGTAGCGTCCTCGACGGTATCAGGGCCTGGCATTATTATGACACGGTTCATACCCGAACCAGCTTCTCGGTTCCTGATGTTGAGACGCTAGGGGAGATATTGTATATGGCGGCCCTATACCATGTTACGGCGAGCAAGCCTCCCGTTAATTTTGACCCGAGTACTAGCTTCATTGTGGGTACTGGCTTGGCGGAGAAGCCCAAGGGGTCTAAGACGAGGAAGATGATGGCAAATACGGTTCCTGTGCCTGACTCGGAGTCCACAAATACGGACGATGAGGATGACGATCATGATGTCGATAATTCTCTCCCTCATGCGGAAGAGGTGGTGGCGGATCAGTCGCCTGTTGTGCCAGGTGAGGTGGTGGCAGATCAGTCGCCTGTTGTGCCAGATGAGGTTGTGGCAGATCAGCCGCCTGTTGCGCCTGGCCTTTCATGCAAGCGAGGCAGGCGTGAGTCTATTGGTGGCATAACCTTCTCCGTGAAGCGGGCTACGGTAAGACGCTGCAGGCTGCTCATTAAGGAGAGAGGCGAAGGTGATGACGCCGTTTCGGAGGTGAATTGAATTGCGACCATCTCCTTCTTTAGTTCTTTCTTTTCCTGGACTATGATCTAATCATTTTTCTCTTCTCTGTAGGCGTCATAAGAGTCGGACTCTCGAGAATCGGTCGCAGTTTCTGAAGTCAATCCGGCCCTGACCACTTTGATTAGTGACATGTGTGCCGAGATTATTTCTGCCGGGGTTCTCTCGGCGGCGGCTGAGGGATCTTATGTTGCTGAGGTCTCAACCCAGGGCGACGGGGGCTATGCTGAACCCGTCCCCAAGACTGCTGAATTTCAACAGGGTGACGCTGATCCAGTCGTATCTCCTTCCGGGGCGGCTGGGGCAGAGGAACCAGCTGAATTCGGCTTGGGGGTCGCTGGTGAGGGGACGACGGTGGCTGTGGACGAACCTCAGTCTCCACAACCCTCCCCTGGTAAGATAAGCCAAATTTTGACTAGTGAGGAGGCTAATTTGCTCTATCATCACATCCTTCGGGTTAGGCTGATTGATGGTTGCTCTAGACATAAAGGTCCTGCCTCTTCACTGCCAATGGCGGATATTGTCAGGGTAGGCACTGCCAGCAGGGATCTGGTAGTAGGGAGTGCCCCCCCTCCCCTTCCGACTTATATTGAAGGGCCCCTCGCTGGATCGAGTTCGGAAGGTCGGATGGCGACACAGCCGGGGCAGGGAGCAATGGTCCCTGCGTCTTCCTCTGCTCATGTGGCTTCGGGGGTCGACCTTTCCGCCTTGTCGAGTATCCAGGTTCTTCGGGCCGCGGAGGAGGAGTTAGCTGCTATCCAAGCATCTTTTTGCTCAAAATTTGTTTTCCTGGTGGCAGGGGTGGCAAGTTCTGGTGCGTCTCCTTCGACACTGCCAGCTACACTTCCTTTGACGCCGTCCTCTACGGAAGTTCTGGATGAGGCATCACAGGATGTGGTTGACAGTTTCTACCACCACTTGAAGAGAGAGGTCGAAGCTGCTGTGGAGCGGGGGACCTCCTTTGCCTTGGCTCGACAATGCGCTCGTGGCCAAATTGAAATTCTTAAAACCCTTTCTGGTGGGGCAGAGATAGTTGCGCTTCTGGAGCCCAAATTGCTAGAGGCTGATCAGCTCGTGGCTCAGTTTCAAGTGCTGCGGCAAGCTGATCTATCTGCAGCCATAGATCAAGAGTGTAACTTCCTTACCACTAAGGTACTTTTTATCCTGACTGACTTGGAGGTTATGCGACCATGCACTATTCTCGATTGCATTACACCAAGAGTGGTTAGGTGATCGTTATCCATTAGGTACATGTAAGCTCTGTGTACTTATGCCTGACCAGGACTTGGAACAGTATTTTGTCGTGGACTAGTTTGCCACACCTTGTCCTCTTTTGGTTGTAGGTGTGGTTCACTGCTTAGATGAGAAGGTACTGAAATCTTGTTGTGGTCTGGATACTATATTGAATTCATGGCATGAAAAGGTACTTCATCATGGATTATGGCCTCCTGTCCTTGTTTGGTTGGGGCATGGTATGCTAATTCAATGGTGGAGTATTGGACCATGTTATGATCCGATTTGACTTATTATTAAGTAGTTTATATTCAGTTATATGGCATGTTCTTCATGTATCTTGTTACATCCCTCTCAGGACCTAATGATTTCTTTAGGTGTGTGTTCTTGACTTTCTGCAAGTATTCTAGCCAAGGTCGTGATCTTCTCTATTCCTTCGAAGATGACGTGCTCTTGGATCGTTCTTTGCTACTTTTGGCACATCCTTTCATTTGTCATGTATTACTTCCCTTTTAAATAGTTGGTAGTGGATTTGTCTCCGCCCAACGACTTGTACAATTGATATTTCATAGTTGATTAGGATATCTTTATATTTTTTATTTTGTGGATGAGATTAGTTGTCGTTGTTATACTACATTTTATAGCTTACATATATTTATTATACGACTGGCATGTCTATGTATCTAGTCCTACGTATTTTGGGACTCGGTGTTATTTTTTTTTTTGGTGGCCAATACAGGTCCGAAAATATTGCTTTTGTTACGTCACTGTACCAAGCAAGCCTGCATTTAGGATTAGAGTCTATAATCTCATCCACATACTTAACCTCCTTCCTTTCTTCCATTTTTGAGCTCACATTTGACTATCTTGATTTACTTCTTGCTTGATTCATTCTCCAGTAAATTCTTACCCTTCTTTCATGCTTGATAGAGGTTAGGAAGATGACTCATACTAGGTAGACATGTTCCATCGTTCCATTATACTACTAGTTTAACTCTTATAAGTTGGGTAGAATGCCTCACGACCTATCATTCCCTTAACCTTAACCAAGGCCGTAGACAAGGAGACAATAGGACGACTGTATAGGCATGAACACCGGACAAGACTTAGATTCTTAAGAAAACTGATCTATTTATATTTTCTTTCATCATTGTCTCGTGTACTTATATTTTGGACTATCTTGACTAATGCTGCTATTATCACCTAGTTATGCAAGCTTATTCTTTTATCAAGCTTGTTCATGAAAGTCCATTTTGACTAACAAGCTTATGAAGACATGCTCCCTGAAGGGTCAATCCCATCCCCTAGGTCGGCGAAACCTTGGATGACTCATAAAGTTTGGGTGGTCAAAGCTGCTGCACCACCACCAGCAACTGCTGAAGATGCTCTCCCGGCTTCTACCAATGAAGCCCCATATCCATCTCTTGTGCATCCTTCGTCCGCTCTCGAAGTTAGGAGGAACAGATCCCAATGCTCGGGTCCCAACCGGAGAAGCGATACAACACCGGGGACTCGAGGATGAGCGCTCTCAACAGGCCATACAGGCCGCTCCCTGCTCAAGAAGGCAAAGTTGCATCTCAACCAACTTGCCCACAGGATGTGTGAAAACAGGCCTCGTCTAAATAAAGACGAGTGCCTGTAGACGCACATCAAGCCACCCAGAATGGTGTTAGACGGAACATCTACAATAGAGGCGAAGGAGATATGTCTTCCACATAATACCACAAAGTCCCACCCATGAAGACGACCTCGACGCACTGTACTACTTGAATGTTAGAACAAAAATGCCTAAGGCAACACGAGTTCAACATACCCGAACAGTTGCCTCGGCAGGTATTCATCGGAAGGTGCCCCGGATAATTATACGAGCCCCCAACAAAAGGCTATATCGGATACGTACATGCATCCACTAGAATCATGCGCATGAGGTTAGCCAACCTTATAGATCCTTCCCGAAGAATCCCTATAGAAAGTCAAAAGCCTCGTCTGATCAGCCATGCAACCCACGCGGTACAGGTAAATACCCTCTACCAGACTTGCGTGAAGTAATAGACCGCAAGTGTGGGTTAAAAAAAGATAGTGGCACATGCTGCGAACCTTTCGTAGGATACTTCACCGAAATCACCAGTAACTGCTGCTGTTCTCAGACATCAGTATCTGCAAACAAGCCGTCTGTCTTCCAACGGCTGCAATAGACAACAGAAGATAAACTAGTGCATTCTTCTTGCTACTCTGCCCAAAGGGATACTCCCATCCCGAAGGGTTCAATGGCGCCTTCCTTCTCAACCAATATGAAGAGGCTGTAGGCACAGTGATTAGCCCACCCGGCTATACTTGCGGTAAGGGTATTCCAAATACCCGATCAAGAGGACCTTGTGGAAAGGCGTGCTGCAGCCAGGAAGCACATCTTCTCCACCTATCTTCTAAGCTAGAGGTAGAGATCCGCCAAGGATGAGACGCAAAGGTGGGGTGTAATTCCCCGTACGGTGTATTACGCTGAATCGATTGGGTCGATAAGGTATGAGTTTGATTCGAGGAGGTACGATTTCAAATTGGAGAAGTATTGATTGAGTTGATTTCATGTGCAGGCATAGGTGGAATCCCTTACGATCGAAGTATTGCCTTGCAAATAGTTGAAGTGTGGGCATGATAGCATTCTTGTAACCACATCCAACTTTGAATAATCCTCAAAATCAGGGTATAATAGAGTCATCACATTCTCTAGCAACTCCATGAAGGTCGTACCCTCGGCATTCAGTGCCTCTGTCGCATTATAATCGTCCAAATCAAAACCCAAAGTATCAAAAACCAAAATCAAAGTCCCATCGTCGTAACCGTGGACATCTATATAATGCTCTAGCTCTGATGCTAAAGAAACAAGCTCTCCGTGTGCGGTCTAGTGATAGTAATTCATCATAAATTCCTTCGAGTATAAATAAAATATCACAATATCTTATTTATGATATTTGATATTATGACATATCACATATATACATGTGACTTTGGTGTCATCCATGTACTAGAGGAACACCTTAGCAAACTGGGGAAATGCTTCTACCCCTTGCATTAATTATTCCCTCACATCGTATTTCCTCAGGACGACAATTGTATATATACAAATGATGCCACAAATAGTAAATATATTGTTATATACTTCTGCAAAGATTGATACACAATATTTACTGCAAATATTATACATAATATCTATCAAAATTAAGTTATTCAAGTATTAACTATGGATCAGTATTAAATTATATTATTATTCCAATAAACACATAAATGAATATATGTTAATGACTTCATATCGGTATCGATTATTAATCATAAACACTATTTACCTATGTAATGGATGTCTCAGAATAATAACAAAACTGCATCACTTTCTTGTATCCATTACTTAGGACAATTGTAGTTCTACTCATATGTAGTATCATAAGTTGTTCTACTCATATGTAGTATCATAAGTTTTCATCAAATTTGTGTCGTATATATTATTGAATAGAACTAAAAACACCACAATAATGTAAAGATATGACAAGTAGTAAGTTGCACACTAGAAAAGAGTATTGGGCGTCATCGCATCATCATTGCCATGTGTTGCGGAGGGACATAAATAGGACCAATTTATCCAATATTTGTATATATGGGGTTGATTTGTTATTCTGTATTATACTTTTTTATCATACATGTTCATTATATAAAATAAACAAACATATATAATAAAAAATAATATAATACATGAAAGCAAGAAACCTTATTTATATAAATATTGGATAAATTAAGATATGAAGGTATAAGAACTAATATACCTATATTTGGAGTTGAATATATATGGTTGTTTGGCTCTTATGGTTCGCTTTAATTGGTATCGACCATTAAGCCCCCACACTTTATACCCATGCAATGGGTGGCTCAAAATAACAACCAAATTTTCTTTCTTTCTTTCTTACACTATACAGGACACTCATAGTTCTCCCCATATGTATAAGTTCTCAACAAGTTTGTGCAGTATCTATTACTGAATCGAACTAGAAACACCATGATAATTTATAGCTAAGACAAGTAATCATTTGTACACTAGAAAAGAGTGCTTGGTTGTCGCATCTTCATTGCCAAGTGTCGGGTAGTGACATCCATAGAGTTAGTGTGAAGTCCGATGTCACACCCCGTTTCCGGTATACGTATTTTTTCTATATTATTCCTATACATAGTATCTGGTATCTGTAGCATGTGTACATGAATCTTGTATTCGCACATGATCATGGCATGGGATAGTGTCTCATCGCGGAGTAGGATGCCAACTCTTGTCTTTGTCTGGTTGTAAGTGTGGTTTATTGCTTCGATGATGGAATACTAGATCGTGTCGTGATCCGAATTATTTATTTTATTTTATTTGCTTATGATCATGTGGCATGGCATTTGGACTTGACTTGGGTTAGACATTGGATTAGGGTTAGGGTTTAGTAGAGCCATCCCCCCACCCCCTATATAGATTCTCCTATTCTCTCTCTCCTTATTCATTCATATTTAGTTCCCTCAACCATCCTTAGGCAAGTACATCTTGAACTAATGGAGAGTCTCATGCTCATTTCCTTTTTATTGATTTATTTACATATTTTTAGCTTATATTATGCATCCTTACTTTCTCTACATGTTTAGATCTTGGTAATTTCGATTTTGATGGCTAGTTTGGTGTAGATCTAGGTTTCTAATACTAGTTTTATGGATTTTTATGGAAATGATCTATCAAAACTTGTTATATTTTGAAAACCAGTTGTTCCATGTCGTAGAGGATTTACTTTCATGTAGTTTTGGCTTTTGTTTCACCGGATTTCGAGTCTTAAAGAGGAAGTTATGACCATGACAAGTTTTTTGAAGATCCATAGCTGAACTTACTGTTTGGGACTGTCACGATCCTCTCCCACTTTCCAGGATACGAGGACGTAGCCAAGTCCAGCCTGCACCACAGTGTCAGCGGTAGTACGCTGTCTATCCTGTAATAAACAAAATGCTTATAAAATATTATATTTATTGCTCATTCACAACAACTAAATCAATTTACAATATTCACAAGTTTTACAGTTAATCAAAATACAATGTCTTAAAAATATTAAAAAACTACCAACACATCTAACTAGTCTTCTAGGGTTGACCTTCGCATATACCCATGTCTCTCCCGTATAGTCCATAGCACAAAAGTAGGAAGCACGGCAAGTCACCTGCAACGATCCAGTCAGGAAAGGAGCAAAGTACAACCATATTGTATTTAATGTTGTTAGCACAAAATAAGCTAGAACAATGAGAAACAGTAACGGTAAAAGAACATATAAAGAACTAGCAAGATATGAACTAGACATGGAAAACAATAATCATGAACGAGTAAGCTAATAGAAAAAAACATGAAAATAAAGAACTGAACTATGATCAAGAACAATAGAAATGAATGTGTGTGAAATACCTTTTAATACGTGAACGGTTGGGCTAATACGGCACATCATATATGGCTATCATTCGATAATTGGTACGACTAACTCATACCTGAGGTGTATGGCGTTGCTATTATTCAGTAACGGTATTTGGGTTTGTTCACATACTTATCGAGTATTTTCCCTTTCAACACACTAACAATCAATAACAGCAAATGATACAATACGAAGGATACAATAAGCCTACCGTTTCACCATCGTGTGTCAACGGAATATCAAATAAGGAAACGATAAAAAAAGCATCATAATGTACCAAAACATAATGCAATAATGTACTTGCTTGAACCCTTGAACAAACCATAGTCACAAGTAGAGGATGAGAGAAACGTCGACCTAGAAGCTATCAACCCATATCGTACCATCGTACCACGAACCGTGCACGAAAACCACAAGTCAATTCTAAGATTCTAATTCTAAAATTATGGAATAAGTGGCTAATGGGTTAACTTATCTATTATTAGTTAATTCTAGAATAAGTCAATTAAAATATAATTTAACCTAATAATAATCTGAAATATAACTTAAATAGGGAATTTCGGTCATAGAAAGTCATGTTTCCAATTTTAGAAACCATGGCACATAAATTGAGATGTACTGTTGACTAACCAGTCAAATGTCATGAACTCGAGATTTTGAAAGCGAATCTTGGTAGATTTCAGCGTAACGAGTGCACCGGAATCGGCCGTGCCGTAAAATCACGCTTTGGTCAAAAGTTATTAT
Source organism: Iris pallida (assembly GCA_029216955.1). Classification (NCBI taxonomy): domain Eukaryota; kingdom Viridiplantae; phylum Streptophyta; class Magnoliopsida; order Asparagales; family Iridaceae; genus Iris; species Iris pallida. The sequence goes on from JANAVB010023995.1 coordinate 15,592,525, forward strand.
CGTTATGGCTAACCGTGACCAAATCGGTAATTTATGATCAAATCTGAGTTCAACATAATAAATAAAATGATAAATATATTTCTAAAATTTTGGAAAAATCATATGTCGAAGATCGTCGTGTTAGCTTTCCAAAACTTCAAATGGATCACAAATAGGAGTTTGGATCTCTAGAAATCTCGAAAACCGTGTGATGTGTCGAGTTTTGAACGACAGACACTCAAATAATTCTCCAAAAATTCACAAATAAAATCTAAGAAAAGAAAATATATATTCTAAAATCTGACCTCTATATGATTCCAACAACAAAAATGGCGCACGAAAACGACGTCAGAGCTGTTCGTAATCACTCCGTGAAGTCGAAAGACTCCAAGGAGCAAACTTCTCAAAAATCGGCTAAGAAATATACTAGGTTTTCTGAAAACCTATATATGATATATATATATAGGAGAGGGAGAGAGAGAGGCGGTTGGGCGCCGACAGGTGGGCCCTAGGCCGGGTGACTGTGTAAATTTTTATTTAATTACAGAAAATTATTTTAACTCCAAATAAATTCAAATAAATCCCAAAAAAATCCAGAAAAATTCCAAAAAATTCTAGAAAATATTTCTAGGTGTCTAGAGCCTAAATAAAAAGTTTGGCCTCAAACTATCATCATACCCTACTATAAATCCCAAAAGTCTATGGAAAAATAAATTCTATAGTTTTAATTATCTAAAAATTCCCAAAAATCCTAGAAAAATCCAAAAAAAACTCCTAAAATATTATAGCAAATAGTTTTAGTTATCTAGAGCCCAAATTAAAATATTTGGTCCAAAAATAACGCCGAACGACCTTATAGTAAATCTTGGAAGCCTTTAAAAAATACTAAACCTTCAAAAATAAATATCTAAAAATATCCAAAAATTATGATAAAGTGTAAAATAGGTAAATAACATATATATTAGCTATCTAGAGGCCATATGACCTTAGCATGGTCGTAGCCCTCCTACAAGCTTAGGCATGACTCTCAATGATCATAAAATTAATCATAATCAAAATAAAATTAAAAAAATCGAGAAGTGGGTTTACAAATCTACCCACCTTAGAAAAAATTTGTCCTCAAAATTTCAAAGGATACTACTTGGCACGACTAATAATATAATCAAAAAATGATACGATCAATGATCAAAATTGGTCAGCGAATAAAATTAAAATCTAGGGAAAGATGCGAATTGGCACGATCGAAATATAATCAAAATAGTCTAGCCGTGATCAAAAATCGTTTAAGGATGATCAAATTGAAATCATTTCGATACGATTAACTATTTAACCAAAATTATTTAGACGCGATTTTAGAATCAAAATCTAGATACGTTTAGGAGTCTAGTGGAAGGAAAAAAAGTAGGTTTAAAAGATTACTAGAAAGACAAATGACAATTAAAATAGAAAGATAAGAAGGATAGGTTCAAGAAATAAAATTATAAGAATTAAATCAAATTTAAGCGAATTGTGAACCATAAAAATCAATAGTCATACGCCAAATGGATGTAGTCTCTATAATATTCGAAAGCTGTATGTATATAAGAAGTTACTTTACCGAGAATTTATACCTCGCTAGTGTACATTTGGCTGTAGTAAACCCTTGGTATCATAACTCAAATAATGATATGGTATCGAACATTCTATTAACTTTATCTAATATTGAAGTAATCACTTGAAGATCAAATAGGGGAACTAGGACGTAGTTTTAATAATATTCGATAACCTACGCATACGTGAAATTACTTCAACTTAGTGGTCATGTCTTGCCAGTGCGCTGCTAGCTGCAGTGAACTCGCAGTCTCCATAATTCAAATAAATGGCGACAGTGCACATCTGCCTTGCCATTGTATGTCATCAAAAATTATTCCAACTATATCCATAAGAATTTCAAAGGAGCTTCTAAAATTTTAAACAAGTTAATCATGATAGAAAAAGTATAAATATCTGTCCTTGAAGTGAAAGTATCAATTTTGAAAATAAAACGATCGAAAATGAATGAATACGCCTTGGAATTAATATATAGATAATTGAATCAGTTAGGCTCACAACTCAATAGATGGAAATAAAATATTGACTTTTTAGAAAATAATTACTTGTGGCCAATGAAAAATAAACAAGTAATACGGACCATACTATATGACGATGTTTAGAGAAGGTACAAAATAAAATGGCACAAACGATCAAGAATAGGAATTGAATCATAGTAAGTCATAGTTTACCAAGCGAATAGTCTACCCACCTTTGATCCTGCCTTCATATTGAAACACAATAGTGTATCCTTCTATGAAAGTCATCTAATAGGGTTTAGAATTTAATGAACCCTTAGTTAAATCATATGGCCTATTTAGCAACCTTAACTACCAACAATTAATAATAAAGGACTCCTAGTCCTAGACATTTTCCTAAAATCAAATCAATCCTAATTGTGAATGAGCACTTCGTAGTCGCAGGCTCGTAGTAGTATTATAGATACTACTACGAGTTCGTACAATTGTGCAAAAATAGACTTGCATGGGCCATCAAAAAAACTTGTTACGACCTGCTTTCGCTTTCCGGGATACGAGTACGTAACCAAGTCCAGCCTACACCGTAGTGTCGACAGTAGTACGGTGTCTAGCCCGCAATAAATAAAATGCTTATAAAATACTATCTTTATTTCTCATTCATAACAACTAAATTTAATTTACAATATTCACAAGTTTAAAGTTAATCAAAATACAATGTCTTACGAATATTAAAAAACTACCAATACATCTAACTAGTCTTCTAGGGTTGACCTTCGCATATACCCATGCCTCCCTCGTATAGTCTATAGCACAAAAGTAGGAAGCACGACAAGTCACCTGCAACGATCCAGTCAGGAAAGGTACAAAGTACAACCATATTGCATTTAATATTATTAGCACAAAATAAGCTAGAACAATGAGAAACAGTAACGGTAAAGAATATATAAATGTTGGCCCATTGGTCACGGTCAAACCAGATTTTAATAATTGATCAAACTCTATCTCGATATAATTGCAAGTCAACTCAGATGTTTACCTACGACGTTTTGGACACTGTTCAACAATGGATATTTACTATGTTCAAGACCGAAGATGTTTCGAAGCTGTTTGCCATTCAGAATGTACTTCCTGTTACGCTATGTAATTTTTTATTTTATTGAGTCTAGGAATACATTGTACACCGAGTCGTACCGGCAAATAGGCTATCCGAAAACGTTTTTCAAAACCATCCTATTCTTTTACAATTGACTTACGTTTTTGAAAAACATTCTTTTACAAAAAGCTTCTAAAGGACTTTTCAAAAAGCCAAAATTTATTTTCTCAAATGAACTGGCAGAACCCAGCAGAACTCGGCCAGAGTTCGGCCATTTGGAACGTTAGTGAACGTTAGGTTTTTGAAGTTTCTCATCCTTCAGTTGCGGTTTGTTACAAAGAGTTCTGTCCGAATTCTGCCCGAATTCTGTCAGAGTTCTGTCTTTGGAAAAACTATAAATAGAGAAGTATTTCGATTATTTCAAATCACCAATTCATTTTCAATCTCTTCTCTTCCTGAGCTTACATTCTTCCAAAGAGTTCTAAAAAGCTTTCATTTTCAAATCTCAAGCCAGTTACAATCCTCTAGTCGATTTGCCAGTGCGGTACGGTCTAGAAGTTTCAGAGCGATTGTAATGAAAGGCTTGATAGAAGATTCAACTCTTCACAATTGAAGTTGGTCGAGTTCTTCGTATCAAAGCTCGCGTCTGTAGAAGTTGCAAGGACTTCGTATGAAAACTTACGGGATTTTCCAATAGTGGATTCAACTGGAAGCTAGAGTTCTTCCGACTGGACTAATCCTCACAAGAGGGAAACCAGTATAAATCTCGGTGTTTGCGTTTGCCTTCTGATCACTTTTAATTTCTGTCATTTACTTTTGTGATTATTATTATATCTGTGATCTAACTGCTAACAACTTTTTAATTAGCAATATTCTACTGCCTACTCTATTTACCCCCCTCTAGAGTATTCTGCTTTACGATTTCGTTCCTACAATTGGTATCAGATCGGGTTATAAGGTAAAGCAAGGTAAAATTGCAGTAATATTTAATTTTTATATAGATCACAACATTACACATGGCAACTGTGAAATTCACAAGTGAAGGCCAAGCCACAAACAGACCTCCATTGTTTGACGGCACGAACTACACTTATTAGAAAACACGTATGAGTTTCTTTCTAAAATCTCTTGATTTTGACTTATGGTCTGTAGTTATTGATGGCTATAAAAAGCCACCTCGTATTAATGTTGATGGTGTTTTAGTTGAAAAACCCCATGACAAATATACAGAGGAAGAAAAGAAAAAGGCCAGTCTTGACGCACGTGCTATTAACGCTTTATTTTGTGCTTTAGACAAAACTGAATTCAACAGGGTGTCTACTTGCACAACATCAAACGAAGTGTAGAAACTTCTCGAAGTAACCCACGAAGGAACAACACAAGTCAAGGAGTCAAAGATCAGCAGACTTACTCAGGAGTATGAGGCGTTCAAAATGAAGCCAAGTGAATCAGTCACTCGGATGTTTACAAGATTCTTGGATAATGTAAATCCTTTGTCCTCACTAGGCAAGGATTACAGTAACCATGAGAAGATTCACAAACTTCTACGAGCCCTTACAAAGAACTGGATTCCAAAGGCTACAACAATCGTTGAAGGGAACGACCTCTCAACAATGTCTCTAGAAACACTCATGGGTAAGCTACTCACTCACGAGTTAGAACTTCAAGACTTTGAAGATGCTACACCAAAGGAGAAGTCAGAGAAGACGATCGCTCTCAAGGCTCAATATAGAAGAACCATCGAAGATGATTCCGACGACATCGACTCCGACTCTGAAGATCAAGCTCTTCTGGTAAGAAAGTTCAAGAAGTTCATGAGATTTAACAGGAGAACAAAAGACAGCAACAACAACAACAACGAGGAAGATCCTATTTGCTACGGATGTAAGAAGAAAGGACTCATAAAGAAAGACTGTCCAACAGCATCATCATCAAAGAAAAACAGCAAATATGACAAAGGGTACCTGAAGAAATCGACATCAAGAAAGTATGCCAACACAAGCATATGGCATGAAAGTGAAGCCAGCGACTCAGAAGATGAACAATCAGATGATGCTGCAAATGTGTGTTTGATGGCTTGCGATCAGGTGGAACACCCTTCACATGCTAGGAGCAAATGGATCCTCGACAGTGGTTGCTCACGGCACATGACCGGTGACGCTTCATTATTTGCAACACTGTCGAAGAGGAATAAAGAAGGATACGTCTCCTTCGGTAATAATTTGAGAGGGTACATAATCGCTATCGGTAACATTGGTATATGTTTGATGGCCAAAAGTATTGAGAGTCAACTATGGCATATGAGACTCGGTCATGCAAACATGGATACAATTTCAAGATTATCTACGAAGAAGTTGGTATGCGGCTTACCGGATATTTCTTTCAAGAAGGATACGGTTTGTAGTGAATGTGAAAAGAACAAAGCTACCAAATCCGCATTCAAATCCAAGAACGTTGTAAGTACCACTAGACCTTTACAATTGTTGCATATGGAGTTATTTGGAACTAGCAGAATTGCTAGTCTAGGTGGTAAATTATATGCATTTGTCATTATAGATGATTTTTCTAGATATACATGGGTTTATTTTCTTGCACGCAAGAACGATGCATTATCAGAATTCGTCACCTTTTGCAAGAAAGTACAGAATAAAAAAGGGTTCATGATTACTCGCATTCGTAGTGATCATGGCGGCGAATTTAAGAATGCAGAATTCAAGCAATTTTGTGACACACACGGTTATCTGCATGAATTCTGCCCTAGGACTCTACAACAAAATGGAGTTGTGGAACGTAAGAACAGAACTCTATCTGAAATGGCTAGAGTTATGTTAAACCAGTTTAGTCTACCTAGATATTTATGGGCTGAAGCTGTAAATACAGCATGCTATATTCTCAATAGGGTTCTAATTCGACCTATATCGAAGAAGACTCCCTATGAATTATGGTTTGATAGAACACCAAATGTTTCTTATTTCAAAATCTTTGGTTGTAAATGCTTTATTCTTAATACTAAAGATAATTTGAGTAAATTTGATGAAAAGGTCGATGAAGGTATATTTTTAGGTTATGCAGCAAAAAGCAAAGGGTATAGTCTTCAACAAAAGAACCATGATCATTGAAGAATCTATCAACGTCAAGTTTGATGAGCTAAATCAACACTTAGACGATGATGACAATGAAGACATAATCGCACCAAGTACAGCTACTGCAAAACCTTCACACAAAGATGCAGAACCATCACATCAGGCATCAGATGAACCTCCAAGCAAAGAAGCCGGAACTAGCAATCTTGAGACTGCACCAAAAGAGATGAGATTCTTGGCTAGTCATCCAAAGGACTTGGTAATTGGTGAGATTACCAAGGGTGTAAGTACTCATTCCTCTAATAAAGATATAGCTTCTTGTGTTGCTTTTGTCTCGCAGTTTGAACCCAAAAATATTGATGAAGCATGTAGTGATAATTTTTGGTTAGATGCTATACAAGAGGAATTAAACTAATTCGAACGGAATCAAGTTTGGGAACTTGTTCCCAAGCCTATTGATCATCCGGTCATTGGCACCCGATGGGTATTCCGAAATAAACTGAATGAGAATGGTTTAGTGACTCGTAATAAGGCTCGACTCGTAGCTCAAGGATACAATCAAGAAGAAGGTATCGACTATGATGAGACTTATGCCCCAGTTGCGAGATTAGAATCTATTCGCATGTTATGTGCATTTGCATGTTTTCATAATTTTAAGTTATTTCAAATGGATGTCAAAGGCGCATTTTTAAATGGTTTTATAAAAGAAGAGGTTTATGTAGCTCAACCACCCGATTTTACTGATTTCAAATTTTCTGAATATGTTTTCAAGTTGAAGAAAGCTTTATACGGTTTGAAACAAGCCCCTCGTGCTTGGTACGATCGCCTAAGCACTTTTTTACTTGATAACAGTTTTTCAAAGGGAAAGGTTGACACTACTTTGTTTATAAAATCTTTGAATAATAATATTCTTTTGATTCAAGTCTATGTAGATGATATTATCTTTGGATCTACTGATGAATCTTTTTGTCAAGAATTTTCTAAGTGTATGCAGAATGAGTTTGAGATGAGCATTATCGGAGAGCTGAAATTCTTTCTCGGACTGCAAATCAAACAAACCAACAATGGGACGTTCATAAATCAAGCAAAGTACACAAAGGATCTATTAAAGAAGTTCGACATGGAAGCAGCAAAACCACTTAGCACTCCAATGGCGACTTCAACCAAGCTTGATATTGATGAACAAGGCAAACCCGTCGACATACGTAAGTATCGAGGTATGATCAGTAGCTTACTGTATTTAACTGCTAGTCGACCAGACATAATGTTTAGTGTTTGCTTATGTGCACGTTTTCAAGCTAATTCTAAGGAATCACATTTGTGCGCAGTTAAGCGTATCTTCCGATACCTTAAAGATACTTCTTCTGTCGGCTTATGGTATCCCAAAACTACGTCGTTTGACCTAACCGGTTATTTCGATGCTGATTTTGCTGGATGCAAAGTAAATAGAAAAAGCACTAGCGGTACATGTCATTTCCTAGGAAAAGCTCTAGTCTCTTGGTTTAGTAAAAAGCAAAATTCTGTTGCATTATCAACAACCAAGGCTGAATATATCGCCGTAGGACGTTGTTGTGCACAAATTTTATGAATGAAACAAACCTTAGAAGACTATGGATTGCATTTTTCACACATACCCATTTTCTGTGACAACACTAGTTCTATTAATTTGACTAAGAATCCAGTATGTCATTCTCGTACTAAATATATCGAGATTCGACATCACTTTCTTAGAGATCATCAACAAAATGGAGATATAGATCTTGTATACATAGACACACAGAATCAATTCGCTGACATACTCACAAAATCTCTAGCGGAAGATCGTTTCAATTATTTACGTCGAAAATTAGGCATTTTAGATGTCAATAATATTAATTAATTTTGTTTTATTAATTAATTTATTCGATACTCAAAAACTGTTTTCGAGATAAGCCCAAAAAGAGTCTGTATGTCACCACGACTATGGTCGAAGCGAAGCGGTACTTAAGAGTTCTCCGGTGAACCTCCGTTAGCTGGGACAGTACTCCTACAGCTAATCTGAGACAGATGCTGAGTAAAGAATATTAATTTATAAAATAATATTAATTATATTATTTTGAGATTTAAAATTACTAAACTTTGAATTAAACATTTAAAACGAATTAATGAAAAAGAATGTGGCCTCATTTGAATTTATATATATATATATATATATATATATATATATATATATAGCCAGGCAACCCTTGGCGAATTCGGCCCGAGTTCGGTCCGAATTCGGCCAGAGTTCGACTGGGTATATATATGTACCAGCACGAACCCGAGGCTTCCTTCTTCTTCATTCTTCCCCACATCCTCATAACAACAGCCTCCGTATCTCCAAACCCTAGCTTTTCTCCATCCTTGTTCTTCAAATCCGTGTGGAGTTTCTCGTCCAAACTTTGGATTCGTGCGAAGAACGTCATCCTCTACAACATATCCAATTCTTGGAAGGTATAATCCCTTCTCTCCACCACTTTTCAATACTTAGGGTTTCTAGAAAATTTTGGGAAAGAATGCCTAAGTTCAATCCCTTCAAGAGGAAGAAGACCAATGCCAGTGAAGAGGCATCGTCTTCAGATCCGCATACGGATTGCCTCTTTTCTCCGGTCCAATCGGACGATGTTGCGTCGGACGAGTTTTACTTTAAAACTTTCGATCAAGCTTTATTGTGGTACGCCGATTTTATCATGCGTACTATTTGCACCAGATCGCCGATTAAATGGACTATTTTTCCGGATCACCGCCCTTACTTTGAGGCATTAGGGTTACAACATTTTGTCACCTTACAATTCTCCATTGCCACTAATGCCATTAGATTATTCTATTATAATTTTGTGTTAGACACTTTTACCGCGAGGACACGTGTCGGAGGAATTGATATCGAATTCACTGATGAAACGTTAGCGGAAATCCTTGGTATCCCAAACGAAGGTGCCCCGCTCGATGACATCACTGGTTTTGATTTCCCCGATGGCACGACACTCGTTAGTTTCAAGAATGAGCTTTGTGCGCCCGCACGCGCTCGTCCTGGAAAGTTCAAGGCTAATAACTTGAACTTGTTTAACTACGAATTACATCGCATCATCTATTCCACCTTACTTCCGAAATCCACTTCTAAAGATGATGTCACTGCACTTGAGCTTTCTGCTCTTTATCATATTCTTAAGGGGATTCCTTTTTCCGCCCCTAAGACTATCATCCAGATGATGGGTAGATGTCGCGGGAAAGACCGCAATCTATCTTATACGATGCTTATTCCACGCATCTTTCAGAGATTTGATATTGACCTATCTACTTGTGCTGTTGACCCCGAGCCCAAGTTTTTCAAACTCTCTCATCGCAGCATTGCCACTGTTCCTCCACATACTGCACCTACTCCTCATGCACCTACTCCCACAGCTCCCATAGCACCTGTTCCTCCTCATTCTTACCCTATGACATTTGAGGGTATACATCAGCACTTATCAGATCTGCAGTCTTTTTATGTTGAGACCTCTAGGGAACACGAGTTCTGTGATGTGACTCGGTTCCAGGCGATTGCCAACTCATTCGCCGATCTGAGGTTTGCGCAGACGGGTGATTCTGCTAGCTCTACCTCGAGACCCTTCTGTTTCTGGCTACCGTATTGACGACGAGACGGTCCACTCTCTGTTCCAGCCAGGGAACGCCTATGATTGGTATCGTACTGCTCGTGCCCCTCCTCGAGACTATGTCGGTGAGTTTTATGCTGGTGCCACTCCTTACACTTTTGGTACTGGTACTTCTAGAGCTGGTCCTTCTGGACATGCTGGAGCTGCAGCTGACGTTGATGATGAGGATGATGATTTTTGAGATGTTAGATATTGAGACTGTTACTTTTGTCTTATGTTTACTTGGAAATGCTCCGATATTCCAAGATTTTACCAGTACTCTTATTTTTATTATCAGTACTTTTCTTTATTTTGTGACTATTCATAGACATGGTTTTGATTATGCCTCAGTTTTGGCATCTTAGTCTATTTTTCAGCACTTTATTTGTTTCAGTATTATTCTCGCACTTTATTAAATACTGCTTGTGGCAAATACATGCCTGTGTTGTTCTATAGTCTATCTGTTTCTCTTACTATATTTACTGTTTATACCATGCCTGTCATGATTATCTATTTTTATTGTGTTTCTTCACTGTTTGTTACTTATGCATTGATTGCGGGGGAGCTTTCTCTTTTGCAATTATTTTGCTAAGTGACAACGGGGGAGAAATAAGGATCTAACATTTTTGTGAATACATGTTATGAACAATTTCTTTTGATTACTATTTTGAATTGATTCCAGCTTAGATGTTATATTGGCAAGGTTTGTCAATTATCAAAATGGGGAAGATTGTTGGCCCATTGGTCATGGTCAAACCTGATTTTAATAATTGATCAAACTCTGTCTCGATATAATTGTAAGTCAACTCAGATGTTTACCTACGACGTTTTGGACACTGCTCAACAATAGATATTTACTATGTTCAAGACCGAAGCTGTTTCGAAGCTGTTTGCCATTCAGAATGTACTTCCTATTACGCTATATAATTTTTCATTTTATTGAGTCTAGGAATACATTGTACACCGAGTCGTACTGGCAAATAGGCTATCCGAAAACGTTTTTCAAAACCATCCTATTCTTTTACAAATGACCTACATTTTTTAAAAATATTCTTTTTACAAAAAGCTTCTGAAGGATTTTTCAAAATGCCAAAATTTATTTTCTCAAATGAACTGGCAGAACCCCAGTAGAACTCGGCCAGAGTTCGGCCATTTGGAACGTTAGTGAACGTTGGGTTTTTGAACTTGGTCATCCTTCAGTTGTGGTTTGTTACAAAGAGTTCTGTCCGAATTCTGCCCGAATTCTGTCAGAGTTTTGTCTTTGGAAAAACTATAAATAGAGAAGTATTTTGATCATTTCAAATCACCAATTCACTTTCAATCTCTTCTCTTCCTGAGCTTACATTCTTCCAAAGAGTTCTAAAAAGCTTTCATTTTTAAATCCCAAGCCAGTTACAATCCTCTAGTCGATTTGCCAGTGCGGTACGGTCTAGAAGTTTCAGAGCGATTGTAATTAGAGGCTTGATAGAAGATTCAACTCTTCACAATTGAAGTTGGTCGAGGTCTTCGTATCAAAGCTCGCGTCTGTAGAAGTTGCAAGGACTTCGTATGAAAACTTGCAGGATTTTTCAATAGTGGATTCAACTGGAAGCTAGAGTTCTTCCGACTGGACTAGTCCTCACAAGAGGAAAACCAGTATAAATCTCGGTGTTTGCGTTTGCCTTCTGATCACTTTTAATTTCTGTCATTTACTTTTGTGATTATTGTTATATTTGTGATCTAACTGCTAACAAGTTTTTAATTAGCAATATTCCGCTGCCTACTCTATTCACCCCCTCTCTAGAGTATTCTGCTTTACGATTTCGTTCCTACAATAAAGAACTATAAAATATGAACTAGACATGCAAAACAATAATCATGAACGAGTAGGCTAATAGAAAAAACATGAAGATAAAGAACTGAACTGTGATCAAGAACAATGGAAACGACTGTGTGTGTGGAATACCTTTTAATACGTGAACGGCTAGGCTAATACGGCACATCAGATGGCTATCATTCGGTAATTGGTACGGCTATCTCATACGTGAGGTGTATGACTTAGCTATCATTCGATAATGGTATTTGGGTTTGTTCACGTACTTATCGAGTGTTTCCCCTCCCGAGTCACTAACAATCAATAATGATCAATGATACAATAAGAAGGATACAATAAGCCTACTATGTCACCATCGTGTCTCAACGGAATATCAAACAAAGAAACGATAAAGAAAGCATCATAATGTACCAAAATATAATGCAATACTATACTTGCTTGAACCCCTGAACAAACCATAGTCACAAGTAGAGGATGAGAGGAACGTCGACCTGGAAGCTATCAACCTATATCGTACTATCGTACCACGAACCGTGTACGAAAATCCCAAGTCAATTCTAAAATCATAGAATAACTGGCTAATGGGTTAACTTATCTAATATTAACTAATTCTGCAATAAATCACGTAAAAGTTAATTTAACCTAACAATAATCTGAAATACAACTTAAATAGTAAATTTTGGTTTTAGAAAGTCTTATTTCCAATTTTGGAAACTATAACACATAAATCGAGACGTGTTGTTGACTAACTAGTCAAACATTAGGAACTCAAGATTTTAAAAGTGCATCTTGGTAGATTTCACTACAACGAGTGCACCGAAATTGACCATGCCACAAAATCACACTTTGGTCAAAAGTTATTGCCGTTATGGCTAACCGTAACCAAATCGATGATTTATCGATCAAATCTGACTTCAACGTAATAGATAAAACAATAAATGAATTTATAAAATTCTGCAAAAAATTATATGTAGAAAATCGTCGTGTCAGCTTTCCAAAACTTCAAATGGATCACAAATCGGAGTACGACATCTCCCGGAATCTCGAAAAACGTGCGAAGTATCGAGTTTTGAAAGACCGACACTCAAATAATTGTTCAAAAATTCACAAATAAAATCTCGAAAATTAAAATATATATTTCAAAGTTGACCTCTACATGATTCCAAAAAAAATGGCGTGAGAAAACAACGTCGGAGCTGTCCCCAATCACTTCGTGAAGTCGAAAGTCTCCATGGAGCAATTCTCAAAAATTGGCCAAGAAATAAACTAGGTTTTCTGACCAACTATATATATTTATATATATATATATATTTTATATATATATATATATATATATATATATATATATATATATATATATATATATGAGAGAGAGAGAGACGGTTGGGCGCTGACAGGTGGGCCCCAGGACGGGTGACTGTGTAAAGTTTTATTTAATTACAGAAAATTATTTAAAAATTATTTTAACTCCAAATAAATTCAAATAAATCACAAAAAAATTCTAGAAATTTTTTCTAAATATCCAGGACCTAAATAAAAAAGTTTGGTCTCAAAATATCATCGTATGACCCTATAGTAAATCCCAAAAGTTTGTAGAAAAATAAATTCTATAGTTTTAATTATCTAAAAATTTCCAAAAATTCTAGAAAAATCCAAAAAAATCCTAGAATATTATAAAAAACAGGTTTAGTCATCTAGAGCCCAAATAAAAATACTTGGTACAAAAATAACCACGAACGACCTTATAGTAACTTGGAAGCCTTTAAAAAATACTAAACCTTCATAAATAAATATCTAAAAATATCCAAAAATTGTGGTAAATTATAAAGTAGGTAAATAATATATGTATTAGCTATATAGAGGCCATATGACCATAGTATGGTCATAGCTCACCTACAGGCATAAGCATGACTCCCACTGATCATAAAATTAATCATAATCAAAATAAAAATAAATTAAAAGTTGGGAAGTAGGCTTACAGGGATGACGGTTTCTCATTTATATGCAGTTCCTATTTCCCAATGTGCGTAGTTTTTTATTGTATGCAAGTTTCAACTATGTGTAGTTTCTTTTATATACGCCAGTTTTTACTATGCATAGTTTCTCACTTTGTAAGCCCTATGAATTTTTATATATATTTTAAGTTATATTTTAAATCTTATACTGACTAATATATACTTTTCCACTATTATTTATGATCATAATATATACTTTTCTGTAGCATTGAATTTTGGAGCACAAGAAATGACAATCTCTAGAAACGTCCTTCACGTGTTTCGACCTAGACAAGTTTACCTTCATTTTGATATAACATGTCCCACTCAAACATGTTCTTTTGTATTATATTTTCGTCGCTCAAATTTCGGATCAATTTAGGCCAACTTGCTATCTACCGTAAAACTTGACCTATTTTCCAATTTAAATTCGAGACTCGACATCGATCCAACCCATTCGACCCAATATATGGTTTTGACCTTTTGAACCTACTCCACACATGCTAATGGTGTCCCACTCAGTAGAGTTCATATGTACTATTTATTTTCAAATGGCACACAAGACCCATTTATTGCATTTTTGTAGTTGTATTTGATTGGGTAAATTGTTTGGACCCAACCTAGCTCAGACAACTTATTGGGGCCTACCGTAGGTTGCCAAAAGCAATTAGACATATATTTAATTGATTTCTATCAATTAGTAAGCAACCAAGCATGCATAGGTTCAATGTACATTCATTCCAACCACTCTATTCCAAATTAGGAAAACCATTGATACCCTTAATTCAAACTATTAATTGGTTGACCAAATTTCCACCAAATCAATAGAAACCAAAATCAAACAAAATATAACATATAGAAGGCCCAAAATTTATATTTTAACATCCATAAAATATCCACCCATTTTGCTAAAACCCCAAAACCTAACCCCAATATTGCCCTAGTCCGACGACATCAAACACCCTTGGCCAACACCCTATTCACCCTTCCATCTCGATTTTTGTTTGCTTCTCCACCACTCCAGCGATGCCGAGACTTCCTCTTCTATCCTAGAAATCTAGGGATCATCTCGTGGCCTTCGGTGAGGAGTACAACATGTAATGCCCCGTCCCGCTCAGTCAATCGGAGGAAACGAAACGCCAACGACGTTCGGACTTAGCCATGGAACGGCTGCTCGAAGACCCGCTTGGTCGAGGTGACTCCTCGCTCAGGTGGGTGGCTTTGGTGAATTTGCCTTAGCTTGGCCTACACACTAATAAAATGAAAGTTTTCAAATGCACAAGTAGGCTGGATAATAAAAGAGACGAATCCACATAGCTAAGAGAATAATCCCAAGTTGGATCGGACTGAGTTAGAACATGAAAAGGTCCCATGGTCGGCTTAGAAGTATCGCACATCCTGCTTTCATAATGATACTCGGTCCTTCGTCCCGTGGCTTGGAAGAAGGAAAGTTGGTCTAAGTTGCCATAAAGCTATGAACTTAGCCTAAGTCATAGACATCGCACGTATAGATGCTTGATAAAGTAAGCACGGTCCCATCGTGGCAAGGCTTGGCATAGCCTTTGCTGTCCCACAGGTTAAGTTATGTCGCACGGCTTGTGGCATAAGTCTAGGAACACAAAGAACTTGGTTGTCATGTCAAACGCATGCACGGTATGTTCCTACGGTGCAAGGCTTGACGTAGCCTTTGCTCGTCAAGTTGTTGCATGAATAAGTTATGCAAAGTTATGCTAGGCTATCGAAGTCATAGCAAGCATTGTCCCATGTTTTCTGCGATTGTCAAGTCACATAGGCCCACAATCTTAAGGCTCGTCATATAAAGTATGACTTGGGCGATAGTGTCGCGTAGAACACAAGTCAGTCTAAGGCATGAGCCTCGGTCGGTTCAAGGGTAAGTGTGCCATGATCTGTAGGACATAAATGAATATGTTTGTTCAGGTCTATCTGGAAGGCTATGCAATAGCCGTTCCCTGTGTTTCAAAGAATTTAAAGTACACACGGCCGTTGGTCGTCGAGATCGGTCCCGTGGCTTGGGAGTCTCGCATGATGAATGGACAGTATGGACTTAAGGAAGAGAAAGTAAGTTGTATCATCTGTAGGCCTTGTATTTACGTCGAGTCTAGAAGTCGTCGTAGGTGCGTGGTCATGGACAACTTGTCGACAAGGTATCGTCTTCCTCGACACGATCGTCGGGGCCACGAGATTATGTCGTTCCCGGGGGAAGCAAGTTGGCTAAAGTATGATGATGGATGAACCGCATAGGAGATTCAGGGCTTCCATAGGCTAGCTACACATTTGATGATCGCCGTCTATCCTCAGCCAAGTTCAAGATAGCTTGACAATGTTAGTATCCTTTCATATAGATAAGTTGGTGTGCTAAACGACAATCCGCATGTACGGTGTCGTTCGAATCAGAGATAGTACAAGCATGACACGAGTTGAGTTAACAAGGTATAGTTTCGCAAACACCAGCCATGAATCGGCGCGTGCCAGTAATGAATCGGCACAGGAGGAACGAGTTATAGAAAGCGCCAGCCTTGAATCGGCGCATGCCAGTAATGAATCAGCACGGGTTAGGTGTGTATGGTTACAACACCATTATGGAGCCTAAGATTTGGCTATAGCAAGGACATATGGTTCGACATGAATGTGGCGTCATGATTGAGTTATCTCGAGTTAAGTTAGAAAGGGTCATAGGGCAAAGTTGGTCATGTCACATTGAATTGTGAGGCATGGCCTCGAATGTTTGAAGGACGGACCAAGTCAATAACATAAAACTAGTTTTTGCATCCCAAAGTATGAGTCAGGAAGACAAGTATAAGTTGACACTCTGATGTTGTTGGCACGAGAAGGGTCTAGAGGTACAATAATAAGCAAGTTATCAGTGCAATCGCACGGTGACTGTCTAGAGACAAAAGTAGGCCAAGAGTCTCTGTCCTAAAATCGATCCTAAGGCATGAATAGAAAGAAAAACATAAAAGGGATTATGTTGCACAAAGTAAATGAACATATTGATTTTGTATGGGTGGGCGAGGAGCTCACTCCACCAGTACAGTTGAGCACTGACACCCACACGGTGTTTATGTGCAGGCACAGGTAGAAGCTCGTTGGAGCGGAGCTCGTTTGGATGCGTCAAGGCACGGAGTTTTTTGGCATTTTGAGGCGTGTGGCCACATAGAGTCTGGACTTACACGGGACATAATGTATGGACATCGACTATTTGAAGCATCCGCTGGCTCGTCGATTTGTATTGAGAGATGAGAGAGAGCTGAGTGACTTATAATCAGAGTAAAAAGTAAGCTTGAGTGAATGTAATCTTGGCTATGCGCCTTTGTAATCTTATGTTCATAAATCAGTAAAGACTCAGATTTTGTTTCAATACTTGTAATGCCTTGTATATTCGATATTTCTGCTTGGGACTTCTGTGCGACGACCTTGTCGCAAGCTGTTGTAATTGGCCGTTATAAAACTGCCTTGCACAAGCGCAATCTAGGCTCGTGCGGCATCACGCCTTAGCGAGGATGATCGGTCCTACGAGACCGGGGCGTGACATAATGGTATCAGAGCACGGCTTTACTTTCTTGGACTTTCGATTGAAGTCTTTAACTATGATATCGTTTTTGCAAACTCTGATATTGCTTTCGCGATTGATACATTGGTGCTCTCACTCAAATGTCCCTCGGGATGTCCATACAATAAGTCTATATATTTTGAAAAGTTTCTCAAAAGAAATTTGGTTGAACAAAGTTTAACTTTAAATAAGCACGGTTGGCTAAGTCAGGCTGGGCATATACACCAAGAATGGTGTCAACCTTAGCAAAGTTGAGTGCGGGATTCAATTCGTTTCTAACGAAAATGAGTTGAACTCGATTGAGTATGTGGGATAACTATCGATTGAGGGACTATCGAAAAGATAATATCGTCGATATGATACATATGAATCATGCTTGAAATATTGGGGAATGGTTCGAATGGACCTTCGAAGTATTCGATTTTGATTCAAAAATTATTTTGAGGATTTGTCAAATAACTTCATCCCTGAATGGTGTATGGGATAGTTTCGGGAATATTGATCGATTGAGGATGCGGGGTGCCAACGAGTCTATCAGCAAGCGACGAGTACGCAAAGCCTTAGAAAGAATGTTTCAAAGTTAGTCATGACTGGATAGCTAGCATGAAGTTGATTTGAACGAATTAGAAACGATGCGTACAAGATTGGAATTGTGCAAGTATGAAATACGAGAGTAATTGAGTAGGAAAATTGAATCAATGAAAAGTTAAGGTGTACGAACGGATGATTTGATCGAGGAAATCGATATGAATCGTATACGAAAGTTAGCAAGATTGGATGATAGCGTGCATGAAAATGATTCGAATATTTGAGAATGACTCTAAGGATTGGAATAGATGTTGCTCAATTATTTGAGTTAGCATAGATCGATGCGTTTGGAGAAAATATGTTTCTCGATGGCTTAAGATAGACGGATGAACATATGTGATTTTGGATTGAACGAATTGATCATGTAAATAGTTCGAGGGATAATGATCGAACTTGATCTTGAATGTCGAGGAGATTATCCAGTTCAGACGATAGCATCAATTGCACGACTCAGAATTCGTTGTAAATAAAGATCGTCATGTTACGTATATCATTGATGGTATTGAGGCGTATCAAAGATCGATATGCGATAACTCGGGGGTACTCTGATTCGAAGAATGACAATCGTGTAAAATGTTATTGTTTCGACGGATGCTATGCTTGGGATTTTGATTGAAATGAATGCTTGGATGAAAATGATCGTATCTTGATTTTTTTGACGATAACCACAACGTCTACGTTCTTGTCTTACACGAGCGCAACTGTAGTCTCGCACATGTGTCACATAGGACTTGGGGGGATCGTTCCGCTTGAGCGCTGACATAGTGATTCATGTTCAGCGGGAATGATCAAACTCGGATGTCAGGGCATGGTAATTTGGATTGCTTCGACTTGTGGTTTGTTGCGAAGGTGAATTCGAGGATTGTTTAGACTAGTGATTGATGATTAAGTAAGCTTGAGGATTGAGTAGATCCAATCTGCGTATCGAGAATTAATTGTCCTAGACTCAATACAAGAGTTATGCCCTGATGAGAACGATTATCCTGCGGGAGCGTTGCCATGGTGATTTTATGTTCACCGCGGATAATCAGACTTGCATGAGATTGGGACATGACATAATATTATGCTAGACGACCTTGTGATCGAATACATAAATTGTGATAAACGACTTAGGAAATATGGAATAAGTATTATGGTTTACCGACGAATCGTGCCGTAGCATGTTTGACTTGGGAATGATGGATATATGGATTATATCGAATATGTTCAAAGAAATAGACTACGCGAATTGCTTGTTGGACGAACGATATTGATATGTCAAGGAATTGGTTGAACATGACTTATCATAGGATGGCTTTGCTGAATGACTCAGACCCCTTGGACTAAGTGTTGCAATTGCGGATAGGAGAAATACATGCTCGATGTTTAGAAATCTGAGTGATGCAAGCTTGGGTAGAAAATCCCGTATTATCAACTTTGGTTTGACCTTAGGATTGGGGTCAGTATTGATATTATTGTTTGGGAAGTATGATTTCAATACTGATGGTTGACTACAGCCTTGAAGGATAGCCTAGCGGTTAGGCAGACGTCCCGGTACAGTGAGATAGGAATTGTAGAGACACCACTCATGAGTTTTGGCTGAAATGCATATATTTTAGGAACGCTTGAATATGTGTACGATCCAAGTCGAGTGGTGATGGCAAATTCTCTATCACGAGACTTGGCTGAAATGTATGTATTTTAGGGACGCCCGGAATATGTGCACGATCCAACTAAGTGATATGTTAAATTCAAGTAAGATTAGAAGAACAACAAAGTATCGAGGATTTTGAAATCGTGTTTCAAAGAAATATTTATGGTAGTACGATCATTAGATTTGAGACGAATATGAATGTTGGTTGATCGGGTGGTTTTCCTAGAACTGAGATTGTCCGTGTGCGCGACAAGTGTAAGTTACCTAAGTCGAGATATAGTTGTTCGTGTCGAAAGATAACCAAAGCACGAGCATGGCTCGGATTGAAGAAACGCATAGGAGGAATGTGTGCGAGAATCGTGGGGTGTTGAATCAAGTTATAAGTCGATAAGTGTACTCAATTTTTAGGACAAAACTTTTTTTGAGTGATGTATAATGTAATACCCCGTCCCGCTCAGTCAATCAGAGGAATCGAAACACCAACGGCGTTCGGACTTAGCCATGGAACGGCTTCTCGAAGACCCGCTCGATCGAGGCGACTTCTCGCTCAGGTGGGTGGCTTCAGTGAACTTGCGTCAGCTCAGCCTTCACACTAATAAAATGAAAGTTTTTAAATGTACAAGTAGGCTGGATAATAAAAAAGACGAATCCACATAGCTAAAGAAATAATCCCAAGTTGGGTCGGACTGAGTTAGAACATGGAAAGGTCCCACGGTCGGCTTAGAAGTATCGCACGTCGTGCTTTCATAAAGACACTCGGTCCTTCGTCCCGTGGCTTGGGAGAAGGAAAGTTGGTCTAAGTTGCCACAAAGCTATGAACTTAGCCTAAGTCATAGGCGTCGCACATATAGATGCTTAATAAAGCAAGCACGGTCCCATCGTTGCAAGGCTTGGCATAGCCTTTGTTGTCCTACGGGTTAAGTGATGTCGCACGGCTTGTGGCATAAGTCTAGGCACACAAAAAACTTGGTTGTCAAGTCGAACACATGGACGGCACGTTCCTACGGTGCAAGGCTTGACATAGCCTTTGCTCGTCAAGTTGTTGCACCAATAAGTTAGGCAAAATTATGCTGGGCTATCGAAGTCAAAGCAAACACTGTCCCATGTTTTTTGCGGTTGTCAAGTCACATAGTCCCACGATCTCAAGGCTCGTCAAATAAAGTATGACTTGGACGATAGTGTCGATGTCAGTCTAAGGCATGAGCCTCGATCGGTTCAAGGGTAAGTGTGCCACGGTTTGTAGGATACAAATGAATACGTTTGTTCAGGTTTAGCTGGAAGGCTATGCAATAGTCATTCAATGTGTATCAAAGAATGTAAAGTACACATGACCGTTGGTCGCCGAGATCGGTCCCGTGGCTTGGGAGTCTCGCATGATGAATGGACAATATGGACTTGGATAAAGAAGTTTAAGGAAGAGAAAGCAAGTCATCTACAGGCCTTGCATTTACGTCGAGTCTAGAAGTCGTCGTAGCTGCGTGGTCATGGACAACTTGTCGACAAGGTATAGTCTTCCTCGATATGATCGTCGGGGCCACGGGATCATGTCGTTCCCGGGGGAAGCGAGTTGGCTAAAGTATGATGCTGGATGAACCGCATAGGAGATTCGGGGCTTCCATGGGCTAGCTACCCATTGGATGATCATTGTCTATCCTCAGCCAAGTCCAAGATAGCTTGACATTTCTAGTGACCTTTCATATAGATAAGTTGGTGTGCTAAGCGACAATCCGCATGCACGACGTCGTTCGAATTAGAGATAGTACAAGCATGACAAGAGTTGAGTTAACAAGGTGTAGTTCCTCAAACGCCAGCTATGAATCAGCGTGTGCCAGCAATGAATCGGCACATGAGGAATGAGTTATAGCAAGCGCCAGCCTTGAATCGGCACGCGCCAGCAATGAATAGGCACGGGTTAGGTGTGTATGGTTGCAACGCTATTATGGAGCCTAAGATTTGGCTATAGCAAGGATACGTGCTTCGGCACGAATGTGGCGTCGTGATTGAGTCTTCTCGAGTTATGTCAGAAAGGGCCCTAGGAAAAAGTTGGTCAAGTCACATTGAATTGTGAGGCATGGCCTCAAATGTTTGAAGCACGGACCAAGTCGATGACACAAAACTAGTTGTTGCATCCCAAAGTATGAGTCGAAAAGACAAGTATAAGTCGACACTCTGATGTTGTTGGCACAAGAAGGGTCTAAAGGTACGATATAAGCAAATTATCAGTACAATTGTACTGTGACGGTCTAGAGACAAAAGTAGGCCAAGAGGCTCTGTCCTAAAATTGATCCTAAGGCAAGAATAGAAAGACAATTGAGTACTGACACCCACACATGTGCAGGCACAAGTAGAAGCTCGTTGGCATGGAGCTCGCTTGGATGCGTTGAGGCACAGAGTTCCTTGGCGTTTCGAGGCCTACGGCCGCATGGAGTCTGGACTTATACGGGACATAATGTATGGACATCGCCTATCTGAAGCATCCGCTGGCTCGTCGATTTGTATTGAGGGATGAGAGAGAGCTGGGTGACTTGTAATCAGAGTAAAAAGAGAGCTTGAGTAAATTTAATCTTGGCTACACGCCTTTGTAATCTTATGTTCATAAATAAATAAAGACTCTGATTTTGTTTCAATGCTTGTAATGCCTTGTATATTCAATGTTTCTGCTTGGGACTTCTGTGCGACGACCTCGTCGTAAGCTATTTTTATCGACCGTTATGAAACTGCCTTGTACGAGCGCAATCTAGTGCAGCATCACGCCTTAGCGAGGATGATCGGTCCTACGGGATCGAGGCGTGACACAACCCATCCAAGTGGGTGAAAATTTATAAAAATTGTTCTGAATTCAACAGTAGGTTAGTCGACTTCTTCGATGGGTTTCATATACTTTTTCTCATCCATTAGACCTAAAACTAAAACTAATCAGTAGCCCTATGTGTCTACTTTTATGTTCAATTGCTAACTCATAAGGTTCCACTTGGTTTGGCCGTGGCATCTGTTGCACTAAAATTGGTACAGGTTGAACCAATTTCGAAGTGCGAGAGTTTATGATGACTTGCGAACCCTTTCAACATCAATTAACTCATTGGTAATGACCCTAACATCCTCATTTATCATCTATTAATTCCATTATTATGATTTGCAAGTTATTCATGTGTTTGTGTTATCGTTTCCATGATGCTAGTTTTTTGGACCCCGAAACTTGGCTATTTTGATCTCTATACTTCATGTAACTTTTATGTGATTTTGTCAAGTAATATATGATAAAAAATCATATTTTTATCTGATTAATTCTGATCTCTAGAATATTAAATTTTTATATTTCTTTCGTTTCGTTCGATTCAAATTGGTTCAATATGTGGCATAATTGTGTACTAGTTGAATATGTTATTTTAATGCTAGTTTTTATTTGAAAAAATTTATATAAAATATGTCCATAAATTATTTATGTTTTCTTTAAAAATATAATGATATATTTTATGATATAAAATATTATTTTTATATGCTAAATTGGTGCCATGTATGGTAGATTTGGTTACATATAATCTTGAGAACTAGTTGACTAGTTTGGCTATATATATATGGTATGTACAAATATGGTATGTCATGAGGTGGTATTTATTTTAGTTTATTTATACTTCTAGGAGTTCATGAGTATTTGACTATGGAAGATGGAGCTGGACCAATATTTTATATTATTTTTACTATTCCAGGCAAGATACATTGCCATTCTTGTATTGCTTAAATTTATAATGTTGTACTTGTGTTTATTAGTGTTGTTCTTAGTGAGTGCGTCCAAGTATGACTTGGGTGCAATCAATAGTGTCATCGACGTATGTGTAAGTATGACTTAGTGAGTAGAAGACGTTCCTGATAGTTGTGAGATTCATTGTGTTAGCACGAGCTTACACAACCGACTTGCTAGTGGTGTGGGCAGTTCCTGTGTCGTTACATACATTGATTAGAGTGAGTCTAGTTAGTGACTTATATTGAGATATGGATTGTTCGAGTCATGGATATGACTAGTGCAATACATGGGCGGGGAAGACTATTAGCAGGCGTATGAGACAACCATTCATTAGCCTTATGGTTGCCCGGTTATGGGTTTATGGTTTTTCGATTATGGGTGTACTGCTAGAGGATATATCTGGTAGCGGCTGCTGACTTCTCGTCAGAATACGGTCAAAAAGTATGCTAGTATGTACATAAGCCTCTAGAGGATGCTATGCTTTATTCTTTTACATACTCATACGTACGAAAGTCATCTTCGACGTGGATACACTTAGATGGTTAGTTTATTTATTTATTTATTTATTTATTCAGTTCATTTAGGGCATATTTTTTTATTTTGTTACATCAATCTAAGGACCTGATTCTTTTCCAAATCCGGACGAGCACTTGTATCCTAATGTTTTTGGGCCAGGGATAAAGATAGGTTATCTTAGCGAGGATTTAGAGGTTGTGCCAGAGGAGTTTTCCTGATCCAGGGATATGGAGATTGATTAGAGTCATGGACATTTTATTTAGCTAGCTATGTCTTGGTTATTTATTTCAGTTATTTCCTATTTTTCGATATTGTACTTTTATTTTGTGGATATATTTCTACTAGACTTTAACTATTTCAGACAGATCTTTGTATTGGATATTCAAATTTCATTCAGATAATTTATTATATATTTTTGTCTCTGTATTGATGTCATTGTGGATAAGATTATAGTGGTTATGATGTTGTTGTGGAGATATTAAATTACCTGTGACTATTGTATTATAGATGTAGGATTTCAGCATACTAGGATTAGGGTAAGTACATTAAATTAGGAAACTTATTCTAGCCGTATAGCTGGCATGCTCATGTCCACGTTTCCTATGTATCTGGAACTGCATTTCCACTGTGTGTATTTTTTCAATGTACGCCAGTTCCAACTGTGTATAGTTTTTCATTTGTACGTCAGAATCTTTCCTAACCATATTTTTACGCTAAGGTCCGTTTTGTGCGTATTTTTGCACATAATTTCTTCGTAGACGTATTTTTGCGCAAAGAACTATATTTGTGTGCAGAATTACACAGAGACTCCTGTTTGTGTACAAAATTATGCAGGGACCCATGTTTGTGTGCAGAATTGCACAGAGACCTTTGTGTGTTCACATAAATTGTCTAGAGACCATTTTTTATGCCCAAAATTGCGTAGAAGCCCATATTTCGTGCAGATTTGCGTAGAGATTATTTTTTATGTGTAGGAAGTCTATTCTTGATTGTTTGACAATGTTCTTAACTTAATTACCTGTACACATGCTGGTACTATTCTAAGTGTGTACTGAGGTACAATCTATATAAGTGCAGTGTGGTACGACTCTCCGTACTACCTAATCTTGCCTGTTATATGTCAGTATATTCCTGATCCCATCATAGTCATGGTAAATGGTCAGTAGCATTGACGTGGTATGATGATTGTTGCTTGATGCACTATACTAAGGATAAATCTAGATTTGGAACTCTTCGAGCCGATGTAGATTCATATTTGGGATATACGTATTACGGTATGACATCTAGGAGGATGAACATGTGACCATAACAAGTGATTCTAAGACCAATATAAGGTTAATCTAAGAAACTTGAATTGGTAAAAGCATTGGGTGGGAAAGGGATCTTGAGATCATGCATGCTGGTCACCACAAATACTTATATCATCCACTAGTGGAGTGCAATATCTGACTACTGTACTGAAATAGAGCTAGTCCCTCCCTTAGAAAGGTTGGAACTGTTACTAATTTTACTCAACCTAGTAGCCTGGGAAGGGACCGACGCTTACTGTTTACTGTTCACTGTTACTGTTATATATTTGGTTGGTTAGCCGCTTCGGCAAGTGCATGATATGAGGATTCCTATATACAAGCATTACGAGGATAACCCTGATAAACTATAAAGAGCCATAGAATTGATTGGCCGCTTGTAAACTGACGTGCTTGTGATCAGTTTCTTTTATTAGTAGTCGAGGATATGGACTGTTGTGGTGCGTGGTCAAACGCATGTCCTTATTTGATTGTTAGGTTGGGCCACTGTGCTATGACAGGCTATGAAACAAAGTTGCGATGTAGAATTCTATAACCTGATCATGGTCATAGGACATATTTTATCACGACGCTATATGACATCTCTTGTCCTTGTTTGGTGTAGTGATGTCGCATTGCCTCGATGATGGGATATATGCCTATGCTTATGTTCTAGCCTTATTATGTATAATTGGGTTTTTTATTCGTTTGTGCTCCCTTGTGGTACTTGTTATTCGGAGCCTGACACTGTTGGTTTTGTTTGGCAGATTTTGTAGCAGAACCTGAGGATCCAGCCTTCAACCTAAACTATGGTACACACCAGGAGCATGGGCATCGGGGACCATGATTGGGTTTCTTTTCCACCACTCCGACATCTTAAATTTTCGTACTTGGCATTTAGCCACCTGCACCTGTTTAGCCGGTTGTTTTTGGTATTTAGTTCCCTTACATAATTTTAATTAAATCAGAATACAGCTGACTTTGGTTATGTATTATTGACTCTCTGTACTAGCTTATACTCATAAAGTTAGACTCATGAGTCATTTTGATGAAGCGTCGGGGAAGCCTTACTTCTTTGTGTTATATGATCATTAATTACTGTTTTTTTTATTCATTGAGACATAGATGCTCTATGAGACCTTAGGAGACTTGGTTGTAGCATGCACCCCTTGTCTCTTGACAACCGTAATAGACATATGATGTCTATATACCTAATATGGGGTAGCTGGCCATGTCTATCCCTGTATTTTGGTACTGGGACGTGACAAGGTTTTAGTGGTTGCCCATGCAGGTCTATTTTTTAGACTTGTGGGGTGTTATTATTATAGGAGTCTCAATCAAAATATGTTTTCCTTGATATCCTGATTCGACCTTTCTTTTCGTCACCATTGATTGTTAAATTGTTTTTCCATCTTCGTTCCTTCTCGTCCTATCATTTGATATATGTATCTTTCCCTCTGGGGTGATTCATTCTCAGCAGTTGGCAGAGCAGGCATTAGGAGCACCCAGTGGAGCAAGGTTCTACAGTACAACAATAGGAGGTACTACCTTTTCCTGGTCAGATTCGTATTGAGCCAGCTGAGTCGCAGGTTCCAGAGTTTCCTGCACCTCCAACAATGCCGGCAGCAACAATAGTTCCCGACTCTGCAGCACTTTTGGAGATTATTTGAGGATTGTTGGCGATACAACAATATCAAATGGCAGTCCAACACCATCAGTAGGCACGACAACAAGAGCATAATGTTTTACTGCTCCAGGGATTGCAAACGGCCCTAGAGAGAAGCAAGAAGACTGATTCCGGTGCATCGGTTCGATTTTGTCGACTCAAATCGAGGTATTTTGATGGCACCGATGATGCTATCATAGCGGATACATAGATACAAGATATCGAGGCCATCTTGGCGGCAACCAAGGTTCCAGTTAAGGAGAAGGTGGATCAGGTCCGGTTGCAGGCTTCAGGACCTTGCCCGTGATGGTGGGCATCAGTATAAGTTGGATTGAGGTATCATATTTCTTGGGATAGTTTCAGGACAAGGTTCAGGACAAAGTACTCTGGTGTCGTGGTGCATTTTGAGTTTCAGCAGAGGTTTATCAGTCTTAAAAGGCTGAAAGGACAGTAGATGGATGTGCAGCAGAGTTCTGCAGGCTGTGTAGATTTGCCACATCAATGGTGGCGACGGAGCCAGAGAGGGCTATGAGGTTCCAGCAGGGACTTCACTTAAAGATTATGCAACTGGTAGAGGGACACGACTACTAAACATTTGATGCAGTATTAACGGCGGTTCGGAGGCACAAGCTTACTATCTAAAGGTTGTCAGCAAGAACTTGTCACGATCCGCACCCGCTTTTCAGGATATGAGTACGTGTCCAAGCTAGCTATGCTGCAGTGTCGACGATAGAACACTATCTAGCCACAATGCTCTAAAATCACATGAAGAATAACTTTATTGCTCATTCACAATACTAAATCAACTTTACAAAATTTACAAGTTTTACATTTAAAGAAAAGTACAATATTCTTACAAATATTGGAAATGACTACACCACTTCTATCTAACTAATCTCTAGATTTTGTCCTGCAAGCACACCCGTATCTCCCAATGCTAAGAGAAGCCGCGACTAACCTGAAAAATGTTTCTTTCCAGTCAGGAATGGAACAAGAACACATATGACAAGCTATTCAAGACATGATAGAATTTGCAAGACATAAAAATTACATACGAGAATTGAATCTAAAAAGTAACAGGCATCATGTTTAATAGGAAAATGAACATGCAACTCTATAACCAAAGCATCAAGAAGGAAACATGGTGATACATAATGAACAAGTGAAGCAATATCTATCTATGTGTGTTGAAATATCGTGTTCGACATGTGAACGGCTATGGGGTAAATTTGGTACCCCGCACGTGCAGTGTGTGGTTACTATTCTCCACGAAAGATACGGGAGATAGAAAGGGGCTAGTTCACACGTCTACTAAGATATTTCTCCGCCGGACTAGTACTCATGGATTTGAACAAGTCACGAACACGACAATCATGTGGATGGTAAACAAGAAATATAATATGTAGGATCCATGATACTAACCCATGTAACAAGCGTGTCAACAAGGCAGGAAGAGCATATGTATAATATGAACAGAAAAAACTATCAGAAATTGAAAGCAATCAGTACATGTACTTGCCTGGATTAGTTGCAGTTGCTTGTGACTAGATCATGTAGGCACAAATAGTCGTGGATGTCATAACTACACAAGATGACCTTTAATAATGGAACAGGCTACTCCATTGAGTCCAGAATGGTCAAAATAGCCTAGGTTCGATATAAGGAAGTTAGGATTTGCAAGAATTAGGAACGTGTGATTATCACGGTCAAGGTTGGCTTAATAGAGAATTTGTTTTATGAAAAAGAAATTCCTAATAAGGAAAAAATATTTAGAAAATATTTAGAAAAGTATTTATAAAATAAATATGATACTTAGAAACTATATTTACTAGTCAAAATATTTTCAATCAAATACTAGGAATATTATTTTAGGCAAAATCGCAATTTTGAGAGTAGATGTTGGCCAAACTCAAATACAATATTTTTGCTACAATATAATTTTGAAAATATATACTTTTAAAATAACTGAATAGATTTCCATTTATAAATCAAATTCAAATATTACCTTTATAAGCCCTTATACATATATAGGCCCAACCGTTTTACTACATAACCCAAAATAATAATAATAATAATAATAATAATAATAATAATAATAATAATAATAATAATAAAGGTAGTAAATCAGTGTAAATATCATAACAGTGTTTAAATATTATTAATAAAAATAAAATCATAAGTAATAATACTAGTAGTACAGGCCCAAGGCCCAGAACATATATTAAAATCTGCCAAAACTAATTAGTTAAGAAAAATATATTATCTATTTTGGAAAACTATTTATAGTATTAGAAACTATATTTTTCTATTAGTCAAAATATCGTAGGTAATCATTTGAAAACCCTAGAAATCATTTTAGGCCAAATAGCCATATTATAAAAATACCATAATATATTTTTAGATCTAAGTCACATTTAAAATACCATAAAGATGCAATAATACATTTTTGTATAATAACTTTAGAAATTACTATTTATATATTCTCAAAATAACAGTAATGTGAATGACATAATACCAATAAATAATTACTATAATAATGAGAGTAACAAGGATAATAACTGTTACAAATATCTTTTCTTCCCAAAACAACATTGAATGTTTGTTTGCTCTGTTATGTATAGAAAAAGGAAAGGAAAGGAGAGAGAATGCAAAATTAGAAGAGGGGAGAGGTGCGGAAGCTCACCTGCGCGCGTGTAGGCTGGTCCGGGGAAGGGCGCTGCAGTGAGAAGTTCCTACCGGGGCGGTGGACCAGAACGGGGAGCGCTCGGGAAGAGCTGTAGCCAGCCCCGGGACTGCTCCGGGAAGCGGTAGGGGCTCCACCTCGGTTCTATGCTCGGCCAAGGCTCGGAGGCGGCAGACGAAGGTGGCGCCGGCTCGAGGATGGCAAGGATGCCACGGATCCAGCCAGCGGTGCTCGGGATCGGAGGTCCAAGCAGCGTGGGCGACTATACTGGTCCACGGAGCGGCGACTTCCCGGCTGGGGAGGAAGGCGGCTCTGCTAATTAGGGCCCATGGCTGTGGCGGGGGAAGCGAGACAATGAGGGCTACGCCGGAGGCCGTTGGCGGTGAGGATGTGGCAGGGCTGGCCGCCGGAAGGGGACCGGTCGACGCTCAGGGCAGCGCGACACCGTCGGTCGACAGTCTCGGCTAGGTTAGGCTTACTATTTAGGATTTTGATTTTTGGCTTGGTTTCCCTTGTGTCGTGTCTTCGGCTCGGTGTTGGACTCGGGGACACGGAGTGCTCTATGTATTTCCTGGATGGACTGGGTTGATTTTGTGGTTGTTGGGACGTCCGTGTCGGCCTGTCGATACGGACACGGTAATAGGATTATAATGGTGGGATAAGATGAATTTAGACACGGACAGACCGGTCCAGACACGGGTTAGGTTGTCGAAGCCTGGGGTTTGATCGATGAGAAACCGTGGTGGTCAGGTTCCTGCATTGATGGTGAGGTTGTTGTGGGGGTGACAGGGAACCGATGGTTGCCATGGTGGTTATGGGAGATGGTAGCAGGAGCCACGGGTGGTACGGTGGTGACCTCGGGTGGTGGCGAGAAGATGGGTGATGGTGGTGATGGAGGATGGCGGGCTCTGTCACCGGGCGGAGGTGGCAAACTTGAGTCGGGGTTGGGAGGAGTTGATGGCGAGGGAGATGAAGGAGTCGGGTTTCTCATCAAAATATGGAGGGTCGTTCGTTGGCCAATCCCTTAGGGGGCGTTTGGTACGCGGTATTTTTTTTATTTCCGGAAAAATTAAAGATGAGAATTTATTACCACGATTGTTTGACTTATAAAAAATTTATTTTCGGGAATTATAAATACCCGGATAAATAGTTTACCCACAAAACATGGAAATTCGATCCCTTGAGAATAGGTGGCTATTTTTTTTTGCCCGGGCAAAAAAAAAAAATTGTCTAAATTTTTTTCTTCTTTTTTGATCAATTTTGATCAGTTATGAACATTTTTTCTTTTTTTGTCGTATTTATCGTTTTTACCAATTTTTTGTCGTTTTAAGCGATTTTTTCTCGTTTTTACCCATTTTTCTTTTTTTGGTCACTTTTTGATTATTTTTTGTCGTTTTTACCCAATTTTTGTACTTTTTGTCGTTTTTTGTCATTTTTTGTCGTTTTAAACAATTTTTTGTCGTTTTAAGCTTTTTTTGTTGTTTTTATCAATTTTTAGTCGTTTTTGTCATTTTTGTCGCTTTTTGGTCATTTTTACTGATTTTTAGTCGTTTTTTGTCATTTTTGTCGCTTTTATCGATTTTTGTCGTTTTTGTCGCTTTTTTGTCGTTCTAACCAATTTTTGTTCTTTTTGTCGTTTTTATCGATTATTTTCCGTTTTTGTCGCTTTTTGGTTATTTTTTGTCGTTTTAACCGATTTTTTGTTGTTTTTAACAGATTTTTTGTCGTTTTTAACCGATTTTTTTTTGTCATTTTTTGTCGTTTTAACCGATTTTTTTTGTTGTTTTTTGTCATTTTTGCCGTATTTTGTCGTTTTTGTCGTTTTTACCGATTTTATGTCGTTTTTGTCGTATTTTGGTTATTTTTGTCGTTTTACCCTTTTTTTGTTATTTTTTATCGTTTATACATTTTTGTCGCTTTTTGGTCATTTTTGTCGTTTTAACCGATTTTTTGTCATTTTTCATCGTTTTTGTCGTTTTTTGTTATTTTGTCGTTTTTACCGATTTTTTGTCGTTTTTACCATTTTATTTTCGTTTTTACCGATTTTTTGTCGTTTTTACCCTTTTTTTATATTTGTTTATTTTTTCGTTATTATTTTTTTTTATTTTTTTTTCGGGAATATTTATATTGTCACCAAACATGGGAATGCAATTTTTCAGAAAATTTAATTCCTTGGAATTTGATTCCCAGGAATATAGAATTCCCGGCTATATAGTATTCTGCATGCCAAACGCCCCCTTATATACATGTATAGAGGGTAGGGGTGGATATGTATATTTTGTAGATCCCTTCTTGTATCAATATATTTAATACTATCAAATAGTTTAAATCACATAAATTCAAATCCAAAATTAAGTACTTGATTATCTCAATTACATTTGAATTTATCAAATAACTTAAGTATATTTTTATAAACCCAAAACTTATTTTAAAATACCATTTAAATCTATTTTAATTAAATAATCAAAGTAATAGTTTTAAAATAATATTTAACATTTATCAAACTAATTTAAATCACATATTCAAATCAAATCAATTAGTGTTTAGTCAAAAATGGATCTTGTCACAATCTATTAATGATTGCAATAATTAATATAAAATAATTTAAATTGCATAAATTCGAATCACTTTTTATAAATGAATTACCAATTAAGATGCCAATAAATATTTTCACAACTGAGTATATCCAATCAAATAAATTAAAAACCAAAATCGAGTAATTTGATTATCATAAAGGATAATAGATAACGTAAAGTATATGTTCTTATAAATCCAAATTATGACCAACTCTTTATCGAGGAAAAGAAATAAATATTTATCATTTTAAAAATCCCTTCTTGAGGCCAACCTTTGGAAGACCAATGATAATGACATCTCTTATATTTCGAATGGCAAAAATCCGAAAAGAAATATTTCTATAAAACTAAATTGTAATATCAAATTATTTAATTTGCTAGTTTCTGAAATAAAATAATAGCAAAATAACATTTATATGTTTTCAAAGAAAATTTATTCCAAAACTAGAAAAATAATAAAATATAGAATAAATAAAATAATTTTTTTGAAAATTCAGAAAGAGGAGTTACAAATATACCGACCTTAGAAAGAAATTCATCATCTTATTTAAAGACCACTAGAATAGACGGACTTGTGGTCGGTGAAAGGATGGAAAAATTTTAGGATAAGAAAATATTGATCAAATCGGTGAGAAGGAAAAAAAGGAAATTTAGGGTTAGGATCAAAGTTAGGGATTTGGATTAGACATTTAGAAATTAGGGTTAGGGTTAGGGATTTCGATCAGAAATTTGAGAATTTGGGTTAGGGTTAGGCACTACTAAGAACATAATCAAGAAAAGTGATACGACTAAAAATTAGATGAGCATACACCCAGGTAGAATTGAAATAATGATAAAAGAAAATGTGATTTGGCACGATCAATTATACTTGAAATGATCTAGTCACGACCAAAATTGCTTAAGAACGAAATCTAAAACAAAATTAAAATTTTTGGCATGAGCATGAACATGATCAAAATAGTCATGATCATAGAGGAGTAAAATTCAACATTAGAAATTATTGAGTTGAAATATAGGTACGATTAAGGATATAATCAACAAATAATGAGTTAGATCGTGAATAGGATCAAACCCCAAGAAAAGATGTCACATGGCATAATTAAAGTATAATAAAAATGGTCTAGTTACCATAGTCAAGGATAAAGTCGAGATAGGATTAGCTAAACAAGAAAAGGTCATTAGGAATGATTAACTACTATTAGAATTAGATAGGCATGGTCAACGATCAAAATTTAGACAAAAGTCTAACATGGTTAAAATCACTTAGATACCACTAAGATGTATTCATGATCAAGGTTAATTATGCAAGTCGTCTACGCATGATTAAAATTTGGCACGAGTAAGAATATTATCAAAATAATCATGATCAAGGTTGGAATAAAATCTAAGCATTAGCAATAATAGAGTTTTGAAATATTAGCATGACTATAACAAAATAGTCAAAGTATTTTAGTCCCGATCCAAATCGTTTAAGAACGATCAAAATTTAAATTTGTTTGGCACGATTAACAAAATTTATTTAGGCACGATTACAGACTCAAAATCTAGAAAAGTATGCTAATTGACATGATCGAAATATAATCAAATAGTCTAGTTGCGATCAAAAGTCGTTAAGGATGATCTAAATCAAAATCGTTCTTAGCAAGATCAATTATGTAGGCATGATCATAGAATCATAATCTAGGTGTGATTATGAATCTAGTGGAAGGAATTTAAAGTAGGTTTAGATGGTTTCTAGGAAAACTAATAACGGTACGAAAAGGTAAAAAGAAAAAAGAAGGGTTCAAAAAATGAAAGGATAAGAACTAATCAAATTTTAAATCGAGAGTTCACAAAATTGTGAACCATAAAAATCAATAGTCACATGTCAAAAAGATGTAGTCTCTATAATATTTGAAAACCATATGTATACGTGAAGTCACTTTACCGAGAATTTATGCCTCGTCAGTGTACATCTGGCTACAGTAAACCCTTTGGTACCATGACTCAAATAATGGTATGGTATCAAATACTCTATCGACTCTATCAAATATTGACATAATAATTCAAAGATTCAATAGGACAAATAAGACATAGTTTTAATAATTTTTGATAACTTACTTGAAATTACTTCAACTTACGGATCCTGCCATGCCAGTGCACTGCTGGCTGCAGTGAACCCGCAGTCTTGATAATTCAAAAAAAGACAACAATGCGCTACTATCTTGTCATTATAAGCCATCAAAAACTATTCCATCTATATCCATAAAATTTTGAAGGAACTTCTAGAAATTCAAACAAGTTCCAAGAAGATGTAAGTATCTATCCTTCAGGTATAATTATTAGTTCTTGGAAAGAAAAATAATTGATTATGGAGGATAATATTCGAAGCCAAAAGAGGTAAAATCTTTTAATCCATATTTCACGGATATTCGATATTCAATGATTGAGAGGAAAATTTTGAATCAAAAACTTAATTCGAGATTAATATATAGACAATTGACTGAGAAATTGATTAAAATAATTCCTTAGGTCCAAGGAAAAGTATAAGTGATACGAACTTATGATATGTCGATGTTTAGAAAGGCATAAGATAAAATTTGTACAAATGACCAAGAACAGGAAGGGAATGATCAAAGACGATAGAAATATAAACTTTGATTTATGTCTCTCTAACATTCAAGATTGAGGGAAAAACACATATATATATATATCTTGAAAAATTAACTCGGAATGAATAAATATATGGATAATCGAGTTAGGTCAAAACTCAATAGATGAACGTAAATATACTCTTAGGGAGAATAATTACTTATGGCCAATGGGAATAACTATGTGATATAGATAATGGTGATAGTATTTAGAGAGGGCAACAAGATAATTTGGACAACTTGTCAAGGTTAGGGATTGAATTCTAGGAAGGTCTAAGTTACAAAATGAATAGTCTACCCATCTTGGATTCTAACGTCATATCAAAATGTAATAGTGTATCTATGAAAAATCCCAAGTTATCTGAATTTAATAAATTCTTACCTAAATTGTATGGTCCATATAACAATCCTTAACTGCCCAATGGTCAAGTTGAATAAGGAACTCCTAGTCCTAACACTTTTTCCTAAATTCAATCAATCATAATTATGAATGAGCATCCAAGTTCCTAGTCGCAGGCTCGCAGTAGTACGACTAATATGGTACTACCATGAGTTCACGCAATTATTGTGAAGACTGATCTGCATGGGCCACCACAAAAACTTATCACGACCCGCACCCACTTTTTCGGATACGAGTGCGTATCCAAGCCAGCCTACGCCGCAGTATCGACAGTAGAACGATGTCTAGCCACAATGTTCTAAAATTACAAAAAGAATAACTTTATTGCTAATTCACAAGACTAAATTAACTTTATAAAATTTACAAGTTTTACATTTAAAGAAAAGTACAATGTCCTTACAAATATTGAAAATGACTACAACATCTCTATCTAACTAATCTCTAGATTTTGTCCACGGAGCGGCAGCTTCCCGGCTGGAGAGGAAGGCGGCTCCGCTAATTGGGGTCCACGGCTGTTGCAGAGGAAGCGAGACAGCGAAGGCTACGCCGTAAAGTACAGGTAGGAAACTATAGAGGGGGGTGAATAGAGTTTATAACAAAAATGATCAATTAAAAAAAATTGAACTCTCTTCACCAACTAAATAATCAGAGTAAAAGAAATGCGGAAATAAAGAGTAGAGAGCAAGCACAGCACAGCACAGCAAGATTTTTAACCTGGTTTCCCTCGTGGAGGACTAGTCCAGGCCTGAGAACTCTAGCTCAGGATTGAAATCCACTATTTGTGAAATAGGGTACAACCACGTGCCTTTTCACAGAAGAGCACGTTAAACTTCTTTCAATGATCGCTTTGGCAAAACTTTGACTTTTCCAAGTGACTTACAACTTCTTGCACTTCAAACTTCTAGCTGGATCGTACCGAGCAACTTGGACCGTTGGGAAGTTTGAATGCTAAGTGGATGGGAAGGTTGTGGTGGCCCATGCAGGTCAAGATAAATTGTTTGGTTACTTTACCGTACCAAGCAAGCCTGCGTATAGGATTAGAAGTCTAGGATCTTATTCACATACTTGACCACTTTCCTCGATTCCATATTCGACTGACTCATCGACTGCATCTTGCTTGATTCCTTCCATCATAATTATTATCTTCACTTCGTGCTTGCTAGAGATTGACCCTACTAGTTAGATGTCCCAAACACCCTTAGCTTAATTATTTATGTTGGGTAGAACACCCCACGACCTGACACACCCTTGACCATTAAGGGAATACAAATAGTATTATCTAGACCGTAGAGACTAGAGGAAGTTAACCCGTTTGGTCAACCACGCCTTGGTCAATAAACCATAGAATGATGGTATAGGAATAAACAAGACTTAGATCCTTATGGCTCTTAGACTATTCATATTGTTTTATTTTCATCTACCATCGTGCATATGTTCTACTATCTAGACTAATGATGCTAATGTAGCCTAGTTTTTGCAAGCTTATTCTTTTACTGAGTTTGTTCAAGACATATGTTATTTGGGTCGCTCCCACTAACATATTGTCTAATCAGAACC
Source organism: Iris pallida (assembly GCA_029216955.1). NCBI lineage: Eukaryota > Viridiplantae > Streptophyta > Magnoliopsida > Asparagales > Iridaceae > Iris > Iris pallida. The sequence goes on from JANAVB010023995.1 coordinate 15,629,033, forward strand.
GGTGCATGATGGTCTGATCAACCGAGTGCACTTTGGTTCGCTTTTATCTATCGTTCTACGTGGATGGGGACATAGCTAAACTTGTCCTCTAGAGTCCCATCCGCGACTGTCTTGGCAACTCCTTTTGAATTATTCGGTCGCCTTTGAGCCACGTATTGGTATTCGATAATATCGTCTTTGAACTCTATATTGCTTTCGCCTTCTCCTATTTTAGAAGGGCGAAGACGCTTATACTCGAATTTCCTCTAGCTGTCCTATCACTTATGACCATCACCACTCAATGTTGCTATATCTTCATCCTAAACTACTCGGCCCTATCAAGACCTTCTAATCGCTTAATTTAAGAGAATCTATTTTTAGTCGCGACCCTCATTCATTACCCGTGACCATATCGTATTATTTTTTCTATGATCTAGATCGCGATTTCTTACGGCATGATTTTGTTATTGATTGTTCCCATCGATACCCCCTTGTGTCTTCTCATTCCCCCTACGAATTCTTAATTTCGAGGACGAAATTCTTTTAAGTTGGGTAGGATGTAAAATCCCTAAATTTCTACTATATTTTTTTTGGGTTATTTACACTAACTACCCCTATGTTTTTGGTTTATAACACGGGGTACCCCTACTTTTAAACTATTTACACTGACCACCCCTACTTTTTTGGTTTATTACACGGGGTACCCCTATTTTAAGATAAAAATAAAAATTTATAACACTAACTACCCCTATTTTTATTTTATTTTTTAAATGGAGGGTGGTCAGTGTAATTTTTTGAAATCAAGGGTACTCCTTGTTATAAACCAAAAACATACGGGTGGTTGGTGTAAATAACCCTTTTTTTTATTATTAAATTTGGTACTAATTTTTTTTTAATTTTGTATTGTACTTCGCGTAGCCGTATTGTACGTCGCGCACGAAATTCTATTTTTCGTGATTGCTCGACGAGTGCGAATATGTGCGAGCATACACATTTTTGGAAAAACATTTTTTTTCTATTTTTATTGTTTCTATCAAAATTCTAAATTTATATTTTTATTTTTGAAAAACTTTTTTGACAGTTATATTAATAAAATATATTCTAATAAAATGGTATGATGGAAAAGTGTATATTTGTAATATTATTTGTGCATACATATTTCGTAATTAATTATTAGTTTATTTTGACAAATAATAATGTAATTTTCGAAATTATTATTTATAGTATTTTTGGAAAATATATTTCGAAATTATTGTGGAGATTTAAATCTTGATTTGAATTTATGTATTTATTTAAATAGTTAAATAGTTGAAATTTGATTTATTTATTTGATTTTAAACTAAGGGAATTAAATTAGATTTAATTTGATTTGTATTTGGAATTGGATTTTGATTTAAATTGGATTGTATTTAGATTGGATTTGATTTTAAATTAAGTAGAGAATTATCTATTTTGGGTTTTAAACTACTCCTAACTCTTATCCAATTGGGAATTTCCACATCCTATAAATAGGCAGGTACTCCTCCAACTTTTCATTATTCTTCCACAAATTTCCACCATCCTCAAAGTGCGTGCATCGTGTCCGTATCAACCTAGTTACTTCCACTATTTTTCTTTTACATATACAATCTCTTCCGTGTCCGACACACCAGACACCATTCCTATCAATTCTTCGTGTCTCGCAGGACACACCCGTCATACCCGACATGATTCAGACCATAATCCTAACCTATCCCTAGCTATCGCCATTGCGCCATCGCCATCTTCTTCTCCGACCAGCGTAACTCCGTGGTAACCACCTCCGAACAACCGACTTCCAAACCACTCTAAACCATACAGCCACCCTCATGCTACCTTCACCACGGCCGCCATCATGCACCGTCCCTACAATCGCAACTCGGATGGCCGACCCCGACCCAATGATCGATCCATCGGCCCAAACCCGACCATAGACATGGCCAACGCCACCAGCACACCCAAAGCCCCCAAAACATTCAAACAAATATAAATACACCACCGCCACCACCATTACCTCCGGTCGCCGACGCTGGCTTCTTTCTGCCACCACCATCAACTGCAAGACCACCAGCCATCATCATCACCATCCCCGCTTCCTGATCTCTGTCGACACCACCGTTTGGCCGCCATCCACTCGTGGCAGCCCCGCACCCCGACCTGACCCGATCCACCCTGCTGTACATGAACCCACGCTCACGCTCTCCTCGACGACCGACCAACGGTCAGAATCTGACGCCGATCGCTCACACGCAGCCCGACGAAACCCTCGTCGAGACCGCCGTCCGACCCATCTCCGCCTGCGCCCCTCTCCGACAACCCCCTTTCCCGATCGAACCCGCCGGAGCCCCGACCTATCTCCGCCGCTTCCTCCGCCTTCCTCCTCCCAGATCCGCTGCGACAGCCCCCGCCGACTTCTTCCGACCCTCTCCGACCACGCGCCGCCGCTCGTCCCGCACCCTCCGCCGTCCGCCGACCGAAAACCCGCAGCGCCTCGCCGCCCCACGCCGATCGTGCCACCACCGCGTGCGCCGGACCACCCATCACCTCCGCACAGCCCTCCGCCCCTGTTCGCCCTAACTTCCTCCGCCCGATTCAGCCCAGCGCCGCCGCTCCTCCCTTCGGGCCAGCGGCGGACGGACCACCGCACCCAGCTCCTTCCGTTGACCCCCGACCGGCCCTTTTCCCCTCTTTCTCTCCTCCATCTTCCCCTCTCTCTCTAACTCTTCTTCCCTTCTTTCTTTCGTTTTTTTTATTGGTGTGTCCCCTCCCTTCGAGAGGAGTGCACACGCAGTGCATTTCCAATTTTTTTATTTATTTTGTTTATTTTTTTTATATATAATTTCTCTATTATTATTATTATTAATATTATTATTATTATTATTATTATTATTTTGCTTTCTTGTCTTTTTGGTTTGTCCGTCTGGATGCTTTTGTTTCTCACTATTATTATTATTATTAGTATGTTTATTATCATTCTTATTATTATTATGGTATTTTATCAAGCAGTGCATTTTTGAAACCTATAAATCTTTCCGAAATTGGGTTAGCTTTAAAACGTTCTTTTAGTCTTATATATTTCTCATATATATTTTGAGTTAATCCAAATATAGTTTACTACTAACAAAAATTACTTTTGCGAACCTAGAGTTTTACCTAAAATAATTATTTTACTTTATGATTTTCCTTAGAATATTTATCTACAAATATTTCAACTAAATAAAAATATAGTTTCTACGAATCCTATTTTTCGACGAACCTAGAGTTTTAGCCAAAAATGATTTCTCGACTTTAGGTCTTTTTCCATAAATATTATTTTAATAATAAAATCTAGTTTTCAAATATTATAAGTAATTTCAAATATTAATATCTCTATTAAATATCATTCTCCTTTGATTTTTCCTTTCCATGACTAAGCCCATATGCCTATCCTCCTACAAATTCTGTCCTTCCTTATGACCACCCTAACTAATTTGATCCTTCTGGACCCAATGGAACTATCCGTGCCACCATCATAGGTCCACTTGCATAGTTGTTGCACCAAAGTCGCAGTTCATGCCACGTTGATTATCGCAGCACACCAGGCGCTCCACCAGGCAAGACACCTTGCTATTAGCTGTTTATTTATTTTAGCTCATATTTCATGCATTATTTATTTTCTTTATGCAAAATAAACTGTGATACATGGCAAAACAGTTAGAACTTACTGTTCATTTATATTTTCTTCTATGTATTAGTTTTCTTACACATTAAACCTAGATTTAAGGGACCACCTTGTGTGTTGCATTCATTGGCCTTGACACGTTGTAACACGAAGTTGTGTGTCGCATGTAGGACAGGAAAGTACGTGATTGGCTGGCCACCAGTACGTACAAGCCGTGCGATAGAAATAACCGCTAATAGAGATTGCATGCTAGTTCGACTTAGCGATTATAGTGGTTTTGTGTTGTGGATACAACACAGTAGGCATTGGGCGTGGAGGACAATTCCTTAGCGTATGGGCTTCGATGCACTTCCCTTGTGACCCGGACTTTCCGCTGGAGATACGGGGTTGATGACCCATGATTACTGACGGCCACTGACGATTCTGCGAAACGTCATGCTCTTACTGATAGGGCCTCTAGTGCCCAAGGGGGACTACATCGATCCTATTTAGCCAGGGCCCATGCGTAGGAAGGATTGTTCTTAACTACATTTCACTTAGAACGGTAGGCTGCCTTATCCGTTAGGTACGAGTACTTTTGGTTTGGGTACTTGTATCTGATCGTGGCTTGGAACAATAACTTGTCGCGGATTAGTTCGTCACATCTTGTCCTTGTTTGGTTGTAGGTGTGACTTACTACTTCGATGAGAAGGTATTGAACTTGTTGGGGTCCGGATACCATATTGGATTCATGGCATGGAAAGATACGTCGCCGTGAATTAGTTTACCATCTCATGTCCCTGTTTGGTTGGGGGGATGGTACGCTCGTTCAGTAGGTGCGTATTGGACCATGTTATAAATTCGATTGACTTATTTATTTGAGCAATATTTATTCAGTTTATATGACATGATATTATGTGTCTTGTTACGTCCCTCTGAGGACCTGGTTATCTCTCCAGGTGTGTGCTATTGTCTTTCGCAGGTGTTCTAGCTCTAGCCGTGATCATTGCTTCTTCTACGAGGATGATTGCATTTGGATCGTCTTCGCTTCGTTCGCCACTCATTTCATTTTTCTATGTATTTTATTTCCTTATCTTGTTGGTAGTGGATTTGTCTCCGCCCAACATATTGTATCCAAACAAATCATTATCTTTATATGATATCTTTTATTCCTTTATTTTGTGTGGATGAGATTAGGTATGGTTCTACTGCATTTCACAGCTTATGTATTCGTACGAGGCTTCCATATATTGGAGTATACTTCGTACGAATACAGCTGGCATGTCCACGTACCTAGTCCTACGTATTTTGGGACTGGGGCGTTACAAAGGTAAGGCTCTTTAATATATAGGCTATGTAAGAGAAGAAGAAGAGAAGATTGGATGGTTTCAAATGAGAGAAACCAAGGCCTATTTATAGGATTCGGGGTAGGCAGAATTCGGCCAGAATTCTGTATGTAGAATTCAAATTTTCGGTCGTTGGACAACTAGCAGTGATCAAGACCTAAAAATCAGCACACTGTAATTTAGGGGGCAGAGTTCGGCCCGAACTCTGTGTGGAGGCAGAGTTCGGCCCGAACTCTGTCTCCTATGGACAAAATATTCTTTGTGGGCTATTTGATGAATGGGTTGATTGGGTTTTGGGCTAAGTAAACCTATAAAGCTATGTCTAGCCCAAAGTTGCTCAGTATGACCCAACGTACATCATCCTATACTCAAAAACAAATAAAAAATACAGACTCCAGTATACACAGAATAATAAATCTTCAAGCAGCTTTGATCTTGATCCACTGGACTGAGTAGATTGAATTTGAGCTCGATGTGTCACATTGGACTATGACAAATATTGTTTTGTTAATTTTCAAGATTAGGTTGACTGTGATCCTGTTTGGGTAAACAATCTCCCCCATTTTGATAATTGACAAAACATGATATTTGTATGTTCAATATTCAAACCTGGACACATTATGGCTCCCCCGTACTTGAACAACCGTACTCCCCCGTAAACTGATATTTCCTGTAACAGGTACTCATCCAAATATACATATCCAAGTATACACAATTCATAGTACTAAGACAAATATCAATGGTTCTCTCCCTTTTGACAATCAGCAAAAAATGGAGAAAAAATATAGAAGTAATAAAACTACCATCCACATGAGGAAAGAGAACATGTAAGTAGTAGTACTAACTAAGAGCAAACTGAGCCATAGAGTCTAAAGACATAAAGACATAAGCAAAAAGAAACATAGTGCCAAAAAATAAAAAATAGTCCTAATCATCAGTGGCAGTACAATAGCCATATCCATCAAGGAGCATGTGAAGGCCCCGCACCATCAGAACCGGTACGACGGGGATCCACAAATGCAGAAGTCGGATCAAGATAGCGACGAACCCAAGAATCGTCAATGCGATAACCGTCGCGAGACGGATCACGCATCATCAGAATCGGCATCGTCGGATGGGAGGCTATGGAGTACTGAATGTCGTGGATAGAGTTGCTGAGCGCACTCATCTGCAGAGTGGTGCGGTAGTCCATCTACGTCCAGCGATCATCCATCTCAGTCCAACGCGCGTCCTCCAAACGGAAGCGATCGCGAAGCATGGTCTGAAGAGAGTCCAGTGTAGCAGTAGACTCGGGAGCAAGGGAATCGGGAGCCGCAAAGGGTGCAGGAGAGTTAGGCTCCTCAGCATCATCAGACTCAGAAGAGGCTACAGCAGCAATTGTTCTCCTTGCCTTGGTCAGAAAGGCAAGAGGAGGCAAGGACTGACACTGATCCAATGGGACATGAAAGGCACGAAAAATCAAAGGAAGATACATGTTATAAACCAAAGATTTTGGTTTAGGCCTAGCACGAATCATCCAATCCATCATCGTGCGAGGAAAGTTGAAGGGGACACAAAAGTGGAGAAAGAAAAGAGCAGTAATCTTAAAGTAAGTGACTTCATCTGTTGACCCAGCTTTTGGCAAGACCGAAGAGAATACAATACGATGAAGTTCATAAAAATGATTATTGAGATGTTTAGCCATAACTTTTCGAGGAGAAGGATTTGGAGAGCAAAGATCCCCCTTGAAACTTTCCAATATGGTCTCGCCAGGGAAAACAAAGTCCCGGGCATCATCAAGCCGTTCCCAAGTATTGGGGTCGGGCAAACCAAGAAGGTCGGCTAATTCAAAATCATCAAAAGATATGTCTATATCGGCGACACGGAAATAGATGCGATCGCGGTCATAAGTCATGTTGCAATAAAATATTTGTATGGCATTCTCATAGATCGGTTCACGAGTTACAACAAGTTCATCAAGACATAAGTCACGAAAGTTAGAAAAAAAATCGAAAAAAAACCGTAAACTTAATCGGGTGTCCCGCAAAGACACTACGATGACGAAAGTCGGCGAACCATGCGTTAGACGCATCTAAAGATACAAAAATACGGTCATCATATGTGTCGGCATTGATGGGTGGAGGTGGACTAAAAAGAGGGTGGATCAAGTTAGGAGGAGGATGAGGAATTGGTTGTGGTGGTGGATTAGGTTGTGGGTTTGGGTTAGGATTAGTAGAGGATTCACCAATACTTCTCCTTGGTCTTTTACCCCTACCAAGCAACCTAGGTGCCATGAAAAAAATTGAGATTGAAGAGGAAGAAAGAGATGTACCTTAACAAAAGAGACCTAAGATGGAGAAGAATAACTCCAAGAATGACTCCCTTGAGTTTGGAGAGAGAATTCCCAAGGAATGAAGACTTTTAGGGTTAGGGTTTTGAAAGAAATATGTGTGGAGATGTAGGAAGAAGACAATGGAGGGAGGAGAGAGAAAATCTCGAATATATGTCTCTTTGGTCGGCTGGTCGGGTGAAACAGGAGCCATTGGATGAAGATTTGATCAACGGCTGAGAGTGTCCCGAGGTTCTGGAACAAGGAGGCCGAATTCGGCTCGAACTCTGTATGGAGGCAGAGTTCGGCCCGAGTTCTGGTCCCTTGGGCCAGAACTTCAAGCAGGAAATTAAAAACAAGATGTTAAGAATATTATGAAGAAATAATCATAACAGGAACTTCAAGCAGGAAATTAAAACAAGATATGAAGAGTATAATGAAGAAATAGTCAAAAAGATTTTAAGAGATTTAGAAATTTCACATGGGGCATGCTATAAATAAAAATTGACCATATAATAACTAAGGAGTTATGACATAAATCAATATGGTGAAGCTGCTATGGGGTAGCTGCAGGAACCGGATCCCAGCTAGCGGTAGTCCGAAGACTAGTGCACCGTGTCGCTTAGGCTTTTACGCCTTGTTGTCAGAAGGACCCTTTCGGCTTGTACCCATAATAAAGCTAGCATAAAGAATCGTGACATAGTCGATAATTACGCAGGCCAATTTAATGTATAACCGTTTCATCTAAAATTCCTAATTCTCGACAAAGAAAATTGAATCGCTCCTCGGATAATGGTTTTGTAAAGAAATCGGCCAACTGATGATCAGTGTCAATAAATTCTAAATTAATAGTGCCATTCTGTTGGTGATCATGCAAAAAGTGGTGACGAATTTCAATGTGTTTCGTGCGTGAGTGACATATGGGGTTCTTAGTGAGATTTATAGCACTAGTGTTGTAACAAAATATAGGAATGTGCATGAAGGATAAGTTATAGTCTTCAAGGGTTTGCTTCATCCACAGAATTTGTGCACAACAACGACCAGCTGCGATATATTCAGCTTCTGTTGTGGATAGTACGACAGAATTCTACTTCTTGCTAAACCAAGAGACTAGAGCCTTTCCTAATAAATAACACGTGCCGCTTGTACTTTTACGGTCGACCTTGCATCCGGCGAAATCAGCATCAGAGTAACCAATGAGGTCAAATGATGTTGATTTAGGATAACATAGGCCCACTGTAACCGTACCCTTAAGGTATCGAAAGATACGCTTAACGACGGACATGTGTGATTCCTTAGGATTTGCTTCTCCCGTCATATGTCGCGAGCATCCACTATCGAAAATCCACTTACTTTTAGTTGAGGAAGGAAGGTCCACCTACATCAAGAGTAGATATGACCTTTGGTGCCCATGTTCTTGAGGGTCCTGAAAAGTTAGTTTTTGGCATCCATGCATATATATTCCTATCTACTAATCTCCTAACTCTACATTGTGGTGAGATGTGTCCATGCAATCCACAATAGGTACAAATAGCATTATTCCTATTTATGTTAGGAGCATATTGATGATGTCTATGTGTAGCATGATAAGAGTGGTGTAGAGCAGCATGATAATGACTATATGTAGCAGCAGGATGATGATTATATCTATATGCAGTGTGGTGGCAATTTTGTTTATGTGCAACATAGTGATGATTATATCTATGTGTAGTAGGGTGATTATGTGTCACATTAGAATAAAAGTTATGAGAATAATTTCTACGTGTATGTGGTTTGTGCGCTGTATGGAAGTGGGTGTACATGTAAGCATATTAGCGTGCTGCAGGTGGATGACGTGTTTGACTATTTTGAGCAGTGTTGTGCTTTGTGTGTGTCTCATATGATTGGGTTTGAGGTTGAGCAACCTGTTTTCCCAATCTAGTCTCTAATTTCTTAGAGGCAGTTTGCAGTTCACTAATCTTACCATTTAAACCATAAATCTTAGTAATAGAGATCTTGTGTCTATTCTTTTCTTCAGCAAGCTCAGTGTTGAGTGCTGTGATCTCTTGTGTTTGCTTTTCAATACGTGCTTCGGCATCATGTAGGCTTAATTTAAGCTTGGACACCTTATTTGTGACTTCCGTGGGTGAAGTATCTCTAATATTATCAAGCAAAGAAGAGAGTTTTTGAATCTCGACTTCATAACTTTTGATCTTCTCCTTGACATGTTTATATTTACTAATGACTTTCTTGTGGTCATTGAGTAAATCATTGAATGCATCGCCAAGTTCATTAAAAGTGAAATCATCGAGGGTTTCGCTAGTTACCTTATCGGATGTTGCCATTAGGCATACATTGGCGGTGTCTTAAGGAGAGTCCTTTTCTTCCTCGGAATCACTAGCTTCGCTTTCATGCCAAATACTTGTGTTGGCATATTTTCTTGAGGAAGCCTTCTTGTATGGTTTCTCATATCGGTTGCTCTTCTTTGCGAATGGACAGTCTTTTTGGACGTGTCCAGTCTTCTTGCACCCGTAGCATGTTGGCTCTTCTTCGTTATCTTCTTGTGGTTCCTTCTTTCTTCGATTGAAGCGAAGGAATTTCTTGAAGTTGCGGACAAGAAGAGCTTGATCATCACCTTTCGAGTTGTCGTTATCCGTCTCTTCAAGATCAGCCCTTCGACGGTGATCTTTAAGGGCAATCTCCTTTGCCTTAGGAGCAGGCTCTTCGAAGTCTTTGAGGTCAAGCTCATGAGTCATCAGCTTTTCCATTAAGGTCTCCATGGACATTGTAGTGAGATCATTTCCTTCTATGATGGCTGTCACCTTAGGGTTCCAAATTTTTGGTAGCCCCCTAAGTAGCTTGCGGATCTTCTCGTGATTTGTATATTGCTTGCCGAGAGAGGACGGGGGGTTGATGATGTCAAGGAATTTTGTAAACATTTGTGTGATCGTCTCATTTGGCTTCATCTTGAATGCCTCATATTCTTGAGTGAGACGACTTATTTTCGACTCCTTGACTTGGGTGGTTCCTTTATGTGTCACTGTTAGAAGTCTCCATACTTCGTGAGAGGTGGTGTATGTAGAGACCCAGTTAAACTCATTCCTGTCTATAGCACAAAGTAAAGCATTAATAGCTCTCGCGTCTAGACTCGCCTGTTTCTTCTCCTTGTCAGAATATTTGTCGTGGGGTTTCTCAACGAGATCACCATTGACAACTATCCTGGCGGACTTTTTATAACCATCGGTAACAATAGTCCGCAGGTCGAAGTCTAGCGACTTGAGATAAAAACTCATCCTTATTTTCCAATAGGTGTAGTTGGTTCCATCAAATAGGGGAGGCCTATGAGTGGACTGCCCTTCACCGTGATTGGAAAACATGGGTTGAGTGGTTGCCATGGATCAGCTCTAGGATGTTAGTCCATGATAAGAGAACAAAGCTCTGATACCAATTGAAGTACAGGTAGGCAACTCTAGAGGGGGGTGAATAGAGTCTATAACAAAAATGTTCAATTAAAAAAAAATTAAACTCTCTTCACCAACTAAATAATCAGAGTAAAAGAAATGCGGAAATAAAGAGTAGAGAGCAAGCACAGCACAGCAAGATTTTTAACCTGGTTTTCCTCGTGGAGGACTAGTCCAAGCCTGAGAACTCTAGCTCAGAATTAAAATCCACTATTTATGAAATAGGGTTACAACCACGTGCCTTTTCACAGAAGAGCACGCCAAACTTCTTTCAATGATCGCTTTGGCGAAACTTGGACTTTTCCAAGTGACTTACAACTTCTTACACTTCAAACTTCTAGCTGGATCATACCGAGCAACTTGGACGGTTGGGAAGTTTGAATGCTAAGTGGATGGGAAGGTAAGGCTCTTTAATATATAGGCTATGTAAGAGAAGAAGAATAGAAGATTGGATGGTTTCAAATGAGAGAAACCAAGGCCTATTTATAGGGTTCGGGGTAGACAGAATTCGGCCAGAATTCTGTATGTAGAATTCAAATTTTCGGCCGTTGGACAACTAGCAGTGATCAAGACCTAAAAATTACCACCCTGTAATTTAGGGGGCAGAGTTCGGCCCGAACTCTGTGTGGAGGCAGAGTTCGGCCCGAACTCTGTCTCCTATGGACAAAATATTCTTTGTGGGCTATTTGATGAATGGGTTGATTGGGTTTTAGGCTAAGTAAACCTATAAAGCTATGTCTAGCACAAAGTTGCTCAGTATGACCCAACGTACATCATCCTATACTCAAAAACAAATAAAAAATACAGACTCCAGTATACACAGAATAATAAATCTTCAAGCAGCTTTGATCTTGATCCACTGGACTGAGTAGATTGAATTTGAGCTCGATGTGTCACATTGGACTATGACAAATATTGTTTTGTTAATTTTCAAGATTAGGTTGACTGTGATCCTGTTTGGGTCAACACACCGGAGGCTGTTGGCTATGAGGATGTGGCGGGGCTGGCCGCCGGGAGGGGACCGGCCGACGCTCAGGGGCAGCGCAACACCGTCGGTCGACGATCTCGGCTAGGTTAGGCTTAGTATTTAGGATTTTGATTTTTGGCTTGGTTTCCCTTGTATTGTGTCCTCGGGGTTGGACTCCGGGACACAGAGTTCTCGATGTATTTTCTGGATGGACATGGTTGATTTTCTAGTTGTGTCCGGGTCGGCCTATCGATACGGACATAGTAATTGGATTGTAATGGTGGAATAAGATGAATTTAGACATGGACGCTTGGGTCCGGACACGGGTTGGGTTGTCGAAGCATAGGGTTTGATCGGCATGAAACCGTGGTGGTCGGGCTATTGCACTGACGGTGGGGTTGTTGTGGGGGTGACATGGAAGCGATGGTAGCCGTGGTGGTTAGGGGTAAAGGTAGCAGGAGCCAAGGGTGGCAACGGTGGTAACCACGGGTGATGGCGAGAAGATGGGCGATGGTGGTGATGGAGGATGGCGGGCTCTATCACCGGGCGGAGGTGGCAGAGTTGAGGTCAGGGTTGGGAGGTGTTGATGGCGAGGGAGATGGAGGAGTCGTGTTTTTCATCAAAATATGGAGGGTCGTTCGGCGGCCAATCCCTTATATACATGTATGGAGGGTAGGGGTGGATATGTATGTTTTGTAGATCCCTTCTTGTATCATTATATTTAATACTATCAAATAGTTTAAATCACATAAATTCAAATCCAAAAATAAGTACTTGATTGTCTCAATAACATTTAAATTTATCAAATAACGTAAGTATATTTATAAACCTAAAACTTATTTTAAAATACCATTTAAATCTATTTTAATTAAATAATGGAAGTAATAGTTTTAAAATAATATTTAACATTTATCAAACTAATTTAAATCGCATATTCAAATCAAATCAATTAGCGTTTAATCAAAAATCGAGCTAGTCGCAATCTATTAATGATTGCAAAATTAATATGAAATAGTTTAAATTGCATAAATTCGAATCACCTTTTATAAATGAATTACCAATTAAGATACCAATAAATATTTTCACAACTGAGTATATCCAATCAAATAAATTAAAAACCAAAATCGAGTAATTTGATTATCATAAAGGATAATAGATAACGTAAAGTAAATGTTCTTATAAATCCAAAATTTTGACCAACTCTTTATCGAGGAAAAGAAATAAATAATTATCATTTTAAAAATCTCTTCTTGAGGCCAACCTTTGGAAGACCAATGATAATGACATCTCTTATATTTCGAATGGCAAAAATCCGAGAAGAAATATTTATATAAAACTAAATTGTAATATCAAATTATTTAATTTACTAGTTGTTGAAATAAAATAATAGCAAATAACGTTTATACGTTTTCAAAGAAAATTTATTCCAAAATAAAAAAAATAATAAAATATAGAATAAATAAAATATTTTTTTTGAAAATTCGGGAAGAGGAGTTACAGGACTGGAGGCCAAAGGAGATCTCATGAGCAAAAAGCAGAAGGAGGAGTAGTACCCCGGACGTCAACACTAGTTCCTGGCATTCATATTCATGATACAATACCGCAGGGCCGGTGACATCAATTGTGAATGCACCAGTACGACAGCAGCGCTGGGGGTACAAGTGAGTTGTACATATTACGGGAAGGGTGGGCACACCCGAGATATGTGTCGCATAGCAAACATATGGTATATAAGGTATCTAACCCAGATTACATGGTTGCTACTTGCCCACAGATGCCAGGGCCAGAAAGGCCAGTTCAGCAGTTTTTAACGTTGTCAGCTCCAGGGGTAGCACCATATCGAGGGCCAGTACTAGCAGTGGGGCTATTAGCCTAGCGTCCATTACAGATGCAGGCTCAGATGTATCGACAAGTGTAGCATCAAGTGGGTCAATAGGGATCGCATCAGGCAGGTCAACAGAGGCCACAGCAGGATGGCCAGGGAAGGTAGCAGCCATGGGTTAAACATGTTTAGAGGCAGGCAGATTTTAGAGTATTAGAGCAGAGGATGGCTGAGGGTGATCATGTTTTAGATAAGTTTTGAGTATTCTTCATTATATATTTCTCTGTATCATGTGATACGTGATATCCATCATGTGTCATGACTATGAGAGTACGTCCTAGGCAAAGTCTTGTTCTTGGTTAAGTACTGACTTATCTCAAGCCTTGACCCTTGTCCACTTTGGGAGTCAGCATAGGACAGCGAGGATGAATTCCAACTAGCTGACTCAGGACGCATATTTTTTCTTATGCCTTCGTAATTCGATTTTTGTGCTTGGTTAGCATCCTTTATTGTAGTAGATAAATTTTCTCTTGTTGCCTGGTTGATTGATGTGATTGCATGTATAATTAAGCTTGTAGTTAGTATCTTGCTTGCCTGATTTCGCTACCTTGTCTTGGCTGAAATTTTGAGAAAGAAATTTTTCTAAAGAGGGTAGAGATGTCACTCCCCATTCTCGGTATATGTATTTTTTCTACATTATTCCTATACATGGTATCTGGTATCTTTAGCATGTGTATATAAATTTTGTATTTGTACCTGATCATGGCATGGGACAGTGTCTCGTTGTGGAGTAGGATGCCACCCTTTGTCCTTGCCTGGTTATATGTGTGGTTCACTGCTTCGATAATAGAATATTGGACCGTGTTGTGATCTATATTATTTGTTTTGTTTTATTTGCTTATTATCATGAGGTATTGCATTTGGACTTGACTTGGGTTAGACATTAGATTAGGGTAGGATTTAGTGGAGCCAACCCTACCCGTATATTTTTTTTCTTCTCTCTCTCTCTCTCTCCTCATTCATTCCTCTTTATTTTCCTCAACTAACCCTAGGCAAGTACATCTTGCACTAATGGAGAGACCACATGCTCATTTTCATTTCTTTGATTTATTTATATTTTGTAGCCTATATTATCCATCCTTACTGTAACACCCACTTTTCTAAAATAAGGGTAATTTTGAACCTTTGTAAAAGTTTATTATTTAATAATAGGATTTATGATTTATGAGGATTTTTAATTAATTTAATACTATTTATAATTATTGAATTATAATTTTGATGTGTTAGCTAGTGAACCCTAGAACTATTGAGCCAGTGACTAACCATGACCTTGGGGACTAACCATGTGATTAGAATGACTAATTACAACTTTTTAGGCCAAGGATATTTTGGTCATTTTGTGACTTTTGAATTATTTAAGATTTTGATTAATTAGTGAATTTTTGATTATTTTAATAATATTTAAGTTGATGTATTATGATTTTGGTCATTTTTTATATTTTAATATTTTGGGAATTTTTATATTTTAATATTGATTTTACGGGATTTGTTTAGTAGGGTTTGAGTTTCATTTCGTTCCGACTTGTGTTAGTGACCCGGGTAACTTAGACTGTAGACGGGATCCCAAGATTAGTTAGTCATGGCCCACAAACCTAACTAATTAAGTTAGTAAGTTTAGACTAATCCCACTTGTTAGATTGGTTAAGTTAGAGGCTTAAATTTAACCCTTTTGATCCCAAACTTGAACCTAACTTAAAATTAACCAAGAGGACTAGTTGAGGCCTTATTGGGCTTTCCCCCAAGGCCCAAATAGGGTTTAATAGCAGCCATTATAGGTAGGTTAGCCTCCCTTCCTTTTATTTTATTCCATCTTGTCACTTTTCCTTCACAAAGTGCTCTTCCCCAAATTAGAGAGCTTCCCTCTTTGATTTGATCTCCAAATCCTTACATCCCTCCACCAAAACTTCCATCCAACCTTCTAATACTATCAAGGGAGGGTGCTAGCAAATATTTGGAGCAAAGTGCAAGGAGGAGTGTCCTTTTTGGAAGATCTTCGTGTCGGAGCCATGTCCTTGAGAGTATCATTGGGATTCCACTCCTAATAGGTAAAACCAACCCTCTAAATTGATTTTCTATACATATTAGTTAGTTTTGAATCCATAGGATCCACCTCCATGCATGTACCCCCTTTAGATTCAAGTTTGAGGCCATTTGGAGCTCTCTTGAGAATTTTAGATATGTGTTTTGTGTCCTACTTGATAGATCCCAAATTAGGACACCCCATGTGTTTGATTTTTTCCCTAATAGGATTATTTGTGTTTTAAATTCAGTTTTAGAATGGTTAGAGAGTGGATTGATCTTAGTTAGGATGGTTAGAATGAGTTTCATTTGGATACCTATATTGGTATCCAAGTATCTTGGCTTACATGTGTTTCTTTTGTCCAAAACAACCCAAATTCGTCATAATATTCATCCACGTTTTTTGTGACCATAGCAACTTAGAAATGCCATAACTTTTAGCTCAGGACTCCGATTAATCTCCTATTTTTTTAAAAGAACCGTATCGAAGTTAGCTTTCCAAATATATATTTTAATAAGCCAAATCGTTCTGGAACTTTCTGTAAAACTATTTGAGTGTCAGCTGTCCGAAAGACAAATATGTTTCGGTGTTTTTGCGATTCTGGGAGCTTCCGGACACGAAAATACGATCCGTTTGAAGTTTCGGAAAGCTAACACGAAGGGCTACGATGTACTTTAATCCTAGAATTTACTGAATGTCCAATTGGTACAATATTGATTTTAAGTAGAAGAGTGACTATACGATATAGACATTTTGTGTAACCTATGAGCCTATGTAGTATGGATATTAAATGAATGTAGGTATCATAGGTTGTCGAGTATATGTATGATATAATACATATACATATATATATATATATATATATATATATATATATATATATATATATATATATATATATATATATTATTGTTAGGTGATATATGTTAGTATGTTTGTTAGATGTTGGTTAGTAGAGGGTTAGATATGTTAGAGTTGTTATATGTTAGTGTAAGTTATATATGTTAGTATGTTTGTTAGATGTTGGTTAGTAGAGGGTTAGATATATTAGAGTTTGTTATATGTTAGTGTAAGTTATATTTGTTTGTATGAATGTTAGTTAGATAGTAGAGGTTAGTATTTTGTTAGATATTTGATATGTTGTTAGATAGTTTGATGTTAGATATCTAGTATATTAGATATTGATATGTTAGTAGGTTATGTTAGTTCTAGATATTGGTATGTTAGCAAGTTAGTCTCTATAGGTCATATGTTAGATATTAGTTAAGATGTTATGTTAGTACATTAGATAGTTAGTTAATTAGATATTTGAGGAGTATCTTGGTATCTCATGATACCAAGTTAGTATCTTAAGGTAAATATGAATTACCTTTACCTTCAAGGTAAATGATTAGTTTACCTTATGACCAAGGTATTGGTTTTGGGATGCCAATATGACCAAGGTTGATATGGTATCCTAGTGTTAGTGGGTTAGTGTCTAAGTGTTTGAGTTTGAGTAGGTGATGTTAGATTGTGGAAGGGTTATATAGATAGGTATATATTTTTTGGGTTATATAGTATCTATATATATTATGAGAGTATATAGACATAGGTTATGGTTCATAGTAAGGATATGTATATACTTGATATATGATATCTATATGTATGTGTTAGGGTGGTACTATATGGGTAAGAATATATGTGATATATATGTAATGTATATTATATAACTAAGTTTGTGTGCCTTGTTAGCTATATGGTTTAGCTATGTGCCTTAATTTAGGCTATGTGTTAGATAGCAATGGTCCTAGTATACTTGATTGTTTAGGCCGTAGACTTGTTTAGACCTAGAATTGACTAACCTAGACTAGTTTGACCATTGTTGACCAAACCTTAGCTAGTTTGACCACATTATACTAGTTGTCCTAGTTTGACTAGACTAGGTGGCCAGAGTTGACCAAGAGTTGACTTTGACCTAGATTGACTTAGACTCATGTAGATTGTATTATAATTTCAATTACCATATAAATTGAACTCTTTACAACCTGTATTGCTCTAGCTAGAACTCTGTGACTCTAGTTGGCCATCTTTTCATATCAGCTGTTCAGGGTATCAGACAAGTACATTCTCTGATCATTTTATACTTATTAGGATTTATATTCTTGCTCTATATTACTTTACCTGATGTTGTCACGTTATTAACACGGATTGGTACTATATGGATCTTTATATTGAGTTGTTATCTCCCTCGGGAGCATCGGGTACATCATGTCATGTGCGTTTCACTTTCATCATGTACTCTTGTGCTTTCACTATTTATGTATACTCTTATGATTCATATACTCTCATGTTCACAGAGCCCTCATGTATAACTTCATGTGCACCCATTTATGGGCCCTCATATAAAATATTGTACAATAACATAACTTGTCTCTTGTGTATTGATTGGGGGTACGGGGGAGTATAAATGGTCATGTGAACAATTCCAAAGTAGTGTAATTATGTACAAACTCTTAGTGTAATTATGTGCAAATTTAAGCCGCTCACATGTCTATCTTGTACTCTACATCACTAGTCACTGATAGTTCTCTATTTATAGTATCTATTTACATTACAGTTCTCTCTTTTACTACATGTACTTTCTTTCAGCGTTTAATATATTTTACTCTATTGCATGCTTTATATTCCTGTCTTGATATGAACTGTTAAGATTTTGTGCTCGTTCCTGTCCTAACTGGACCTGTTGAAAATATTACAGGTAACCTGGAGATTCACAACTAGCCTAGAGGACCAGTAGAGCTTGGAGTAGATTACTAGTTTATGGTTTAGTTTCTCTTTTAGAACTTGTTTTCTAATAAGTGGTTTTTTGATATTGTTAAGATTTTGGGAGTTTATTTAAGTTGTTGTTGTTTTGAGTTTTATATATAGTTGTTAGACTCCTGTGTCATCTTATCGTACTTAGATTGTGATTGAGTATTATCGTATCTTATACTTGTCCTCCATTCGGAGTTAAAATTGTGACAGGTATATTATATAATTGTGTGAGTTGTTGATTAGATAGTGACCTAGAACAGCATTCTACCACCGACACTGCGACGTAGGCTGGACGTACCCACTTCTCATGCCCCTACACTGAGTGCGGGTCGTGACACATTTTTAGTGGTGGCCCATGCAGGTCGAGAGTCACATTATTGCGATATCGTAGTAGCGCAACGACTTAGTTGTACTGCTACGAGCCTGCGATAGAATATAGGAAGTAAGGTGTTAGAATGAGAGGATACTCAATCACAGTTAGAAATCCTTGAGAGATTCCTGGGACGACCCTTGATAATCTTATTTAAACTTCAATTTGAAATCCCTTCCTTTGTTTTGTTCACCCTTCCTTCTTGTTATTGAATTTGATTTTTGATGGATCGTTGTTGATTTTAATTTTCCTATCGAGATGAATTTTATGGCCTGAGTTATGATATTTTATGATAACATATGTTGACGGGAATAACATGGATAGTAAAACGTCTACTTGATTATGGACCCTGGAGTTTATCGCAGCCATATTAGCCGGCGTGGCGGAAACGTAGAGACCTGACTTCGAATGTACATATCTTGGTTATGAGATTTAGAATTTCTCGCAGCTATACTAGTTGGCATAAAGATAATTCTAGACGACATGATTATAGAGGTGCATACCCCAGTTATGGAATCTATCGTTTATTGCAGCCTTGCTTACTGGCATGGCGAGGATTCTGAGTAACATAATTTTGGACAGACACATATGATTATCAGATTGTATCATGAGAAGTTTTTTAAACATATCATCTCTATCGTACCCTTCTGTTGTTATAAAATTATATTCCATCATCAAATAACTTAAGAGTATGTATATTTTAGTTTTGTAGAGTTTATTCATATGTAGTTCTTTCATAGTGTAATGATATGATGACTTGTAGAGTGTCTGTACCCTAGAGATGATAGTTAGCATTGGTATTAGAATAGTAACCCATTGTAGATGATTCCTCTGTTATTTATAATACCTACCAGTTTTTATATAGGATGTTAGTCTGCCTTACAGCCTTGATGATTTATTATTTTCCTTATCCTTTCTAGTAGGGCACCCATGACCAGAGCCTGTCCTTGAGTGTAGTTGTAGCTTCGTCTGAGGCTGTGAGTCTTCCTCTGCCTCCTATAGTGGTACACCATACCATATTCTCGGGAGAGTTGTTTCCTGAGGGAGCTCAGATATTCGGACTTCTCCGGGATGTGTTAGAGACACAGAGAGTTCAGGCTGAGATCTTGAGGGAGCAGTATCCAGTTCCACCTAGAGCCTCAGAAGTACCCAAATTTTTAGCCTAGACCTTAGCATGTCTTTTGAGATAATTGATACACCCCACATTGCTTATATGTTTTGATACCTTGTGATTGCTTTATGCTGTAGTATGACTAGAATGGCTAGATGGGAACCCTAGAGAGAGTATTCTAGGTAGACGAATATTCTTTCTGTGACTTTGATTTCTGGAACGTCAGAGATGTAAACCTTTGGAAACTTCCTTTATGAGTTTGTAGTAGACAAGATTATCTTCACTTTGATATATTATGTCTTACTCAAACTTGTTTCCTAGTACTACTTTTGTATCACAACTTTCGGTCAAATTTAGGCCATTTGACCATTCCTACTTTAATTGTCACCTCCGTTTTCCGTATACGTATTTTCAGTATACGTGTACGGGATCCTGTCCAGTATTTTTACTTGTCTTGTCTTGCTAGCTGATTTTGATTTAATCTTGTTTAGGTTCATTATGGTTTAACTTGGTTCATTATTTGGTTTGGGTTGGTTCAATCCCATGGTTCATCATGTTAACCCCCTACCTACCACCATCTCCATTTATAAACCCCACCTACTTTTCTCTCTCTTTATTACTCTCCATAACTTCTTCTTCTTTTCCTCCATTAAAAACCTCTCCCCCTCCATAGGCAAGTGCACCTTGATCTCACTCAAGAACCCATTTTCATGGTTCCAATGGTTTCCTAGCATGATTCTCTACCACTTTAGAACTTGGAGATTTTCATTTTGATGCATGGGTTTTTGTAGATCTAGGAAATGGCTATTTTTAGATTCTTGAAGTTTTGATCTATTAAACTTCTTCTTTTGTATGATTTGATGCTTCCATGTCGTAGAGAATTTTGTTCTACCCCAAATCGACCTAAGGAAGTCCGAAAACGGACACCGGATGAAGATTTGGCGGAGTTCGGAAGCTGAGTTCTTCTCAGAATTTTCGAGAAGAAGAACAGTGCAGTGCTTGGGCGCATAGACATTGTTATGCGCCCAAAGCAGTTCTTCCCCCTCATATGGGCGCATAAACCACCATGTGGGCGCATAGAACCTTCATGTGGGCTCATAGCCTCATGTGGGCGCATAGAACGCATGATTTTCAGCACCTTTCTTCACCTTTTTGATCCTTAGTCAATTTTCTTGGATTTGAAACTTGGAGAACTTCTTTAGTGGGCGCATAAGGGGTCCCCCACCCATGCCTTGGGCGCATAGCCACAGGCAGTGGGCGCATACTGCCCTCCTTCGGGCGCATAGTACAGTGGACAGGTCCCCTTTTAAGGATTTTCATGTCTTTTGCCATTTTGCTCTCCACGACTTGTAATTTTGTGATGTTTTCTCATGATTGGTCTTAGTGACATGACTCGACACGTGTGTGCCATGGCCTGGCATGGCACGGCTCGTCACGGCCTGGCTCGTGCTAGCCGTAGCACGGCTTGGCACGACTTAGCACGATTTGGCACGACTAGTCACGGTGTGACTTTCGTGATGCGACTTTCGCGGCACGACTTGACACGACTTGACACGACACGACTTGGCATGGCATGACATGGCATGGCTTGGCACAGTATGGCATGGCACGATTTTCCATGTATGGTACACTATCACGGATTGATCATTGTTTTATGCTAAGCAGTATTTGTTTCTTTTGATATGCCATTCTTTCGGATTCTTTATAAGTGCCATGTTCTTTTCATCCTTATTATACTACATGCTCTATGCCATGCTTTCTTTCTTAAACGATGGCCCGTTGGGGCACACTCAGGATTATGTCTCTTCCTTACTTACAAGCTAGCTTGTGCAATGATATGCTATATGATCACAACCATGATGTGTGAACCCGAAATGATGAATGACATGTAATGAACCATGATGGCGGCCCATCGTGGCGTGCCCCTAACAAGTAACCAGTACAAGTAGCACAACATGATAGTGGCCCGTCGTGGCACACTCCAGACAAGAACATGACATGCCATTACATGATAGTGACCCGTTGTGGTGCACCCCTGACAAGTAATCTTGACATGTAACTCATGAACTCTGTTACGACAGCTAATTGGACATGCTAGTAAACTCTCATGACACCGTGGGTGATTGTATTGAATGTGCTTGTATAAGCTACCAATCTTGTTTCGTATCATGTCTAGGACTTGTATCCCTGGTTACCACTGTCACGCCCCGCTCCCGTAGGAGCGATCGTCCTCGCTAAGGCGTGATGCCGCACAAGCCTAGATTGCGCTCGTGCAAGGCGGGTTCCATAACGGCCGATTTCAGCGGCTACGACGGGGTCGTCGCACAGAAGTCTCGTACAGAGACATTGAATAATAGCAGCGGAAATTAGAACAAACACAAGTCATTCGGAAGAAACTCTTTTATTGATATTGAAACAAAGGTTACAATGGGGCGCAAGGCCAATATTACAATCACTCAAGCTCACTCACCTCACATTTACAAGTCACTCAGCTCTCTCTCATCTCTCAGTTACAAGTCTTGAGCCAGCGGATGCTTCGGAAGGCGACGTCCATACATTATGCATTGTATAAGTCTTTACTCCATGCGGCCGCACGCTTCGAGTTGCCAAGAAACTCCGTGCCTCGACGCATCCAAGCGAGCTCCGCGCCACGAGCTTCTACCTGTGCCTGCACATGGAAACTATGTGGGTGTCAGTACTCAACTGTACTGGTGGAATGAGCTCCTCGCCCACCTATACAAACCCAACACGTTCGATTTACTTTGTGCAACATAGTCACTTCTTATCGATTGTCTTTCTAGTCTTGCCTTAGGATCAGTTTTATGTCCGACGCCTTGCTCATTTTGTGTCTTTAGACCATCCCGTGCTCGCAACATCAATGTTAACTCAACAACGTTAACCTATCAAGTAGTGTTTGCCTTACGGCCATAATCAGAGACGCAACTACGCGATGAAGCTCCATTTCCGTGTGACCGTTCTTACAAATCCATCATACCATGCCTCGCAACTCAATGTGACTTCACCATATCGCCGTCTCGCGACCATTGCTACTTCGATCACCAACAGACCCAATCAAGACTTCTGGCCTAAGTATCACTTGACCGACTTCGCCTTGCGGCATTTCCTGACTTAAACTCAAGACAACTCAAACCATAACTTATGCAACTTATATGCCAACAACTTAAGACCGACGCCGCATCTCGTGTCGTAGCACGTCGCCTATGTTGATGCCAAATCTTAGGACCAAACCTTGTGTTCTAACTGTACACACATCCAACTGACTCAATCCAAAGGCACACACGCGGATTGCCGCCCGTGCCGACCCATCTATATGAATTGGTCACTAACATTACAAGCTATCCTGGACTATAGCCTTGCCATTCGGCGACCCTTTCAGCGCAGGTAGCTAGCCCCGCTGAAAGTTCCCGAATAACCCGAGCGGTTCGTCCAGCTACGGCTATACCTGTTTCCCTACGGAACGCCGCGGTCCCATGGCGCCCAGGGTTGTCGCGCATGGAAACTCCTCCTTGTCGACAAGTTGTCCAATGACCATGCAAGACTTGACACAAACTGACGTCTCACACAGTCATTCCTCTTCCAATGTTACCATCTCTTTCAAAACCAATATCAAACCATCTATCATTTGAGACCCCTCGACGACCCACAGTCGCGAGCTTTCTTTCTAACATTTGAGACCCCTCGACGACCCACGGTCGTGAGCATTCTGTCCATGTTACCATATCATTTCATTCAACTCAATGCCTATTCGATAGTCCTTCCTCCAAAACTCATTCAATCAACCGTGGTTCCTGCCTTAACACTAGGTCCGTGCATCGTGCCTCAAACCGACTTCCGTTCTACGCGACGCTATCGCCCAAGTCATAATTTATATGACGGGCCTTGGGATCGTGGGACTATTTAACCTGACAACCGCAGAATGAGCGGGACAGCACTTCGAATGACTTAGGTCGACTGACATAACTTTGCCTAACTTACTCAAGCCTACAACTTAACGAGCAAAGGCCGCGTCAAGCCTTGCCTCGATGGAACGTGCCGTGCACACGTTCAACTTTGAACGACCAAGTCATTTGGGTGCCTAGACTTATGGCACAAGCTGTGCAATGCAACTTAACTCATGGGGCAAGCCAAGGCTATGCCAAGCCTTGGACGACAGAACCGTGCATGCTTTATGAAGCATTCATACGGGCGACGCCTATGACTTAGGCTATGTTCATAACTTCGCCGACTCAACCAACTTTCCTTCTCCCAAGCCACGGGACGAAGGATCGAGTGTCATTTTCAAAGCACGCCGTGCACCAACTCTAAGCCGACCGTTGGACCATTCCATATTCTAACTCAATTCGACCCGTCAGGATTATTCCCTTTAGCTATGTGGATTCGTCTCTTTTATTATCAAGCCTACTTGTACAAGTTAAAAACATGCGATTTATTATGTGAAGGCTAAGATGAGGCAAGTTCACCGAAACTACCCCACCTGAGCGAGCGGTCGCCTTGACCGAGCGATGTCTCCGAGTAGCCGTTGCAAGGCTAATTCCGACGCCGTCGGCATTTTGATTTCTCCGATTGACTTTACGGGACGGGGCACTACATCATACACCACTCAGAACAAGTCTCGTCCTCGAGACTTACTGAGTACACTTATTGACTTATCATTTTACTCAACATTCAAGGACTCTCGCAGACACTTCTCCTATGCGTTACCTCAAATCCGAGCCACGCTCGTACTACCCTCAATCCTTTCTTCAAAACTCACGATTTCAAAATCCTCGACACTTCTCCGTTCCTCAAGTCTCACTTGATTCAGCGTATCACTTGGTTTAGATCGTGCACACATTCCAGGCGTCCCCGAAATGCATGTATTTCAACCAAGCCTTGTGATAGTGAATCCAATTCCACCTATCGATCCATCCACTCAATCCTGAAAATCAATCCTACCGATGCTAACTCTCGCAACATGGACATCTCGCCTAACCGCTAGGCAATCTCTTTAGGCTAAAGTCAATTGTCAGAATTAGAATCACAGTTCCAAAACAACGATATCAACACTGACCCCATCCTAAGGTCAAACCAAGTTGATAGTACGGGGGTTTGCTACCCAAGCATCGCATCACTCCGATTTCTAAACATCGAGCATCGATTTCCTACGCACATCCCAATATTCGTCGCACGGGGTCCGAGTCGTTCAGCAAAGCCATCCTACGACAACTCACATTCAACTAATACTCGACATGAACATATCGCTCGTTTATCGAGCCATTTCGTATAGTCTATCTCTCCGAACACGTTCGACATAATTCGCCTATCAATCTCCAAGTCAAGCACGCTACGACACAATTCATCGCTAAACCCAAATTTCATATTTTATATTCCCTAAGTCATTCATCCCAATTCACGTATTCGATTACGAGGTCATCTGACTTAACAATACGTTGCGCCCCGATCTCACGCGAGTCAGATTATCCACGGTGGGCATGAATCACCATGCACGCTCCCGCGGAATAATTATCCTCATCGGGACGTAACTCTTGTTTTGCGTCTAGACTAATTTATTCTTGATGTGCGGATTAGACCTACTCAATCCTCAAGTCTATTCAATCATCAATCGCAAGTCCTACAAATCCTTGAGTTCACCTTCGCATCAAGCCAACAAGTCGAGACAATCAAAGTTGTCGCGTCCTGATTTTCCCAGTTCGATCATTCCCGCGACATGAATCACCATGTCAGCGCTCACATGGAACGATCGCCCCAAATCCGATGCAATGCATGTGCAAGACTGGAGTTGCGCTCGCGCAAGACAAGATCGTCGACTTTGTGGCTATCAACGTAACCATCAAGACACGATCATTTTCATCCAACATTCATCTCAATCAAAATCCTAAGTATCGCATCCAACCGAACAATAACACTTGCACGATCGTCATTCGCCGAGTCAGAGTATCCCCGAGTTATTGCATATCGATCTTTGATACGCCTCAATACCATCGACGATATACGTAACCTGACGATCTTCCTTTGAAACCAATTTCGAGTTCTGCGAATGATGCTATCGTCCGACTGGATAATCTCCTCAACATTCAATTCAAGTTCGATCATTATCGCTCGAATCATTCACAACATCGATTTTCCTCAAAACAAATTCACGTATCGTTCATCCGTTTATCTTAAGTCATCGACTAACGTATTTCCTCAATTCGCATCATTCCTTTATCAATCGATCGACATTCCTGAGGCTATCGCATACACCACTCAGGGATGAAGTCATTCGACAAATCCTTAACTTATCATTCGAATCAAAATCGACTTCTTCAAATTTTTCGTTTGAACCATTCCTCAAATTTCAAGCACGCTCATCTTATATCGCATCGACGTTATCGTCGCTCGATAACACCCCTATCGATAGTCGACTCACTTTACTCAATCGAGTTCAACTCATTCTTGCTCGACACTATTCAATTCCCGTACTCGACTTTTCTAAGGTCGATGCAACTTTGGTGTATATGCCCAGCTCGACTTAGCCAACCGTGCTTATGTGAACCATCTTTTTGTTTTATTGTCAAAAACTGTTCTCCTATGTTTTACAAAATAGTTAGACTTATTGTATGGACATCCGTGGGACATTTGAGAGAGAGCGCACCAACGATATCAACTTTGCGGAAGCAACAATTCAGAGTTTATGGAAACAACGAGTTAAAGAATTCAATCGATAGTCCAAGGACGTAAAGCCGTGCTCTGATACCATTATGTCACGCCCCGCTCCCGTAGGAGCGATCGTCCTCGCTAAGGTGTGATGCCGCACGAGCTTAGATTGCGCTCGTGCAAGGCGGGTTCCATAACGGCCGATTTTAGCGGCTGCGACGGGGTCGTCACACAGAAGTCCCGTGCAGAGACATTGAATAATAGCAGCAGAAATTAGAACAAACACAAGTCATTCAGAAGAAACTCTTTTATTGATATTGAAACAAAGGTTACAATGGGGCGCAAGGCCAATATTATAATCACTCAAGCTCACTCACCTCACATTTACAAGTCACTCAGCTCTCTCTCATCTCTCAGCTACAAGTCTTGAGCCAGCGGATGCTTCCGAAGGCGACGTCCATACATTATGTCCTATATAAGTCTTTACTCCATGCGGCCGTACGCTTCAAGTTGCCAAGGAACTCCGTGCCTCGACGCATCCAAGCGAGCTCCGCGCCACGAGCTTCTACCTGTGCCTGCACATGGAAACTATGTGGGTGTCAGTACTCAACTGTACTGGTGGAATGAGCTCCTCGCCCACCCATACAAACCCAACACGTTCGATTTACTTTGTGCAACATAGTCACTTCTTATCGATTGTCTTTCTAGTCTTGCCTTAGGATCAGTTTTATGACCGACGCCTTGCTCATTTTGTGTCTTTAAACCATCCCGTGCTCGCAACATCAATGTTAACTCAACAACGTTAACCTATCAAGTCGTGTTTGCCTTACGGCCATAATCAGAGACACAACTACGCGATGAAGCTCCATTTCCGTGTGACCGTGCTTACAAATCCATCATACCGTGCCTCGCAACTTAATGTGACTTCACCATATCGCCGCCTCGCGACTATTGCTACTTCGATCACCAACAGACCCAATCAAGACTTCTGGCCTAAGTATCACTTGACCGACTTCGCCTTGCGGCATTTCCTGACTTAAACTCAAGACAACTCAAACCATAACTTATGCAACTTATATGCCAACAACTTAAGACCGACGTCGCATCTCGTGCCGTAGCACGTCGCCTATGTTGATGCCAAATCTTAGGACCAAATCTTGTGTTCTAACGGTACACACATCCAACTGACTCAATCCAAAGGCACACACACGGATTGTCGCCCGTGCCGACCCATCTATATGAATTGGTCACTAACATCACAAGCTATCCTGGACTATAGCCTTGCCATTCGGCGACCCTTTCAGCGCAGGTAGCTAGCCCCGCTGAAAGTTTCCGAATGACCAGAGCGGTTCGTCCAGCTACGGCTATACCTGTTTCCCTCCGGAACGCCGCGGTCCCATGGCGCCCAGGGTTGTCGCGCGTGGAAACTCCTCCTTGTCGACAAGTTGTCCAATGACCATGCAAGACTCGACACAAACTGACGTCTCACTCAGTCATTCCTCTTCCAATGTTACCATCTCTTTCAAAACCAATATCAAACCATCTATCATTTGAGACCCCTCGACGACCCACGGTCGCGAGCTTTCTTTCTAACATTTGAGAACCCTCGACGACCCACGGTCGCGAGCATTCTTTCCATGTTACCATATCATTTCATTCAACTCAATGCCTATTCGATAGTCCTTCCTCCAAAACTCATTCAATCAACCGTGGTTCCTGCCTTAACACTAGGTCCGTGCATCGTGCCTCAAACCAACTTCCGTTCTAGCGACGCTATCGCCCAAGTCATAATTTATATGACGGGCCTTGGGATCATGGGACTATTTAACCTGACAACCGCTGTCACGCCCCGCTCCCGTAGGAGCGATCGTCCTCGCTAAGGCGTGATGCCGCACGAGCCTAGATTGCGCTCGCGCAAGGCAATTCCATAACGGCCGATTACATCGGCGGCGACAGGGTCGTCGCACAGAAGTCCCAAGCAGAAACATTGAATACGTTGCAGCAGAATTTAAAGAAGAACACATGAACACAAGTCATTCAAAAGAATCTCTTTATTGATATTGAATACAAGATTACATTTGTGGGCGCAAGGCCAAATTACAATGTCTCTCGTGCTTACTTTTCTCTCATTTACAAGTCACTCTGCTCTCTCTCATCTCTCGATTACAATGCTTGAGCCAGCGGAAGCTTCGGAAGGCGATGTCCATACATTATGTCCTGTATAAGTCTTCAATCCACACGGCCGCACGCTTCGAATCGCCAACGGACTCCGTGCCTCGACGTATCCAAGCGAGCTCCGTGCCACGAGCTTCTACCTGTGCCTGCACATGAAACACTGTGTGGGTGTCAGTACCACTGTACTGGTGGAGTGAGCTCCTCGCCCACCCATACAAAACCTACACGTTTCATTTACTTTGTGCAACATAAACCCCTTTTTCGATTGTCTTTCTATTCTTGCCTTAGGATCAGTTTTAGGACCGGCGCCTTAGCGCAACTTGTGTATCAGGACCATCCCGTGCTTGCAATGTCAACGTTAACTCATACTTTGCCTCTAGACCACTCCTCGTGCCAACAACGTTAACCTATCAAGTCGTGTCCGCCTTACGGCCATAATCAGAGATGCAACTTCACGAAGGACTCCATTTCCTTGCCTCTAGACCTTTCTCGTGCTTGCATTGTCGACGCACCGGCTTATACTTATCTTTCGTGCCAAACTCTGGGACGTAACGACTCGGTCGTGCCAATTCGTGCTTCAATATCTCCGAGGCAGTGCCGCCTCGCTTAGTCTCGCCTACACTTGTGTTGTGACAACGCGGCCGTGCCTCATATTTCGAGGCCGAGCCCAACAACTCAACGTAACTTCACACAACTAGCCCTACGGCCCTTTTTGACTTAACTCGCAACAGCTCAAGCCTAACTCATGCAACTCTATGCCATCAACTTAACACTCGACGCCACATCTAGTGCCGAAGCACGCCGCCTTCTCGCTGTAGCCAAATCTTAGGCCCAGACATTGTGTTCACTAACTTCATACACTTTTAACTCAACTCAATCCAAAGGCACACACACGGATTGCCGCCCGTGCCGACACAAAACTTACCATGTTAGTTGAAAACCATTTATATCAAGTGTTTGTTATGGAGGTCAATTGGCCTAACCAGCCGCCTTGGACGTAGCCTGGTAATACAGGACCCTTGCAACGCAAGTAGCGAGCCCCGATGCAAGTCCCCGTCTTACCGATCGCCTTTCCAGCGTTGCCTATTACCCAGCTCGGCTACAACCAGTTTCTTCCTAGGCCGAGTCGATCCCGTGGCCCCGGGTTGCCGCTCGAAGAAACCTTTCCTCTTGTCGACAAGTTGTCCAAGTCCATGATAGGTTAACATGGTGTATTTTAGGATACCGTTGGGGTTGTTATGTGATCAATTCATTTACTTGGTTGTTTTACTCTTTCCACTTTTCGTACTTCCTTTGCAGAGCCCCTAACCAGGGTTGCCTCGTCGACTGAACCACAGTCCCGACATATTTCCTCTCGGCGACTAACCATCGTTTAGACTTAACGTTCTTTGAACTCAGGGAACGGCTACTGCATAGCCTTCCAACTTAACTTGAACATAACGTGTTTCTTTAAGTACCAACAGACCGTGGCTAACTTTCCAATAAACAAACCGTGGCTCGTGCCTTAAACCGACTCGTGTTCTACGCAACGCTATCGCCCAAGTCATACTTCATATGATGGGCCTTGGGGTCGTGGGGCTATTTATCTTGACAACCGCAGAATGAGCGGGACAGCACGTAGAATAACTTAGGTCGACCGGCATAACTTTGCCTAACTCACTCAAGCCTACAACATAACCCAAGGGACGAGCAAAGGCTATGCCAAGCCTTGCGGGACAGGACCGTGCATGCTTTAGCAAGCATTTGTGCGGGCGACGCCTATGACTTAGGCTAACTCTTAGCTTTTGCACCGAAGGCCAACTTTCCTTCTCCCAAGCCACGGGACGAAGGACCGAGTGTCATTTTCAAAGCACGCCGTGCACCAACTCTAAGCCGACCGTGGGACGTTTTCCATGTTCTAACTCATTTTGACCCGTCGGGATTATTCCCTTAGCTATGTGGATGCGTAGCTTTTATTTATCAAGCCTAACTTGTGCAAGTTGAAAACACGATTTATTATGTGAAGGCAAAGATGAGGAGAGTTCACCGAAACTACCCCACCTGAGCGATGTCTCCGAGCAAGTCGTTGCAAGGCTAAGTCCGAATGCCGTCGGCGTTTCGATTCCTCCGATTGACTTTGCGGAATGGGGCACTACATCATACACCACTCAGAACAAGTCTCGTCCTCGAGACTTTCCTGAAGGTAGGTCATCCTACCATTTCTATGGCCAAGACTTAATCGTACACATTTCGCCTACGCGTTCCTTCGATTCCGAGCCACGCTCGCACTATTATCAATCTTTCTTTTAACACGATTTCAAGATCTCGACACACTCCCATCTTTCAAGCCTTGCTTGAACTCGTCGTATCACTTGGCTGGATCGTGCATGCATTCCAAGCGTCCCCAGAATACCTGCATTCAGCCAAGCCGCATGATAGAAAATTTGTCATTCTCACTCGAGTCGCATCGTGCACATACCCAAGCGTCCCTGAAATATATGCATGTCAGCCGAGTCTCGTGAGTAGGGTTTCCTATATTCGTGATCCACGCCATCTATCCATTCCAATCCTCAAGATCAATCCTTCCGATTGCTAACACTTGAAACAGGCGTCTCGCCTAACCGCTAGGCTATTTCTTTTCGAGGCTAAGTCAATGTCAGGATTGGAATCATAGTTCCCCAACAATAATGCCAACACTGACCCCAATCCTAGGGTCAAACCAGAGTCGATCATACGGGGTCTTCTACCCAAGCTCGCGTCACTCAGATTTCTAAACATCGAGCACGATCACCTAATTCGTATTACGGCACGCGTTGCGTATATTCGAATCCCTTCAATTCACCAATTCTAACCAATTCATGTATTCGATCACGAGGTCGTCTCGCTCGACAATACGTTGCGCCCCAATCTCACGCGAGTCTGATAATCCGCGGTGGTTCATGAATCACCATGCAACGCTCCCGCGGAATAATCATTCTCATCGGGGCGTAACTCTTGTTTGAGTTTAGACTCATTCATTCTCGATACGCGGATTGGACCTACTCAATCCTCAAGTTCAATCGACAAGCACACCAATTCAATCTCGAGTCTACCTTCGCGTCAAACCACAAGTCGAAGCACAAATTGTCGCACCGTGCAAGTTCGACCACTCCCGCTGTATGAATCACCATACCAGCGCTCACGCAGAGTGATCGCCCTAATTGGCGTGACGCATGTGCGAGGCTGGAGTAGCGCTCGCATAAGACAAGAACGTCAACGTTGTGGTTATCGACAAAGCAAATCCAAACATTCCAGTTTTCATCCAAGCCAAGTTCGATCGTCATTCATTCAACTTAGAAAATCTTCGAGCCAAGTCTATCTTTTCCTCGACATATTTTAACATCTCGATTATAACATCCATCGGAACAATGATATTTGCACGATCGTCATTTGCCGAGTCAGAGTACCCCCGAGTTATCGCATATCGATCATTGATAGCCTCAATACCATTGACGATATCCGTAACCTGACGATCTTCCTTGCAACCAATTTCGAGTCGTGCATTGATGCTATCGTCCGAACTGGATATTCCTCAATTTTCTCGATACTCAAGATCAAGTTCAGTCGCTTTTCCTCAAGCTCGTTTCAAGATCGTTATTCAAAACTTAAGTCATATTTCAGTTGCATCAATCCGATATCGCACGCACGATCCTCTAAGTTTCCTCGATCAAGACCATTCATTTTCATTCATCGTTCCGAATCGTTTTCTAACTCGCGTTGCTCATTCACAAGTTGTCCGAACGAGATGCTCGTTCGGGACATTCGAAGTCACGACCAACTAAGCGTGACGCGTTCTAAGGCTTTGCGCGATCGCATCGCCTCGCCGACATACTCGTAATCCTCAATATTCACTCGAACAATTTCCGAGACGAACCATACACCACTCGGATTCGAGCCACTCGACTTGTCGTCGACACTCATTCTTATTCATCTCCGAACCTATCACATACACCACTCGGATTCAAGCCATACGATCTAGTCCTCAATCACATTCGCGTCATTCGCTAAGACATCCTTCAGATTCGTTCGACGAATCGCTAGCGTAGTCGCTCGAGTCGTATCGACGCACTAAGTCGTTCGTACTATTTCCTAAAAATCCAAATCAATCTTTCGTGTACGCCTAAGCGTTAGTTCGATAGCGTTCCTATCGATAGACACTCTAAGTGTAGCTCCGTTCCCGACCGGGCGGTACTTGATATCGCTCGCAACTCATTTGCACCAAGGGTCGAGGTGCGTGACGCGAAACACAACTTAGCCAAAAGGCCGTGTGCATAGCCATCCCGTGTGGACTATATTCCGAGTTTGCACGCTCAATTTCTAGGGTCGATGTTGGACTAATTGGGCACGCACGCAACTTTGCTAACATTAGCATGTGTTTTCATTCAAGACAAGTCGACACCGTTCGGCACAAAGGCCGTCGCCTATCGATGCATTCGATTGAACGCTTGTACAAGCTTTCGAAAATATTTAGACTTATTGTATGGACATGTCGAGGGACATTTGAGAGAGAGCGCACCAACGATAACAACTTGCGGAAGCAACAGAGTTTTGCGGAAACATCGAAGTTAAAGAATTCAATCGACGGTCCAAGGACGTAAAGCCGTGCTCTGATACCATTATGTCACATCCCGCTCCCGTAGGAGCGATCGTCCTCGCTAAGGCGTGATGCCGCACGAGCCTAGATTGCGCTCGCGTAAGGCAATTCCATAACGGCCGATTACATCGGCG
Organism: Iris pallida; assembly: GCA_029216955.1. Lineage (NCBI taxonomy): Eukaryota > Viridiplantae > Streptophyta > Magnoliopsida > Asparagales > Iridaceae > Iris > Iris pallida. The sequence continues at coordinate 15,662,485 of JANAVB010023995.1, forward strand.
GCGACGGGGTCGTCGCACAGAAGTCCCAAGCAGAAACATTGAATACGTTGCAGCGGAATTTAAAGAAGAACACATGAACACAAGTCATTCAAAAGAATCTCTTTATTGATATTGAATACAAGATTACATTTGTGGGCGCAAGGCCAAATTACAATGTCTTTCGTGCTTACTTTTCTCTCATTTACAAGTCACTCTGCTCTCTCTCATCTCTCGATTACAATGCTTGAGCCAGCGGAAGCTTCGAAAGGCGATGTCCATACATTATGTCCTGTATAAGTCTTCAATCCACACGGCCGCACGCTTCGAATCGCCAAGGGACTCCGTGCCTCGACGCATCCAAGCGAGCTCCGCGCCACGAGCTTCTACCTGTGCCTGCACATGAAACACTGTGTGGGTGTCAGTACCACTGTACTGGTGGAGTGAGCTCCTTGCCCACCCATACAAAACCTACCCTTTTTCGATTGTCTTTCTATTCTTGCCTTAGGATCAGTTTTAGGACCGGCGCCTTAGCACAACTTGTGTATCAGGACCATCCCGTGCTTGCAATGTCAACTCATACTTTGCCTCTAGACCACTCCTCGTGCCAACACGTTAACCTATCAAGTCGTGTCCGCCTTACGGCCATAATCAGAGACGCAACTTCATGAAGGACTCCATTTCCTTGCCTCTAGACCTTTCTCGTGCTTGCATTGTCGACGCACCGGCTTATACTTATCTTTCGTGCCAAACTCTGGGACGTAACGACTCGGTCGTGCCATAACTCGATTCGTGCTTCAATATCTCCGAGGCAGTGCCGCCTCGCTTAGTCTCGCCTACACTTGTGTTGTGACAATGCGGCCGTGCCTCATATTTCGAGGCCGAGCCCAACAACTCAACGTAACTTCACACAACTAGCCCTACGGCCCTTTTTGACTTAACTCGCAACAGCTCAAGCCTAACTCATGCAACTCTATGCCATCAACTTAACACTCGATGCCACATCTAGTGCCGAAGCACGCCGCCTTCTCGCTGTAGCCAAATCTTAGGCCCAGACATTGTGTTCACTAACTTCATACACTTTTAACTCAACTCAATCCAAAGGCACACACACGGATTGCCGCCCGTGCCGACACAAAACTTACCATGTTAGTTGAAAACCATTTATATCAAGTGTTTGTTATGGAGGTCAATTGGCCTAACCAGCCGCCTTGGACGTAGCCTGGTAATACAGGACCCTTGCAACGCAAGTAGCGAGCCCCGATGCAAGTCCCCGTCTTACCGATCGCCTTTCTAGCGTTGCCTATTACCCAGCTCGGCTACAACCAGTTTCTTCCTAGGCCGAGTCGATCCCGTGGCCCCGGGTTGCCGCTCGAAGAAACCTTTCCTCTTGTCGACAAGTTGTCCAAGTCCATGATAGGTTAACATGGTGTATTTTAGGATACCGTTGGGGTTGTTATGTGATCAATTCATTTACTTGGTTGTTTTACTCTTTCCACTTTTCGTACTTCCTTTGCAGAGCCCCTAACCAGGGTTGCCTCGTCGACTGAACCACAGTCCCGACATATTTCCTCTCGGCGACTAACCATCGCTTAGACTTAACGTTCTTTGAACTCAGGGAACGGCTACTGCATAGCCTTCCAACTTAACTTGAACATAACGTGTTTCTTTAAGTACCAACAGACCGTGGCTAACTTTCCAATAAACCAACCGTGACTCGTGCCTTAAACCGACTCGTGTTCTACGCAACGCTATCGCCCAAGTCATACTTCATATGATGGGCCTTGGGGTCGTGGGGCTATTTATCTTGACAACCGCAGAATGAGCGGGACAGCACGTAGAATAACTTAGGTCGACCGGCGTAACTTTGCCTAACTCACTCAAGCCTACAACATAACCCAAGGGACGAGCAAAGGCTATGCCAAGCCTTGCGGGACAGGACCGTGCATGCTTTAGCAAGCATTTGTGCGGGCGATGCCTATGACTTAGGCTAACTCTCAGCTTTTGCACCGAAGGCCAACTTTCCTTCTCCCAAGCCACGGGACGAAGGACCGAGTGTCATTTTCAAAGCACGCCGTGCACCAACTCTAAGCCGACCGTGGGACGTTTTCCATGTTCTAACTCATTTTGACCCGTCGGGATTATTCCCTTAGCTATGTGGATGCGTAGCTTTTATTTATCAAGCCTAACTTGTGCAAGTTGAAAACACGATTTATTATGTGAAGGCAAAGATGAGGAGAGTTCACCGAAACTATCCTACCTGAGCGATGTCTCCGAGCAAGTCGTTGCAAGGCTAAGTCCGAACGCCGTCGGCATTTCGATTCCTCCGATTGACTTTGCGGAACGGGGCACTACAACCGCAGAATGAGCCGGACAGCACTTCGAATGACTTAGGTCGACCGACATAACTTTGCCTAACTTACTCAAGCCTACAACTTAATGAGCAAAGGCCGCGTCAAGCCTTGCCTCGATCGAACGTGCCGTGCACGCGTTCAACTTTGAACGACCAAGTCATTTGGGTGCCTAAACTTATGGCACAAGCTGTGCAACGCAACTTAACTCATGGGGCAAGCCAAGGCTATGCCAAGCCTTGGACGACAGGACCGTGCATGCTTTATGAAGCATTCATGCGGACGACGCCTATGACTTAGGCTATGTTCATAACTTCGCCGACTCAACCAACTTTCCTTCTCCCAAGCCACGGGACGAAGGATCGAGTGTCATTTTCAAAGCATGCCGTGCACCAACTCTAAGCCGACCGTTGGACCGTTCCATATTCTAACTCAATTCGACCCGTCGGGATTATTCCCTTTAGCTATGTGGATTCGTCTATTTTATTATCAAGCCTACTTGTGCAAGTTAAAAATATGCAATTTATTATGTGAAGGCTAAGATGTGGCAAGTTCATCGAAACTACCCCACCTGAGCGAGCGGTCGCCTTGACCGAGCGATGTCTCCGAGTAGCCGTTGCAAGGCTAATTTCGACACCGTCGGCGTTTCGATTTCTCCGATTGACTTTGCGGGACGGGGCACTACAACTACGGTCAGGGATTCATGCTGAATCTGACTAGGTTAATGACTAAATTGATCAAGTAGTTCATATAAAGAGATATTTCGGCTGCAAGCAATCCCGTTATCTGGGCGCCTTCCTGATGGACTTGTAGCCTGCCGACGAATAGGACACATTTCCAGCTCACTGTTATGTGGGACACTACATGAAATGATTACTATGCAAACTGTCATGTGTTGCATCCAAGTCACCTAACAAGTCAAGACAACTCTTAACATGAATCTTGCGTCTGGATAACCTGGATAGTCTGTAGAGCTTGTGGCCGTAGGAATATCTCATTGCATCTTGCTAGTAACTAGGCCTGTGATAACCCTAGCTAGTTAACTATCAAGCCGTACTCTTGCGTGGCCGTGAATGATTGGATGGGGTCCTATCTTGTCTAGACCCAGTACATGGCTATCTCTGGACATGCTTATGTATGCTTTACTTTATCGATAATTGGTTAGAGGCTAAGTTCTGTTCAGGTGAAGGGTTACAACCCCGGTCCTTGTTTGGTTTACGGGTTGTAACTTGGTTACCGGAATAGTCCTTTAGTTATCTTATCGTTTATCACACTATTTTCTCTAACTCATGTCTTATGCGGATTCTCCTATGATTTTTTGTGCTGATATGCTAGTTTTAGTTCTTAAGTGAAGCCTCCTTTGTGGCACTTGCTCTTTTGGGGTCTGACTCAGTTGGTTTTGTATGGCCAAATTTCGAAGCAGCTTTCGAGGATCTTCCAGCCTTCCTGCCAGATGGTGACCACTAGAAGGAATCCTGACAATGAGTGGGTTCTTATTTTGCTCTCCCACTCCCTTGTAAAAATATTCTTTTGAGGCGTTTAGCCGCCGAGCAAGTGTTAGCTCGTTTGTAACTTTACTTACTGTCTGCCTATGGGCTGTAACATGATTGACAAATCCTAGGGTTGATCATATATGACTTAAACTCTTGCTAGTTTTCACATTTTGTATGACTAGCTTCATGATCATCTGAATATGTATTGTATGGGATGCCTTACTTTGTATGTCTGATGATCTACCATCTTGTTACATTTACTTGCTTGCTTGAGATTGAGTCACTAGGCTTGTTCTTGACCTTAAGAGACTGATGGCTTGTAGTAAACCCTCATACATCTAGACAGCCGTGACCGTATTGCGAGGTGGGATTCACTTCAATATACGTAGCTGGCTGTGGCTGTCCTCCGCTCTCCAGTATTCTGGTTCTGGGGCGTGACATTAATTATGATTATCATATGCACATTGCCATGGCTTTTAATTTATGATATGAGCACAAGATTAGTTGTTTTCTCAAAACCAACTTCACATGCATGACCTATACATGACACCCTACACCCATGACCTTCGTGTCCTACTCAGACATGCCATCTTGTGCTTCATCATTATCACACGACTTTCTTGACACAAGACCCCATCTTGATTTACCCCACAAAGTCGCTATTATCTCCGACTCGAATTGGGGACACCTTTTCGACCCAAACTTGCCGACCAAAATTTGGGATATGACCCATTTTAAGCCTACTACCCATATTTTACTTGTTGACCTTGTGTGCTGCTAGGTAGAAGCTTCGACCTTGATTTGTGGGGGTTTGACCTAAAAGGAGTACGACCACTCTTAATTTCGAAGACGAAATTCTTCTAAGGAGGGTAGACTTGTAACACCCACTTTTCTAAAATGAGGGTAATTTTGAACCTTTGTAAAAGTTTATTATTTAATAATAAGATTTATGATTTGTGGGGATTTTTAATTAATTTAATACTATTTATAATTGGTGAATTATAATTTTGATGTGTTAGCTAGTGAACCCTAGAACTATTGAGCCTAGGGACTAACCATGACCATGGGGACCTAACCATGTGATTAGAATGACTAATTACAACTTTTTAGGCTAAGGGTATTTTGGTCATTTTGTGACTTTTGAATTATTTAGGATTTTGATTAATTGGTAAATTTTAGATTATTTTAATAATATTTAAATTGATGTATTGTGATTTTGGTCATTTTTCATATTTTAATATTTTGGAAATTTTTATATTTTAATATTGATTTTACGGGATTTATTTAGTCGGGTTTGAGTTTTGTTTCGTTCCGACTTGTGTTAGTGACCCGGGTAGCTTAGACTGTAGACGAGATCCCAAGATTAGTTAGTCATGACCCACAAACCCCACTAATTAAGTTAGTAAGTTTAGACAAATGTCACTTGTTAGATTGATTAAGTTAGAGGCTTAAATTTAACCCTTTTGATCCCAAACTTGAACCTAACTTAAAATTAACCAAGAGGACTAGTTGAGTCCTTATTGAGCTTTCCTCCAAGGCCCAAATAGGGTTTAATGGCAGCCACTATAGGTAGGTTAACCTCCCTTCCTTTCATTTCATTTCATCTTGCCTCTTTTCCTTCACAAAGTGTTGTTCCCTCAATTAGAGAGCTTCCCTCTTTGATTTGATCTCCAAATCCTTACATCTCTACACCAAAACTTCCATCCAACCTACTCATACTACCAAGGGAGGGTGCTAGCAAAGATTTGGAGCAAAGTGCAAGGAGGAGTGTCCTTTTTGGAAGATCTTCGTGTCGGAGCCGTGTCTTTGAGAGTATCATTGGGATTCCACTCCCAATAGGTAAAACTAACCCTCTAAATTGATTTTTTATGCATATTAGTTAGTTTTGAATCCATAGGATCCACTTCCATGCATGTACCCCATTTAGATTCAAGTTTGAGGCCATTTGGAGCTCTCTTGAAGATTTTTGACATGTGTTTTGTGTCCTACTTGATAGATCCCAAATTAGGACACCCCATGTATTTAATTTATTGCCTAATAGGATTAATTGTGTTTTAAATTCATTTTTATAATGGTTAGAGAGTGGATTGATCTTAGTTAGGATGGTTAGAATGAGTTTCATTTGGATACCTATGTTGGTATCCAAGTATCTTGGCCTACATATGTTTCTTTTGTCCAAAACAACCCAAATTCGTCATAATATTAATCCACGTTTTTAGTAACCATAGCAACTTAGAAATGCCATAACTTTTAGCTAAGAACTCCGATTAATCTTTCGTTTTTTTAAAAGAACCGTATCGAAGTTAGCTTTCCAAATATATATTTTTAATAAGCCTAAATCATTCTGGAACTTTCTGTAAAACTATTTGAGTGTCAGCTGTCCGAAAGACAAACGTGTTTCGGTGTTTTCACGATTCCGGAAGCTTTCAGACACGAAAATGCGATCCGTTTGAAGTTTCGAAAAGCTAACACGAAAGGCTACGATATACTTTAATCCTAGAATTTAGTGAATGACCAATTGGTATAGTATTAGTTTTAAGTAGAAGAGTGACTATACGATATAGACATTTTATGTAACCTATGAGCCTGTGTAGTATGGATATTAAATGAATGTATGTATCATAGGTTGTCGAGTATATGAATGATATATATATATATATATATATATATATATATATATATATATATATATATATATATATATATATATATATATATATATATATATATTATTGTTAGGTAATATATGTTAGTATGTTTGTTAGATGTTGGTTAGTAGAGGGTTAGATATATTAGAGTTGTTATATGTTAGTGTAAGTTATATTTATTAGTATGAATGCTAGTTAGATAGTAGAGGTTATTATTTTGTTAGATATTTGATATATTGTTAGATAGTTTGATGTTAGATATCTAGTATATTAGATATTGATATGTTAGTAGGTTATGTTAGTTCTAGATATTGGTATGTTAGCAAGTTAGTCTCTATAGGTCATATGTTAGATATTAGTTAAGATGTTATGTTAGTACATTAGATAGTTTGTTAATTAGATATTTGAGGGGTATCTTGGTATCTCATGATACCAAGTTAGTATCTTAAGGTAAATATGAATTAGCTTTACCTTCAAGGTAAATGATTAATTTACCTTATGACCAAGGTATTGCTTTTGGGATGCCAATATGACCAAGGTTGTTATGGTATCCTAGTGTTAGTGGGTTGTGTCTAAGTGTTTGAGTTTGAGTAGGTGATGTTAGATTGTGGAAGGGTTATATAGATAGATATATATATTTTTGGGTTAGTATCTATATATATTATGAGAGTATATTGATCTGGGTTATGGTTCATAGTGAGGATATGTATATACTTGATATATGATATCTATATGTATGTGTTAGGGTGGTACTATATGGGTAAGAATATATATGATATATGTAATGTATATTATATAACTAAGTTTGTGTGCCTTGTTAGCTATGTGGTTTAGCTATGTGCCTTGATTTAGTCTATGTGTTAGATAGCAATGGTACTAGTATACTTGATTATTTAGACCGTAGACTTGTTTAGACCTAGAATTGACTAACCTATACTAGTTTGACCATTGTTGACCAAACCTTAGCTAGTTTGACCACATTAGACTAGTTGTCCTAGTTTGACTAGACTAGGTGACCAGAGTTGACTAAGAGTTGACTTTGACCTAGATTGACTTAGACTCATGTAGATTGCATTATAATTTCAATTACCATATAAATTGAACTCTTTATAACCTGTGTTGCTCTAACTAGGACTCTATGACTCCAGTTGGCCATCTTTTCATATCAGCTGTTCAGGATATCAGACGAGTACATTCTCTGATCATTTTATACTTGTTAGGATTTATATTCTTGCTCTAAATTACTTTACTTGATGCTGTCACGTTGTTAACACGGATTGGTACTATACGGATCTTTACATTGAGATGTTATCCCCCTCAGGCGCATCGGGTACATCATGTCATGTGCGTTTCACTTTCATCATATACTCCTGTGCTTTCACTATTCATGTATACTCTTGTGATTCATGTACTCTCATGTTCACAGAGCCCTCATGTATAACTTCATGTACACCCACTTATGGGCCCTCATGTGAAATATTGTGCAATAACATAACTTGTCTGGATTCTTGTGTATTGATTGGGGTACGGGGGAGTATAGATGGTCATGTGAACAATTCCAAAGTAGTGTAATCATGTGCAAACTCTTAGGGGGCGTTTGGTACGCGGTATTTTTTTTATTCTCGGAAAAATTTAAGATGGGAATCTATTACCACGTTTGTTTGGCTTATAAAAAATTTATTCCCGGGAATTATAAATACCCGGGTAAATAGTTTACCCACAAAACATGGAAATTCTATCCCTTGAGAATAGGTGGGTAATTTTTTTTTTGCCCGGGCAAAAAAAAATTGTCTAAATTTTCTTCTTCTTTTTTGATCAATTTTGATTAGTTTTGAACTTTTTTCTTTTTTTGTCGTTTTTATCGCTTTTTGTCATTTTTTTTCTTTCTACCAATTTTTTTTCATTTTAAGCGATTTTTTGTCGTTTTTACCATTTTTTGTCTTTTTTTGTCACTTTTTGATTTTTTTTTTGTCGTTTTTATCGCTTTTTTGTCATTTTTACCAATTTTTTGTCGTTTTAAGCAATTTTTTGTCGTTTTTACCCATTTTTTGTCTTTTTTTGTCACTTTTTGATTATTTTTTGTCGTTTGATCCAATTTTTGTCCTTTTTGTCGCTTTTTTGTCGTTTAAAGCGATTTTTTGTCATTTTTTAAGCTTTTTTTGTGTTTTTACCGATTTTTAGTCGTTTTTGTCGCTTTCTGGTCATTTTTACTAATGTTATGGCATTTTTTGTCATTTTTTTGTTGCTTTTACCGATTTTTTGTCGTTTTTGTTGTTTTTGTGGTTATTTTTTGTCGTTTTAATCGATTTTTTGTCCTTTTGTCGTTTTTATCGATTATTTTTCGTTTTTGATGCTTTTTGGTTATTTTTTGTCATTTTAACCGATTTTTTGTTGTTTTTAACCTTTTTTTGTCGTTTTAAACCGATTTTCTGTCATTTTTGTCGTTTCAACCGATTTTTTATCATTTTAACCGATTTTTGTCCCTTTTTGTTGTTTTTATCGATTGTTTTTCGTTTTTGGTTATTTTTTGTCGTTTTAACCGAGTTTTTGTTGTTTTTAACCCATTTTTTTGTCTTTTTAACCCATTTTTTGTTGTTTTTAACCGATTTTTTGTCGTTTTTAACCGATTTTTTTGTCGTTTAACCGATTTTTTTTTGTCGTTTTTGCCGCATTTTGTTTTTTTGTCGTTTTTACCGATTTTATGTCGTTTTTGTCGTGTTTTGGTTATTTTTGTCGTTTTTACCCCTTTTTGTTATTTTTTGTCGTTTATACATTTTTTGTCGCTTTTTGGTCATTTTTGTCGTTTTAATCGAATTTTTGTCGTTTTTCATCGTTTAGTCATTTTTTGTTATTTTGTCGTTTTTACCATTTTTTTCGTTTTTACCGATTTTTTGTCGTTTTTATCCGTTTTTTTATTCATTTTTTTTGTTATTATTATTATTTTTTTTTGGGAATATTTATACTGTCACCAAACATGGGAATGTAATTTTCCAAGGAATTTAATTCCTTGGAATTTGATTTCCGGGAATATAGAATTCCCGGCTATATAGTATTCCGCATACCAAACGCCCCCTTAGTGTAATCATGTGCAAATTTAAGTCGTTCACATATCTATCTTGTACTCTACATTACTAGTCACTGATATTTCTCTACTTATAGTAGCTATTTATATTACAGTTGTCTCTCTTTTACTACATGTACTTTCTTTTTTCGTTTCATGCATTTTACTCTATTGCATGCTTTATATTCCTGTCTTGATATAATCTGTTGAGATTTTGTGCTCGTTTCTGTCCTGACTGGACCTGTTGAAAATATTACAGGTAACCTGGAGATTCACAGCTAGCCTAGAGGACCAGTAGAGCTTGGAGTAGATTACTAGTTTATGGTTTAGTTTCTCTTTTAGAACTTATTTTGTAATAAGTGGTGTTTTGAGATTGTTGATATTTTGGGAGTTTATTTAAGTTGCTGTTTTGAGTTTTATATATAGTTGTTAGACTCTTGTGTCATATTATCATGCTTAGATTGTGATCGAGTATTATCGTATCTTATACCTGTCCTGTATTCGCAGTTGAGATTGTGACAGGTACATTATATAATTGTGTGAGTTGTTGATTAGATAATGACCTAGAACAGCGTTCTACCGCCGACACTGCGGCGTAGGCTGGACGTACCCACTTCTTGTGCCCCTACACTGGGTGCGGTTCGTGACACTTACTTTCTCTATATGTTTAGAACTTGGTGTTTTCGATTTTGATGGCTAGTTTAATACAGATCTAGGTTTCTAATACTAGGGTTTTATGGGTTTTTATGGAAATAATCTATTAAAACTTGTTATTTTTGAAAACTAGTTGTTCCATGTAGTAGAGGATTTAGTTTTTGTAGTTTGGCATTTCTTTCACCGGATTTTGAGTCCTAAAGAGGAAGTTATGGTCATGACAAGTTTCTTGAAAATCTATGACAGAACTTGCTATTTGGGATGACAGTTTCTCATTTGTATGCCAGTTCCCATTTCCCACTGTGCGTAGTTTTTTATTGTACGCCAGTTTCTACTATGTATAGTTCTTATTTATACGCTAGTTACCACTGTGTGTAGTTTCTCATTTATACGCTAGTTTCCACTGTACGTAGTTTCTTATTTATATGTCAATTTCTACTATACGTAGTTTCTTATTTATACGTCAGTTTTCATAGTGCATAGTTTTACATTTATATGCCAGTTTCCACTGTACGTAGTTTCTCATTTATATGCCAGTTTTTATTGTGCATAGTTTCTCATTTATATGCCAGTTGTTACTGTGCATAGTTTCTCATTTATATGCCAGTTCCCACTATGCGTAATTTCTCATTTGTACGCCAGAATCCTTTCTTGTGCGTATTTTTACGCCAAGGCCCGTTTTGTACATATTTTTGCACAAAATATCTTCATATGCATATTTTTGCACAGAGACCCCAGTTTGTGTGCAGAATTATGCAGAGACCCCTATTTGTGAGGAGAATTGCATAAAGACCTCTATGTGTACACATAAATTTTGCAGAGACCCTCTTTTATGCCTAGAATTGCGTATAAGCACATGTTTTGTGCAAATTTGCGTAAATATGATATTTTTATGTGCAGAAAGACTATCCTTGATTGTTTGACCATATTTCTAACTTAATTACCTATACACGTGTTGGTACTATTCTAAGTGTGTACGGAGGTACAATCTATATGAGTGCACTACGGTGCGACTCTCCGTGCTACCTGATCCTACCTATTATATGTCAGTACATTTCTGATCCCAGTACAGTCATGGTAAATGGTTAATAATATTGACGTGGTATGATGATTTTGCTTGATGTATTACACTAAGGATGAATCTAGATTTGGGACTCTACGAGCCGATGTAGATTCATAATTAGGGTACACGTAGTACGGTACGTCATCTAGGCGGATAAACATGTGACCACGACATGTGATTCCAAGACAAATATAGGGTTAATCTTAACAACTTGAATTGGTAAAAGCATTGGATGGAAACGAGATTCCGAGATTGTGCATGCTGGCCGCCACAGATATTGTATATCATCTACCCTAGTGGAGTGCAGTATCTGACTACTCTACTAAAACCAATCCAGCCACTCCCTAAAGGAATATTGGAACTGTTAGTGACTTTACTCAGCCCGGTGGCCTGGCAAGGCACCGACGCTTACTGTTTACTGTTTACTGTTACTGTTATATATTTGGCTTGATTAGTCACTTCGGCAAGTGCATAATCTGAGGATTCCTACATATATATGCATTACTGGGAAAACCTTAACAAACTATAAAGAGCAGGAGGATTGACTGGCCGCTTGTAAACTAACTTTCTTGTGATCTGTTTCTTCTGTTAGTACTGAGGACATGGACTGTCGTGTTGCGTGGTCCAACCCATGTCCTTGTTTGGTTTTTTTTTGTTATGCCATTATGCTGCGACAGGCTACGAACCAAAGTTGTGACATATAAGTCTATTGCCTAATCTTGGTCATAGGACGTATTTTATCAACAAGCGATACAACATCTCTTGTCCTTGTTTAGTGTAGTGATGTCATATTTTCTCATGATGGGATATATGCCTATACTAATGTTTCGAACTTATTATGTGTAATTGGGATTATCTTATTCATTTATGCTCCTTTGTGGTAGGGGCCTGACTCTGCTGGTTTTGTTTGGCTCGATTTCGTAGCAGAGCCTGATGATCCGGCCTTCTACCCAAACCATGGTGTACACCATGAGCATGGGCGTCGAGCACCATGAGTGGGTTTCTTCTTCACCACTCTGATATCTTAAGTTTTTGTACTTGGCATTTAGCCACCAACACCTGTTTAGCTGGTTGTTTTAGGTATTTAGTTTTCTTACATAATTATAATTAAATCATACTGCAACTGACTATGGTTATATACTATTGACTCTCTGTGCTAGCTGACAGTCGTAAAGCTAGGCTCATGAATCATTTTGATGAAGCGTCGGGGACGCCTTACTACTTTGTCTTATATGATCATTGATTATTACTTCTTGTTTGGTTGATTGAGAAATAGATGTTCTGTGAGGCCATAGGAGACTTGATTGTAGCATGCACCCCCTTGTCTCTTGACAACCGTAATTGTCGCATGACGTCTTCGTACCTCATATAATGTAGCTTCCTATGTCTTTCCCCGTATTTTGGTACTGGGGCTTGACATCCAAACTGCTAATTTTTGCCTCGCCTGGTTATTGACAAGTCCATACTACTCATTTTAGCTTTGCTAGGTGATGAAAACCATTGAAGGTTGTAAGGTATTGGGTTTAAATTATCGATTCCATACATAATTGCAAACTATCCAAACTTTAATGTTTATAACCTAGTTATAATCTTCATTATTCCTACTCTGATTCAGTATTCTATTTATAGTTGTTCATTGCATATTCTTTGTTAAAATAATTTAATAGGTCATCCCTGAGAACGGAACTAGACAGGCTAGCATATGAAGGCTTCGTTGACATAGACATCAAGAAGCATGGCAAGATATCCGTACGGATCTTGATAATGCACCTGTATTGATGAGGATGTTAAGCGCGTAAATAACTTATTTAAGTCCTAAAGATTTTTGTTTTTTTTTTGTTTCAGAACAGATTGGTCACTCTTGTCGCAGAGAACTTTGAGGGAGGATGGAGTGGGAGAATATGCGTCAATGCAAGACTTTACCCTACATTAATTTCTATCAAGTAGTAACACCCATTATGCATTCAACAGTGGTACCATAAGTGTAATGATCTCACAGTTGAAGGCATAGCCGATGGAGAAAGACCTAATAGCCTAGAAAGTAATAGGAGATTTGATGTTAAGAGAAAATTGACGGGTTCTAGAAGTGGATTGCTTTTACCATTACATGTAGACATGCTTTAGCTAAATTTATAACGTTGATGTAGCTCTTATTGGTCTGGCTTTCTATGGAGATACCATAAAGATTTAAAGGAGCTATAAATTTAAGAGTTCGGTCATCTGGCTCGCAGAACTTCTATAATATAGTAACTTCAGTATTATACAATATATATTAGCTATAATTCACTTCAAGAAGGCATCAATTCAATAGAAGACTGTGTAGATTCTTGTGATTAACAACCTCTGATATTAGTTTGTAGAAAGTTATAAGTTAACATAATAGGAGCCATTCGTAAAATCCTTAATAAAGCTAACTACCCAATATTTCATTCCTTCAGCTCAGATGTCCAAAATTGTTCTAGTCCTAATAACTGGAACAGTTTCTTATAGAAATTCTCCATTAATTACCAATATTTGGCAGGTCATCCCAATATGATGATACTGTGTGTGCTATAGTATTCCTTCAACTTCGTATACCAATTATGCCATATATAGTATCAATAATGCTATATATATAAGCAATATCAAGTATTAGGAATGCGATCCAAAGTTAAACATTATTTTGGCCACTTTCTTGGAGAGGGGGGGGGGGGAATACAAAACTCAAACCCATCGATCACACTCATATACAAAATAATACGACAGAACACATCGATCGATCGTACAACGGTAGGGATGACCAAATGTGGGAGCAATAGTGGTAGTGGTCGCAGCGGTAGTTTTGGTTGCAACAGCGGTAGTGGGCACAACGATGGTGGTGACCAGGAGATAGAGAAGCAAGAGCAGTGGTGGTGGTGGTTGTGGGCTCAAGGGGGGGAAGGAGAAATTTTTAATTTGGGATAGGACATTTTATTTTGTGAGAGAGAGCGAGAGAGGGAGTCGAATGGGAAGAAAGTTATTTTTGTACTCCAAGGCATCGCTACATGTCACTATTTTTAAATTTTTAGTGACTCCTAGTGACATCGAATTCTATATTACATAACAACAATCACAAAAATCACAATTCATTGCAAACAACGATATATTTTATTGGAGTTACTAGATTTTTAGAATTTAGCGACGTATGGTGTTGGGGCCATTGATGATCTCTGACATTACTTATTTTGGTAGTGAATAGTACTTGGTTCTCCTTCTCCAACTTTACTTCGAGATACAAAAGATTATTGACTATCTTGTTGATGTTGTTCAAATGTGTATATTTTGGGTCTATTCATCATGCGTAAGTCGTCGAATTGATTCTTGAGGAATATCTTCTTTGAAAACAACTTCGTAATAGAAGCCCTCTGGCTTCAATCATAAACTAACTGTAGAAGTCTTTGACATAACATTGCACATCACCTAATCTGCCAGAGAAGGCTATATCGTACTTTGTGACTTTTGATCCGTGTCATCTCATGAATCCTTCGTCATATTGAAAGTATTTTTGTCCTTAATGACAACATCCTTAAACACTCCCTCTTTTACGAGGATAACCTTGACCCTTCTCTACAGAAGTTTTTCTTACCGTTGAAATTTCACCTCAAACTGGGTGCTATTAATCTCGTTATTCGTCATCTTGAAATTCCAAAATAGAAAAAATCTCCTTCGAACCTTAATGAACCAACGATTTCATGAATCCAAATCTAGGATGATGTGGAGCGGACCAATATCATCATATATCGTTGACCTAGATCCAAAAATTTAAATCCCAACAGTTTTCTTAGCTTTGTAACCGAGTGTTGTAGGGGAAGCAACATAAACAATAATTCTAGCAATAGTAGTAATAACAACACATAATTAATCGAACAATGACAACAAGAACAAACACGTAAACACAAAATACTTAACATGCTTTGGTCAAGCTGGACCTACTCCATGCTGCTAGAGAAGAAATGACTTTATTGGATCAATAAAAGAACCTTACAAGGATTGCATACATGATACTGTAATATAAAACTTTCTCCTTACGTGATCTCCAACGAGCCCTCTCCTTCATTTTGAAGACTCTCTTGTAAGCTTCAAAAGAAATCTCTCTTCAAATCATTATTTTGTTAGTGCAGGACTACCAGCCCTAGGGAATGGAGAAGCCCTTATAAAGGGTTCTTAATCCAGAGCCCTAAGCAAAGAGCATTAATATTGACCGATGCATCATTTTAGATATGAACTGCATAAGAAAATGATCATTCCCGACTCAACAAGTATATTAACAATATATTACCAGTATACTACTGGTATATTTTCAATACAAGAAATTTGGGTTTTCGTGATAAGTGTAAAACTTGTCACTGAAAGAGATTTTTCTGTGACAAATAATTTTTGTTGTCGCTCGTAATTTAATTTGATAACAATAATTGTAGATCGTCACACAATAAAATCTTTCAGTGACTATGCTTTTATTGGTTATCACTAAATGTTGTCACTAAAATAAAATGTTAATTTTTAATAGAAGCAATTGTAAGTTCTATGTGACAAGTGAAAAGTATGTCACTTAAGGTGTATTTTGTGACTTCCTTAATGAATTGTGCGACAAGTGAAACTAATTGTCACTTGAGGTGTATTATGTGACAAGTAAAAAATCTTGTCACTTAAGGTGTATTATGTGACTTGCTTAAAAATGATAACAATTAGTTCAATGAGACAAGTAAAAATACTTTTCACTTAAAGTGTATTCTGTGAGTTTCTTAAAAAAAATGTAACAAGTTTTATGTGGCAAGTGAAAATACTTCTCACTTAAGATTTATTATGTGACAAGTGAAAATCATTGCCACTTAAGGTGTATTATATGACTTTCTTAAATAATTGTAACAACAAGTTCTATGTGACAAGTGAAAATCTTTGTCACTTAATATGTATTAAGTGACTTCCTTAGAGAATTATAACAACAAGTTTAATGTGACAAGTGAAAATACTTATCATTTAAGGTTTATTATGTGACTTTCTTAAAGAATTCTAGCTTGTATATTGCCAATTATTATCCTTCCGTTACCAAAAATAATCATGTCACATAAAAATGTTATACAAAAAGGTAACTTTTTCCATAATTTTTTTTACGAGATAATAAAAGTTAGGAATTTGGATGAAAAGAAATAATTCTGGAAAATAATATTTCCTAAGAAATGTTTTGGTATATTATTTTTACTATTATTTAATATACTAATGGTTGTAGTGTAATTGTAGCATGTTTGATTTTGGAATAGAAAGTTACTCACATATGATTCAAATAAAAATATTTTAGGTTTATTTTTATTCTTTTGACAAAATATATATTTATTTTTGTTTATAATATGATGTTTTTTGTGACAATATCGTGCGTCACTTATAACATTCATAGTGACGACGTATGTTGTCACGGAAAGAACACTATTAGTGAGAATGTCTGCTTGTCACAGTTGAAAAAATTATGTGACGCCATGTTATTGTTGGTCTTTTTGTCTATAGACTACTATAAAATAGTCCCACATTGGCTATACCACCAAGTGGGTATCTCAATATAATGCTTTGCATGTGTTGAGGTGTGCACATGGGGTGTGGTGGGGCACATGTGGGTGACATGTGGGGGTGTTTTACTAAAAAGAAAAAGGATTAACTCCAACAAGGAAGCATGTTATTTTTTGTCGTTCAGACTCGGACTCGGACACGGGCTCCAGGATGCTTCGTGCATGCACGGGCGTGTTTGGGGGGTAGGCCTAGCACACGACTATGCTAATTACGGGATAATCTAAAATATCAAAATCTATTTTTTTTTAGTATTAGTATTTTAGTCCCACATCGAATAGGAGAAGAAGTGAAGTCTCACTCCACTCTATATATAGAGCCCCCTGACCTGCTTTGTAAGATGCATCAAATAAGAAAGTAAAGGAAGCCCGTTCGAGTCACAAAAAGTTGACTAGCGAACGTTCCAGAGGTTCTTCGAGAACTTGTTGGTTCTAGGCAGCGGATCGTATAAATGTGAATCTAGCTTTAAGCAAAGGTGATCTTCATCACCCCAACAGAGTTGCATCTTCATCTTCCTCCGTCTTTTTTTAAGTGGCTACATGACCTTTAGAGAAGCAAATTCTTTTGCTCTGAATTTTCTGAAGTTTCTCATATACAGAGTGTGTGAGCATAATCGTTTGCAGAATCACTCTGTCTACTTATGTTCTTCCATCTAAGATCTGTTTCGGGAAAAAACAATCTCAAACAAGATCCGAATCAGATGGAGAACTGCCGTACAATCCTTCTTGATACAACTTTTAACAAGTTTGAGAAGATTGACGGACAATACTTCCAATATTTGGATGAGAAAAAGTTCTTTGTCATGGTTGGATGAGTTGGGCCTAACTATCTAAGAAGGATGATGCACATTACATGGAAGATCGAATTTTTTAATAGTGCATGGAGATTACAACTTGTGCTAGAGCGGACGAGAAGTCTCTCAAGGAGGATCTTAAAACAAATAAGAAGAAGACCAAGGTATTTGTGCGCATAAGATCTGTTCAAATTATGCGTATGTATGCGCATGTGTCTACTCAGATGATGCACATAGGTTTATTCAGATCATGCATATGTGTGTGCATGGATTCTGCTCGGCATGGCACATAGGTTTTGATCCAACAAAAAGTATGGCAGTACATGGTGATCTCAGCATATGACTGCATATGCGCATGGTAGAGTCTACGGATGACTACATATGTGCTATATATATACACGTAGGGTGCTGCATATCTTGGCGCATGGGTCCGCTCGGATGAGGCATATGGGATAGCCCGGATGATGCGCATGGATTGGTGCATAGGTTTTGCTCCAATATGCGGATAGCTTCGATTGTATAAGCGCAAAAATTCTCTAAGAGTATAATAACCCTACATGAAGATAGTTTTACCTTGGTGGGTTTAGTTACAGCTGTGGCTTGGAGGGTCCTTTGAAGGAGAATTACAAAACCAAAATAGTAAGGTAAAGCTAAACTTGGTTGTTTTGATTACTTAACTTGGTTGCTATGTATGCACAGGTTGAGTCATCTAGTGTGGTAGCTGACTAGTGGGTGGACACTGGTGCATCTAGCCATACATGAAAGGAGTTGTTCACCTTAGACGGGCCTAGCTATGATGAAGGTCTCGATAGCGAACATATTGCTAGTAGAAGATTTGGGGGTCGGGATCATAGTCTTGGACTTTCGGAAAGGCGCTGACATTGGTGTACGTGTAGCACGTACCAATTATTTTTGAGGGCCTGATCTTCGGAAGTATGTTGTTCAAAATGAACTTAAAGATAGACATTTATGCTGGCAAGATATTAGATTCTTGACTATGAACATGCTTTGGAAAGATGTTCAGTATCAAGCAAATGTTCGAACTCCTGTTGATGATGCAGTTTCTTAATTGAGTTGTGACGAATGGACTACGACATGTGTTATATAATAGAAGAATCAAGATGTCAAGTCTAAACCTTATCTCTAGAATGTAGGGGTAAGGGGGTAGAGGATTATGAATTCTATGCATGGGAAAATTGTTAGAAGGCTTCTCAAACGGTTATACTAAAAGTATAGATCTTCAGGAGTTGGTCCACTCAGAAATCTGTGACTTTCATCAATTCTCGACGGAAACTGGATTAAAGTGTATTAATACCTTCATAGACAATTTTTTGATGGACTTGTATCGGAAGATGGAGCATTCGAGAAGTTCAGAGACTTCAGGGGCGAAGCTGAACATCTAGCCAGTTGACAACTCAAGTGCCTCAGAAATGATTGAGACGGAGAGTATCGTTTTCTTGGATTCGCATCGTTCGACAATGAACATGGAATTGGCTATGAAATTACTGCTCAATAGTCTCGTTATATACTCGGGATTGGTCAAGGCAGAAAGTATCATTTTCTTGGATTCGTATGGTTCTTCTATGAATATGGAATTGGCTATGAAACGATTGCTCCGTAGTATTTCTAATCCAATGGAGTATCAGAGAGGAAGATCAGTATGCTATCATAGATGATGATATCTTTATTGCGAGTCTTCTAATACACCTCTGGGGATAGATTATGCTTACAGATACATTTATTTCCAAGTAAAGTATTGTTTGCCATAGCAATTATTGCTTCTCATAAACACTGGTTCAAGATTAGACATGACTTGAATATTATTCGAGTGTGGAGGTGTCTGGTGTACGTGAAACTTCTAGATATCAAGATTCAGAAGCCGGGGACGAGGACCAAGATGACATTTTTTGTATAAGATGTTGAAAGCTACGGTTGGAGATTCTTTGATATTGTATAATCCAAATCATTGAGTCTCACGATGCAGAATTCTTTGAAGACAAGTTTGCTAGGGACAAGAAAAAATTTATGGTGAAGAAAATTGTTGGTACCGAAGAAGCAAAGTACTTCCAAAGAAGTAGTAGTCCAGAAGGTGGTTGTCATTGATGAGACAAAACTTGAACCAGTATTCACTAAGCAGTCAGCAAAGCGAGTGAAAAGGCTGAAAGACTTCGAAGATGACTTTATCACCTATCACATGTTGGTTGATGTGGCGATGAAGACCAGAGACGTGATCTTCTGGGAAAAGTGAGTCAATGGTAAGATTGGCTCCATTACATCCATTACAAGTGGATGTTAGTTAATATGCCTAAAGGAGCTAAACCTATTGAATCTTCAAAAAAAAGAAGACGAAAGTCGAAGGAACTGATGATGAGTTCGAGGTTAGGCTGATTGTCCGGAGGGTTTGCTCAAAGAATAAAAGATTGGTGAGGTTGACACATATGCTCTAATGGCTAAGATGTCAACTATCAGGATGATGATTGTCGTGGCTGCTACTCATAAGCTGTTATATCATCAGATGGATGTCTATACAGTATTTTTTTTAGAGAATTGACAGGAGAGATTCACATACAACATCTAGATAGATTTTCGTTCAGGATCTTGAACACAAAGTCTGCAAGTTGGTTAATTATATGTATAGTTTGAAGTACGCTCCCAATCTGTGGCTCGAAGAATTTGACTAGGTTATTAGGTCAAAAAGATACATGTAGGGCCTAAAAATCAAGTTGCGCCCTGAACATACTAATCACTGATCAAGTTGCACCCCAAAAATTAGGTTGCGCCACTGATATGAAGCTCAGAGAATAGACTGCGCCGCTGAACAGGTTGCGCCATATATCAGACTATGCCCAGTCTTGTTGCTCCAAAATCTACGTGGCGTCTGACACTTAATGTCCATCATTACCTGACAACACTGACAACTGACACTACAGTGAACGAGGAAAATCTCTTCGAATCCCGTGAATTGTGCCGCTCAAGGGGTGTTGGTTGACAGCTGTCCTGTACGCTTCGTAAGTTGCGCCTAAGCGCAATCCAGACTAAATCCTTAGTTGTACCTAGGCGCAATCTGAATGACTTCTGCTCAAAGGCTGCCACGTGTTTAGGCGCAGCCCAAATCAAGCGCAGTTTGACTCGTTGACTGAAGGTCGCGCAACCTGATGAAGTTGAGACAACTTACATTCTAAAGCAGGATGACGTGGCGCACATGCCACTAATCTCTCAAGACGTGTCTACTATCCTGTACACGACCACGCGCATCTAAATCACATGATGCCACGCGTCTAAATACAGTTAGTACACAACTTAACAACTGAATGAAAGTTGGCACAACAGGAGGTTGGCCCAACCCAATGTGGTGCAACCCAGCCTCGCGCACATCAGAATAACTGCTAAAACAGTTATTTCTTGAACTCTATAAATAGAGTTTCCAATCATTATGAAATGATCAGATACATAGGCACAGAGATCAAGAACTCTTGCAAAATTGTTGCTGCATTCTCCAGAGGCTACAGTCTTCAAGTTCACATAGTCCAAGGGATAAAGTGATAGTCTTCTGATCAGATTCCTACAGTTATACTTTCCCAGAATTCATTGTACTACTATTCTTTTTCAAGTTTGGAATAAACTTTTTTGTTTTTTGCAAATTTTGTTTGTAAAAAACAAAAAAGTTTATTCCAAACTTGAAAAAGAATAGTACAAAGTACAATGAATTCTGGAGAAGTAAAACTGTAGGAATCTGATCAGAAGACGATCACTTTATCCCTTGGACTATGTGAAAACTTAAAAACATTTTAAAGTTTTGAAATACTTTGAATTTATAAAAGTTTTGACTGAGTCAAGTTGCATCAGTCAATGTCAATCTGTTATGACCAATTACGATTTATCATGCATGATTCAGGATGACTGTTAGGATTCTGACTTTCTGGCTATAAATTGTGGCCCATTATCATGGATGATTCGGCAAGGGACACCAAATCTGTATATCATATGATGTTTGATGAAGTTGATGAAGTTGATGACACTACTCGTGTTAACTTCAGCCAAAGGTATGGCTTATGCCCACTTAGAAAAATAATCGGTTATAGCCAAAATGAACCGATGCCCTTTAGATGAAGGAGGATTGATAGGGCCAATTATATCCATGCCCCAAGCTTTGAAAGGCCATGAGGCAGCAGTCGGATGAGGAAATTCCGACGGTTGATGGATGAAATCTGCATGAATTTGACATGCATGACACTTCCTTGCATAGTCAATAGCATCCGATACCATAGAGGGCCAGTAATAGCCCATACGTGGAATATGATCCTGTAGCTTAGGACCAGGCTGATGTGCTCCACAAACACCATCATGAGCTTCGCGTAATATTTGCTTTGCTTCATCACCAATGAGACATCTCAAGAGTAACCTATCAAAAGTTCTTTGATAGAGAGTTTTAGTAGTATGATTATAGTAGAATCGAAGCGATCGGCGACAGATACCTGTAGCTTCCTTAGGATCTTCTGGCAAGATGTCATGTACTGCAAAATCAATGAAAGGTGCTCTCCAGTCCTCGCAAGTGACGTTGACTTCAGTTAGATTGCTGAATTCAATATTATGGTTGTTTTTGACACAAAATAGTTCTCTATTAGAGATAACAACCATTTGTTGTCTTTTGATTGGAACTGCCAATACTGCAGCTAGGTTAGCTAAGGCAACAACTTCTGTATTACATGCGCGACGTACATGTTCAATGAAGAAATCTTTGAATGAAGAAGCTATTCTGATTGCTGCTTCATGGTATGGTACCAGATCTTGATGTCAGACTTCATATATGCCTCTAACCTGATTAACAATTAGCTTAGAGTCGTCATATACTTCGAGATATTCGATATCCAGTCGTTTGGCTAATTGGAGTCCGATGAGCAAGGCATTGTATTCTGCGACATTGTTAGAGCATGACTTGTCTAAAGAATAAGCCCTTTAAATAGCTAATCCATCGGGTGAAACGAGAACAATTCCCACTCCAGCCACAAGGGTACCTCCAGGTCCAATTCTAGAAGCTCCATCAAAGAACAACCTCCAGGTAGGAAATTCTTCTAAGATCATATTTGATTCTAATGTTTCATCAGGAATTTCATCATAGAGTTTAGATGTCTCAGGAACAGGATGAGCTGCTAAAAAGTCAGCAAGTGCTTGGCCCTTTACAGACTTTTGAGGAACATAAACCATATCATATTGTGCTAGTAATATGGCCCATGTGGCAAGCCTAGAATTGAGTGTACTTGGCTTCTTTATTAAGACTCGAAGAGGATTGACTCGGGATATGACATGAATAGTTTGGCCTATGATGTAATGTCTTGTCTTCTGAACAACAAATATTAAGGCTAAACATTCCTTCTCTACCGGACTATAACGATGTTCAGCTCCAATCATCGTTCGGCTAAGATAGTAGATGGCTTGCTCATGACCTTCCTTGTTCTTTTGAGCTAGCAAAGCTCCCAACGAATGATCCATTGCCCGGACATACATTAAGAAAGGTATTCCTGAGATCGGTAGTACAAGAACCGGTGGACTCATTAAATACCGCTTTATGTCGTCAAATGCTCGTTGACATTCTTTCGTCCAAATGAAAGATACACCTTTCTTCATTAACTGAGTAAATAGTTTGCAATGTCTAGATAAATTCGAAATAAACTGCCTGATGTACGCAAGTCGAACTTGGAATTCTCGTAGCTCTTTTAAGTTGCGTGGAGGACACATCTCTTGAATGGCTTTGATCTTCTCGGGATCAACGTGTATACCCTTAGAGGTAATGACGAAGCCGAGAAACTTACCACTAGAGACACCCAAGAAAGACTTGGTGGGGTTCATTTTGAGTTGATACTGGCGCATTAGATTGAAGATAGTTCTTAAATCTTGAATGTGATCTTCCTTGAGACGACTTTTGACAGCAATATCGTCAACATAGCATTCGACAGTCTTTCGTAGATGATCCCAAAAGATAGTGCTCATAGCCCACTGGTAAGTTGCACCTGCGTTCTTAAGACCAAATGGCATGACTGTATAACAGTACACTCCACGAGGAGTACGAAAAGAAGTATGTTTCTCATCTTCAGGATTCATCCGGATTTGATTATATCCAGAAAACCCGTCCATGAAAGAAATTCATTCGAATCCATATGTGTTGTCGATCATGACATCAGTAATTGGGAGAGAGAATTCGTCTTTAGGGCAAGCATCACTGAGATCCCGACAAACTCGAACCTTTCCGGTCTTCTTCAGAACTGGTACAACGTTGGCTACCCAGTCAGGATGTTGTTCTTCTATGATAAAACCACAAGCTATAAGCTTTTTGACTTCATCATCAATTGCATCCATCATTTCAGGCTTGAATCGCCGTTGTTGTTTGACCGGCTTGGCATTCGGCAAAATGTTAAGCTTGTGAGTTGCAATTTGAGGATCTAATCCCGGCATATCTTTGTAACCCCAGGCGAAGACATCAATATATTCACGAATAAGATGAATTAATTCTTGTTTATCATCCTCTGGGAGATTTTTACTACTGAAGATTGGTCATGATACGCCCTTCTCTCCAATATCGATTTGGACTAGTTGATCTTCAGTAGGTGGCTCTCGTTGTTCAAAATAAAGTTCCCACTGATTGTCCATCTTTTGTGCCCAAGGGTCCACTTCAGGAGCTTCTTCAATATCATCTTCATCATCTTCCAAAAATTCGGCAGACACCATGTTTGAAGATATCATCACCCTATGAACATGACCAATGCTGGTGTCAGAATCCCATGAAATAGAATCAGAAGAGTTTGAACGTTCTTCTTCATCAGATTCAGATTGTTCTGGAGTTGGAAGTGGTGACGTAAGAAGGCGAAGGAGGCTTCTTGCGACGAAGATCGATTAGAAGTGGCTCAGAAGAGGTGAGCTCCCTTTGTTCCCGACTATCACCCTTGGGCTGCTTCTCATGGGAAGGAAGATAAATAGTCAGTGGTTTAGAAGACTGAGGACAAGAGGTACGTCCTTTGACCGAAATCACCAGTGTATCATTCGGCACATTTTTCTGTTCTTCATCCGTGTCCATTGCTAGTACCACCTTCATGAATTCTTCCTTGTACATGCGAGAATCGTTACAGTATGCTTCAACCCCTTTGAAAGGATTCAGATCTGCAACCTCTTTTTGGACTTTTCCATTACCATCCACATATTTGAAACATTGGTGGAGGGTAGAAGGTACAATATTGTGTTCATGGAGGAATGGCCTTCCCAACAAAGCGTTGTATGAGCCATGATTGTCGATAACATAAAAAGTTAAAGATTGCCAATTTGAAGTTTTAGGCGTATCTTTCCCAAAGGTTCATTTCTTCCTTGATTAAATCCTAAGATGGTAGTGATAGTTATAGAGAGGTTATGCACTGGGATTTTTAAAGCATCCAGTAAAGACTTCGACATGATGCTAAGTGCAGACCCGGGGTCAATCAGAATGCGATCAACTTTTATAGTATCTACATACCCCGTGAAATAGAGAGGATGATCATGACGATTATCTTCTAATAACATGTCATCTTATGTAAAAGTAATATTGGGCATTAGTTCAAATACACTATGAAAATGTTCACAATTGACTGGCTCCTTTTTAGGCTTCTTGAGAAGAGTAAGATAAGCGTCAGCCTGCATCAAAGCTTCACTTAACGTCTCTCGAGTCTCTTTTGAGAGATGTAA
This sequence comes from Iris pallida, assembly GCA_029216955.1. Classification (NCBI taxonomy): domain Eukaryota; kingdom Viridiplantae; phylum Streptophyta; class Magnoliopsida; order Asparagales; family Iridaceae; genus Iris; species Iris pallida. The sequence continues at coordinate 15,687,805 of JANAVB010023995.1, forward strand.
GAGTTCAGAGATTGACAATCTTGCTGGAGTATTGGCCAATTGAGCCAATATGTCAAAATTGTAAGGCTTTTCAAGTCCAAGAGATGAGGACTTCTTCAGTGCTTTGTCAAAGCGAACAGGTTGCTTCCCCTTATCTGCTGATGTTGGTTTAGGAGGAGATGGTTCAACCACAGGCAAGGATGTAGATGGTATATTCTCAGCAGGAGAAGATGATGTAGGAAGAACATCAGGGGATAGAGCAGGATTCTCTTGATTTTTGGGATGTAGACTAGCCCATTAGAATTTCTTCTTCTGTTACTGGTTTAAAGGATACCATGTTGCAGTTCTTAGATTTGGTGTGCTTCTTTTTCTTAGAAGAGGAAGGCGTTTCAAACTCTGCTACCAAATCTGGATGAATCCACATAATCTCTCATCTGTCAGTCGATAGTGGAACAAGACCTTCATTTTGAGGAGGTGGGAGATTCATGATCTCAAGATCAGTCCTTGGAATGGGGACAACACCATCTTGCACAAGTAGTAGTGGAAAATCACCGAATTGTAGAGAAACCACATTAGCGGTCACCGTTTTCTCGTCCTGCTGAAGAGTAATTGCTCCAGAATTGACCATCTCCTGGATATTGCCTTTGAGCACGTAGCATGCTCTGGATGGATGCCCTATAAATCTGTGATAAACACAATATTTAGGATGATCAGTTTTACCCACTTCTTCTGGCCGTTTTGCCTCTGGAAGCTGAAGCTTATTGCTTTTGATCAAGCAATCGAAGATGCTTAAAGTATCATCTTCATCAAAAGAATACTCTTCTTTTGGACGAGTTGTCTTCTGTGGTGGTGCTGATGGAGTGGATGTTGTCTGAGTAACATTGACAGCCAAAGACTCCTTGCCTTTGAGATTGATGGCCAGTGTTTCTTTACTCTTGCAGTTATTCTAGCGATTACTACCCCGGGGTGTTGAATGTTCATCTTGGTTAGGATGAGTTATTTGGACTCCTTACTGCTTGAACTTTTCAGCACTGACCTTGGCTGCTTTGGCATTGATAATGAAAGAAGGCCAATCCTGGAATTGTGTAGATCCTGTCCACATACTGATAATAGGCAACAAGTTTGATTTACAAGTGTCTATTGTTACAACAGATGGAATTTGTCACGATCCGCTCCCGAACAATCGGACACAAGTCGGACACGCACAGCCTTCGTCGTTAGACACGACGAAGTAAGCTGTACCAAGCTAGGGAAAAACTAACCAGATAAATATGAGAGTATAGAATCACAGCATCTAAAAACGTATCCCAGAATGATCACCATAATCCACAAATCCAGATATCAAAATATACCAGAATCAACAGGAAAGAAAAGTGCTATGAACTCTAAAGTCAATATCTCAATGTAAGCTAAGCAATCTAAACCTGAAGCCTCAAGCTAAGCCTCATCCTGCTCAGCTAAATCCTGGGCTCTGGCCCATAGAGTAGAACAATATCCTGCAAGCATACCTGCAACATATCCTATTCAGGAGCAGAGCAAAATACAGTTCTAGGTAATGAACAAGACATCATGATATGAAAGTACAAGGGAACATGGTATGTAAAGTACAGAAAAGAACATGGTGTATAAGCACATGAAAGAACATGGTATGTAAGAACATGAAAGAACATGGTGTGTAAGAACATGAAAGAACATGGTATCTCAGGAATCACAGGAACTAAGTACATAATATATCTCCTGAACATGTGTGTACAATATTTGAAATATAACTAAGTATGTGACCGGCTAGGGGTAAGCATATGAAAGCACATGAAAGTACATGAAAGCACATGAATGGTACGGCTTAGGACCCGCGTGCACGATGCAGGGTCTAAGCTAAACACACCTGAGTTGTTTCTTGGGTTTGGTCACATAAATAGTATATTTCCCCACCCCAGGTACAAGTAATAAGAACAAGGAACATGAGCACCAGAAAAATATGTCGTGTCGCAGTGTGTCAATCAAGAAAGCACAGGGATATAATGAAATGCACAAGACCATAGAATGTACTTGCCTTGCTCCGAAAAAGTACGGGTAGTCAGTGGAACTGGATGTCCTCCTGTTATATTAATTACAAGTTGGTTAAGTTCTAAACATTTAACTAGTTATCTAAACTTACTCTCATAATATAAACTAACAAGTTAGCACTAGCCTATTCTAGATAAGTAATAATTCAAGGATTTCTACAAATGATACAAGCGTTAACCTAATCTAAACTACAATTCATCCTATCAAGTTCCTAACCACCTTGTCTACCATAAACTAGCTATGGAAGAAGAAGGATAGACAAAACTTCTCAATAGTTATCCTTCACAAATCATAGTATTGAGAAGAATAAGGATGTTAATGATAAATCTCATGCTTCAACTCAAGTTTGGGAACTAAATATAGAGCTGTAGTTAACAGTGCAAAATATATCATGTTATGAGACTGCTACCAACAGAGTTCCCTGTTCTACTTTCCCAGAAAACTACAGGTTAATACAAATCAGTCTAGATTTTCAGACTTATAAAATCAGTCTCCAACATGACTGAATACTTTACTACCTGCCTAGTCCAACTTATCCTATTATAATAAAAACCTTTCTCATCAAACCTATTCAACTGTCCTAAAGAAAGCTGGTGTTTGAAAGCAAAAGGTTTTGGAGTAAAAACCACTTACCATTCAGCCCTACTGTTTGTTACTACAGAGTCATGGATGACTAATGCTTCCAGTAAAGGGTTCTTACCAATCTCAGGTTCAACCCTTTGGTACTAATACAAGAATTTATAGTTTTCATGATATGTTTCAGGAAAAAGTATAACTGCCAAACTAATGTCAGTCTTGACTGAGGCCATACCATGGCTCAGTACTGAAGGAAGCATAAGTTAGTCTTGTTCAGAAGACTCTACAGTTAACAAATCATAAGGACATTCCTACACAAACTTAACCCAATAGAATTGCTCCCAGTACTACTGCCTGACAGTAAATATGGTTTAAGAAATCTATATAATCGAATGATGCCAACACTTGTTATTAAAAAAATCTATCAAAGCTCAACCCAACAACTTAACTAGCAACTTTATTTAACTAAAAGTACTACCAATTCTTCAAAATCTTTCCAGGCTATAACACATCGCTTTGCAGTTAAAAACTTTGCTACAGACCAAATAAACTGACCACCTAGCATTCCAAAATGAGGAATGTTACAATCTATAAGTTAAATACAAGGACTTCCTAGTTTAAATACCAGGTCCCAGAGTCAAAGCATGAAAACCTACAGATAACAACCTTAAATCAAGAGCCTAAACTCTTCCAAGCTACTAAGACGGATCTAAAGATATCAGTTTATATCATGAAGAATCAGCAGATTGTACTTGTGATTTAATTAAACTGCTAAAGAAATTGCACAAACAGATATCAATCTTCATGTCACAATTAAGACTCAGCTGTCAACTTGCTTGAATTTAGCAGGTATTCGAACATCGAATATCCTGGACTGAGTGGTTCCTCATGAATCCTTACAGCTAAGGATGCTCGAATATAGAAATTAGGAGATCCGCACAAAATGTGGATCAATTCAAATTATTTAATCGGAGCTGATAGAGAGAAAACTAAATTCTGAGTATAGAGTCTCTTCAGTATACTCCACAAAACTCAAGTTCACCTTCCTACTCCTAAATCAATTATAAAATCACTGAAAATTAAGAACAACTAGGTTCTCCAGGCATCTGGGCACACCAAAATCGACATCATATCAGGACACCGAATCATACCTGTAGCTAAATCCTCGGTTAGACAACACAATCCTTTGAATCCGATACGCTCTCTGTGTCCAGAAATCGTCTTGGCCTTTGTTTGGAACATTTTGTCGAACGGTTCAGAGAGAAAGACAGATCAGTTAGACTCAGAGATAATAACAATTTTCGAAATTTGGAAGATCAACGAAGTTCAGGAATTACAAAATGCTTACCCAAAATTGATTGGTTCGAACAATTTGTCGGCTACTCCTGCTCAAGGAAACTGGATCGATCGATCCCCTAATTCTTCTGCTCGGGTTTAATCAGAAGGAACGAAATCAAGGAGATGCAGGCATCAAAACAGATCTGAAGAATTTCATATTCATTACTTACCAGAAAAAAGATTTGCAACTTGAAGAGATCGATCGAACTCCTATGAATTAGATCGATCCGCTCTTCTCTGGATTATGAACATAAGAACATATAAGCAAGGAATGTTGGCCGATTGATTTTCTTCGAGAGGAAATAAATTAAGCTACTCACCACTAACAATGATGATCCTCAACTGTTGGAGGAAAGAGAAATTGAAGATTCACCCGCACGTCGTTGATCGGAGGAGCGATCGCCGTCATCATCGTTGTCGCCATGGCTGTCGGGAGTGGCGTGGTTGCCTGGGACGGAGGAGGAGGAGGAGAGTGCGCTGCCGCTCGACTTGGCCGGAGATCGAGTCCACTCGCCATCGTCGGGATGGAAGAACCACCGGAGAGTAGGCTCCCGTCGCCGTCGCCTTCATCCGAGAGATTAGGGTTAGGGTTAGAGTTCTGGTGAGGAATTGGGAAAAATAGGGAAGGGAAGCTCGAAAATAAACTGAGTCTTTCTCCCTCTTCAGTACATAAGAATACAAATATGCAAAAATATCCCTCCACCACTTGGCTTTAAACACATAACCCCCCGCCCTTTTCACATATTAGAAAATGAAGACAAAAATTAGTTTAGAAAAATTGTTAAAATTTTTACAAATGATGGGGTCACAATTATTGTTACAACTAACTTCTTATTTAAAACTTAAATCAACAATTATTATTAAAATCAAAATTTATTTTTAGGAAAACAGGAAAGTGGAGTTACAAATCTTCTCCCCTTAAAATAATTTCGTCCTCGAAATTCGATAGACAATCAAAACAATCTCAAAGCAAAATCTCAAAGGAGATTCAAACACAAATCATTTATTGTATTTAAGATTCTCAATATCAAAGTACACTCAAACAAACAAACTGGGATAGCGCTCCCGTATCTCGTCCTTGCGCTCCCATGTGGACTCTCCCGGAGAGTGGTGTCTCCACATGATGCGGACAAGTGGGATAGTCTGGTTCCGCAAGCACTTCTCCCTCCGATCGAGGATCTCCACTGGCTGCTCCTCGTAGGTCAATCTCAGGCCCACCTCTAGCTCAGAATAGTCCACCACATGGCTCGAGTCTGGAATGTAGCGTCGATGCTAGGACACGTGGAAAACGTCGTGTACTCCCTCTAAGCTAACTGGAAGCGCTAGTCGATATGCCACCTCGCCAATCCGTGCCGTCACGTCGAAAGGCCCGATGAATCTCGAACTGAGCTTCCTGCCTCTGCCAAAACGAATGGTGCCTCTGGTCGGCGAGATTCTTCAGGAACACTCTATCTCCAACTGCGAACTCCAGTGGCCATCTGCTGCCGTCTACTGCTGTCCGCCTAGTACTTCTGTCGATCCTGTGCAACTCTGAGACGCCCTGAGCCTTTGAGATCAAATACGATAATTACACACAAGAAAATAATACGATCTAACAATGATCAAGGATTAAATAGGCACGAATGGAATGAAGTTCAATTGCATCTTAGAGGAGCAAAATCATGAAGACACAATTATTAAGTACGCTCAAAAATGGACTAGGACAAAATAGGAAATCATGGTCAGATGGACATGACTTAAGATCGAAGTTTAGACAAATCACAAACGAAGTACGGAATCACAATCTGGTAATACACAATTTTGGGGAATTCAATGATCTAACGATAAAATGTTAGAAGGAAAATTTAGCAAGGGTTGATTTAGGAACGTACGAAATACTCAGGAGATATTAGTATCAAATCAGGGTGAACATGCCAGGATTTGTGATTGTCGAAAACCAATAATCATATGAAAAGGAAATATAGTCTCCAGGATATCCAAGAACATGTTGGTATCTGAAATCACTTTGCTTAGAATCCCTACCCCGCTAGTATGTATCTGACTGCAGTGGACTTTCGGCTTCGTGACTCAAATAACAATATGTCATCGACTATTCTGTGCACTATATCCATTTTCCAATAATCATCAACGAAGCAACTCAAAAGGTCATGACATGAAGAATTTAGGACAAGTCTCGACAGTACTCGAAAACCTATGATTGTCTGAAATTACTTCAACTTAAAGTTCCTGCCTCGCCAGTGCGCTACTGGCTGCAGTGAACGCTCAGTCTCCATAATCCAGCTAATGGCTGCAGCGCGCAACTGTCATGCCATAGTAGGTCATCGAATAGCCTCTCGACTTTATCCCTAGGAATTTCAAAAGAGTTTCAAGGAATTCAAAATGAGTTTCAATAGTCCAAGTCACGGAAATGGTGAAGTTACCTGGTTGTTAGAATACAAGGATTTATTAGGTATTAAGAGACGACAAGGGATCCTATCGGTGAGTACAAAAGGGCAGCCAGGGAGATTTAAAATTTCAGACAAGGAGCGAAGTTTCAAATTATAACGGAATTTTAACTGATATCTGGAATGGTAACAAGATTCCATATATGGGATGTTATCCCGAAAGGATAACAGAGTCTCGAAGGATGAACTGAGGCAAGGTATTAGACAGGAGACAAGTTTCAAAATAAGAAATAAGATCCCGTACTGGAAACAAGGTTCAACAACATCTCAATTAACAACGAAATCTCAAACAAAATTTCGAAGGGAAAACAACCTCTCATAGGATACAAGGCCTCAATTAGAGAACCAATATCAACAAGGTCATGATTAGGAAATAAAATCTCGACTAAAAAATCTTGACGAGGAAACAAGGTTTTAGAATAGTGACTAGAAAACAGGTTATAATAGGAGACAAGATATTGGATTGTAAACATGAAACAAGCGAATCTCAATAGCAACAAAGTCGTAAAATAGAGAACAAGTCCCGAATAAGCCAAGAATAGGAAATAGAATCTCAAACGAGCTTCAATAGAAGCGAAGGTTCAAACAAGGTTTCAGAATGATATTTCAAGTAGGAATAATTCTGGAATAGTACAAGTCCGATTAGCAAACAGAATATCAATAAACGAGTAGGAACAAGTATCCATGAAACAAGCAAAATCTTGGATAGGAGACGAGATCGAAACAAAATAGTGGACCAAAACTCTCGACTAGAAAATCAAAGTCATGAATGAGGAAACAAGTCTCGAATAGGAAACAAAATCTTCAAAACCCTCAAAGGTATTTGCAACAATGTCTGCATAGGACGGAGCTTTAAACAAGTTTCGAATGAGGAACATGATTTCGAAATAAAATCTTGAGAAACGATTAAATATCAATTAACACGAAGTTTGATAAAGAAACAAATTTGTAAATAAGAGCCATCACTAGGAAACAAGGTCATGAATGATGAATAAGCAAACGGTATCAATTAATGGATTTCAAACAATTATCAAATTGTGGATCTGAAACAAGTTTACTGAAATAGGAAACAATATCTCTGTTTGCCATTAAAATTCTTTGATTGTAAATTTCAATACAAACAGAACAGTGTTACAATATAGGACTTAGATGTAGTCCTAGGAGTACACTTTTGTTTATCTGGGTTCCTTGTGCCGATGGAGTGAGTGGTAATGTGTTGACTCCGTTGACGATCTGACGACGGTTATCGGTTCTTTGAAGGTCTGGATTGCTCTGGGTGCTAGAGCTTGCTGAGAGGAGGAAGACGTTGAGTGTCTGTATCTGCCTCTCTGGTAGTGCGAAGTCTCTGTGTGTTCGTTGTGTAGGTAGGTATGTGTGTGTAAGAAGGAAATGATCCCTCTATTTATAGCTTTGCAGGCTGACTGCTCATGCGCGCATGTAGGATACGCCTGTATGCGGGGACGCCACGTGTTGATTGCTGATGGAGGCGCATGGACGATGCACCCTGATCGAGGGGTTAACTTCTTCATGTTGCTGTTGTGAGCCGGCATGTAGCAGAGAAGAAGATCTTTCTGTTGCTGAGATCTTGGATGAGTTGAGTCAAAGGACACGTGTCGTAAACTCATGGCTCGGAGATCTCGGATTTGATGGGGGAATGATCTGGTAAGATGCACCTAGGATTGGGCGCATGAGGAGACTTTGGCTCGTAACCTTTAGGAGTCACGAACCATTCTGGGCGCATGGCTTTCGAGGCGCATGCAGAGCTTCAGTAGTGACTTTACTCCTGTCTTTTGGGATCAGGAAGAAGTCTGGGGTGCATGGCTTTTGAGGCGCATGCAGAGCTTTAATGATGACTTTCTTTCTGTCTTTAGGGATTAGTAAAAAGTCTGAGACGCATGGCTTTTGAGGCGCATGCGGATTTGGGCGCATGGCTGCGGAGGCGCATGCGATATGGTTGGGTGGCCACGTGGCAGTAGCCGTCAGAGGGAAGTAATGATGACGCTGACGTTGGCGATGCTTCGTCTTCTGAACTGTTCAGACTTCGGGAGGCGTGCTGCCAACTCTGTCAGTTCGGCATTTAATGTTTGTGATATTCGATGGACAGTTGAGTGGGCACGTCGGTTGGCGTTCCACTAGGCATATGGGGGCAGATGAGGGCGCATCCCCTGTGATGCTCTTGGTGCTGAAAGGCGCATCTGTGTGATGCGCTTGATGTTGAAGGGCGTGTCTGTGTGATGCACGGTCTGGCCGGCGCATCCGCTTCGTGACACATCTTTAATGGTGCGACTGTTACGTTCTTCGAGTGCTTTAAATAGCCGTTTTGACTTAGCTGAATTCGAAGCGTCCGGTTCATCCATTTAATGCAAATTTATTGCACGGAATTCGGAGAGCCATCCACTTGGCACAAGGGTTTGATTTGCCCGACCTATAAATAGTGGCATGGAGAGAGGGTTTGCTTCTCGTTCTCTCACGTCTTTCCGACATGAACTTGTGTACTCGAATGCATTCTGTTGACGAGATGCTCCCGAGGGTGAAGATGCGACGCAGTGTCTTCGGTGATGCACTTGAAGGTGACTGTTACATCCAAAAGTCAGAGTCGAGGGCTTCCGAGGCAGGCGGAAGGTGCCTGTTGCATCCAAAGATAGGGATGCTCGAGCCTCGTCTTCATTGTGCAGGAAGAGCCGTAGATCGGAATTGCGGTGCTGCGGCTTTGGTGGCTCTTTCTTCCTTCAAAATGGGTGTAGCCCATTCTGGTTGTGTTGAAAGCTGCTCCTTTGGCCGCAGTTTCAATCACGGTCTTCCTTGGCCTTTGGAGGCTCTTTCGAAGTCTCCCCTGGCCATAGGTTGGCTTATGGTTCTTTTCCCTTCCTTGGCTAGAGGGTTGATTGCCACCCTCGTTCTGCTCAATAAATGCTTCATTAGTCGAAGCATATAGACGGCGGTGAGCCTGGCTAGAAGAGCGGCACATAACTGGGCTGCTGAAGGGATGCACATAACTGAGCTGCCAAAGGGATGCACATAACTAGGATGCACATAACTGAGATGCTGAAAAGGATGCGCCTTGCTGAGGGCGCATGGTGGGATGCGCCTGGCTGAGGACGCATGTTGATTGCTGCGCCTACTCGAGGGCGCATGTTGGCTGCTGGCTGTAGACTTAGGATCTTTTCTTTGTAGAAATTCTCCTTTGTACAGTCTTTCTTAGACATGTAATAGACTTTTATATGTTAAATAAAAAGTCCTCTTTCAATGTCTATATTTGTTGCTTTTTGCTGTGAAGTACTTTGTCCAAGCTCTGGCGCATAGACTTTCTGGTTCTGAAATTCCATGCTTCTACAAGACCCCCTTCAAAGTTTTCAAAACTTTTGGATAAGTTTTGGAATACTTTGAATAAGAAGCACGGTAGTGGAGGCGCATGACCGTCGGGGCGCATAGATACTCCGCGCATCAGTGATGGGACGCATGCTCCGCTCAGTTTATGCAAATTATGACGCCTCGGTAACCAAAAAAAAGATTAATGATGATCTTTTTGATTTTATTTGTGGTTATCTTTTCACAGAACCCGAGGCGATGGCTGAGATCACACATCATCGGTTTACACGTCCTATAAATAGGCGAGAGATGGAGAGAAAGTTCTTCTTCTCCTTGCTTTTGCATTCTTTAGAGTTCTTCTTCAAAAACCCTAACTTTTCTTCTCTCAAAGAATGGCTCCCAAGACTCCTCGCAGCGGTGCTGGCAAGGACAAAGGAAAATAACCTGTGAAAGCTGCGGCGGCTGATGTTCTCCGTCGGCCTGTCGAAGTTCGGCCGGAGGTGGTTGGTAAGTTTCATTTTATGTACACCAACGCACATAGACCTTGAGTCTTTGATGATGTGCCGAGGTTTCTGCCGCCGATGCGCATGGGTTTAAGCCCTGAAGATGCGCCGAGGCTCTACTGCTGACGCGCATGGGTTTAGATCCTGATGATGCGCTGAAGCACTACCGCTGACGCGCATGGGTTTAGACCCTGATGACGCGCCGAAGCCCCGCTGCTGATGCGCATGGGTTCACACCCTGATGATGCGCCGAAGCTTCTTTTTCAGACGCACTATGCGCTTTTGATGAGACTCAGATTCTTTTGTTATTTCTAATATTTTTTGAATCTTTGCTAGTGTCGATGCCTATTCCACTCTTGAATGAAGTGTTTCTGGACGCTGCCCTCTGCCAGACGGGAGTAGATTATAACGAGGAAGTGATAAACCCTGCTCAAGCCGCTATTATGCTGGATCAGCATCCCGAGAGAATGACTCAAATCCGGGAACAGCAGTATGGGTTCCTCAAACGGATGATGGAGCGTGGTGTTTTGAAATCTGCCACATCTGATAAATTGACCTTCTTGAAGCCTGAGTTCCTGTTTGGGGACCGCCTTACTTCTACTGAAGCAACGGTGTTGAAGGTCAAGGAAGTCTGGTTTTTTACAGCAAAGGGAGTGCATATGACTGTTAAGCAATTTGAACGTCAATGGCCTTTGACGGCCTTCTGTCGTCTTGCTTCCAAGAGGAGGATGTCTTGGGATCTTACTCCCTCTCAGGGGGGAGCGGTGACTGGCATCATCAAAATTGATTCTACCTCCGATCAGAGAGATACTTTGACCGCAGTGCGGTCTGGGTCTTCTTTCACCTGGCGGACTCTACGTCATGGGAGCATTTACAGTGATGTTCCCCTCGATACATTTGCTTATAGTGCCTTGACTTTTGCACATCGCATGCTGTTGATGGAACGCTCATACCCGAAAGGAGAGTTTCGGGTAGAGGGTTGGTGTCATTACGTTTCCAAATGGGATAAACTGACACTCTGGGTTTTGTCGCAGTTTCGGATTGAGCTCCGAGAGATTGGGATGACTGCCACGATTCGTGTTACCCAGGCAGGTGTTGACATTAATAGGCATATGTTCTTCGCACTCTTGGAGATGTTTGATATCCATACCGGGACCTTTTTTACTCTGGTGGGGGAGTTAGGGCTCGCACTTCATGAGATGTATGAGGTATCAAAGCTCCCTTGGGGATCGGAACCCTATGAAGAGTACTTTCCGACCAACGAAGAGTTTCAAGTCCTGGGGGACAAGGCTGAGGAGATGACGGCCGTCTTTAAAGAAGTGGCGAGTCATCATTACTATATGCAGAGAAGGGATAAGAGCGGGTCACAGCCTCATGTGACCGCTTGGAGAGATTACATCTTTAGGTAAGATAAGGGGGATCCCTCGCAGTTCTCCACTCCGCCAGCGCTCTCTCGTAGCGAAGTGCTCTCTGAGATGAGCAGGTTAGGTGAGAAGAATCCCCGAAAGAACGAGGACCAGCAGTCGGATGAACGCTCCTACAGCTGTTTCTGGCATCTTGCTCATCGGATGTCGTCGAAAGCAGTATTGGTCGCGTATCTTATGGTTTGGCTTCGGGATTACGTCTTCCCGGGCGGATCCGGCTCTGTAGAGAGGGTGACCCAGAACTTAATCCTGCCAGCTGTGAAGTTGGTCTTTGGTCGGCGCTTGGCTCTACTCCCCGCAATGGTATGTAACCTGCTGCGAGGTTTACACGAGTTCGCGGGAAATGTGATTCATGACCGAGGTCGAAAAAATAACTTCCCGCGCGCTGAACTGTCGTTTCACTATTTGATGGGGTGGTTAATTTTACACCATCCCAATGTAATGAGTCCGGGTTCAGAAGAAGACTACAGGGCCGGAGATGCATTCCTCCGCCGTTTCCACCAGAGGAGTTGGTCGCACACTGGCGTCCTTGTTTGCAGAAGGGTTTTATCCCATCTTCAGGGATGGAAGATCACCAAAGTTGGTCCAATCTTCTTGGGTTTTGAGGCCAACGAAGACTTAAGGGATTCAAGTGAAGACGCCACCGCTCTGCCTCCATGGGGATTCCGCTGGTTGCAAAATATTCGGCCGTCCCATCTGGTGTACCGGAACAAGAATCAGTGCTTCCTGGAACCGTATTTACCGAGCCGCTTTGCACGATAATTCGGTTATGCGCAGCTGATGTTGGACAATCCCAGTATCATCCTGGGGTATGCTGGAAGTTTGTTGGATGGTGCACGAGCTTGGCATTACTACAATGCTGGATGTACCGGAGATCGCTTTACGCTGCCTGTCCAGAATTCGCGGTCGCCCATTCTTTACTCGGCCGCTAAGTTTTACTGTGTTATGGCTGCCGTGCCTCCCAGGTATGATAGGGAGACAAGTCTTGTTGCAGGCACCCCGTTAGCGGTGACCGGGCATGTATCGGCTAGGGCTCGATCGCACCGTCCACCAGAGGTGGGTCATCAAGGTGCCCCTGTCGCATCCCCAGGGGGTCAGGCCGAACCTTCGGTTGATCAACCGAAACGACGTGCAGATGCAGGGGCTGGATCTTCTGCGTCGAAGAAGCCGAAGACGGCATTGTCACCGACGGTGTCATCGGATTCAGCATCTGCAGAGGTAAGGATGTCCCGCATAGTCTGGTTTGGGTTCTATATTTCATGTAATCAATGCTTCCCCTTTTTATAGGAGCCGCTAAAAAGAAGGCCTCGTACTCCAAAATCTGGTGGGAGCAGGCCAAAGGAGATGGCGGGCTCGTATGAAGTGCGCATCCCGCCGACTATGATGTCTCCCATGAAGGAGAATTCGGAGGATGTTGTTGTCGTGGAGATTCCAGCATCCCCAGATTATGTCAGAAGGGAAGCTGAGGATGCAGCTGCTTCCGAGATGATGAAGGCCGCCGCGGGGGCCTCAGATGCCGAGGGTCCAGCAGGCACGCGGCTTTCTGGTGATGAAGTGGAGTGGAGTTCATCGTCTTCGGATGATGCTGCTCCAGAGTTGCAAGAGCCTGTTGCGGGGGCAACAGAGATGGTTGGAACAGAGGAGAGGGTTGATTGCCCTCCTTGTCATGATGATGGGGGTCGGCTGCAGCATTGCCGAGCCCTACCCCAGACTCAGCGGCGGAAGCTGAGGTGGCTACCAACCAGGAGGTAGCGACAGATCCTGTCCCTGTAGAGGGATTTGATGAAGAGACTCGTCTGACGGTCCCGACTCCTGGGGCGGGTCAGGGGACAAGTGTTGATCTCCCCGTTCTGCCAGGGGAGGTATTGGCTACTGATAGCACGTTGGGGACTGGAGAGGTGGTCACTGACGTCGGTGGTACTTCCAAGTTCGGGAAGGGTAAGGGTGTGATGGAACCCTCTGTTGCTCCTTCCACTTGGGGTACTATCTCGACACCTGTGCCGGCTTCTTCTGCTCCCTTGGCTCCTTGGGCTAGTAGCCCAGCCCCTGTTGATGAAGAGCCTATTGATGCCGAGGTTCCAGCCTCGCAGGTTGAGGTCGGCGGGTCTTCTTCCGGTCTGCCAACTGGGGTAGCTCCTCCAACCCCTGCTATGACGCCACAGGTGCTGGCGGACGCAGATGAATATATGAAATTCATCATGGAGGCAGTGTATAAAATGTTACAGAGGGGGGTATCGGCAGTGATGGATGCCAATGTGAGCTTTGCGACAGCAAGAACTCGGGCACTGCCTCATATCAACCTGATCCGTCTTCACCAGGGCCACGATCATATGGCCGTCTTTCTGGAAGCCACGATGGCTGAGTTGGACCAGCGGCTTTCTGAATTAGAGCGCATCCAGTGAAATGACCTCTCCGTCCTGATAGATGCAGAGAAGGAGAAGCTGCTCGTCGAGACTGAGTCTTCCTACCAAGCCACTGTAAGTGTCTGGGAACGCAAAGTGGCTGAGATTGAAGCTGCAATGGAGCGGTTATCTCAGTCTATGCGGGAGACAGTGGAGATGCGAGCTGCGTTGGACGCTAATATCGCGAAGATTGACGCCCAGATCCGCCGCCTTGAGGACCAGCGGGCCCGACTCCTATTGGACGCCGAACGTGTCCAGGCTGAACACGTAGCATTCAAGAAGGAGGAAGCAGCTTTCACTCACCGAGCTCTTACCCTGGCTCAGCAGCGGCAGCAGCTGGATGAGAAGCATGAGAACGATACTTCTTCTGAGGCTGTTGAAGCGATGCGTCAAGAAGCTGAACGTCGAGTCTTGGCAACTGTGGAGACTCGGGCGGCAGACTTGAAACGCCGAATTGCAGAGCTTTCAGCCAACCCTGGGGATATTTAGGGCTTGTAGTCTCTGCTTTTTGTGTATTTGCAACTCTTGCTGGGGATAGTGTAATCCTTTACTCTCTTTTTCTAGAAATAAAGAAGTACACCATTTTCTATGATGTGTTCATCTTTGCTTGTCATGAACTTTGATGATTTGTGTGGACCTATTATCTTTTGCGTACCTTAGTTTTAGGTACAGATAATAAGTTTGAGAGAACCCTCATGTTTGCTCAGAGGTGATGTGGACGTGGCAAATATGGGGTTCAAATGATAGAATCTTCCTACTTAGAGGTGTTATGGACGTGGTAGGAATGACTCTGGAGGATACGCGGAACTACTCAGAGGTAATGTAGACGTAGAAGTTCTGCGATCAATGTACGGCAACGCGCGCGGGGGTTGTCTGTACGGGATGTTTACTCAGAGGTAATGTGGACGTGGTAAACATGAAGGATAGCGTAGTCTTACGGGGTGTAAGATTTCACCTTGTAGGGCGTAGGGGAACAACTCAGAGGTGATGTGGACGTGGTTGTTCTTCTACTGGAGGATGCCACGGAACAGCTGGGCTCCAGAAGCGTATGATTTTGTGGAGTGGAAGTACATGTCTGAAAAGATGTCAAGAGTAGTACTTCTTTAGGAACTTGCCGTTGATGGGCATCATGAACAAGTCCCCATTGGGTTTGGCGAGGCGATAAGCACCGTTTGAGTATACCGTCTCTATGATAAAAGGTCCTTCCCATTTGGGCTCGAACTTTCCTAGTGTCTTGTGAGTCAACACCATCGGCCTCCTGACTGCCAGAACCAGGTCGCCAACTTGGAAAGTCCTCTGATTGACCTTCTTGTTGAAAGCCTGTGATATACGGGCTTGGTGGAGTTCGATGCGCTGTTGAGCTAGGAGACGCTTTTCGTCAAGTGCCTCCAGTTCCCGCAGACGACGACGTTGATTGTGTTCTTCTGTGAGTTGATTCGTGATTGCTACACGGAGTGAGGGTATCTGAATCTCGAGAGGCAGTACCGCTTCTCTCCCGTAGACCAAGGAGAATGGTGTGTTGCCTGTCGGGATCTGTACCGTTGTGCGGTAGGCCCAAAGGCATTCGCCGAGCTTTTCGTCCCAGTCGCGTTTGTTGGATGACACGACCTTTTTGAGTAGCCTGACGATAGTCTTGTTAAACATCTCTGCTAATCCGTTTGCTGCCGGATTGTAGGCAGTTGATGCCATATTTTGAATGCGATTCTTGTCACAGAATCGGCTGAAAACATGGCTGATGAACTGAGGACCATTATCGTGGATGATCCTTCGGGGTACCCCAAAACGGTAGATGACATGGTGCTTGATGAAGCTGATCACCCTAGAGCTCTTCACTTCTGCCAGTGGGACTGCTTCTGTCCATTTGGAGAAGTAGTCGGTGATGGCTAGGATGAAGCGGTGTCCTCTCGATGAAGGAGGGGTGATCGATCCTACAATGTCCATGCCCCAAGCTTCGAAAGGCCAATAGGCGACTGTAGGATGTAGTGGTTCTGACGGTGTATGGATGAAGTCTGCGTGAAGCTGGCACGCATGGCACTTCTCAGCATAGTCAACAGCATCAGCGGCCATGGTTGGCCAGTAGTAGCCCATGCGTCGCAGTCGATCCTGCAACTTAGGGCCAGGTTGATGGGCTCCGCAGGTCCCATCGTGAGCTTCTCGAAGGGCTTCGGCTGCTTCTTCGTTGGACAGACATCGCAGGAGAAGTCTATCGTAGGAGCGTCGGTACAGCATTTTAGTAGCTGTATCGTAGTAGAATCGAAGGGAGCACCTCCTGACTGAGACGGCTTCTTTCGGGTCGTCTGGAAGAATTCCGTAGACAGCAAAGTCGATGAACGGGAATCTCCAATCTCGAACGTTAACACTGGCACCCGTTGACATGGCGTGGGCCACTTGTGAGCGCAGGATGTTTTTAGGGAAGACCAAGTCTCGACCCACTACCGTGACGTAGTGTTGAGTCCCGAAGGGTGCCGCCAAGGAGGCTGCGAGGCCAGCCAGAGCATCAGCCTCCAGATTTTGTAGGTGAGGTACGTGTTCGATGAAAAACCCGGTGAAGGTTGAAACGATGTTCAATGCAACTTTATAGTAAGAGATCAGGTCTTCATGACGAACCTCGTATTGCCCTCTGATCTGGTTTACGATGAGTTTTGAGTCGCCGTAGGCTTCCAGATGATTCACCCCCAGCTGTTGCGCTAGCTGGAGTCCCATAATGAGCGCATTGTACTCGGCAACGTTGTTGGAGCACGGCTTCGAAAGGGAGTAAGCACGCTGGATGACCAGCTGATCTGGGGAGACTAATACTACCCCCACTCCTGCGACGATTTGGCCTTTGGGGCCTGTTCTTGAAGCGCCATCGAAAAACATCCGCCAGACGGAGCCTTCTTCGGTGACGTTTGATTCTTGGATCTCATCCGGGATGTCTTCATAGAGCCTTGAGGATTCTGGGATGGGGTGTGCAGCTAAAAAGTCGGCCAGAGCTTGACCCTTAACAGCTTTTTGTGGAACGAACACCATGTTGTATGGCATTAGCAAGATCGCCCATGTGGATAGCCGAGAGTTCAATGATCCTGGCTTCGTCATGAGGACTCTGTGCGGATTGACTCGGAAAATGACATGAATTGTCTGCCCCGAGACATAATGTCGAGTCTTTTGGATGGCAAATACCAAAGCCAAGCACTCTTTCTCAACGGGGTTGTACCGATGTTCGACCCCGATCTGAGTTCGACTGAGGTAGTAGATTGCTTGCTCATAACCTGTATCGCTGTTCTGAGCCAGCAGAGCACTGAGGGAGTGATCCATGGCTCGGACGTAGAAGAGAAACGGTTTGCCGGCGACGGGTGCCACCAGGACTGGTGGGCTCGTCAGGTAGGCTTTGATGTCGTCGAAAGCCTTTTGGCATTCCTCTGTCCAGACGTAAGAGACTCCCTTCTTCATGAGCTAGGTGAAGGGTTGACATTTGCCGGAAAGGTTTGCTATGAACCTCCGGATGTATGCCAGACATCCCTGTAGGCCTCGAAGTTCTCGAAGGCTCTTCGGAGGGTCCATATTAAGGATAACTTTGGTCTTCTCGGGATCGACATGAATGCCTTTCGCCGTGATGATGAAGCCCAAGAACTTTCCGTTAGAAACCCCAATGAAGGATTTAGCGGGGTTCATCTTGAGTTGATGCGCCCGCATGAGATCGAAGACTGTCTTGAGGTCTTGCAGGTGATCTCCTTTGAGACGGCTCTTGACTGCGATGTCGTCAACATAGCATTCGACTGTCTTGCGAAGATGCTGACGAAAAATGGTGCTCATAGCACGTTGGTATGTCACACCAGCGTTCTTCAAGCCGAAGGGCATCACTGTGTAGCAGAAAACGCCCTTTGGAGTCCTGAATGACGTGTGTTTTGTGTCATCGGAGAACATCTTGATCTGGTTGTAGCCCGAATACCCGTCCATGAAAGACATACGCTCGAAGCCACATGTGTTGTCGATCATCACGTCGGTGATTGGAAGCGGGAATTCATCTTTTGGGCAAGCAGAGTTGAGGTCTCTGAAGTCGATACAGACTCGTATCTTCCCATTCTTCTTGGTGATGGGGACAACGTTGGCTACCCAATCTGGGTATTGCTCTTCACGGATGAAGCTGCTGGTCAAGAGTTTGTCCACCTCCTGATCGATGGCGTTCATGATATCCGGACGAAAGCGTCGCTGTTGTTGTTTGATAGGCTTGGCATCAGGTAAGATGTTCAGCCTATGCATCGCGATCTGAGGATCAAGTCCCGGTATATCTTCATAGCTCCAAGCGAAGACGTCGATATACTCTTTAGCAAGCTGGATTAAAGATTCTCGGTCTTCTCCTTTTAGGCTTTTGCTGACGAAGATGGGTTTGGAAGAAGATCCATCCCCAAGATAGATCTGCTCGACTTCGTCTTCGGTGGGGGGTTCGCGTAGTTCGAAGCGAGACTCCCATTGTTGTCCCAGGCGTTGAGCCCAGGGTTCTTCTTCGAAGAATTTCGGCGCTTGGTCTTCGCCTTCTTCTTCTTGAGATTGTGCAGATGTCATGTTGGCTGACAGCACTCTCTTGAAGACAGATCCGATACTGGTATCGGAATCCCACGTTGATGCTTCAGACGAGTGAGAATGTTCTACCTCCTCTGCGTCTGAACTCTCTGGAGTTGATGGTGGCGTGACATAGCCTGCCCCCCGTCGAGTTCTATTGTAGTAGTCCTGCGGCTTTCCTTTAGGTATTGGAAGCCGGAGAGGGAGACGTCGACCTTTGCCGTAGTTCAGGCCTTTGTCGCTTTTTAGGTCGTAACCCATCTTTTGGATGAGGTACTTTGCCTTGTCCGTGTACCGATAGAGTTGCATTCTGCCGGCATCTGGTTCTGGCTCGAGTGGCGGGAGGTCTTGATGACGCTCGACCTTGCCGAAGATGATGGATTCTTCGTCTCGACTCCGTGGTGGGACTATGTAACAGACCCCTTGGGACGGGACTACTCGATTTACATGATGGATGGTCGTTATTTGTGTTTGCAACGACCGTAGAGCGTTATCTAATGTATACATGGCATTCCAATGTGGAAGACTAGAATAATTAAAAGACGCTCTGTTATTGATGAAATATGAGATTTTATCCCGCGGGATTACATTGTCCAAAGAAGGGGCATCTACATTAGCCGAGATATATTCCCCCAACTCTTCGTCTGTAAGCACTGGAGTAGGATCGGGAGAGTCCACCACAGCGTTGGCTTTGGAGTCTGAGAGGACTACGTGGGCCTTATCTGGCGGCTGGGATGGCGGCGGCTTGTCCTTAAGACGCACCTTCAGAGGTGCCTCCGCTGTGCCTCCGGTGATTGACGCCTTCCCCTGTAGTTTTGCCACGAGGGGAGCCGATGTTTGAGGCGGCTTTCCCTTGAACCGTATCTTCAGGGGAGCTTCAGGAGCAGCTGGTGCTTTCCCGGATAGCTTAATGCTCATGGGAGGCAACTTCTGAGGCAGTTTGCCTTTGAGTCGGATCTTCAAAGGAGCGTCGGGGGTGACCTCAAGCTCCATGTCCGGCTCTGCTGCCGTTTCTGCTTCGTCGTCAGCATCATTGGCCTTCTCCTCATCAGGAACTTGTATAAGTCAGCATCGGTGAAGTAGGCTTCAATCCCTTTGAAAGGGTCGATGTCCGCGAACTCCGTACGGATGACGTTGTTGGTGGACACGTACTTCATACATTGGTGGAGCGTGGATGGCGCCACCATGTACTCGTGCAGCCATGGGCGACCCAACAGAATGTTGTAGTTGACTTCAGCGTCTACGACATAACAAGTGACCTCGGTTCTGAGGTTACCGATGTGGCACTTTAGTCGTATTTTGCCCAGTGGTTCGCTTTTGCTAGCGTTGAAGCCACTGATTGTTGTGTTGGAGGGCGCCATTCGGTACATTGGGATCCCCAGTATTGAGAGCAGCATCTTCGGGATGATGCTGAGGAAAGACCCCGGATCGATCTGAATCCGCTTCACCTTGACTGAACCGATGTACCCTGTATAATACAGCGGCCTATTGTGTCGATTGTGCTTTAGCAGCATGTCCTGTTGGGTGAAGGTTATATTGGGGATAACCTCCTCCGTACAGTGACAGTGCTTGCACACAGTCGGGAGATCTTCAGGCTGCTTGACCTCACTGAGAAAGGATTCAGCATCCTTCAGAGCTTCGCAGAGAGCTTCTCGGGAGTCTTTGGAAAGGCGAAGGAGTTCGAACAGAGATAGGCGGGCAGAAGTACTGGCTAGTTGCGCCAGTATGTCGAAGTTGTGGGGCTTGGCTAGCCCCGAAGCATTCTTTCTTCGTAGAGGCCTATCGAAGCGGGCCTCTATCTGCTTATGCTTATTGGCTGCTGAGGGCTTAGACGGGCCCTCGTCCTGGACAGCAGGGACAGTGCCAAGAGGCACCACCTCGACGGCAGCTTCGTCGGGTTGGACATTCTGTTGTGAACACGTCTGCACAGGAAGTGCCTCTTCCGCTGAAGAAGAGACCGTGCGGCAAGACTTGATCTTCCTGCCTTTGCACTTGGAGGTAGGGCGTACCTCCGGTTGAGTCACCTCGGAGACGAGATCGGGGTGAACCCATAGGATCTCTCCCCGAGATGTGGTGAGTGGGATAAGTCCACTGACGTTGTCACGGGTTGGTGGTAAGTTAACCACCTCTATTGTCGCCTTGGGGATGGGGACGACGCCATCCTGTGTTGTAGTTGGCGGCAAGGTGCCAAACTGGAGTGACACCACGTTGGCTGACACCGTCTTCTCTTCGTAGTCGACGGAGATTACATCCGCATTGATCATGCGCTGGATGTAATTCTTGAGGACATAGCAGTCCTTGGTTGGGTGTCCAACAAACCGATGGTAGTGACAGTACCTCGGGTTGTCCACTTTTCCAACCTCATCGGGACGCTTCGGATCCGGAAGCTTGATCTTGTCACCCTGCTTCAGTATCTCAAAGAGTTGCAGGGTGTCTTCGTCGTTGAACGAATAAACCTCCTTTGGCCTTGGTGCAAGTGGAGGCTTCTGAGTAGGTGCAGATGCACCTTTTGAGGCATTGACAGTCAATGCCTGTTTTCCCTTTATTTTTTGTCCAGGGTTGTTGGCTGCAGGCCTTTTTCCCTTGTCCTCGAAGGCAGGGAAACTAACTCCCAAAAGACGAGCATTGGCTGCCTTCTTCTCCGCGGCTTCTGCTTCAATGATCAAGGAGCTCCAGTCGGAAGGAGGAGTAGAGCTGAGCCAGAGCTTGACTGCAGGCAACATGTTCATGCTGCAGGAGGAGAGGAGTGCATGTTCTGGCATGCCCAGAGGCAGTCTGAAGTAGGCCTGTCGGAAGCGTTCGATGAACACTCGAACTGTTTTCTTCTCCTTCTGGCGTATCTCTATAAGGGACGCCATTGTCATGTCCTTTCCGCCGTCGTAGAAACGGTCGAGAAAGAGGCGCGTCAGGTCGTCGAAGGAAGATATTAAATTGTCGGGGAGGCTGCAGTACCAGTCGTACGCTACTCCTTTCAGTGCCCCAACAAATATGCTGGTGAGTAGCGCGTCCTCCTTCGGAAGATGTCCCGTCTGAGACTGAAAGTACGTCAGATAGCGACCCGGAGAGTCCTTTCCGTCGTACGGCGTCAGTGTTTGTGGTTTATACTTTGGAGGATAAACCACCTTGTTCCACTCGAGGGGATAAGGCTGGGGGATGCCCATTTTCTGGCGCTCCTCTTGTCTCGTCTTGGACTCAAAGTGCTCGCGCAGGTCCCTGATCATCTCGACCACGTCTTCCGTGGAGCTGGGAGTCGGGAAAGGTGGTACCACCTGATGTTGAGCATTTGAGGGCTCCGACGTCCGAGGTGCTTCTCGGCGATCTGCGTCCGAGGATACCCGTTGAAGGGGTACACTCGACTCTCCATTGGCCCCTGGGTCGGGACCGACAGAAGGTGTCCTGGCCAAAGCTGACCGTATCTCAAACACTGCTTGAGTCAGTGTTTGCATGGAGGCAGAGAGGGTTTTGAGTCCTCCCTCCAGGGTATCCATGCGCTGGACGAGGTCTGTTAGCGGCGCATCAGACTCGACATCAGCCCCAGTCACATTTACTGTCATGACGCGGCCGGGAGTGGATGGATGGGTCGAGGCTTCACTCTCGGCCTCACTCTCTTGTAGGGGAGTTGCCTCTCATGGAGCTTCGTCTTGGTTACCCCCGGCTATGTTCGGGAGAACATTCACCACGGGCGCATCTGCAAGGGCCTGATTACCCTCAGCTCCGTCTTGAAGGGCCTCTTCGTCTCCGAAACTCGGGTCCGCAGATGCTAGACTACCCCCAGCTATGTTCTAGGGGATATCCTCGTCTTCAGGGGCTTCTGGGAGGCTGACTTCGCCTCGAGGATCTGCCCCAGGTGTGCTTTGGACACATTCGTCTTCGGAAGGAGGCTGGACAAGGGTCTAACTACCCCCAGCTTCCTCCAAGATCTTCTTCCTCCCTCGAGTGCCTTCGAACACTCCGGAGGACGAGACAGATGTCTTGGTTTTCCTCGGCTGGCTTTTGGACGAGGAAGAGAAACTGCCAGTCGTCTTTCGGACTGACGAGGAGTTGGAGATCACGTTGCATGAAGCAACCATTGGTTCTTCTTCTGTTGACACCTTCTTCCCGAGGCGACGTCGGAGGGGTGTCGATGATTGTAGCCGCTGGAACACCGACTGCCTTGGTGGGACTGCCGCTTTACAACAGCAGTTGATAGTGACTACAGCACAAGTGTGCCCCGTGAGAGGCGCATCGTGCTTGTCAGTCGACTCTCCTGATCGGCGCTTGTGAGTGATCACGTTGCACAGATCGTTGGAGGAGAGTGCCACCTTCGCACCTCCTTCAGGCGCATGGCAAGGCCAAGCGCCGGGGTAGTCAAGTGAGTGCTGCGCCCCCTGATCTAATACCAAACAGGCATCCCGATCAGTAGTGGGGGAACCACAGCATTTGAAGTGACTTGAACGGACCTCAAACACACAACCAGAAGAGGCGCGGGAGTTCAAGACCACTGGATTCGCCTTACTCGACTTGGTTGTGCACGCAGTAGATGCGCCCAAGTGAGACAAGGACTTTGAAGGTCGGCTCATTTTTGGCGCCGCAGCACTCGAGTCGACCTTGTACAGCTTACCATCAGCAGCGCGCATGATTGTGAGCGCATGCTTCTAGCTTGCTGCTGGCATAGCACGTTTGGGGCGTATGGCCCGTGCTGCCTTGGATTTCTTCGTACCACTCAGAATCCAAATTCTCCTCGCCATTACAGCGAGTGAGTCTGTCAAAGACAGAGACCTTCTGTGGCGCATCAGAAGTGATGCGCGGGACATTGGCTGCACCCCTGCTCCGTCGATGCATCTTCCTCGCCTGAGAAGAAGATGGCTGGGGAATGTGGTCAGCCGCACGTTTCTCCGAGAGATGCGCTGCACCGACGGGCGCATCTTGGTTGCTGAGGACGTCAGCAGGAAGGGAAGGCTGGAGTGGCGCATCCCCTTCGGTGGTGGTGCCCGAGGCGTCGACCTTGCGCACCCAGACTCGACGGGTCTTCTTCGGCTTCGGCAGCCGCTTCGAAGGACTCGCACTGCCTTCAGAGATGAACTCCTCATACGCCTGTTGACTGAGGCGTACGACCAGCGTCTTGTGGGAGGAGCCCACCTTCACGTCGTCGGATTGCGACACAGCTTTCTCGGTGGAGGAGAAAGAGGTCCCCAGCAGAGTCGCCAGCTTGTTTGCCATTAAAATTCTTTGATTGCAAATTTCAATACAAACAGAACAGTATTACAATATAGGACTTAGATGTAGTCCTAGGAGTACACTTTTGTTTATCTGGGTTCCTTGTGCCGATGGAGTGAGTGGTAATGCGTTGACTCCGTTGACGATCTGACGACGGTTATCGGTTCTCTGAAGGTCTGGATTGCTCTGGGTGCTGGAGCTTGCTGAGAGGAGGAAGACGTTGAGTGTCTGTATCTGCCTCTCTGGTGGTGTGAAGTCTCTGTGTGTTCGTTGTGTAGGTAGGTATGTGTGTGTAAGAAGGAAATGATCCCTCTATTTATAGCTTTGCAGGCTGACTGCTCATGCGCGCATGTAGGATGCGCCTGTACGCGGGGACGCCACGTGTTGATTGCTGATGGAGGCACATGGACGATGCGCCCTGATCGAGGGGTTGACTTCTTCATGTTGCTTTTGTGGGCCGGCACGTAGCAGAGAAGAAGATCTTTCTGTTGCTGAGATCTTGGATGAGTTGAGTCAAAGGACACATGTCGTAAACTCATGGCTCGGAGATCTCGGATTTGATGGGGGAATGATCTAGTAAGATGCGCCTAGGATTGGATGTATGAGGAGACTTTGGCTCGTAACCTTTAGGAGTCACGAACCATTCTGGGCGCATGGCTTTCGAGGCGCATGCAGAGCTTCAGTAGTGACTTTACTCCTGTCTTTTTGGATCAGGAAGAAGTCTGGGGTGCATGGCTTTTGAGGCGCATGCAGAGCTTTAATGATGACTTTCTTTCTGTCTTTAGGGATCAGTGAAAAGTCTGAGACGCATGGCTTTTGAGGCGCATGCGGATTTGGGCGCATGGCTGCGGAGGCACATGCGAGATGGTTGGGTGGCCACGTGGCAGTAGCCGTCGAAGGGAAGTAATGATGACGCTGACGTTGGCGATGCTTCGCCTTCTGAACTGTTCAGACTTCGGGAGGCGTGCTGCCAACTCTGTCAGTTCGGCATTTAATGTTTGTGACATTCGATGGACAGCTGAGTGGGCGCGTCGGTTGGCGTTCCACTAGGCGTATGGGGGCAGATGAGGACGCATCCCCTGTGATGCTCTTGGTGCTGAAAGGTGCGTCTGTGTGATGCGCTTGATGTTGAAGGGCACGTCTGTGTGATGCGCGGTCTGGCCGGCACATCCGCTTTGTGACACGTCTTTAATGGTGCGACTGTTACGTTCTTCGAGTGCTTTAAATAGCCGTTTTGACTTAGCTGAATTCGAAGCGTCCGGTTCGTCCATTTAATGCAAATTCATTGCACGGAATTCGGAGAGCCATCCACTTGGCGCATGGGTTTGATTTGCCCGACCTATAAATAGTGGCATGGAGAGAGGGTTTGCTTCTCGTTCTCTCACGTCTTTCCGACATGAACTTGTGTACTCGAATGCATTCTGTTGACGAGATGCTCCCGAGGGTGAAGATGCGACGCAGTGTCTTCGTTGATGCACTTGAAGGTGACTGTTACATCCAAAAGTCGGAGTCGATGGCTTCCGAGGCAGGCGGAAGGTGCCTGTTGCATCCAAAGATAGGGATGCTCGAGCCTCGTCTTCGTTGTGCAGGAAGAGCCGTAGATCAGAATTGCGGTGCTGCGGCTTTGGTGGCTCTTTCTTCCTTCAAAATGGGTGTAGCCCATTCTGGTTGTGTTGAAAGCTGCTCATTTAGCCGCAGTTTCGATCACGGTCTTCCTTGGCCTTTGGAGGCTCTTTCGAAGCCTTCCCTGGCCACAGGTTGGATTGTGGTTCTTTTCCCTTCCTTGGCTAGAGGGTTGATTGTCACCCTCGTTCTGCTCAATAAATGCTTCATTAGTCGAAGCATTTAGACGGCGGTGAGCCTGGCTGGAAGAGCGGCACATAACTGGGCTGCTGAAGGGATGCACATTACTGAACTGCCAAAGGGATGTACATAACTGAGGATGCACATAACTGAGCTGCTGAAAAGGATACGCCTTGCTGAGGGCGCATGGTGGGATGCGCCTGGCTGAGGGCGCATGTTCATTGCTGCGCCTACTCGAGGGCGCATGTTGGCTGCTGGCTGTAGACTTAGGATCTTTTCTTTGTAGAAATTCTCCTTTGTACAGTCTTTCTTAGACATGTAATAGACTTTTATATGTTAAATAAAAAGTCCTCTTTCAATGTCTATATTTGTTGCTTTTTGCTGTGAAGTACTTTGTCCAAGCTCTGGCGCATGTAGTCTGGCGCATAGACTTTCTGGTTCTGAAATTCCATGCCTCTACAATCTCGAAGTAAGTTTCAACATCAACCAAGGTTTCAAACAAGAAGTTTTCAAGAAATGATTTAGGTGCTTCAAGGAATTTAAGGGAAAGCTGAATTGCAAATCAAGATACATGGTTTTTTCCAATCACGTAAAAGAAACCTTCTGTCTGCAGTCTGTCTTCAGTATTCCTCCGGGACTAAAATCACTTCAACTTCTTCAACTGTTCTGTCGTAGACTGGTCCCTGCGGTAATGCTCCATGTGATTGCTGAATCTGGAGAGATGGGTCAACTTACTGTAATCCCGGTGCTCCTCGTACTCGTCCTTGGGTAGTGTGATCAGTCGTCTCCAGAAGTCCTTGACACGGTGGGTAGGCGATCAGCAGTACAAGCATAGCCTTCGTCTTTTGTGGCACTATTCGTAGTGGTGTCCTGAGCTGCGGCAAAAAATACAACTGATCGCCGGCTGAATCTGAATCTCCTGCTGGGCTGAAGGAGCATTGTATGAGTGGGGCGACGCTTTACAGATCCACAGTAGTTGCTATCTTCATCATAAGTCTTCATATCTTTCATAAGCTTCAGCTTCCGGTCTCATTCTATTGTTGGTGCTATATTCTGGATCTACTGGCTGGTGGCACCAATCTCCGGAGAAGTCGGTTCCTCAAGGGTTTGTATGATCTTCAGTAGCGGCTCCAGATTCTCGATCTGCTCCTCGGTGTAAGATATGCGCTCGGTGTCGGGGAATCCAAGGTCTGAGAGTCTGGAAGTCAGAAGTCTTCTCTAACTCGGAAATGCATTTACAAGTCTGGATTGGAAAAGGACGGTCTGCTGATGTCAAGGAACTCTTGAAACGTCTTCGTCAACTGCGTACTACCCATGGGGATAGTAGAATGATAGAAGATAGTGGAAGCTCGAAACCCTCAGGTGTAGGTGGATCGACTGTTAAAATAACCTAGACCTAAATACAACAAGTATTTATAGAATATCAATATACCGGATATACCTGATATACCATTATTTCCCGATTTTCCTATGCTGTGATCAAGTTTCCCTAGTGTAATCAAGTCCCCCAATAGTACGCTAAGATCTAGGTACCATTAGGATAGACCTGCATGGGCCACCACTAAAAACATGTCACGACCCGCTCCCGAATAATCGGACACGAGTCGGACACGCCCAGCCTTCGTCGTTAGACACGACGAAGTAAGCTGTACCAAGCTAGGGAAAAACTAACCAGATAAACATGAGAGTATAGAATCACAGCATCTAAAAACGTATCCCAGAATGATCATCATAATCCACAAATCCAGATATCAAAATGTACCAGAATCAACAGGAAAGAAAAGTGCTATGAACTCTAAAGTCAATATCTCAAAGTAAGCTAAGCAATCTAAACTTGAAGCCTCAAGCTAAGCCTCATCCTGCTCAGCTAAATCCTGGGCTCTGGCCCATAGAGTAGAACAATGTCCTGCAAGCATACCTGCAACATATCCTATTCAGGAGCGGAGCAAAATACAGTTCTAGGTAATGAACAAGACATCATGATATGAAAGTACAAGGGAACATGGTATGTAAAGTACATGAAAGAACATGGTGTATAAGCACATGAAAGAACATGGTATGTAAGAACATGAAAGAACATGGTGTGTAAGAACATGAAAGAACATGGTATCTCAGGAATCACAGGAACTAAGTACATAATATATCTCCTGAACATGTGTGTACAATATTTGAAATATAACTAAGTATGTGACCGGCTAGGGGTAAGCACATGAAAGCACATGAAAGTACATGAAAGCACATGAATGGTACGGCTTAGGATCCGCGTGCACGATGCGGGGTCTAAGCTAAACACACCTGAGTTGTTTCTTGGGTTTGGTCACATAAATAGTATATTTCCCCACCCCAGGTACAAGTAATAAGAACAAGGAACATGAGCACCAGAAAAATATGTCGTGTCACAGTGTGTCAATCAAGAAAGCACAGGGATATAATGAAATGCACAAGACCATAGAATGTACTTGCCTTGCTCCAAAAAAGTACGGGTAGTCAGTGGAACTGGATGTCCTCCTGTTATATTAATTACAAGTTGGTTAAGTTCTAAACATTTAACTAGTTATCTAAACTTACTCTCATAATATAAACTAACAAGTTAGCACTAGCCTATTCTAGATAAGTAATAATTCAAGGATTTCTACAAATGATACAAGCGTTAACCTAATCTAAACTACAATTCATCCTATCAAGTTCCTAACCACCTTGTCTACCATAAACTAGCTATGGAAGAAGAAGGATAGACAAAACTTCTCAATAGTTATCCTTCACAAATCATAGTATTGAGAAGAATAAGGATGTTAATGATAAATCTCATGCTTCAACTCAAGTTTGGGAACTAAATATAGAGCTGTAGTTAACAGTGCAAAATATATCATGTTATGAGACTGCTACCAACAGAGTTCCCTGTTCTACTGTCCCAGAAAACTACAGGTTAATACAAATCAGTCTAGATTTTCAGACTTATAAAATCAGTCTCCAACATGACTGAATACTTTACTACCTGCCTAGTCCAACTTATCCTATTATAATAAAAACCTTTCTCATCAAACCTATTCAGCTGTCCTAAAGAAAGCTGGTGTTTGAAAGCAAAAGGTTTTGGAGTAAAAACCACTTACCATTCAGCCCTACTGTTTGTTACTACAGAGTCATGGATGACTAATGCTTCCAGTAAAGGGTTCTTACCAATCTCAGGTTCAACCCTTTGGTACTAATACAAGAATATATAGTTTTCATGATATGTTTCAGGAAAAAGTATAACTGCCAAACTAATGTCAGTCTTGACTGAGGCCATACCATGGCTCAGTACTGAAGGAAGCATAAGTTAGTCCTGTTCAGAAGACTCTACAGTTAACAAATCATAAGGACATTCCTACACAAACTTAACCCAATAGAATTGCTCCCAGAACTACTGCCTGACAGTAAATATGGTTTAAGAAATCTATATAATCGAATGATCCCAACACTTGTTATTAAAAAAAATCTATCAAAGCTCAACCCAACAACTTAACTAGCCACTTTATTTAACTAAAAGTACTACCAGTTCTTCAAAATCTTTCCAGGCTATAACACATCTCTTTGCAGTTAAAAACTTTGCTACATACCAAATAAACTGACCACCTAGCATTCCAAAATAAGGAATGTTACAATCTATAAGTTAAATACAAGGACTTCCTAGTTTAAATACCAGGTCCCAGAGTCAAAGCATGAAAACCTACAGATAACAACCTTAAATCAAGAGCCTAAACTCTTCCAAGCTACTAAGATGGATCTAAAGATATCAGTGTATATCATGAAGAATCAGCATATTGCACTTGTGATTTAATTAAACTGCTAAAGAAATTGCACAAACAGATATCAATCTTCCTGTCACAATTAAGACTCAGCTGCCAACTTGCTTGAATTTAGCAGGTATTCGAACATCGAATATCCTGGACTGAGTGGTTCCTCATGAATCCTTACAGCTAAGGATGCTCGAATATAGAAATTAGGAGATCCGCACAAAATGTGGATCAATTCAAATTATTTAATCGGAGCTGATAGAGAGAAAACTAAATTCTGAGTATATAGTCTCTTCAGTATACTCCACAAAACTCAAGTTCACCCTCCTACTCCTAAATCAATTATAAAATCACTGAAAATTAATAACAACTAGGTTCTCCAGGCATCTGGGCACACCAAAATCGACATCATATCAGGACACCAAATCATACCTGTAGCTAAATCCTCGGTTAGACAACACAATCCTTTGAATCCGATACGCTCTCTGTGTCCAGAAATTGTCTTGGCCTTTGTTTGGAACATTTCGTCGAACGGTTCAGAGAGAAAGACAGATCAGTTAGACTCAGAGATAATAACCATTTTCGAAATTTGGAAGATCAACGAAGTTCAGGAATTACAAAATGCTTACCCAAAATTGATTGGTTCGAACAATTTGTCGGCTACTCCTGCTCAAGGAAACTGGATCGATCGCTCCCCTAATTCTTCTGCTCGGGTTTAATCAGAAGGAACAAAATCAAGGAGATGCAGGCATCAAAACAGATCTGAAGAATTTCATATTCATTACTTACCAGAAAAAGGATTTGCAACTTGAAGAGATCGATCGAACTCCTATGAATTAGATCGATCCGCTCTTCTCTGGATTATGAACATAAGAACATATAAGCAAGGAATGTTGGCCGATTGATTTTCTTCGAGAGGAAATAAATTAAGCTACTCACCACTAACAATGATGATCCTCAAATGTTGAAGGAAAGAGAAATTGAAGATTCACCCGCACGTCGTTGATCGGAGGAGCGATCGCCGTCATCATCGTTGTCGCCATGGCTGTCGGGAGTGGCGTGGTTGCCTGGGACGGAGGAGGAGGAGGAGTGTGCGCTGCCGCTCGACTTGGCCGGAGATCGAGTCCACTCGCCATCGTCGGGATGGAAGAACCACCGGAGAGTAGGCTCCCGTCGCCGTCGCCTTCATCCGAGAGATTAGGGTTAGGGTTAGAGTTCTGGTGAGGAATTGGAAAAAAATAGGGAAGGGAAGCTCGAAAATAAACTGAGTCTCTCTCCCTCTTCAGTACATAAGAATACAAATATGCAAAAATATCCCTCCACCACTTGGCTTTAAACACATAACCCCCCGCCCTTTTCACATATTAGAAAATAAAGACAAAAATTAGTTTAGAAAAATTGTTAAATTTTTTACAAATGATGGGGTCACAATTGTTGTTACAACTAACTTATTATTTAAAACTTAAATCAACAATTATTATTAAAATCAAATTTTATTTTTAGAAAACTGGAAAGTGGAGTTACAGAATTCCTAAAGGCATTTTGAGTGCCCCTCGGTGGAATCTTTCAATGAAACTCTCTGTGGATTCATTGTGCCTCTGTTTAATCTTAATAAGGGCAAACATCGTTATGTCCTTGACTCCTTCATAAAACCGTTCCAAGAACATTTGTTTGAAACCAGCAAAAGAAGTGATGCAGCCATCAGGCAGGCTACGATACCAGTCATAGGCTGCGCCGGCTAAACAACCGACGAACACTATAGTAAGGAGAGCATCATATGGCTGTAATTGATCAGTCATCACCTCAAAATGATTGATGTACTGACTTGGAGAAGTGCTGCCATCAAACAGCATAATGGTTGGAAGCTTGTACTTAGGAGGAAATGGAACTTCCTTCCACTCTGTAGGATATGGTTGCTTTATGCCAGTCTTTGTAGGCCATCCTTCTGCTTGAAGGCCTCAAACTGAGTGCGTAAAAGTTTCACAGCCTCATTAGCATCCCCTAATGTTTGGGAATTGGTAGGCTGGTTAGAAGTGTTAGGAGGAGGAACAGCGTGGTAATTACTACCCCTAGCACCGGACTGACTGGGATCAGCTTGAATTGGCACGGAAGCAACCTGAGGAGTTGGTACCCCCAGACTAACAGGTACAGAAGATGCTATAAGCTCAGGATTTGTAGCAGGGTTTACAATCGGGGGTACTGTATGTTGAGCCACAATTATGGCATGCATGCTTGCAACCATTTCTGCCATGGTCTACAATTTGTCCTCTAATGCAACAATTCGTTGCTCTTGACTGGTTGAAGTAGTGGCATCTTGATCTTCCGTAATGGTATATGCCGTCACTTCTCTTGCAGCTATTGATGAGATAGTTTGTTCAGAACTTTCACTATCTGCATCAAACTCTGAGAAAGAGTCCTCTCCTACATGGACAATAGGGAGATCTTCTTGATTAAAGACACCTTGGTTCAAATGTCGATTTCTCGATCTAGTGTATTGAAAGACACCTTCACTGGATGCATGGATCCAATCTCAGTATTGCTGACTAGAATTACGGGATGCATTACGTCTTGGACGTTTCCCACCCTAGTGCCTTGAGAAGTCATGTTGACAGAAGCATATAATAGCTCATCTTCATTTTCTATTATATATTCAGGAGTTGAAGCATAGTTCAGTGATCGAAGACAAATCGTCGAGCCGATTGGCAACAACAGTTGATGATGACTTCATGAAGGCAGTGGCGATCTGAAGCACAATTTAGAGGTGAAGGAGACATCCCTGTAATCTTCCATCTTTGTGTAAGACATTGCCGCAGATCAGTTACAACTACAGGACAAGAAGAAGTCGGAGGAACATATTCCTTAATAATGTTAGGAACATGTCTCATATTCTTCAGATGTTTAGTTTTCTGAGTGTACAAAGATGTACTCAACTCATTAGCATAGGTGGTTGGGTCTTTCTTTTCAAACTTTGGCGTTTGGTACAGATTGGCCTTTGGCATAGGGTTCTTACGTTTTGCCAAAGTTGATATTGGTTGACTCCTATTGAGATAAGCACGTAAATCTAAAAATTCTGCTCCAGGTGTCTCTGTTTGTGATACCCTCAATTTTTTTTGCTTGGATCTTAAAATTTGCAAGGTGGGAAGGTCTTGACCAAACCCCATAGGGGTAGGTAAGATACCTCTTTGGTCAGTATTTTTTCCAATATCAGAGATCCGAAGACCTCTGTTTAAAGGAATAGAATCTGATATATCTTCCTCTGAGTCATAGACCAGGGAAGTTTGAGAAAAGACCAAAGGGTGCTTTCCTTTATTTTGCAGAGGGTCAGCTAATAAGCATTTCCCTTGGTTCTGTTGTGAGACAATTTTAGGCACAGTTTGCGCCAATGAGGAAGTGTCAAAGGACTCTTCCCTTTGTTCTGTCTAGTGTTGGCACTAGAACATTGATTCTCCAAGTTCACAACTTGAAAATTAGAAGAGGGAATAGCCAAAAGACTAGTTCCCTTGAGTTGCGCCAGAGTAGCAGACCGTGCCTGAGGTGCTGATTGCTTGGGTTGCGCCATAGTCCAACGGGCTACTGATGGTGCCTTGGCAGCAACATGGGTAGACTGTACATCAACAATGGCTTGAACAGGATGTGCCTTGGCAGCAAAGAGAGTAGTAGACTGTGCGTGGGCAGTAGGATGAATAGGTTGCGCACGGGCAACAGAAGCAAGCTGTGCTTGAGCCGCCGAGACAGATTGTGTCTTGACCACTGAATACTCAGGTTGCGCCTGGGCAACAGTGACCATGGGAGATTTAGGAGCCCACACAGTCCTGTTCTTGGCGATAGCCACTGTACGCTTGATGCTCTTGGTGCTAATCATATCCTCATAGGCTGTCTGGTTGACTTGAACAACCAGAGTCTTCTGCATCTTGTCGATCGACGCAATGTCACATTGAGTTGTCACCTTCTCGTCGGAGAAGAAAGTTGTCCCCAGTAGTGTCGCCATTTTGTTTGCAAAAAAACAAAAAAGTTTATTCCAAACTTGAAAAAGAATAGTACAAAGTAAAATGAATTCTGGGGAAGTACAACTGTAGAATCTGATAAGAAGATGATCACTTTATCCCTTGGACTATGTGAACTTGAAGACTGTAGCCTCTGGAGAATGCAGCAGCAATTTTGTAAGAGTTCTTGATCTCTATTTCTATGTATCTGATCATTTCACAATGAATGGAAACTCTATTTATAGAGTTCAAGAAATAACTGTTTTAGCAGTTATTCTGATGTACACAAGGCTGGAATACGCCATATTGGGTTGCGCCAACCTCCTGTTGCGCCAAATTTTATTCAGTTGTTAAGTCGTGTACTAACTGTATTTAGACGCGTGGCATCATGTGATTGAGATGCGCATGGTCGTGTACAGGATAGTAGACACGTCTTGAGAGATTAGTGGCATGTGCGCCACGTCATCCTACTTTAGAATGTAAGTTGTCTCAACTTTATCAGGTTGCGCGACCTTCAGTCAACGAGTCAAACTGCACTTGATTTGGGCTGCACCTAAACACGTGGCAGCCTTTGAGCAGAAGTCATTCAGATTGCGTCTAGGCGCAACTAAGGATTTCGTCTGGATTGCGCCTAGGCACAACTTACGAAGCGTACAGGACAGCTGTCAACCAACTCCCCTTGAGTGGTACAATTTACGGGATTCGAAGAGATTTTTCTCGTTCACTGTGGTGTCAGTTGTCAGTGTTGTCAGGTAATGATAGCCATTAAGTGTCAGACGCCACGTAGCTTTTGGTGCAACAAGACTGGGCGCAGTCTGATATATGGCGCAACCTGTTCAGCGGTGCAGTCTATTCTCTGAGCTTCATATCAGTGGTGCAACCTAATTTTTGGGGCACAACTTGATCACTGATTAGTATGTTCAGGACGTAACTTGATTTTTAGGCCCTACAATACAAAGTCAGTAAGAATGTTAAGTGTGATTACACGAAGTTTGCTGATGATAGTGGAGTTATCGTTTGTCTCTATGTGGTCGACAAAATATTATGTCACTAGAAATAAGGTGTTCCTCACGTCCAGATTCAGTATGAAGGACATAGAAGATACGGATGTCATCCTAAGGATTTAAATAATCCGAATCGAATTTGAGCTTGCTCTGTCGCAAGTTCACTACATAGAAAGTTGCTCACAAGCTATAGATATCAGGATATTCTAGGGATCGATACTCCTTATAGGTATGATCAAAAACAGAAGCCAGATCCTGGAGAAGCGTGTGGCAGTTGGTGTACTCGAGCATCATCTGGAGTTTAATGTAGGTTACAAGTACCAGCAAGCCTGACATAGCTTTTGTTGTAGGTATGCCGAGTAGGTTCACGAGCACTCAAACTATTGGTCTTTGGAAAGCTGTAAAGAGTGTAACGGGATATCTCTCAGAAACTCAGAATAATGCACTACAGTGGTTACCCTGCAAGGGTAGAAGGCTTCAGTGATGCCAGTTGGTGCTTAGAAGGAGAAAAAGAAGAGATTACATCTTCTAAATGAGTGCATCTGCTATATCGAGGGAGTCGAAGAAGTAGATCCATAGATAGTGTTGTTATATCAAGGAAGTCGAATAAGCAGACCTTTCTCTCACTATGGATGAGTTTTGTCACCTACAGTGGATGAAGCAGAATTGCTTCGAGTATGAAGCAGAATGGCTTCAAGAGCTCAAGAATGATTTTTTTGTGGTTGGTGCACAAAATCGAGTGATGCCGATGTATTGCGACAATAGGACACAGTCTTCTTGTAGTTGGTGTGAAAATCTGGATGATGCTGATGTATTACGATAACAAGGTGGCTACAACAGTTGCATCCGATGATCTCTTCAATGATAAGAAAAGGAATGTGCCACTAGGGCACATAGCACTTAATAAACACATCAAGCATAGATCATTACAATGGTTGGTGTTCGAAGTCAGAAGAATCTGACAGACCTCTGATATTGTGTCTCTGTAATCCTATGATAAAGTTTTATGCTGATTGGTTCAAAGATAAATCTACCAGGCATCTAGATTTTGGTTCAAGGTAGGACCATTGATTGGAAGAATATCAAAAACAGTGGGTAGTCCTTTGAGACTTTGAGGGGTTATGAACCCAGAACCACTATTTTTTACTGTTTGTTATTTAAACAGAACAAAGTCTTGTGGGAGGATGGCTTAGAAGCCTTAATAAGTTCTCGGGCATTTAGAATGTCCGACGTACTTTACAGGTTGCACGGGTAGCACAACACTACAAAAGGGCATAGTTCCTGATGCTATAGTGTGGTGACACCACCATGTGGTACCTTGAGAGGGTAAAGCCCCGGCTTCGGGCCAAGTCACAACGGCGTAACACCGCACATAGGCAAATGGCCTAATGCTGAATAATAAAGAGTGGTAGGCAGTACTACAAAAAGGCTGGTGACCTCATGTTACAGTGGTATGACACCACCAAGAGAAACCTAGAAAGGGTAAGGCCTCAGCTATACGAGCCATGTCACAGCGGCGTAACATCGCAAGGAAGCAAAAGGTTTCATACTGGGTAGTTTGGCACTATAAAGAGGTTGGGTCCTCATGATACAGTGGTTTGACACCATGATGAGGTATAGCCTTGGCTTTGGGCTATATCATAGCGGCATAGCACCACAACAAAGCGAAAGGCTTCATGCCAAGACTCTTTATAAGAACTCGTCTAGAGTGTGTGTAATGTGATATAGGCCATCTATTGAGGATAAACTTGTAGACACCCAATATACATAGACCAAAACCAGACGGGCACAGGGTCTTTTAATGTGCAACCGGAAGCACAGTTGACGTTGTTGTGTTGGTAGAGAGAATTGCAGCTATGGTGCATAATTTAAGGCTTAATCCATTCTTGTATCATAACTATTGTTTGTAGCATACGGGAAGATTCAAGTCGAAGCGACATCTATCCTTATGCATAATGTGCAGACACTGTGGGGGGCGCTCAACCTACATATATTAAGATATGTGGGGGATTTTTGGTGTTTTTGCCTATAGACTAGTGTAAAATACTCCCACATCAACTACACAACTAAGTGCGTATCTTAATATAATGCTTTGCATGTGTTGAGGTATGCACATGGGGGGTAGTGGAGCACATGTGGGTGCCATGTGGGGCTGTCTTCCTAGAAGAAAAAAAAGACTAACTCCAACAAGGAAGCATGTTGCTTTTTGACGTTCAGACTCGGACTCGGACACAGGCTCCAGGATGCTTCATGTATGCACGGGCGTGTTTGGGGGATGGGTGTGGACTGATACACGATTACGCTGATTGCGGGATAATCTAAAATATCAAACTCTATTTTTGAATATTTGTATTTTAGTCCCATATCGGATAAGAGAAGAAGTGAAGTCTCATTCCACACTCTGAAGTTCCTTATATATAGAGTGTGTGAACAAATTTATTTGAAAATCACTCTGTCAACTTATGTTCTTCCATCTAAGATCTGTTTCGGAAATAACAGTTATTAATCGTCATAATTAGAGAGATAGGGGAAAAATTAGAGAAACTCAATAGGATCAATAGACAAATGGAGATTCTCGCTGTCGAACTTGTTTCTTTTAAATCGAACATATCATGTACAGTTATCAACAACGATACCAATTTTGTTAGGTCTACGACGTACGTACGTACGAACTCCATTTTGAGTACATATACTTACATATAATGTATATGATATATGTAAAATTTAATATTTAGCTCAAGTTGAAATTAAAACAAAACAGTTGCAATAAAATAGCTGTATGGAGAAAATTCTTCGTCGCTTCGATGCTTTCTAGATGCACTTTGGCTTGCATAGTTTGCACAATGGTTATTTGTTGCATGGAATATTAGGTAGTGCTTGCTTAGTTTGATCCCAGATTGTAACCAATTTATGCTTCGCCTGAAAGTTCGAGAGTTAATAATTAATAGTTGATTAGAATAAGAAATATTAACACAAAAATATTTGTTGCAATTAATTTTGGAAGTATCAATGCAAATTTTATTTCTCATAGCAGTGAT
The DNA here is from genome assembly GCA_029216955.1 of Iris pallida. Lineage (NCBI taxonomy): Eukaryota > Viridiplantae > Streptophyta > Magnoliopsida > Asparagales > Iridaceae > Iris > Iris pallida. The sequence continues at coordinate 15,725,183 of JANAVB010023995.1, forward strand.
GCAAGGATCCTTGCCATCAACAGTTAAGCGGAACAAAATGGCCTCGTTTGGTTGGCGAAAAGGAAAAAAAAAAGGGAAGGAAATTGATCATTTGATATTTTCTTTCCTTTCAAAAATTATGATTTCAATCAATTTTCATTTTGGTGTTTGAAAAAACCAAAAAGTTGAGAGGGAAAGTGAATGCTTAGAGCATAAAAATTAATTCTTGGGTTGGTGGAGGAACAATTTCTTCCCTATTTTCCTTCCTCTTGGAAATCAAATTTCTTTCCCAATGCTCCAATTCCGCGAACCATACGTCGCCTAAGTTGCCATTGGAATATATATATATATATATATATATATATATATATATATATATATATATATATATATATATATATATATATATATATTCTTTGGTATCCGGTCTTGGACTTCACCTGGGGCTGCAGCCTACGCCGCCCAACCACCCTGAGTGCGGGAGGGGGGCCTCGATCCCGGGTCACCCGTAGGAGAACCCATCCTCCTAACCACTTGGGTTAGGACCACCGTTATATATATATATATATATATATATATATATATATATATATATATATATATATATATATAAAGAGAGAGAGAGAATAGGGGAGGTGAGGTGTCACCTTATGGATGGTGGCTATGTATCACCCCCATGCTATCATCATGCACCAAAAAGTGTGCAAGTACATAATGATAGCATGGGGTGACATATAGCCATCTCACCATGAGGTGGCACCTCACCTCCCTTACTCTTTTATATATATATATATATATATATATATATATATATATATATATATATATATATATATATATATATATATATATATATATGAAACAAGGTAATTGTGTTAATTTATTAATTCATAAAAATAGTACAATTAGGGGTTACCCCCCATTGCAATCCTCCTAACATTTCCAAAAATATTTGTATAAGCCCAATACTACTAGTACACAAACCATAAAAATTTGGTTGTTCTGCTCCTTCCAAACATGCCAAACTCGCTTCTCAAATACATGCCTTTTTTAACCAACCCGCACCTCGACCTCATACCTGTCACTTCCAATTTTTCAAATAAGGGTAAATTTGTCATTTTATAATTTGTTCATATTATGAAGGCTTAATTGCACTTTGATACCCTCAACTATTCCTGTTTTTCAACTTCATAACCTGAACTTTTTTACTCAACAACTTAATACCCCAACTATTATTTTTTTCAACTTCATACCTAGAATTTTAAAAATCTCGAAAATGCCCTTATCCCTTCCCTCTCCACTTCTCTCCTCCCCCCTCTCCCACTCTGGCCACCCCCTCCTCCCGTACATCCCCAACCCCCTCCCTCCCGCCCAGCCCCCCCTCCGGCCACCCCCTCTCCCACTTCCGGCCACCCCCTTCTCCCGCTTCCGGCTACCCCCTCCCACTTTCGGCCGCCTCCCCCTCCCCTCGCTTCCGGCTGCCTCCCCCCCTCCCGCTTTCGGCCGCCTCCTCCCCCCCGCTTTCGTCCACCCACCCCAGCCCCCCCTCCTCCCACGCTGCCGTGCCCTAGGGGGGAAGGCGGGGGCGGGTGGCCGGAGCGGGGCAGGGGGAGGGTGGATGGAAGCGGAAGGGGGGGAGGCGGCCGAAAGCGGGAGGGGTTGGCCGGAAGCGGGAAGGGGATGGGGGGTTATTTTCAAGTTTGACCATGGCTATTTTCGTCCAATTTTTTTTTTCTTGGTATCAACTTGTTACAAAAAAAGTTTAGGGTATGAAGTTGAAAAACAGAAATAGTTGAGGGTATCAAACTGCAATTAAGCCTATTGTGAATATTAATTATGAATATTATGTGTATTTATTTAATTTATTTGGGTTGGTTGTTTAGGTTAGAGACTAGCCTAATTTTAGACTTGCGTTAGTAGGCCGGTTAGCCTAGAAACTAAACTAGAGCCCAACAATTAGCAAAACATGACTTGTAAACTAACTCATTAGACTAGTTCCATTAGACTAACTATTCTTGACCAATTAGCTCATTTAAATATTAGGTTTTTGTCCAAACTAACCCCAAACCTTCACATTTCATTTAATTAGCCAAATGTCAACTTAGAGGACATGTTTGGTATTTTAGGTTAGGCCTTAACCTAGGAAGCATGGCGGCCGTAGAGGGGTTCCATCTCCTCTCCACTTCATTTTATTACAAGCCTCCATTTTTCGAATTTGGAGCTCTTGCCATTTGGAGCCATTCCACCATGATTTCTCTTAAAATCCTACGCATTCCTCCACTATTCTTCACATTCTCTCAAGAAGGAAGTGCCTATAAGGAGTTTGGAGCTAGGAACAAGGAGAAGAGTCCATTTGCTAAGGAATTTCGTGTCCATTGGATTGTTCATTGGGAATCCATCTTCCAATAGGTGTAACACCCTCTAACCTTGTCATTTCAAGTCTAATTTTGATATTGGACCCTTAGGAACTCACCCATGTTTAAGTACAACCCTTATGAAGATTTTTGAGGCTCTAGTAAGTTCTCATTTGAAAGTTTGAATATGTTTTGTGTCACTTTTGGAAGAAATATGAGGGTGACACACCAAATGTGGGTAGTGTTTGAGACTAGTATCGTGTCCACAAATTGATACTAAAAGGATGTGTCTTGATGTATTAGGACACGGGGCCAATTTGAGAGTTTTTGACCTCAACACATGAGTGCACACCCTATTTTGCTATGATACATTGACACTAGCCTAATGGTTTACCAACTTTAGGTATTCTTATGAAAATACAAGTATTGGTGTAATAGATATTATACATATATATCGATCTATATATATAAGGTTATATGCCTCTATGGATATATATAGATATCATATATCATGTATGACGTATAGATATATGCATATACATAGGGCTGTTGTGGGTATCCTATACGGATAATGTAACAGTAAGTAGGACTGGGTTTTGATGTTAGGAATATCCTAAATAGTATAAATATACTTACCTTTTTTAGCATTTATCATAATGTGTGTGTGTGTGTGTGTGTGTGTGTGTGTGTGTGTGTGTGTGTGTGTATATATATATAATTTTAGACCTTAGGATGGTAGTCTAACATATTCAGTATGGGGGTTTAGCAGGTAAAACTGAATGTATTATGGACTGCATTAGAGGGGGTGTTCAGTTAAGAATTGGACAGAGCAAATGTGAAATCAGTTGGACTGATTAGAATTTTTCAGAGGATACAGTGATGAGTATCAGTCTCTTGACTGAGACATGCAAAGGAAGGGGGGAGATAAGGATATTTTGGAACTAATATAGAGTGATAAGTCTCTAAGGACTGATGTGATCAGTCACTTGGACTAATCTGTGAGATCAGTAAAGAAAGGAGTATCAGGAACAGGGCAAGTCAGGCTAGAGGAGAAGAGTGTCTACCACTGATATTGTGAGGAGTATCAGTTAGGGGTTTCATTTTAGCACCCTGTCCGGTTATGTTCAGCTTTGAAATGAACCTTATAGAGGATCAGTTTCCCCAACTGATATTGCATCAGTTTTTGCAACTGAGGACTATTGGGATTGTCACGCCCCGCTCCCGTGGGAGCGATCATCCTCGCTAAGGCGTGATGCCGCACGAGCCTAGATTGTGCTCGTGCAAGGCGGGTTCCATAACGGCCGATTTCAGCGGCTGCGACGGGGTCGTCGCACAGAAGTCCCATGCAGAGACATTGAATAATAGCAACGGAAATTAGAACGAAACACAAGTTATTCAAAGAAGCTCTTTATTGATATTGAAAACAACGATTACAATGGGGCGCAAGGCCAAGATTACAAGTCTCTCAAGCTCACTCAAGCTCATATTACAAGTCACTCATCTCTCTCCCATCTCTCAATACAATGCTTGAACCAGCGGAAGCTTCGGATGGCGACGCCTAAACATTATGTCCCGTATAAGTGTTTACTCCATGCGGCCGCACGCTTCGAATCGCCAAGGAACTCCGTGCCTCGACGCATCCAAACAAGCTCCGCGCCACGAGCTTTTACCTGTGCCTGCACATGTAAACTATATGGGTGTCAGTACTCAACTGTACTGATGGAATGAGCTCCTAGTCCACCCATACAAAACCAACACGTTTGATTTACTTTTGTGCAACATAGTCCTCTTTATATTGTCTTTCTACTCTTTCCTTAGAATCAGTTTTAGGACAGACGCCTTGGCCTATTTTGTGTCTCTAGACCATCTCGTGCTCGCAACATCAATGTTAACTCAACAACGTTAACCTATCAAGTCGTGCTTGCCTTTCGGCCAAAATCAGAGACGTAACTACGCGATAAGACTCCTTTCCCGTGTGACCGTGCTATAAGTCCTTGTTGAGGCCGTGCCTCGCAACTCAAGTGAGACACAATCATACCGCCGTCTTGCGGCCCTTGCCGCCTCGCGGCCCTTTGCTACTAAATCATCAACTGACCCAATCAAGACTTGTGGGTTAAGTGTCACTCGACCAACTTTGCCTTGCAGCATTTTTTGACTTAAACTCAAGACAACTTACATCCAAACTATGCAAATTATATACCGACAACTCAAGACTCGACGCCACATCTCGTGCCGAAGCACGGTGTCTACGTTGCCACCAAATCTTAGGCCCAACATTATGTTCCAATCATACACACATTCAACTAGACTAAATCTAAAGGCACACATGCGGATTTGCCTCTCGTGCCGACCCACCTATATGAACTTTAGTCACTAGCATCACAAGCTATACCTGGACGTATAGCTTTGTTATTCGAGATACCTTTCAGCGCAAGGTAGCGATTCCCGCTGAAAGTCTCCGACTAACCTGAGCGGGAGCGTACTCCCAGCTTGGCTATACCCTGTTTCCTACTAGGCCGAGTTGGTCCCATGGCCCAGGGTTGCCGCTCGAGGAAAGCTTCGCCCTTGTCGACAAGTTGTTCATTGACCATGCAAGACTCGACACAAACTGACGTCTCACACAGTCATTCCTCTTCCAATGTTATCATCTCTTTCAAAACCAAGTTCAAGACTTCTATCCTTGAGACCCCTCGACGACCCACGGTCGCGAGCATTCTTTCCTTGTTACCCAATCATTTTGTTCAACTCATGAAAGCCTATTTGATAGTCCTTTCTCAAAACTTACTTTGAATCAATTATGGTCCTTGCCTTAAACACTAAGTCCGTGCATCGTGCCTTAAGCCAATCGTGCTCTACGCGACACCCAAGGCGACGGGCCTTGAGATCGTGGGACTACTTAACTTTGACAAACCGCGAAAGAGTGGGACGGTACTTGTAATGTCTTAGGTCGATCGGCATAACTTTGCCTAACTTCGCAACAACTTAACGAACAAAGGCTGCGTCAAGCTTTGCCTTAACGGATCGTGCCATGCACGCATCCAACTTGAACGACCAAGTTACTCGGGTGCCTAGACTTAGGTCACAAGTCGCTCAATGCAACTTAACTCATGGGCAAGCCAAGGCTATGCCAAGCCTTGGACGACGGGACCATGCATGCTTTATGAAGCATTCATGCGGGCGACGCCTATGACTTAGGCTACGATCATAATTTCGCCTACTCAACCAACTTTCCTTCTCTCAAGCCACGAGACGAAGGATCAAGTGTCATTTTCAAAGCACGCCGAGCACTAACTCTAAGCCGACAGTTGGACCTTTCCATATTCTAACTCAATTCGACCTGTCGGGATTATTCCTTTTAGCTATGTGAATTCGTCTCTTTTATTATCAAGCCTACTTGTGCAAGTTGAAAACATGCAATTTATTATATGAAGGCTAAGATGAGGCAAGTTCACCGAAACTACTCCACCTGAGCGAGCGGTCGCCTCGACCGAGCGATGTCTTCAAGCAGCCGTTACAAGGCTAAGTCCGAACGCCGTCAGCGTTTCGATTCCTCCGATTGACTGAGCGGGACGGGACACTACATCGTACACCACTCAGAAAAAGTTTCGTCCTCGAAACTAACTGAGTACACTTAACGACTTATCACGCGACTCAACATCCTACATTTCTCGCACACATTTCTCCTATGCGTTCCCTCAATCCGAGCCATGCTCGTGCTATCCACAATCCTTTTCTTCTAAACTCACGATCTCAAAATCCTCGACACTTTCCCATTCCTTAAGTCTCACTTGATTCAACGTATCACTTAGTTGGATCGTGCACATATTCTAGGCGTCCCCAAAATACATGCATTTCAGCCAAGCCTCGTGATAGAGAATCCACCATCACCACTCGAGTCAGATCGTGCACATATTCGGGCGTCCATGATATACGTGCATGTCAACCGATACTCGCGAGTGGTGCCTCCACAATCCTACCACTTCGCACTCGGACGTCTGCCTAACCTCTAGACTATGTCTTTCCATCAGTTCTGGAATCATAGTTCCCAAACAACGATATCAACACTGACCCCATCCTAAGGTCAAACCAAATCGATGGTATGGGGTTTTCTACCCAAGCTCGCATCATTCCGATTTCTAAACATCGAGCATCGATTCCCTACGCACATCCCAACATTCGTCGCATGGGGTCTGAGTCATTCGGCAAAGCCATCCTATGACAACTCACATTCAACCAATTTCATGACATATCAAAATCGCTCATTCAATAAGTCATCTTGTATAGTCTATCTCCTCAATATGTTTGGTATAATCACCTATCAATCCTTCCAAGTCAAGCACGCTACGACATAATTCACCGCTAAACCATAGTTCACATTTCATATTCCCTAAGTCGTTCATCCCAATTCACGTATTCGATCATGAGGTCATCTGACTTAACAATACGTTGCGCCCCAATCTCACACAAGTCAAATTATCCACGGTGGGCATGAATCACCATGCGCGCTCCTGCGGGATAATCATCCTCATCGGGATGTAACTCTTGTTCGAGTCTAGACTAATTCATTCTCGATGCGCGGATTGGACCTATTCAATCCTCAAGCTTATTTCATTTATCAATCGCAAGTCTAAACATCCTCGAATTTTTCCTTCGCATCAAACCAACAAGGCGAGACAATCAAAGTTGCCGTATCCTGATTTTCCGAGTTCGATCATTCCCGCGACATGAATCACCATGTCAGCGCTCACGCGGAACGATCGCCCCCAAATCCGATGCAATGCATGTGCGAGGCTAGAGTTGCACTCGCGCAAGACAAGATCGTCGACGTTGTGGCTATCAACGTAACCATCAAGACATAATCATTTTCATCCCATATTCATCTCAATCAAAATCCTAAATATGGCATCCAACTGAACAATAACACTTGTACGATCGTCGTTCGCCGAGTTAGAGTACCCCCGAGTTATCGCATATCGATCTTTGATACGCCTCAATACCATCGACGATATGCGTAACCTGATGATCTTCCTTTGCAACCAATTTCGAGTCGTACGAATAGTTTTATCGTTCGACTGGATAATCTCCTCGAATTATTCACAACGTCAATTTCCTCAAAACCCAAATTCACGTATCGTTCCTCTGTCGATCTTAATTCATTGACCAACATATTTTCTCAATTCGCATCAATCCTTTGCTAACCCAAATTATCGAGCAACATTCAATCCAATCCTTAGAGTCATTGCGTAACTTCAAAATGCAAACCTTTCATGCATGCTATCTACCTATCGTGCTAAATTTTCGTATATGATCCGTATCAATTTCTTCGATCAAGTCATCCATTCGCTATGCCTTAACTTTTTCCTCGATTTAATTTACCTACTCAATCATCTTCGCGTTACATACTTGCGTAATCCTCAATCCCGTGCACGTTCCGTGTGCGTCAATTTCTAAGTTGTTCGAATCAACTCACCAAAATCTTCAAGACTATATTTTGCTCAATCATATTCAATCTAAGGCTTTGTATCCATGCGACGCTTGCTGATAGACTCGTCGACACCCCGAATCCTCAATCGATCGATCGACATTCCTGAGACTATCGCATACACCACTCAGAAATGAAGTCATTCAATAAATCTTCAAAACTATCATTCAAATCAAAATCGACTTCTTCGAAACCCGTTCGAACCATTCATCTACTTCCAAGCACGCTCATCTATATCGCACCGACGTTATCGTCGCTTGATAGTATCCCTATCGATAGTCATCCTGCTTACTCAATCAAGTTCAACTCATTCTTGCTCGACAAAATTCAATTCTCGCACTCGACTTTTCTAAGCAACTTCGGTGTATATGCCCAGCCCGACTTAGCCAACCGTGCTTACGCGAACCATCTTTTTGTTTTATCAAAAACTGTTCTCCTACGTTTTGCAAAATAGATAGACTTATTGTATGGACATCCCGTGGGACATTTGAGAGAGAGCGCACCAACGATATCAACTTTGCGAAAACAACATTTCAGAGTTTGCAGAAATAACGTAGTTAAAGAATTCAAATCGACAGTCCAAGGACGTAAAGCCGTGCTCTGATACCATTATGTTACGCCCCGCTCCCGTGGGAGCGATCGTACTCGCTAAGACGTGATGCCGTACGAGCCTAGATTGCGCTCGTGCAAGGCGGGTTCCATAACGGCCGATTTCAGCGGCTGCGACGGGGTCGTCGCACAGAAGTCCCATACAGAGACATTGAATAATAGTAGCAAAAATTAGAACGAAACACAAGTTATTCAAAGAAGCTCTTTATTGATATTGAAAACAACGATTACAATGGGGAGCAAGGCCAAGATTACAAGTCTCTCATGCTCACTCAAGCTCACATTACAAGTCACTCAGCTCTCTCTCATCTCTCAATACAATGCTTGAACCAGCGGAAGCTTCGGAAGGCGACGTCCATACATTATGTCCCGTATAAGTCTTTACTCCATGCGGCCGCACGCTTCGAATCTCCAAGGAACTCCGTGCCTCGACGCATCCAAGCGAGCTTCGCGCTACGAGCTTCTACCTGTGCCTGCACATGTAAACTATGTGGGTGAAAGTACTCAACTGTACTGGTGGAATGAGCTCCTCGCCCACCCATACAAAACCAACACGATTGATTTACTTTTGTGCAACATAGTCCTCTTTGTATTGTCTTTCTACTCTTTCCTTAGAATCAGTTTTAGGACAGACACCTTGGCTTATTTTGTGTCTCTAGACCATCTCGTGCTCGCAACATCAATGTTAACTCAATAACGTTAACCTATCAAGTCGTGCTTGCCTTTCGGCCAAAATCAGAGAAGTAATTACGCGATAAGACTCCTTTCCCGTGTGACCGTGCTATAAGTCCATGTTGAGGCCGTGCCTCGCAACTCAAGTGAGACTCAATCATACCGCCGCCTTGCGCCCTTGCCGCCTCGCGGCCCTTTGCTACTAAATCATCAACTGACCCAATCAAGACTTGTGGGCTAAGCGTCACTCGACCAACTTTGCCTTACGGCATTTCCTGACTTAAACTCAAGACAACTTACATCCAAACTATGCAACTTATATGCCGACAACTCAAGACTCGACGCCACATCTCGTGCCGAAGCACGGTGTCTACGTTGCCACCAAATCTTAGGCCCAATATTGTGTTCCAATCATACACACATTCAACTAGACTAAATCCAAAGGCACACACGCGGATTTGCCGCCCGTGCCGACCCACCTATATGAACTTTATTCACTAGCATCACAAGCTATACCTGGACGTATAGCTTTGTTATTCGAGATACCTTTCAGCGCAAGGTAGCGATCCCCGCTGAAAGTCCCTGACTAACCTGAGCGAGAGCGTACTCCCAGCTTGGCTATACCCTGTTTCTTTTTAGGCCGAGTCGGTCCCATGGCCCAGGGTTGCCGCTCGAGGAAAGCTTTGCCCTTGTCGAGAAGTTGTCCAATGACCATGCAAGACTCGACACAAACTAACGTCTCACACAGTCATTCCTCTTCCAATGTTACCATCTCTTTCAAAACCAAGTTCAAGACTTCTATCCTTAAGACCCCTCGACGACCTACGGTCGCGAGCATTCTTTCTTTGTTACCCTATCATTTTGTTCAACTCATGAACGCCTATTTGATAGTCCTTTCTCAAAACTCACTTTGAATCAATTATGGTCCTTGCCTTAAACACTAAGTCCGTGCATTATGTCTTAAGCCAATCGTGCTCTACGCGACACTCCTGCCCAAGTCGACGGGCCTTGAGATCGTGGGACTACTTAACTTTGACAAACCGTGAAAGAGCGGGACGATACTTGTAATGTCTTAGTTCGACCGACATAACTTTGCCTAACTTAACTTCGCAACAACTTAACGAACAAAGGCTGCGTCAAGCTTTGCCTTAACGGATCGTGCCGTGCACGCATCCAACTTGAACGACCAAGTCACTCGGGTGCCTAGACTTAGGTCACAAGCCGCTCAATGCAACTTAACTCATGGGCAAGCCAAGGCTATGCCAAGCCTTGGACGACGGGACCGTGCATGCTTTATGAAGCATTCATGCGGGCGACGCCTATAACTTAGGCTACGATCATAACTTTGCCTACTCAACCAACTTTCCTTCTCCCAAGCCACGGGACGAAGGATCGAGTGTCATTTTCAAAGCACGCCGTGCACTAACTCTAAGCCGACAGTTGGACCTTTCTATATTCTAACTCAATTCGACCCGTCGAGATTATTCCTTTTAGCTATGTGAATTCGTCTCTTTTATTATCAAGCCTACTTGTGCAAGTTGAAAACATGCAATTTATTATGTGAAGGCTAAGATGAGGCAAGTTCACCGAAACTACCCCACCTGAGCGAGCGGTCGCCTCGACCGAGCGATGTCTTCGAGCAGCCGTTGCAAGGCTAAGTCCGAACGCCATCGACGTTTTGATTCCTCCGATTGACTGAGCGGGACGGGGTACTACAGGGATCAACCTCTCGACTGATATGCAGGGCATGTGGAGTTCAGTCCACATGACTGAATAGGGATGTAGACTGAAGAAGAGGGGTGATCAATCCTTGTACTGATGAGATTCCAGATTATCAAACTGATATGGTATCAGTTGGTTTGGACTGATATAGAGAAGCAGTCCATAAGGACTGCTTTGGGTTTAGATTCAGTCAGTTAGTGGGAGAGAATAGGAGAGTTAGTTCAGATATTAGAAGGAGAGCTTAGGGACTGATGAGTTGATCAATCCACTTGGACTGATGAATTGATCAATCCACTTCTGTTAGGTATCAGTTCAAGTGAACTGATAATTTGATCCTCGAAACTGATTGGGATATAGTCACTTAACTGATTGTATATATCAGTTATTGAACTGATATTGTGATCATTTAGGAGGATATAAAGGATGGAGGGATAAGGGTTTTTAATGTCTCATTTAGTATGGGCAGGTATAGCCTCTACCATATATATACTCATTTAGTATGGGTAGGTATAGTCTATATATATATATATATATATATATATATATATATTGGGATAGGTAATGTATGACAAATCACTTATATAGATAAGGGTTGTACCTAGGTAAGAAACCTAGTTAAGGTAATATATGCATATAGATAGTGTATCAAGATAGGTAAAATGTAGGAATACGAGATTTTAACCCAAGTTGCCTTGGTTTGACCAATTGACCATTTGACTTAGAATTGGACTAGTATGACATGTTTTCAACTTCAAACATGATATTGATACAACATTCCATATTTAGGTTTTCGAGGCACCGTATCAGACGTCTTCGATACTTCACACTAGTTTGCAGGCGAGTACATTCTCTGATAATTTTTCATTTATGATATTTTCTATGTTTCGTGTACTTAGTGTAGATGTACTTGATTCTTTACTCATTGGTCACACAGATTGGTATTTACGGATCCCGTCATGAGATGTTATTCCTTGTTTACCTTGGTGTATCTTGTGCAAGCCCCGTTCTAGTTCTTGTACGATATATGGACACCGATTGTCGAGAAGACTTGCTACCTTCTCTTAGAATCCCGTGTCATAATGTGTCATTGTTGGATCCACCGTACCAATCGGGGTAGGTGAATATTAGTCTAGATTTGTGGTCAATACCATCCTTGTGCATGTGTAGATCCTTGTGAGTGTTAATCATATATTTTACATATGATTAACTAGGCCAGTATACCTTGTGCAAGTTTCCAAGCCAGCCACATGTCAAAGTTAATATTCACTCACGTAGATAGTATGATTCTTGACTCTTGTATTTTTTCTTGCTCTTGCTCTAGTTTATAGCTTTACCCTTGCCATGCTACTTTCATGTACATTTTATTTACTCTTGTATATTCTCTCTATTTACTGTAACATAGCACTTGTCATTTACTGGAAACTGTTGTTAGTGATATGCTCGTTCCAGTCCTGACTGGATATATTTTTTGGACGACAGCGAGGACGAGTGTACCATCTACTATGGTCCTCATGACATAGTGGGCATAGACCAGGAGACCCTAGTTCAGTAGGGATTAGTTCTAGCTTAGGAGTCTCTAGCATTGACTCAGTTAGATTAGGATTTGACTGGACTCTGTCTCCAGCTTATTCAGTTTGCCTGTTTATTATTTCAGACGTATAACTAGATTATGATTTAGACTCTGGATATGTAATAGATACTTTGCACTCTAAGTTTATCTTTTTATCTCTATCTTTTGTCATGCCATATATTTCTTCCGGTTGGACTTGTGATTGAGATTAATATATTATTATTATCCTCCGTTCGGAGATGAGCTATATTGACATGTTGTTATATTACTGTTAGATAGTAGACTTAGATAGCATTCTATCACCGATTATGCGGCGTAAGCTAGGCGCTGTTACGCACTCGTGCCCCTATACCGAGTGCGGGTAGTGAAACATTTTTAGTAGTGACCCATGCAGGTCTGAAGTCACAATTAGTACAATGTCGTAGTGGCGCTCGACTTAGAGTGCTGTTATGAGCCTGTTGTATATACATCGGATATAGGCTATGGGCTAAGGATACTCAATCATAAATAGGAAAAACTTCCAATTTATTGATCTATGCAACTGTCATTTTTGATATTGATTCTTGCACTCTAACTGTCCTCATTTGTTATAATCTATCTTGTGGCATATTGACTTCCTTCTTTCGATCAGTCTTCAGAATGGTGAAGACTAGATCCCAGCGTTTGGGGCCTACAGATATTGAGAGGTCTGCTACATCATGCGGACCTGATCCCGTTGCGTCTATTGTAGTCGGAGTATCAGCAGCTACATTCGGGGGCACTCCTCCGCCAGTTACGAGGACCGTTCCCGAGGTCGCTGTAGTTGCTCCTACCACAGTATCGGGAGCTATGATAGGAGTTATCGTAGGTGTTCTTTCTCCTCCTACGTAGCGGACTCCTCCGTCTGCTGCAGAGGATCTTCCTCCTCCGTCTCCAGTACCTACCGACATGTGGCAGATGATCGCCTTCTTTCAGGAGATGCTTGAGGCCCAGCGAGCCTAGTTCGAGGCTGAACAAAGGCAGACGGATGCGACGCGTCAGGGTATGGAGGATACCTACCAGCTCGCTTTAGCTGCGGTAGAGCGAGGAGCTCCAGCACAGGGTGCACAACCGAGGCCGGACAATATCTAGGATTTTAAGAAGTTAGGGCCTCGGGACTTCAAGGGGACCGAGGGCATTGTCTATGCAGATGACTGGCTCGAGGATATCGAGCATCTCATGAGGGCTTACCACCTCGTAGATGATCTGAAGGTCGAGGCGGTGGGACTACAACCGTTAGATATCGCTCGTACTTGGTTCAGAAATGAGCCGGCTCTAGCTAGAGGGGGCCACACCGGGGCGAAGTTCAAGGACTTATTTCAGAAGAAGTTTTTCTCCCCATGGATAAGATAGATCTGGCCAGGCAGTTCTAGAACCTCCAGCATGAAGGCATGTATGTAGAGGAGTACACTGCAGAGTTTGACAGGCTGAGCCGATATAAAGAGTACATAGTGCGGGACCCAGAGATCAGGGCGAACTACTTCAGAGAGGGATTGACTTGGGATGTGAAGATTCCCATCCCCTCTTTCTACTCGACGTACACGGAGATCCTTGTGGAGGTGCGCAAGGTGGAGCGAGAGTTGGGCCTGAAACCCAAGAGGGACCGTGATTTCTTTTCGGGGACTACTAGCAGTACGGGGGATTCTAAGCGTCCTCAGCTCCATTACCATTCTTTTTCGGTACCGCAGCATCAGACTCCAGCAAGGGCGCCTGTTCAGCAGGCACCGCATCAGCAGCAGAGGCCAGTTCAGTATGCCCCTCCGTACCAATTCTGCAAGAAGCCTGGCACATTTGGGAAGTTTGCAGAAAGAGGCTAGGGGTGTGCCTCTATTGTGGTGCCGCAGGCCATCGGATTAGGGACTTTCCTGCGAACTGTCGTAGGGCAGTTCAGGGAGAAAGAGTAGCTCTGGAAGCACCAGCTAGGCTACCTGCAGCACAGCCGAGGGATCCACCACTTCCGACGTAGCAGTAGCAGCATTTTGTTCATCACTAGCAGCAGAAGGGTGCTCATGGCAGAGCATTTGTGCTGACAGTTGAGGAGGTTGAGCCCGTCGAAGATGTTATAACAGGTTCTGTTCTACTCGATTCTATTCCAGCTTCAGCTTTGTTTGATAGTGGTGCATCACGTAGCTTTATATCTATTTCTTTTGCTCTCAAACATCATATACCTGCTGAATCTTTGGGTAGGACTTGCAAGATCATGACCGTGGTAGGTATTATCCTAGTTGGTGATGTTTGCAAGGGGCGAAGTGTTTCATTGGGAGGTCGGAAATTGAGTGCGTGTTTGCTCGTAATGTCACTACCGAGCTACGATATTGTACTCGAGATGGATTGGTTAAGTAGACACTTTGTTAGCATAAATTGTAGAGGAGGTAGGGTTTTGTTCAGTCCTCCAGGGAAGCTAGTATTTGAGGAGAGCAGCAGAGCAGGGTGATAGTGCTATTTGTGGAGCTATGGTGAAAGACAAGGAGTTGCCTCATCCTTTGATTGCAGAGTTCATGTATGTCTTTCCAGACGAGTTACATGGATGCCATCGGACAGGGATATTGAGTTCTCTATAGACTTGGTGCCTGGCGTAGAGCCTATCTCATAGCATGTCTATAGGGTGAACAATAGCGAGTTGGCGGAGCTGAAGAAGCAAGTGGATGAGTTGCAGGACAAGGGATTCATCTGGTGTAGTTCTTCGCCTTGGGGTGCTCCGGTATTGTTCGTACTGAAGAAGGATGGATTCGTGCGTATGTGAATCGATTACAGGGAGCTGAACAACCTCACTATCAAGAACAAATACCCGCTGCCGAGAATAGATGACTTGTTTTCTCAGTTGTGCGACGCGAAGGTATTTTCAAAGATAGACTTGAGGTCTGGGTATCATCAGCTGAAGGTAAAGAAGGAAGACATTTCGAAGACTGCTTTTCAGACTCGTTATGGCCAGTATAAGTTCACTGTCATACCGTTTGGGTTGACTAATTTTCCAGCGATATTCATGAACTTGATGAACAAGGTATTCCATCAGTACCTTGACAATTTTGTGGTGGTCTTCATTGATGATATTCTCATTTATTCGAAGATGCCAGAGGAGCACGAGGAGCACCTAAGGATTGTATTAGGCACTCTCAGGAGGGAGCAGTTGTATGGGAAGCTGTCGAAGTATGAGTTCTTCTTGGATAGAGTGGAGTTTCTGGGATACGTCGTATCTGGTGATAGGATTTTAGTGGATCCAAAGAAGATTGCAGCAGTGGAGTCATGGTCTACACCGAGCTCAGTTGTAGATATTTGGAGTTTTCTATGTCTGGCAGGTTATTACAAAAAGTTCATACAGGACTTTTCCAGGATTGCCGAGCCAATGACCCGACTCACCAGGAAGGATGTGGAGTTTGTTTGGACCGAGCAGTTGTAACATCCACTTTTCAGAAATGAGGATAATTTTGAACTTTTGTAATTATAATCATTTAATAATGATATTTAAATCATATTGTGATTTTTGGTGATTTTTAATCAATTTAAAACTAGTTAAAATATTGAATTTTGATTTTGATGGTTAACTAGTGTAACCCTAGAATTGCTAAGCCTAGAGACTAACCATGACCAAGGGAGCCTAGTCATGTGATTAGAATGTCATATTACTACTTTTTAGCCTAAGGGTATTTTGGTCATTTTGATAATTTTGTGAAATTGTAAATTGTATTAATTAAATATGTGCTAATTGTTTAGTTGAGACTTGACCTAGAATCTTAGCCTAATCTAGATTAGCCTTGAGCTTAGAATCTTGATTAGGATAACCTAGTAAATAACAAGATTAACAATATCTAGATATTTCTAAGTAGGATATTTACCCCTTAGGATATTTGTGAAAAAGAAAGCCTTAGGACTAATTGAACCAATAGGAAGACTTAAAATTGGGTGGACAAGCCCTAGCCACTCATCTAAATCTAAAACATAACCCTAATTCATCTAATGGCAGCTACTATAGGTAGGTTAGCCTCCCTTCCTTTCATTTCATTCCATCTTACCTTTTTTCCTTCACAAAGTGTTCTTTCCCAAATTAGAGAGCTTCCCTCTTTGATTTGATCTCCAAATCCTTACATCCCTCCACCAAAACTTCCATCCAACCTTCTCATACTATCAAGGGAGGGTGCTAGTAAAGATTTGGAGCAAAGTGCAAGGAGGAGTGTTCTTTTTGGAAGATCTTTGTGTTGGAGCCATGTCCTCGGGAGTGTCATTAGGATTCCACTCCCAATAGGTAAAGCAACCCTCTAAATTGATTTTCTATACATATTAGTTAGTTTTGAATCCATAGGATCCACCCCCATGCATGTACCCCATTTAGATTCAAATTTGAGGCCATTTGGAGCTCTCTTGAGGATTTTAGATATGTGTCTTGTGTCCTACTTGATAGATCCCAAATTAGGACATCTCATGTGTATGTATGTATGATAATAGTTTAAATAGATATTTAAATTCGGTTTTAGAATGGTTAGAGAGTGGATTGATCTTAGTTAGGATGGTTAGAATGAGTTTCATTTGGTTACCTATGTTGGTATCCAAGTATCTTGGCCTACATGTGTTTCTTTTGTCCAAAACAACTCAAATTCGTCATAATATTCATCCACGTTTTTATTAACCAAAGCAACTTAGAAATATCATAACTTTTAGCTTAGAACTCCGATTAATCTTCTGTTTTTAAAAAAAAGAACCGTATCGAAGTTAGCTTTCCAAATATATATATTTTTATATGCCAAAATCGTTCTGGAACTTTCTGTAGAACTATTTGAGTGTCAGCTGTCCGAAAGACAAATACGTTTCGGTGTTTTCGCGATTCCGGGAGCTTCCGGACACGAAAATGCGATCCGTTTGAAGTTTCGGAAAGCTAACATGAAGGACTACGACATATTTTAATCCTAAAATTTAGTGAAGGCCCAATTGGTACAGTATTGATTTTAAGTAGAATAGTGGCTATACGATATATGTATTTTGTGTAACCTATAAGCCTATGTAGTATGGATATTAAATGAATGTAGAGTATGTAATGCATGATATGTCAGATGAATAAAATGATATATATATGATATGTATCCTCTTTACATTAATGTATATATATGGTTGAATGCAAGCATGTAGGAATGTAATCAATGTAATGTATGTAAGCAATGCATAAATGCATGAATGAAAGGATGATATACAATGTATGCATGAAAGTATATAATGAATGCTAGATACGAATGCAAGGTATACATGTAATGATAGATATGAATGCATAATGTATACATAATGTAATGCAATATATAATTATAGAATGTATGGTAATGTAGAATATATGACGCAAGCATGTATATGTCCATTGTTTTCCTTTTTTCTTACATTTTTCCTTCCCTTCCCTTTCCATTTCAGTTTTTCCCCTTTTTTCCTCTTCTATTTTTACATGTTGTATACAATGTATATAATGTATAGATGCATGTAAGTATGTAATATGCATGAATAACATGTATGTAATAAAAATAAGTATATGCATGCAACTTAATGATATGTGAATGGATATAATGCATGAACTGAAGTATGCATGTATATGGGATATGAATGAATGATATATATATGTGTTAAGGTAATGTAATGTATGTATTCACATATAATTTGAGTTAAATATATGAGTTTGTATGCATATATTATATGTATGCATATAAGCAGGAATGAATGTAATATAATGTAGAGTATGCAGATATGAATATAATGTATGCAAGTATATAATGTATTCAAATATGTATGTATGCATCTATGTATGTATGTATAGGTGCATGAATGAATGCAAGTATGCATATATGATATGTATGTAGGCATATATGCAATGTATGTATGTATACATGATATGTATGTATGCATGTATGCAATGTAAGTATATATGTATGCATTTCTATAAACTGAGTTAACCTATAACCTTTTACACATATGCATTCATACACCCTTTGACACCATATATCCCATGTCACATACACCTACCTATCACTAAATCTGAGAACATTAACACATATCCTTTCACACACATGTCACACACACACACTCACTTACTCTATTATCTCTCCTTCTCTCTCTCTATGTATATATATATGTATGCGCCTATATATAGATTTCCTATATATATCTATGTATATGAATATGTGAATGTGAATAATATATATACATTATATGACTAAGTTTGTGGGCCTTTTTAGCTTATGGCTTAGTTTTGTGCTTGGTTTAGCAAGTGACTTAGACTATGAGTTAGTAGCTATCTTGGATTCTTGATTTGCATATACTTAGTTTGTTTGGACCTAGAATTGACTAACCCAGACTAGTTGACCATTGTTGACCCAATCCTAGCTAGTTTTACCACAGTTGACTAGAGTTGACTTAGTTTGACTTTATAGTTGACTAGAGTTGACCAAGAGTTGACTTTGACCTAGATTGACCTAGAATCATGTAGATTATATTATATACTTCAATTCTTACATATTGAAATCATTGTAATTTGTATTGCTCTAAATAGGACCTTGTGACTCCAGTTCAGACATCTGATATACATTAGTCATTCCGGGTATCAGGCGAGTACATTCTCTGATAGTTCTTTCATTTACTTGTCAATTATTGTACTTCAGTTCTAGTTAGTTTTATTTGATTCTTGTTACAAACACGTATTGTTATTACTGTATTCATGTATACGACACACATACTTTACTCGTCTGCCTCTATTATTCAAATCACTATTCGAACCACTTATTAACATCTTCATGTGCTGGTTGGAATTGTATTCGTTTTATTTGTTGGATTATGGATTCATTTGTATTAGAATGGGTAGGGAAATACTGATTAGACATGTGAACATTCCTACTATTCGAACCACCCCTCTGTGAATGATATTCGAACGATAGACATCCCATACTTGGCCAGGTGTGCGGTGTGCCGTATTACCCTTAGCCGTTTACATGTCTATCTCAGTATTTTAAAACACACTTGGAGGATTGATTTGAATCATCATTAGAACATCATGTGAAGTATTATTCGCACCACCTTATTCGAATCGCCTTATTAGAATAATGATTAGAATCACATTCGACTCATACTGTACTTGAATCACATTCGACTCATATTGTATTAGACTCATATTGGGATTACACTCGACTTATATTGTACTATTTGGATTATCATGTTACTCTAGTCCAGCTAGCTTGTTTTACAGTCTTCCTTGCCATGTTCTTCTCTTATTTTGCTACATTACTTCCCTTGTACCTTAACTGTTTCTTTACATCACTACATGTATTAAACTACCATGTTCATCAATATAACTGTCTATAACTGCTTTATAGTTCTCTGTTATTTACTTGGGATTTCTAGATGAGTTGTGCTCATTCCTGTCCTGACTGGACCTGTTGAAAATAATACAGATGATTGCCCTGAGGACATTTGCCCTACTTACCATGGAGCAGGAGATGGATTAGCTACCTTTGGCCCCGACACTTAGGAGTGATCGGGATACTAGCTAGTAGACTTGGTTTAGTTTTCATGTTTTAGAACTTGAATTGTAATAACTTGAGATATGAGTTTGTATTTGAGTTTATTTGAGATATTATTATTTAGTAGTTTTTATTTGTTGTTGTTTAGTCTTTAGTTATAAACTTCTATGTTATCTTATCGTTCTTAGACTGTGGTTGAGATTTTATTATATTTATACTTGTCCTCCGTTCGGAGTTGAGATTTGACAAGTATATTATATAATTGCGTGAGTTATTGATTAGATAGTTACCTAGGACAGCGTTCTACCGCCGACACTACGGCGTAGGCTGGACGTACCCACTTCTCGTGCCCCTACACTAGGTGCGGGTCGTGACACGTTTTTAGTGGTGGCCCATGCAGGTCGAGATTCGCATTAGTGCGAAGTCGTGGTAGTGCGACGATTAGTTGTACTACTGCGCGCCTGCGGTAAGAGATAAGAAATATGCTTTAGTTGAGAGAGTACTCAATCACAGTTAGGACTACTTGAGAAGATTCCTGGGATGACCCTTGAGAATCTCATTATAAACTATCTCAAAATTCGATTCTAACAGTATCTGTGTATTTTCTTTATTCGTTGTTGAATTTGTTTCTTGGCATCCATTATTGACTTTATTTTCTACCAAGATGAACATTATAGGCTAGGTTGCCTCAGTCGTGGAATTTAGAGTCTTCTACAGCCATATTAGCTGGTTTAGCGATGAGATAGAGTCTGATTTGGGATGTATTTCTCGGGTGTGGGAATTTAAAGTTTTCACAGCCAAGCTAGCAGCAATGCAAAAATTTTAAATACCATGATTCTAGAGGTATGTACCTTAGTTGCAGACTCCATGGATTATCATTGTTGTACTTACTAGAGTAACGAGGATTCTGGTAACATGCTTCTGGATAGACGGGTATGATTATCAGATTTCAGAATAGATACCATATAGATGGTGCCCTAGTATGATGGAATGGAATATCAGTGTGGATGTTACTTGAGTATCATGGATTAGATAGAGAGAGCTAGGCCACCTGTAGCGTAGTACCGTACCCCGCACCATCAGAGGGACCCCAGAAGGGCAGGGCTTTTGCACTGACAGTCGAGTAGACCGACGCTACGGATGACGGGTTAGCAGGTTTGTCCTTCTTGTTCTTCTTTCCCACCTTCATGTGTGATTTCTATTAGTACCGGTCAGGATATGCTTGTGATATGCTAGATGGCGTAGTTACCCTGTTCAAGACTATAGAATCACGACCAGTATGACTATGATTGCATGTTATCTATTGACCTTGTTTGATTGGGGGTTTGACCTAGGAGGAGTACGATCATCTTAATTTCGAGGATGAAATTCTTCTAAGAAGGGTAGACTTGTAACACCCACTTTTCAGAAATGAGGATAATTTTGAACTTTTGTAATTATAATCATTTAATAATGATATTTAAATCATATTGTGATTTTTGGTGATTTTTAATCAATTTAAAACTGGTTAAAATGTTGAATTTTGATTTTGATGGTTAACTAGTGTAACCCTAGAATTGCTAAGCCTAGAGACTAACCACGACCAAGGGAGCCTAGTCATGTGATTAGAATGTCATATTACTACTTTTTAGCCTAAGGGTATTTTGGTCATTTTGATAATTTTGTGAAATTGTAAATTGTATTAATTAAATATGTGCTAGTTGTTTAGTTGAGACTTGACCTAGAATCTTAGCCTAATCTAGATTAGCCTTGAGCTTAGAATCTTGATTAGGTTAACCTAGTAAATGACAAGATTAACAATATCTAGATATTTCTAAGTAGGATATTTACCCCTTAGGTTATTTGTGCAAAAGAAAGCCTTAGGACTAATTGAACCAATATGAAGACTTGAAATTGGGTGGACAAGCCCTAGCCACCCATCTACATCTAAAACCTAACCCTAATTCATCTAATGGCAGCCACTATAGGTAGGTTAGCCTCCATTCCTTTCATTTCATTCCATCTTGTCTTTTTTCCTTCACAAAGTGTTCTTTCCCAAATTAGAGAGCTTCTCTCTTTGATTTGATCTCCAAATCCTTACATCCCTCCACCAAAACTTCCATCCAACCTTCTCATACTACCAAGGGAGGGTGCTAGTAAAGATTTGGAGCAAAGTGCAAGGAGGAGTGTCCTTTTTGGAAGATCTTCGTGTCGGAACCGTGTCCTTGGGAGTATCATTGGGATTCCACTCCCAATAGGTAAAACCGACCCTCTAAATTGATTTCCTATACATATTAGTTATTTTTGAATCCATAAGATCCACCCCCATCACTACAAAAAAAATGTCTTTCGGGGACGCAAAAAATCCGTCTTAAGAAGACCCAAATTAGTCCTAAATTGTAATTTGGGACGAATTTTAGGACGGTAAGTGACAGTGCTGTTAGGGTGGCGTGGCAAAAAGTTTTAGGACAAAAAATACCGTCCTAATTGGGTTTTAGGGTCGAAAAATCTAACCGTACCAAAAGAGTTTGAATTATTACATGTTTTACGACGGTTTACAAAACGGTCCCAAAATAAAAGAGTTTGTGACGAATAACATCCGTCCTAAACAAATTTGCCAGCGTTACAAAAGGATGTCGTTTATATCTAGGACAATTACATAACTGTCCCAAAAGTAATATTATGAAATTATTGTCTGTATTTTTCAGCTATAAAACATACAATTTAAATACACATAATTCATATAATCATGGACGTTGTCAAGCTTGTCCTCAGATGTATCTCCAGGTATCAGAGCTCCAATACAAAAAAAAGCTTAACAACATCAAGCATTCTTTACCATTAAGTAGAAGACAACAAAATCCATATATAACTATATATGTTCAATTGATAAACAACAAAAAGCTTAACATTAAGCATCCTTAACCACCATTTCCAAAATAAATCCAAAACACTATACATCACCCACAGCATCAGTTACAAAATGAACCCATTGTCTCCACCATTACATACAAAATGCTGAACCTATTAGGCATCCTTAACCACCTTTTCCAAAATAAATCCAAAACACTATACATCACCCACAACATCAGTTACAAAATGAACCCATTGTCTCCACCATTACACCATGTTTTTAGTATATCCAACATGAACCCAAAAATTAACCCAAACTTTTTATCATCACAAGATCGTCGTCCATCATTTTAGCATATCCAGAATGCTTTTGAAGGACCTGCAAATGAAGATATGCCAATATATTAGCAACCTGCTAACTATACACGAACAACCAAAAAAGAAAGACAAGTTCTTCCAAATTGTACAGACTAGACCACATTAGTTTGTGAATGTTTAAACAAATTGTACAAACCTACTAACAATTCTTCCAAACTGTACAGACCTGCATACAAAAAAATTGGAAAAAAAAACAATGTACAGAAAAAGCTTCAAGTGACAAAGGAAGCTTCAAGTGAAAAAGGAAGCTTTAAGTGAAGACGGGAAAAATTAGAAAACATTTTAAATAGGAAGTACAATTATTCTAGCAAGAATTACAGTAACAAGCTAGAAAAAACTAATATAAAAGTTAAAATCTGTACAGACAATATAAAAAGTTAAGTCCAAAAATCGGTCCAGGAAAAAGATAAAACAGAGAATTCTATTAACCCCATGACACCCAGGACATGCATGGGAAGGAACCAAAGCATGTGATGGAACCAGCAGCACTTCAAACTTGAAATAGATTGAGAATCCTACAATCATAGCTTTGAACAAGCCTATAGACCCCTTTTTGACTAAGCTTAGTCAATATACACTGGACAAATAATGAATATAGTTAACAAAACTATTGACTAAGTGAAGACAATTTTGATTCATTCCTAACACAATAACAAACTTAAGAATTGAGAGAAGACGTGATTAAAGCGCAAACCATAACAGCATTATGATATATGAAGATAAAAACAGACGTAAAGATGCAAATGATGGTATGAAAAATAAGAAGAGCGTTACGAAAAGTTCAAACTCACTCCATATTACAAGCAACGAGTTAAAGAGATCAATGTAGTGATCGATTGCCAACTCTCAAACTGTTCTACATGCCCGAGTAATGATAATATCAATAAAGCACTCGCAAAGCCGAGGCCGACGAAGAGATCAAAATGTTACAAAAGTTAAATTCTCAGTAAGACGAGCTAATCCGACAAAGTGGGAGTCAATAAAGCTCCATTAGCATTGGCTTTTGCTATGAAACAGAGACATTTTTGAATGATCTGGTCTGGGTATTCACAGGCAAAAGGGTCCTGGCTAAGGGCCTGATTGGTAGAGGCAAAGGAAGAGGGATCATTACAGTTAAACTATTGGACTATAGATCTTGATCAAATGAAGAAGATACTGTAGATTTTGTCAACAAATGGATGACCCATGTCAATAGAGTGTGATTAAAGTGTTGAATTAGATGTGACCTTCGTCTTCAAGTGAGATCTCGTCATCAATCACTAAAAGCATAACCTCAAAGGTGTTTCCAAAGCCATCAAGTACAGAGTAAACTAACTTCTCCCGTGCGCATCTTCACATTAGAAAACACTTGATCATAAGTGTCAAGAAGACATTTTCAGTCATTGGAGTAAAAACTTAAGAGAAAACCTAATTGAGTTTGAATGCTAATGATGATATGCTTAGGAGAAAAAAGAGACGATATCTTTCAGTCTCATTCAGTTGACTTTTTTACTTCTCCCCATGGAGGTCTTTGATAAAGTCTCAACTTTCTTCTTTCTACATAGAAAGAGATGAAGAGAGAAGGCACACTTGTTTTGTTTCTATAATAAGCATAACAAAACCAAAATCTCCATTCTCTAATAGCAAAGGAATTAATAGGTAGGTATAACTAGATTGGTAAGCAAAAGTGATCATCTGTAGCTTAAGTCCCTAGAAACTACATAAATCAAAGGTGCTTAAGTCCCTAGAAACTACATAAATCACTGGTTTCGGAGTTTCCAGCAAGTGGTTATATTGCCAATAAACTAAGGTAACTAGTACAAAAATGATACACATATTTCATGTAAAAAATAACTTGGCAATATGTTATGTAATGATGGAAACAGTTTAAAAGATGGGTACAATAGACTTGTAATTCACTAGTTATTCTAGAAGCTCACATATCATAATAGCAGTCATAAGAGCATAACACTAAAATAGTTCCCCTCCAACTATTTTATCCCGACCAGCTTCAGTAACAGGTATAAGTTACTAATTACCTAAATTGTATAGTGTGGTCTAGTATATCATGTACATGTGTTTGTAGATGGAACTAGGAAACAAAAAAACTTACCTTGAAAACTGAAGTGAAGAACATCGCAAGATTTTGAATAAATGCATGTCCAAAAGAGGCAAAACACATCAGGTTAGCAGTTTGTTTGGAACAAAATTTGCTGCTCGAAATGCAATAAATTAGCTATAGGTGCATCATTGAATCAGAATTGGAATAACATTCCAAATATGAAGCCAAATCTAACCCTCAAAATAGTGTTCTTGTATTGCTACAAGTTCAGAAGCAATATCCTGAATTATTTAGAACATGCTGGGAAGGATATATATGAAAAGTAGGTACTTTCAATTCATCAATGTAGTAATAATTTCCTATATTCCGACATAGAAGAATAATATAAATTGCTTATGGCCAAATCCCATGCCCTCAGCCACATATTAGTATATCAAGAAATACTAAAATACACCATGCCCTCAGCCACATAACATATCAGTCAAAAAAATAATTTACAACCTTTTTTATTACATTAAGACATATTATAGAGGGATTGTATCAATTTTTGGTAGGCAATTCAAAACTTGCAAGGTTTCATTAACAAGATGATAAAACCTTGCATATGCAAGACTGATTCAATTTCTTTCATCCAAACATGTAAGTTATTGCATATGCAAGGCTGATTCAATTTTTTTTCTTTCAAACATGGAAGTTCTTGCATATGCAAGAAAAAATGCATATGAAAGTTTGTTTGCATATGCAAGCAAAAATACATGTGCAAGACTAAACAAACGATATAGCCTTCTGAAAGCTTCGTCACTAGCCTTTATAGATTATAGTGTAATAACAAAAATATATGTTCCATGGAGTCTATGACAAAAAAGAGACCACGTGATAAGACTAATAATAAGAAGAAGAAGAAAATTCTCTTAATGGTGATCAAGAATGATTTTGATCAAGAATGGCACACATTGTGTAGTCATACCATTTTTTTTTGTCAGTGTTCCTATCGACCAAGAAATAATCTCAGAATTTGATGTCTATTTCACCGAACAAGTTAAAACCAAATGATGCAATGTTCTTACCGACCGACTGAAGTGGTATGGGGTGGAGCAAGGGGTTCAATTATATTCTATAATACTTTTCTATTTAAAATTGTGTTAGTTTGAAGTGCCCTCTTGTGGCCTTGTCAGAATCATAGCTATGCCCCCGTTCATATCTATGCCTCTTAGAGAAAAAATAGGTGGTCTATGGGATCATACCTATATCAAACATTGCTTTCTCTAACAAAAATAGGTATTCCCTGTTGTTTCTACAAGGTCCAGTTGTAGTACCAATTTGCCTGCAATGTGGAATGAGTGCACTAGATTAATAAAAATACTAGCAGCAACTCTAGAAAATGTTCGTATGAGTGGACACCAATAAACAAAATTTCCACCTGCCATCTCTTCCAAGGGGGCTGGACCTAGATATATAGTACTTGTTTGATTCCTTGTCAGGAGTAGGAGTAGAAGTGAACCTGTATAGCAAACCATATGAATATTATTGATTTAGTATCAAAAAAGAAAAACTTGCATAAGCTAAAAAGGTACATTTGTAGCTAGACTAAGCTTCTTACACTAAAACTCCAGTAACAAATAGTGTGAGAATATCTCCCTCCTGAAGAATGGATGCCAACCAATACATGAGAAAGGAAGAAAAAGAAGTACATTGTAAGGATGATTAAATAGCAAAAGGAACTTTGCTTACCTTATAAAAGTCTACAGATGTTTTTGTGTCGTACTCACATTCTCTTCTTTCCAGATACTGTTTCAAATAAATATTTTCATTATCAATTCAACATAACAGGCATTAAGAATTTGAACCAATAACGTGAATAATACCTGCATTGTGGCTCTTTCTTTTTCTATGCCTCCTTTGACACAGAATGCAGCATCCCGCTGGAAAGAATCATTGATTTGTTACGTGAGGCAAATGCACAAAGGGATTTAGAATAAGAAGGAAAATATTAACTTGTGCTGGTTACTTCAGTCATCTATCTTCGGTAAACAACTACTTGCATTTTGTTCCTAGACAAAAATCACAAAGCGGTGGCCTATAAAAGGCCAATTTTTATTCAGATCAGAACACGAAGCAAATAGTGTAAGTCTGACTATACAAAATATATATAAAATGAACCAACATATGGTTACGAATATTTTAGCGCTATATCTAATGATAGCAAGATAAGTTGCATATGATGGGATTAGGATATGCTTACACAAACTGTTTCTTTTCTTGCCTCCAATACACAAGTCCTATTTGGAAGTTCAGGTGTGCCTCTATGGTCTATGCAGCTGAAAGAGAAAAAACAAAAAAAGACCATCAATATCCCACACTTGCACTATGATAAAGAACATATCATATTTCCCAAACATTTGGGAAAGTGGTACCTCACCAAGATCAAACACACGCCTATAGTCCCTGATGTAGACTATGATTTTCTCGTCAAAGTCAAATCCAGGGTTTCATACTAGTGACCCATAACCAAAAACCCACAACACAATTTTATTGTGGTTGGCATTTATACTTGTCAAAAAAAGTGTTTTACTAGTTCGTCTTGTAAACAACAATTTGCACGAGTCCAAATAGTTACTGCAACATGCAGGATTCAATTGTTGAATAATACTCCAAAAGTGGACTCCAAGTGATATACTCGTGAATTATCGATTGATTTTCAAATTCAGAACTATTCTAACTATGCTAAAATGGAAACACATATTAGAAGGGAAAACAAGTTTTACCTATGAACACCCTAATCACAATAGCCCAATAATCTCACCAAGTTCTTGTGCCGGACACGCCCAATTGCTTCCACTTCAACCTTGAATTCCCTTTCGGCTTGCCCCCTAAAGATGACAACATACATGTAAAAAAAAAACTTAATAGCAAGCAATATGACAAGACCAGCTAGCTAAACATGCATATTACTCAATCACCCAGTTGAACTAAAGCTACCATTCCTAAATCAAATTCTAAACAACAGTCAATTAGTAACTATACCGTATGTGAGTAACATAAGATTTACTATATTCTGTAGCATTATGCATTTTGAAGCAAAGTTCACATTTTGAAATGAAATTCTTAACCAACACACAAAATGCATACAAATGGGTTCACCAATTGTTGAGCAAATCCTTGACTATGATATTAGAATTGTTCGGCAAGACCTCATGGTACACAATTCCATACCCACCCTCCCCAATCACATTCACATCGGCTGAACTCATTCCAGACCACTAGGCTTCCAAACAAAAAATAAAAATTGTAATTTTGACCAAATGATGTCAATCAAAAATAGCAACCCTAACCAAAATCAACAAGAAACATGAAATGGTAATCATCAACCAACTGAATCAAACTGAACCCAAGAAAACGCAAAAAAAAAGGTCTCTAAACTCATTTCATTCAAAAATAAGCTGAAAATTTTGCAATTTTCACTATTACTATTCCCGAGCCTAACCGAAAATCTCAATCAAAACCAAAACCAGCAAGAAATTTGAATATATGATGATGGCTTCGATCGAACCACGAAACCCTAGAAATTTTGAATTTTTATAGGGAAAAAGGTTTTTTTTTTATAGCAACATGTTGTCCTCTTCGAAACCCTAGAATTTGATGAAAAATGAAGGATATTTGAAGAATAATTTCTAGTCGATTTTGATACTGGCCTATAGTGTAACCTAGATCTATCATGATGTCGTACTCTTAGGTACTTAGCAGAGAGAATCAGGAATGAGAGAGTAACCTAGAACTGCAAAAAACACTAACCCTAGCCGCTGGGAAATGAGAAACCCTTACTAGTGGCAGACATCCATGGGCGATCAGAGAAAGAGAGAGCTTGGGTGCACATCCTTGTACATCTTCTAGAGGGGGACGAGGTCGAGGAGTGGATGACATTGTTAAGAAGAGAGGAGGTAGGCAGAGAGGAGGAATTTTTGGAGTTAGATGAATTTTTGGAATGGGGAGGTAGGGAGAGAGAAAGAGAGAGTTGGCTTTTCCAAAAATAACGAATGGATTATGGGGGCTAAAGAGTGCAGTATAGAGGAGGCCAGAGCAGGATAAATGGTGTGGATTTACGGTGAGAGATCCAATGGCTAGAAATGTTCTCAAAAAAAATTAGGGATGAGCCGCCAAATAATTGTTATTCCCGCCTAAACCATTTGGGATGTTATCAGGATTTATTTGGGATGGAATGTATTAATAGTCCCAAATAAGATATTTATTTTTCAATCTGTCCCAAATAAAATTATTTTTTGTTACAAAAAAAATTATCCGTCCCATTGATTAATTGTTTAGGACATTTCGGACTAGCGCTCCTTATAGTGTCGTCCGAAAAGGACACTTTTTTTTGTAGTGCATGCATATACCCCATTTAGATTCAAATTTGAGGCCATTTGGAGCTCTCTTGAGGATTTTAGATATGTGTCTTGTGTCCTACTTGATAGATCCCAAATTAGGACACCCCATGTGTATGTATGTATGATAATAGTTTAAATAGCTATTTAAATTCGGTTTTAGAATGGTTAGAGAGTGGATTGATCTTAGTTAGGATGGTTAGAATGAGTTTCATTTGGATACCTATGATGGTATCCAATTATCTTGGCCTACATGTGTTTTTTTTGTCCAAAGCAACTCAAATTCGTCATAATATTCATCCACGTTTTTATTAACCAAAGTAACTTAGAAATGTCATAACTTTTAGCTTAGAACTCCGATTTATCTCCCGTTTTTTTAAAAGAACCGTATCGAAGTTAGCTTTCCAAATATATATATTTTAACAAGCCAAAATCGTTCTGGAAATTTCTGTAAAACTATTTGAGTGTCAGCTGTCCGAAAGACAAATACATTTCGGTGTTTTCGCAATTTCGGGAGCTTCCGAACACGAAAATGCGATCCGTTTAAAGTTTCGGAAAGCTAACACGAAGGGCTGCGACATACTTTAATCCTAGAATTTAGTGAAGGCCTAATTGGTACAGTATTGATTTTAAGTAGAAGAGTGACTATACGATATATGCATTTTGTGTAACCTATGAGCCTATGTAGTATGGATATTAAATGAATGTAGAGTATGTAAAGCATGCTATATCAGATAAATAAAATGATATCTATATGATAGGTATCCTCTTTACATTAATGTATATACATGGCTGAATGCAAGAATGTAGGAATGCAATCAATGTAATGTATGTAAGCAATGCATAAATGCGTGAATGAAAGAATGATATACAATGTATGCATAAAAGTATATAATGAATGCTAGATACGAATGCAAGGTATACACGTAATGATAGATATGAATGCATAATGTATACATAATGTAATGCAATATATAATGATAGCATGTATGGTAATGTAGAATATATGATGCAAGCATGTATATGTCTACTGTTTTCCCTTTTCTTTATAGTTTTCCTTCCCTTCCCTTTCCATTTCAGTTTTTCCCCTTTTTTTTCTCTTCTATTTTTACATGTTGTATACAATGTATATAATTTATAGATGCATGTAAGTATGTAATATGCATGAATAACATATATGTAATTAAAATAAGTATATGCATGTAACTTAATGATATACGAATGGATATAATGCATGAACTGAATTATGCATGTATATGGGATATGAATGAATGATATATATATGTGTTAAGGTAATGTAATGTATGTATTCACATATATTTTGAGTTAAATATATGAGTTTGTATGCATATATTATATGTATTCATATATGCAGGAATGAATGTAATATAATGTAGAGTATGTATATATGAATATAATGTATGCAAGTATATAATGTATTCAAATATGTATGTATGTATCTATGTATGTATGTATAGGTGCATGAATGAATGCAAGTATGCATATATGATATATATGTAGGCATGTATACAATGTATGTATGTATACATGATATGTATGTATGCATGTATGCAATGTAAGTATGTATGTATGCATTTCTATAAACTGAGTTAACCTATAATATTTTACACACATGCATTCATACACTCTTTGACACCATGTATCCCATGTCACATACACCTACCTATCACTAAATCTGAGAACATTAACACATATCCTTTCACACACATGTCACACACACACTCACTTACTATATTTCCTCTCCTTCTATCTCTCTATGTATATATATATGTATGTGCCTATATATATATATAGCTTTTCTATATATATCTATGTATATGAATATGTGAATGTGAATAATATATATATATATATTATATGACTAAGTTTGTGGGCCTTATTAGCTTATGGCTTAGTTTTGTGCTTGGTTTAGCAAGTGACTTAGGCTATGAGTTAGTAGCTATCTTGGATACTTGATTTACATATACTTAGTTTGTTTAGACCTAGAATTGACTAACCTAGATTAGTTGACCATTGTTGACCCAACAATAGCTAGTTTGGCCACAGTTGACTAGAGTTGACCTAGTTTGACTTTATAGTTGACTAGAGTTGACTTTGATCTAGATTGACCTAGAATCATGTAGATTGCATTATATACTTAATTCTTACATATTGAACACATTGTAACTTGTATTGCTCTAAATAGGACCTTGTGACTCTAGTTCAGACATCTGATATACATTAGTCATGCAGGGTATCAGGCGAGTACATTCTCTGATAGTTCTTTCATTTACTTGTCAATTACTGTACTTCAGTTCTAGTTAGTTCTATTTGATTCTTGTTACAAATACGTATTGTTATTACTGAATTCATGTATACGACACAAATACTTTACTCGTCTTGCCTCTATTATTCGAATCACCACTCGAATATTCGAACCACTTATTAGCATCTTCATGTGCTGGTTGGAATTGTATTCGTTTTATGTGTTGGATTATGAATTCATTTGTATTAGAATGGGCGAAGAAATACTGATTAGACATGTGAACATTCCTACTATTCGAACCACCCCTCTGTGAATGACATTCAAACGATAGCCATCCCACACTTGGCCAGGTGTGCGGTGTACCGTATTACCCTTAGCCGTTTACATGTCTATCTCAGTATTTTAAAACACACTTGGAGGATTGATTCGAATCATCATTAGAACATCATATGAACTATTATTCGCACCACCTTATTCGAATCACCTTATTAGAACAATGATTAGAATCACATTCGACTCATACTGTACAGGAATCATATTCGACTCATATTATATTAGACTCATATTGGGATTACACTCGATTTACATTGTACTGTCTGGACTTATCATGTTACTCTAGTTCAGCTAGCTTGTTTTACAGTCTTCCTTGCCATGTTCTTCTCTTATTTTGCTACATTACTTCCCTTGTACCTTAACTGTTTCTTTATATCACTACCTGTATAAAACTGCCATGTTCATCAATATAACTGTCTATAACTGCTTTATAGTTCTCTGTTATTTACTTGGGATTTCTAGATGAGTTGTGCTCATTCCTGTCCTGACTGGACCTAATGAAAATATTACAGATGATTGCCCTGAGGACATTTGCCCTACTTGCCTTGGAGTAGGAGATGGCTTAGCTACCTTTGGCCCCGACACTTAGGAGGGATCGGGAGACTAGCTAGTAGACTTGGTTTAATTTTCATGTTTTAGAACTTGAATAGTAATAACTTGAGATATGAGTTTGTATTTGAGTTTATTTGAGATATTATTATTTAGTAGTTTATATTTGTTGTTGTTTAGTCTTTAGTTATAAATTTCTGTGTTATCTTATCGTTCTTAGACTGTGGTTGAGATTTTATTATATCTATACTTGTCCTCCGTTCGGAGTTGAGATTTGACAAGTATATATTATATAATTGCGTGAGTTGTTGATTAGATAGTAACCTAGGATAGCGTTCTACCACCGACACTGCGGCGTAGGCTGGACGTACCCACTTCTCGTGCCCCTACACTGGGTGCGGGTCGTGACAGCAGTGCCATGCCACCTTCGAGGAGCTGAAAAAGAGATTGACATCGGCTCCTATTCTAACGTTGTCATCAGGGTCCGGAGGATTCACGATCTACAGTGATGCTTCGGGAAAGGGTTTGGGTTACGTTCTTCAGCAGAATGGGAAGGTGATTGCCTATGCATCCAGGTAGTTACGTCCTCATGAGAAAAATTATCCAACTCATGATTTGGAGTTGGCAGCGGTCATTTTTGCTCTATAGCTGTGGAGACACTATCTGTACGGAGAGCATGTGAAGATTTTTACTTGCCACAAGAGCTTGAAGTACGTGTTTACACAAAAGGAGCTGAATATGAGGCAGAGGCGATGGTTAGAGCTGATAAAGAATTTTGATATATCCTTACAGTATCATCCAGGGAAGGCCAACGTGGTTGTCGATGCTTTGAGCAGGTATCCTATAGCCATATGTTTGACGATTGACCGTCACCTTTTAGCAGATTTGGAGAGTTTAGGTATTGAGGTTATAGTCCCTGGAATTGAAGAGCAGATGTGGGGTTTACAAAATTCAGTCTGAGCTAATGGACAGGATTAGAGTAGCGCAGTTTGATGATGTGACTCTAAGGAGCATCAGGGAGCAGGTGAAAGCAGGGTTATTGGATGATTTCTCTATCATTGAGGTACGGTGCCAAACTGTACATGTCGAGTGGAGAGCTTCAGGAGGAGGTTCTTCAGGAGGCACACCATTCTTAGTACTCTATGCATCCTGGTGCCAACAAAATGTATAGAGATCTGAGATAGCACGTGTGATGGTATGGCATGAAGTGGTTAGTAGCTCAGTTTGTATCTAGATGCTTGGTGTGCCAGTAAGTGAAAGCCGAGATGCAGAGGCTAGGTGGTCTGCTACAGCCACTACCCATTTCAGAGTAGAAGTGGGAGCACATCACTATGGATTTTATGTCTGGACTTCCATGGTCTCCAGGATAGAAAGACACGATTTGGGTCATCGTTGATAGATTGACCAAATAGGCCCACTTTTTATCTTTCAAGATGGGTTTGTCTACGGAGAGGCTGTCAGGGATGTACGTGCGGTAGATAGTCAGATTGTACAGAGTTTCGGTGAGCATAGTCTCGAGTCGGGATAGTCGCTTCACTTCCTACTTCTTGAGGAGTTTGCAGGCTAGCTTGGGCACTCAGCTCAATTTCAGTATCGCATATCACCCCCAGACGGATGGGCAGTCGAAGAGGACTACTCAGACACTCGAGGATATGCTTCGTACTTGTATGCTAGATTTTGGGGGATCTGGAAGGACCATATCCACTTGGTAGAGTTTGCTTACAACAACAGCTACCAGGCCAGTATAGAGATGTCACCATTTGATGCTCTATACGGACGGAGGTGTCGTACTCCCTTATCTTGGGACGATGTCGACAAGAGAGCTTTGCTTGGCCTAGAGATGATTATAGATGCAGCCGAGAAGGTCAAGCTTATCAGAGAAAGACTTTGGGTGGCGCAGGACAGACATCGACATTAGGCCGATAGCCACCAGAGACCTTTGGAATTTGAGGTATAGTTTAGATTCCTAGTGTTTGTGTCTGATTATGATTATTTGTTATAGATTAAGTTTTAAGATTGTGTTTTGTGATAGGTTGGTGACCTAGTGTTCCTGCAGATTTCTCCGATACGGGGCACGATTCGCTTTGGTGGAGGCGGGAAGCTTAGTCCACGATTCATCGGATCCTTCAATATCCTTGAGAGGGTCGGTGTAGTGGCATACCGACTAGTTACTGCCTGCACTAGAGGGAGTGCACAACGTGTTCCACGTGTCACAGCTGAGACGGTATATGGCAGATCTAAGTCACATTTTGGACCACTCCGAGATCGAAGTAGGATCGACTTTCAGTTATCCAGAGCAGTCAGTTGAGATTTTGGATCATAGGGAGAAGGTGCTCCAGAATCAAGTCATTCCTTTGGTTCGTGTCGCATGAAGGTATCACTCTCCGGGTGAGTCTACCTGGAAGAAAGAGAACGACATGATGGAGTAATTCCCTTATCTCTTCGAGCCTTGAGGTAATAGTATTCCTTGTTTCTAATGTTGTTATCTGTGATAGTTTCGTCTTTAATTTTGAGGACAAAATTATTTTAAGGGGGGTAGACTTATTACTACCAGTTTTCCAAATAAGGGTAAATTTGTTTTTTTATAATTTATTTATATTGTGAATATTAATTAGGAATATTATGTGTATTTATTTAATTTATTTGGTTTAGTTGTTTGGGTTAGAGAATATCCTCATTTTAGACTTGTGTTAGTGGGTCGGTTAGCCTAGACACTAAACTAGAGCCCAACAATTAGCACAACATGACTCATAAACCAACTCATTAGACTAACTATTCATGACCAATTAGTTCACTTAGAGATTAGGTTTTTGTCTAAACTAACCCCAAACCTTCACATTTCATTTAATTAGCCAAATGACAACTTAGAGGACATGTTTGGAACTTTTGGTTAGGCCCTAACCTAGGAAGCATGGCCGGCCATATAGGGGTTTCCTCTCCTCTCTATTTTATTTTATTACAAGCCTTCATTTTCCTAATTTGGAGCTCTTGCCATTTGGAGCCATTCTACTATTGATTTCTCTCAAAATTCCACTCATTCCTCCACCATTCCTCTCATTCTCTCAAGAAGGAAGTATTTACAAGGAGTTTGGAGCTAGGAGCAAGGAGGAGAGTCCATTTGTTAAGAAATTTTGTGTCGGGTTCGTGTCCATTGGATTGTTCATTGAAAATCCATCTCCCAATAGGTATAACACCCTCTAACCTTGTAATTTCAATTCTAATTTTGATATCGCACCCTTAGTAACTCACCCATATATAAAGACAACCCTTAGGAAGAGTTTTGAGTCTGTAATAAGTCCTCATTTGAAAGTTTGAATAGGTTTTGTGCCAGTTTTGGAAGAAATCCAAGGGTGACACACCAAGTGCTTGTTGAAATGTCCCATAGGCTAAAATAGACTTGTGGGTAGTGTTTGAGGCTATTATCGTGTCCAAAAATGGATACTAAAAGGATGTGTCTTGATGTATTAGGACACCGGACCAATTTGAGGGTTTTTGACCTCAACACATGAGTGAACACCCTATTTTGCTATGATACATTAACACTAGCCTAATGGTTTACCAACTTTAGGTATCCTTATGAAAACACATGTATTGGTGTCATAAACATTATATATATATATATATATATATATATATATATATATATATATATATATATATATATATATATATTTATATATATATATATATATATATATATATATATATATATATATATATGTGTGTGTGTGTGTGTGTGTGTGTGTGTGTGTGTGTAAGGTTATATGCATATATATATATATATATATATATATATATATATATATATATATATATATATATATATATATATATATATATATATAAAATATATATATATATATATATATATATATATATATATTTTATATATATATATATATA
Source organism: Iris pallida (assembly GCA_029216955.1). Taxonomy (NCBI): domain Eukaryota; kingdom Viridiplantae; phylum Streptophyta; class Magnoliopsida; order Asparagales; family Iridaceae; genus Iris; species Iris pallida. The sequence continues at coordinate 15,761,751 of JANAVB010023995.1, forward strand.
TATATATATATATATATATATATATATATATATGCATATAACCTTACACACACACACACACACATATATATATATATATATATATATATATATAAGGTTATATGTAAGGTTATATGCCTCTATGGATATATATATATATATATATATAGATATCATATATCATGTATGATGTATGATGTATAGATATATGCATATACATAGGGCTGTTTTGGGTATCCTATTGGGTAATGTAACAGTCAGTAGGACTGGTTTTTGATGTTAGGAATATCTTATATAGTGTAAATATACTTACCTTTTTAACATTTATCATGGTGTATGTGTATATATGTATATATATATATATATATATATATATATATATATATATATATATATATATATATATATATATAAAAATATATATATATATATATATATATATATATATATATATATATATATATATATAATGTTGGACATTAAGATGGCAGTCTAACATATTCAGTATGGGGGTTTAGCAGGTAAAACTGAATGTATTATGGACTGTATTAGAGGGGGTGTTCAGTTGAGAACTGGACAGATCAAGTGTGAAATCAGTTCAACTTATTAGAATGTTTCAGCGGATACAGTGATAAGTATCAGTCTCTTGACTGAGACACGCAAGGGAAGAGGGGAGATGAGGATATGTTGGAACTGATATAGAGTGATCAGTCTCTAAGGACTGATGTGATCAGTCACTTGGACTGATCTATGAGATCAGTAAAGAAAGGAGTATCAGGAGCAGGGCAAGTTGGGCTAGAGGAGAAGAGTGTCTACCACTGATACGGTAAGGAGTATCAGTTGGGGGTTTGGTTTTGGGACCTTGTCCAGTTGTGTTTAGCTTTAAACTGAACCTTATAGAGGATCAGTTTTCCCAACTGATATTGCATCAGTTTTCGTAACTGAGGATTGTTGGAATCAACCTCTCGATTGATATGCAGGCATGTGGAGTTCAGTCCACATGACTGAATGGGGATGTAGACTGAAAAAGAGGGGTGATAGGTCCTGTCACTGATGAGATGCTAGATTATCAAACTGATATGGTATAGTTGGTTTGGACTGATATAGAGAAGCAATCCATAAGGACTGCTTTGGGTTTAGATTCAGTCAGTTAGAGGGAGAGAACATGAGAGTTAGTTCAGATATTAGAAGGAGAGCATGGGGACTGATGAGTTGATCAGTCCACTTGGACTGACATGTTAGGTATCAGTTCAAATGAACTGATAATTTGATCCTTGAAATTGATTAGGATATCAGTTACTTAACTGATTGTATATATCAGTTACTGAACTGATATTGTGATCAGCTAGGAGGATACAAAGGATGCAAGGATGAGGTTTTTAATGTCTCATTTAGTATGGGAAGGTATAGCCTCCACCATATATATATATATATATATATATATATATATATATATATATATATATATATATATATATATATATATAATGGGATAGGTAATGTATTACAAATCACTTATATAGATAAGGGTTGTACCTAGGTAAGAATCCTAGTTAAGGTAATATATGCATATAGATAATGTATCAAGATAGGTAAAATGTAGGAATAGGGGATTTTAACCCAAGTTGCCTTGGTTTGACTAATTGACCATTTGACCTAGAATTGGACTAATATGACATGTTTTCAACTTCAAACTTGTTATTGATACAACATTCCATATTTAGGTCTTCGAGGTGCCGTATAGGACGTCTTTGATACTTCACACCAGTTTACAGGCGAGTACATTCTCCAATAATTTCTCATTTATGATATTTTCTACGTTTCGTGTACTTAGTGTAGATGTACTTAATTCTTGACACATTGGTCATACGGATTGGTATTTACGGATCTCGTCATGAGATGTTATTCCTTGTTTACCTTGGTGTATCTTGTGCAAGCTCCGTTGTAGCTCTTGTGCGATATATGGACACTGATTCTCGAGAAGACTTGCTACCTTCTCTTAGAATCTCGTGTCGTAATGTGTCATGGTTGGATCCACCGTACTAGTCAGGGGCGGGAGAATATTAGTCTAGTTGTGTGGTCAATACCATCCTTTGCATGTGTAGATCCTTGTGAGTGTTAGTCATACACTTTACGTGTGTTTAACCAGGCCAGTAGACCTTGTGCAAGTTCCCAAGTCGGCCACATGTCAAAGCTAATATTCACTCATGTAGATAGTATGATTCTTGACTCTTGTACATGATATAATCAGTTTTTCTTGCTCTTGCTCTAGTTTATAGCTTCACCCTTGCCATTCTACTTACATGTACATTCCATTTGCTCTTGTATATTCTCTCTATTTACTGTTACATAGCACTTGTCATTTAATGTGAACTGTTGTTAATGATGTCCTCGTTTCAATCCTGACTGGATATATTTTTCAGACGACAGCGAGGACGAGTGTACCACCTACTACGGTCCTCATGACATGGTGGCTTGCACGCCACGTCACCCTACTTTAAAATAAGAGTTGATCAAGTGGCGCCAACTAGCCATGCTGCGCATGGGCACAACTTAACAACTGGCGTATTTGACTAGGTCTTCTATGCTGTACTGATTAATTCTCATGCCACACAATGACTTGTGCGAACCAGCTGTCAGCATTAATTACATGCCGACAAAATCTTTTCGAGCGTCGTATTGCACGGGATTCGAATAGATTTTCCTTAATCTCCGTGTTGTCAGCTACCAGGCAGTGATGATGCCATTACAGCTTCTCGAGGAAGTATGCCATGTAGCGCTCGCGCAACCTGACTCCTGCGCAACCAGATGTTGGCACAGCCTGATGCTGCGTAACTTGATGGTTTGGCACAATATAATGATTTAGCGCCATCTGATGATCGAACACTTTAGTAGGTGGCGCAGCTTGATTTTTAGCCTCTATAAGACCCCCTTCAAAGTTTTCGAAACTTGAAAATACTTCAAAGTTTTGAAATACTTTGAATTATGTTAGTTTTGTTTGGATTGTGCCAGTTTCAACTGACTCCACTATTTGAGCGCAAATTGTGCGATCAACTTTTGAAGCTATAAATAACCATATATTTCAGACTCTTTACTTTTTTTTACTGAAGTTTAATTTTTCTCGAAAGTCCTATCTTCCCTTCTTCTTTCCAAGCTTTGACTAGCATCAAATGGCGCCCAAGAGATCTGCTGTCGAGAAGGAAAAGGGTGTTGTCGAGCCTTCTTCTCGCGTTCCATCCACACACGTGCCTCAGTATGCTCCCCCTTCGTCACGATGAGAGACTGCCAACCCGGCCATAGAAGGTGAATGTTTGGCAACAAACATCGACCAACCCCTTTTTAGGGTTTGGTTTGATTTTGACAATACGCACGCCTACTCTTTTTAGAATTAGGCGCGTTTCCTGACTTGCGCCCCTCTTCTTAGGGTTTGGTTGCTCTCCAGACAGTGTTGCACGCCGTTTCGAGAGTTGTTCTTTCTGATTCCGTATAATCAGTTTGGCGCAACTTGAGATGTTGCACCACACAGATGTTTGTTTCGACAGAAATGTGGCGCAACATAAGAGTCGCGCAACCCGATATGTCGCACAACATAGATGTGGCGCAATACAAAATGTCGCACAATATAAGTGTTGCGCAACCTGTGATGTCATATGTTGTGTTTCATTGAACCAAATATTTTTTTCTTTGAGATTAACCCCTGTTTGCTTGTTTCATATAGTTAATCTCAGAGAAGACCCAAATGCTGAAATTTATGCCTCGGCCTTCAATGTGTCAGAGTACCGAGAGGACTTATCCCACATACAATATCCTCAATACGATCTTCCTGAGTCCCGAAGAGCTATGCTCGCATCTCAAGAATCCCACTTTATTATGCTTGATGAACGACAAACCTTTGGAAAGTCTGGACAATATCGTCCATTAAGAAACCAGCTTTCTTATTTGGAGAGGCGATCAAGAAGATGTCCCAGCCCAAAGTGAAGAGAGAAGATAGATTTTATCAATGTGGGGATAGAATCATGTACCTCCCAGAAATGCCGAGACACTTGTCTTTGTCTCGATATGCATTTTATAGTTATCCCCGCCGTATGGCATGGGTCCTGACTCCGATTCAACAGGCCAGAGTCGGGTGGATATGCTACAGATTTGGTCCACAGAACAAGGATTTGTTCTACAGCACTTCGGAGAGATACAGCTCCCATCTGAGAGGTTTGAAACCAAGCTGTATACCTCCTGAAGATTCATCAATGTTGCTTTCCGTCCGAGTACCTATTTTCGCAAACATGTTTGCGAAGGCTGAAGGAAGATACCCAGACCAAACCATGTGCTTAATGGGCTTAGTGAATCCCGACATGAAATACTGGAACAGTGTAGTGGTTTCGGTTTTGGATCATTTTAAGGATAAACTCCTCGAATTAGAACTCTATGATCCGATTGGACCACTGCTCATGGCTTTCGCCCGAATGCTCACATATTTTTTGCTTTAGTTGAAAGATATAATGAGAGGACCGATACCTTCATGACACCTCACGGGGAAATCGGCTTCGCTCTTCATGAAATGAAGTATCTTTCACATTTGCCAATGGGTGAAAATCCCTATGAAGAATATGTGCCAACAAATGAGGAATTGGATACTCTCTCTGCAGAGAACCCTAAGATGGTGGTTGTGTTCGAAGAATTATAATGCCACTATCTGATATGTTTCCTTTATTACAAAAGTGCTTCCAAAGGGACTTGCTATATTACCAAATGGCTGCCATACTTGTTTCTAGGGCATGCTCATGAAGAAAAAATTATTGAAAGTCAAGCCTGCAATCTTTGTTTCTTCAAACCGCTCGGCCGCAGTGATGTAGAAAAATTGATAGAGAAAACTAAGCACTATGATAACATCTTAGATATAGATTGGTACCCATTTACTGCTGGTACTCAAATCGAAATTTATCTTAGACAAGGTTATAGAACCATGTCTCAAGAAGCCAAGCTGGCGGGTTTCCTCTCTTTATGGTTACGGCGGTTTGTGATACCTGGAGCCAGTGTCGTCGACCGATTCCATTGAGGTGTTCTATTTGCCGCAGTGTGTCTAGTATTCGGCTACAAGATGGATCTTCTTTCGGCGATGACATGTCGCTTGAATGCAGGCTTGCGTTCTTTCGTTAACACCATGGTGTATGATAAGAATTCTCGGGATGACTTCCCTCGTACCGAAATGCCATGTACATATCTATTTGGGTGGTTATTGTTGCACTATCCTGACTTGATGGACCCCGATATGGGTGCAGTCGGAGGTGACTTCATCAGGCGTTATTCCAATGCTCGATGGAATTTAAATGCGCTGTCAGAATACCGAAGAGCTTTAAACCGAGGGTCTGGATGGAGATTTAATGTGTTCCTCCTCCTCCAGGATATGAGAATCTCCCTCCACAAGTCATGGACCTAGAAGCAGCTTCTCTCCGTCTATCTTCGACTGAGTTCACATGGTTGAAGACAATTCGGCCTTCACATCTAGTGTACCGGTTTGAAGGCGAGTGCTTTCTAGAACCGTACTTACCAAGCCGATTTGCTCGACAGTTTGCTTATGATCAACTGCATGTAGGTAATACCACCACATGTTTACAGGCTAAGAGTTACCTAATAGATGATGCCAGAGCTTGGAGTTACTATAATGCAAGAGGGACTAAGGCCACATTCTCGATGCCTCATGTCTCTCAGATAGGCCCGCGTATGTTATATACATACACAAATTTTTATACTTTAGCCAACACCTTTACCTTTCAATCTGGCTAACAGATTTGCCAGTGATAGACGTTCAAGAGCTGGAGTTCGCTTTGCACAATCCTTCAGAGATGAAGAGAATCACGAACCTGCTGACGAACCTCTGGAAGCCTCTCTCGTAGGCTTTTATGATGAAGTCAACGATCCACTAGATGTATCATTAAAGATACGGAAGGAGAAGTCCCCAACAAAAGGACTTGGGAGGAAAAGAAAGACTGGAGAGTCATCAGCCCCTTCTCATCCTAGTGACCTCCCTTCTTCTCCTATGGCTGTAGGAAAGAGAAAGAAGACTACCTTGGTCATTACGGAGCAGCCCACCACCAGGACCACGCTGGTCCCAGAAAAAACAGATGCACACTGGAGCATCGTCTGGGGAGGAGAGGTAGCACCTTCTTCATTTCCAAGAAGCAGCCAAGTTGCCCAAGAAGGGGTTATTAGAGAACCCAATGTACAAGTTGACCTTGATGAGATTGAAGAAGAACCTGAGACACCTCTAGTACGCAAGGCCAAAAGGAGATTAGTAGTGTCTCCAAAAGACCATCAAGAAATATTGCCTTCACAAGATATACCACCTCCACCAGGTAAATTTTAATATTCTTTTAATGTGATCTTGATTGTGTAACATATTAACACTGATCCCCCTTTTTTATCTGCAGAGGTTAGTACTCCAGCTTCGATCATTACAGAAGGGATTTCGAAGCCCATAGTCACACAAATGACGATTCCCGTGACTGTGTTAGTTGCTGCAGGAATTATGATGTCATCTCCAACTCAAGGAGTCCTAAAGAGTACACTTCCCGAGAAAGAGTTGCCTTTCACAGAATCCAATCCTGATGTCACTGTTCCTTCCGTAGCCCAAGCTCCTACTCAATCTCAACAGGATTAAAAAATGATAGTGGCTCTCGAAGACTATGATTACGGCGATGCATTTGAGGATGATTCTACAAGTGCCGTAGAAGGAGACCAGACTTCAGCAAAAATCCCGCTGAATCAAGCATTACCAATTGAAGAAGGCCATACTATTGTTGAAGGTGAGGAGCACCTTGTTGTTGAAAAGGGGCTTTCAAGTCCAAAAATTGATGAGCCTAAAAAAATATGATAAAACTGAAGATCATGAAAATCAGGTCATGGCTCCTAAAGATGTTAGGATCAATGAAAATCTCAACACTGATACTGCGGAGACTCAAACCCCCACCAACCAAACTTTTGAGGTCAAGGATGCAGAAGTGATTGCCCCAACTGAACAAGCAGAATCAGGGGTCAGAAGTAGCCATTTCTTATCAGGTGGTTCCGAAGCTGGGAGTAGTCAGGCAACTGTGTCTGACTACTTTAAAGTTTTTTAAAGTGAAGAGTCTGAAATATACGGTTATCTATAGCTTCAAAAGTTGATCGCACAATTTGCGCTCAAATAGTGGAGTCGGTTAAAACTGGCACAATCCAAACAAAACTAACATGATTCAAAGTATTTCAAAACTTTGAAGTATTTCCAAGTTTCCAAAACTTTGAAGGGGGTCTTGTAGAGGCTAAAAATCAAACTGCGCTACCCATTAAAGTGTTCAATAATCAGATGGTGCCAAATCATTATGTTGTGCCAAACCATCAAGTTGCACAGCATCAAGCTGTGCCAACATCAGGTTGCGCAGGAGTCAGGCTGCACGAGCGCCACGTGGTGTACTTCCTCGAGAAGCTGTAACGCATCATCATTGCCTGACAGCTGACAACACGAAGATTAAGGAAAATCCATTCGAATTCCGTGCAATGCGGCGCTCGAGAAGATTTTGTCAGCATGTAATTAATGCTGACAGCAGGGGTTAGTTTCCAAGTGAGGAGGCTCTAACAGTAACTCAGTTAGATAAGGATTTGACTGGACTCTGTCTCCAGCTTATTCAGTTTGCCTGTTTATTATTTCAGACTTGTATAACTATATTATGATTCAGACTCTGGATATGTAATAGATACTTTGCACTCTGAGTTTATCTCTTATCTCTATCTTTATCATGCCATATATTTCTTCATGTTAGACTTGTGATTGAGGTTAATATATTATTGTTATCCTCCGTTCGGAGATGAGCTGTATTGACAGGTTGTTATATTACTGTTAGATAGTAGACCTAGACAATATTCTACCAGTCGATTTTGCGGCGTAGGCTGGGCGCTGTTACGCACTCGTGCCCCTATACCGGATGTGGGTCATGACAGTACCCCTTTACAAATCTGAATCAGTCTTGCCAAATTCTGATTACCTCCAGCCTGTAAGTCCAATGTCATCGCCTAGGAGTCCCAAACAATTCGAGAAAATGAGTAATCAAAATATAAATGCTTGATGGACTCCGTCACTCGGTTGCATAGGGAACAACAAGTGTCATCGAACTGAACCCCAAATCGGAGGAGTCTGTCCTTCGTGAGGAGCTTCCCCAACAAGGCCTTGTATAGGCTGAGCTGCATTTTCCTCGGTATATCTTTCATCCAGATAACATCTACATGAACCATGCCACCATGGAACTCCCTGATTCTCTTATAAATGACACTAAAGTCCCCATCAGCAGTAGCATCCCAGACCCATTTATCCGTTGTCAACTGACTGTCAGTGACATAACGCTCAATCAAGTGCACAACCTCCCTAGTATGTGGGAGAATTCTTGTCCTCCACTCTCCATTGACTAATATCTTGCCGACCTTATCTCTCCCCACCGCCAAATTCATATGTGGAAGACCAACCCTCTCCTCCAAGCTCAAATGCTCCACGGATCAGACCAGAGTTCTGTGTCTACCGCATCACTGAATCTTCAAGAAATTAGAGGTTTAATATCCCTCATATGTAGAAGTATTTGTTTGAAGGAGACTGAGTCATTATTATTCATCTTATATGCCCTGAAGTTGTTACAACGGAGGTACCGGTTACGCATCCAGATTGTCCTCATGGAATCCCCAGTAATCAATCTTCACCCAAGCTTCATAGTTGCCACTTTCTGGAGTGTTTCCAAATTGCGTAGACCAACACCCCCTACCTTCTGTGGTCGACACAAATGCTCCCAAGCAATAACATGTATTCCTCCTCGCCATATGAAATCCGCACACAATTTTTCGACCCGCCGCATAGTAGCTTTTGGTACTAGAATGGACTGTACCCAAAAAGATGTGATGACCATTATCACTGACCTGACCAACTCCAATCTACCCCCAAATGAGAGGCAATGTTCTTGCCATCCCTCGACTTTACGTTGCACATACTCTACCAGACTCTGGGCAGTCAAAATCATGTGCATAATTAACCGTTAAAGGGACCCCCAAATACTTTACAGGTAACTCTTTCTTCTCCACGCCCAACAATGCAACCCAGCCTTCCTTATTAAAACACTGGGCACTGAAATAAACACGACTCTTTCCTTTGTTCAACTGTAGACCCGAGATCCTTCAAAAACTCTCCATGATATCAGATACATTTCTTAGCCCCTCCATCGTAGGCTCCACGAAGACTAGAAGGTCATCTGCGTATATCAAGAGTGGTACATGTGGGTACACCTTTTTGTGAAGAGGTCAGACTTTCCTTCAGCTATTGCCGCATTCAGCAGACACGAGATATACTACATGACAAGTGTGAACAAGTATGGAGATAGAGGGTCGCCCTGACGTAACCCACAGTTACTTCTGATAAATCTATAAGGTTAACCTTTAATCGGGACATAGAACATCGTAGTTGTGATGCATTCTCGGATACGTACCACCCACCTCTTTGAGAACCCCATAGCTACCATCAGATCACATACGAAGTCCCTATTCACCATGTCATATGCCTTTCTCAACTCTAATTTAAAATAACCTATATTCCCACCTGGCTTATTGAAGGATCGAACCATCTCATGTGCAAGCAGACTGTTCTCCATAATGGACCATCTATTTATGAAAGCGACCTAGTTTGGAGACACCAACTCCATCATTAGCTCCTCCACACGACGACACATGATGTTAGTAATTATTTTATAAATAAAATTACAGCAAGCAATCGTCCTAAACTCTCCCAACTCTGTAGCGCCTTTCTTCTTCGGAACCAAGGTGAGAAAAGTATGATTAACTTCCCACAATAACCGGCCAGGCATGAAGAAGTCTCTAACTACCTCGACTACATGCTCCTTGATCCCTTCCCAATGAAGTCTGTAGAATTTGCTAGCAAACCCATCAGGCCCTTGCGCTTTGTTCGGGTGTGCCTTCATAACCACTCTCTCAAATTCCTTTATGGTGACCGGGGCCAGAAGCCCATCATTGCCAACTTTAGTGACTATATGTTTACAAACTAAGGTAGAAAAGGATGTCAAATAGTCATGCTGATTATATAAATTAGTATAGTACCTGACTGCCTCGCCCTGTATGTCCCCTTTCTATGACAGTACACACTTGAAGAATAGAGTCAGGAACCACCCTGTCACCCACCTTCTCATGCTGATATAGCATCGTCTTGAAGTCCCCAAACATCACTAACGGAAGATGAGGCCCTTCCTCAACTATGTAGTTAACTTGCTTTATTTCCTACGAAAGCTCTGCCAGCCTACGTCGGTCATTATGACCGTAAACCGCCCCTAACATGAAACACAGACCCCCTTTATTAGCGAACACAAAAATAATCAATTGCTCTGATGTTTGGACAACTTGCCAATCCCATTGGCCAGCATCCCACCTAACCCATATCCGTGCCATGTAACATAGCCCCAGATTATGTGCCTGCCTCCAAGTGAAGGTGTTCTTTTGTTCAGTAGACGCTCTGATTTGATTTTAGTTTCCATAATGGTCCTAATAGAATAATGTTCTCTTTGTAACCTCGTACATATCAATCTCCATGTCCCTATCGAGCAAGTTCCTCGCACATTCCAAGCGATAATAGACATTATTGACAGGTTGAACTCCCACTATACCAAGTGGGGCAGCTTGGGACGCTGCCACCTCCCCTTGTACAGTATTCCTGACGCGCCCATCCGCAGCTATGTTCCAACAGCCCTCCTGTAGTAGCCTTACCCAATTTGGGTTAACTGTGACGAGCATCGTTTCCTATGTTGCAGAGAACGAAAAGTTATGTGTAGTATCCTCATTACTTAACCCTGCATGCCTCTTCCTTCTCTTCCTCGACCCGTTATTACCTCTCCTCGTCATCTGGCCGTTTCTCTCCCTTGTCGCAACCCTCCTCCTTGTCGTAATCCCTTCCTGGCCATCATAATCTGTTGCAAATATAACCAACCACCTCTTCACTTGTGTGCAGACCATGGCACCATCCCCGGTCCCATCTCCTATGTAAACCAAAGGAACACCCACTACATCTCCCCTTCCATCATCATCCATCAGGGTGGAAAAGTCTGTTGTATGTAGATTGTCCTCCTAGCGGCCAATCGATTAGGAAGGTTATGGCCCGAATGTGTAGTGCCAACGAGAAGCACGATAGCTATCTCTAGTCCTGTACACCCATTAATTTCGACCAGGCCTCAATCTGCGCCCATTATTCCCACGTCTAGATTGTTGTATGCTATCCCTTGTTGTCCTCCACCAGTCTGAACTTCTTCTGTCACCTCTACCACCGCATCCCCTTGTTGTAGGGATTTTCGTATAGGCACCACACCTCTAGGTCAAATGCCCAAAGCACTTGCAATGATTACAGGTCGGTGGCACCCACTCATACTCTACATTTTGGTAGAATACCTCCCCTGTAGGGATTTCGTACACGACTCGATGCGGTAGTTATTGCCCAGCCTTGATCTTTATGAATATCCTGGCATAGATTAAATGAGGTCATGACAACGTAGCCTCATCTTCTTTAATGGGAATGCCAATCAGTCTAATAAGCTTTGTTAGCATGGAGGAAGTACAGTACTAAATAGGTAATTGGGGGAACCAGATCCATACTGGAATGCTACGTAACACCTCTTGTTCACATCGAACACCTGGATGCCATTCTTTCAATATGATGAGTTGTCCATCAAATGTCCACGGTCCGTCGTGGATCCGCCCAATGTCCTCTCTCAGACTGAACTTAACATAATAGAAGCCATCCTCCCATGTGTAGAACTCCATACTCCCCTTCGGCCTCCACACACAACTCGCATATGCTCTAATATGTCCATAGAATGGACGATTCCCCATTACGTACAAAACTATTGTTTTCGTCCAATACCTGCTAGCCTCCTGAATTCATATATATATATATATATATATATATATATTACACACACGCACACACACTACATTAGTGGTTTGGCTTCTCCTACAGAAATGTATGCGGACTTGTACTCAAGAAATTTTTTTTTATTACAACCAACACACACCTACACGTCCTTACTGTTTTGGGGGGGGGGGGGGAGCTCAAATCTTGTCGCCTCCTCCTGATGTTCGTACTACTTTCCACTTGAGCTACAAGCGCTGGACAACACTCAGGGATAAATATTCTCAATATTAGTTCTTAGCGCTCTCCCATGGAATCGAACCAACCCAGCCAAGAAAAATATCGTCTACCTCAACCACTTGAGTTGGAAGTCTCTCTCTCTCTCTCTCTCTCTCTCTCTCTCTCTCTCTCTCTCTCTATATATATATATATATATATATATATATATATATATATATAAAGTATTCAACTTCAATTTTTGGTCTAATTTAGAGAATTGAGTATAAATTAGCCTTCTAAGTTAATTTTTGTGAACTATTAAACTTGCTTAGATGCAAAGAATAGATTGTGCTGTAGTAGATAATTCTGTGTGAATTATCAAATGAAATAAACTAGCGCGGTAGGGATCTTCAATTGCAACTAGTATATTTGGAATCTTCCATTCACATTACCTAACTTTCACTTCCATCTCTTCAATATTCAACTAGTACACAAATCAGTGGAATCTAAGCTAGTTGTTATGTCCAGTATCGAATGAAACTAGTCCCAATTTGAATCATCGAAGAAGTAGTTACGGATCACTTTCATAGCATCAAAATGATTCGCGAGACTTCCTACATCTTTGGATTATTCTTCCTCTCTTGTTTCATTCGTCTTAGAAAGCAACATATATTATATATCCACATGTACGTATCCCTTGATGTCACCAAGTATATAATATGCTTAGAAATCCACTAAGGAGATTGTGGTTTAGTTGAGACATATGAGATCCAACTCTCCCGTTGGATTCTCTCAAGTAGGCATATATATTCTTTACTCTTTTTCTTTACTGACATCATCATATTTCTTATAGGTTCCTCTCCATCTTTGGAATTCCCTTGATTTGGGGAACCAGGCTTCCATGCTTTGTGGAGTACTCCTCCACACCAAGTATACCTAAGTATGGTTATAAAGGAGATTCCCATACTATTACATGGATTTTTAGGTGTTACTTTGTCCGTAGAGGTGTCTCATGTGCCGTGTCATTCGATTTCCGGCCGTACAAGCATGGCAAGACACGAATATTTAGTCGGCCCCTCTTTGGCCGGCTTGTCCCAAACCAGATACGACATGGCATGAATTTTTTTTTTTTGGGAAAATGCTAAGTTTACTACCAAATTCTTACGACCTCTCTCTCCCACTCTTACACGTGGATCCCACCGGGTCCCACCACCACTCTCACCCCCCGCTACATGGGCTCCACCCGACCCCAACACTTCCTCCCCTCCTCCAATCGAAGTCCGACACGTTGCGGGTTGTAAGGGGATTGTAAACTTTGGTTGAAGGCATAGGTTTGCTTCTTCTTTTTTTATGCATGGAGTACATATGCCTCTGCCGGCACGACACCCAACGGCATGCTAGTTGTAACTTTTTTACTACCAATTCAAAATGTCCGTCCACTTAGCAATTTATATCTACCAGAAAAAAATTTATATTTTTGAGTTGTCCTTCACTTATTTTACCATAATAAATGTACATCCTACAGAATTATCATAATATATGAAATTTTTCACTATCAACGTAAAATGTCAATGACTAACAATCAACTTCTTTGACCTACATAAATAAAAAGAAAAATTTTGAGTTGCAACCCACTTATTTTACCATAATTCAAGGTACACTCTACTTATTTGAAGGTATTTTGGTCATAATTTAAGATACACCCCACTTAAATGGGATCAAAGGAGTTGATTGTTAGTCATTGACGATTTTCGTTAAAGTGAAAAATTTTATACATTATGGTAATTCGGCGTGGTGCACCTCGAATTATGGTAAAACAAGTAGAATACAACTCAAATTTCTCTTTTCTAATTACCCCTCTCATATTATGAACGTTTTGAGGGATATTTTAGGTAATAATGCTCGAGAATATTTTACCAATTTTCATCATACCAATTCATTCCAACTCTTCTCTCTTTTTCTATCTACTATTTAAGTGTTTGCCTACCTGTCAAAGATCAAAATTCTCAATAACATGAATACTTCAACTTGATCAATTGGAAGGACATTTTTCTACTACTACAATACTATTGGAGATCTGTTACCAACAAATCTTGATGTTTAGCTTCCGTTTTTTTAATTCCTATTTTACTTTTTTACATTTAGCAATTATAATTGATCTAAATGCTAGCTAGTACTGGTGGCTCAGTAGAACGCAATGATATTTTAAAACTTTGAATAGTTTACTTCTTGGATAATTTCATCCTATATTTCCTCCTTATTTTAATGCATCCCAATCATTAATTCTATTGCAATCACCAACTTCTAGTGTAGTAAGTTATGTAACAGAAAAAATAATTACAAAGGCCAAACTTATGGGGACGAAATATTTATCCCAAAAATAAATTGTCCAAAGTTTTAGATTTGGATAAATTTTAAACCAATATACGTAATAGAACACGACAGTCAATGTACTGTAAATGCAGCTGAAAACTATTAATGAAAGTCAAATGCAATGTTTGTGGTACTTATTTGCATCCTATTGGTAAAGTAGGTACCATAGATACCTAGCTAGGCATCATTATTATAATATATACAAGAAGGCCCTTTAAGATAATAGGCAAACACAAATATAATTTGATTCTAGTCTGCCTCATTAGGAACATTTTGTGACTCTATGGACTTCGGTAAAAGAGACATTACAAAGCATATTGTTTAAGTCTGAATTGCCATTTATTTATGCTCATCATCCAAGCTTTGAAAAAATAATGAAAACTTGTATAAACACCGCTTTTTGTATAATATTAAAGATTAATGTTAGAGAAGAAGCCTCAAAATTTTCAATACTATAAATTGTTAATCTACGAGATAATTTTATACAATTTAGTAATAGAATTTAATTAACTTCTAACACCTAGACAAGTATTCAAGACCTAGGTTACATATTTTTTTACTGTTCATTATATTTATTTTGATTAGTTGTTACAAAAGAGAGTAATTTGCTTTCGCATGCTAGAATCTCTACATATTTGAAATTTAATTCAATAGTTCTATTTTGGAAATTTCACGTGATTATAATATATTAACGAAATGTTTGTTATATTTTAATACACTAGCACCAATACAACTGCAATATCTATATTTAAAAAGTCAACTAAGACATATATTAGATGTTCAACTATTTCATATTAGATGTGTTTGTCATATTATTAACTTAAGGTTATAAAAAACGTTAGATCTATCCTTCTATATATTACATTATAATCTGTTTATGTTGTATACATTTCAGGTTAGATGTGTTTGTCTATATATTTCATGTATGTAATATTAGAAGGTTACAAAATGATAGATTTGTTTCTAACTGAATGGCAAGAGAAATACTCATTTAGAAAAAAATTGATATATCCTTCTATATATTATTTCATCACCAACTAGGGTAGACAACAACCACATTTCTTTAAATCTTGAGCTAATTACAGTTGAGCTAAAATATAATTCCCTCTAGATAATAACATACATGGAATTTGACATATACAATGTTAAGAACTTGTATTCTTTTCGAAGAATAAATTAATTTATTTTGAAATGAAAAGTCATCCAACACAATATTAATTAAAATAGTTAGATTGGTATGTCTCCACATTAATTAAAAAAAAGTTCTAAAATTATTCTATAAAGTTATAGTTTATTATCTAGTGTATACTATCCAACTACTCATTTAGTGCTACAACAATGTTTTTGTTTTCTAAAATATTTGTAAAATATAGAAATGAACTGTGGTTTTGGACAAAATATTTTTTAGAATCGAAGAAAATATATTTAAAAAAAACTTTGGAAGATGATCCTCTTTTATTGTTTGTTTTTTATTATTCATCCTAGAAGTAATTTAGTGGATATATTGTATAAAAAATTATGAAAATATGCATTTATGGTAACAAAATAGAAGAGTAGAGTTTTACTTAGATTAATGTTTGATATATATGAATAAAAACATGGTAGATGCTACTACTTCCTCTTCTATCTCTAGCAACAAAAGAAAATTTATGGAACTAGTAAGTAGGAATAGATATATTAGTTGTAGTGCAAGTGGAAGTAATAATAGCATAAATATTGAACTTGATTCATACCTATATAATCACATTGAGGTGCTAACTAAAGAGGAAACATATAAATTAGATGTTTGATTATAGTAGAAATCACGTAAGTAAAATTTTGATACTATCTCTTATGGCAGATAACCTTTTAACTCCACCGATATCGACCGTAGCATCAACTTTTGCTTTATGTGTAGTTAACAAGGTCTTGGGTGAAAGAGTACACTTAAGACAAAGTGTAAGCCATTATTTCTTGAAGGATTGGATAGATGTAGATAGCAAGGTACACGACATGGGAGAAACCATAGTTGACATAAACTTTGGTTCATGATCTAAAAAGATTATGACTGATATGGAGCCATCCAAAGAGGATCTGTGGTTTAGGGGCTTGGTTAGTAATTTTTGGTTTGTAAATGTGAAGGTTTATGCATTTCGATAGTCAGAGCATGATTCATCTCGCAAAGAATTCAATATATCACAATCGAACGAAATACATTGATGTATGGTTCACAAGGTACAAGAATGGTGTAATAAGGAGATCGATCTTCTGAATATTGACACCAAGGTTAACCCAGTTGACTTGCTAACCACAGTGATTCCATCGTACAAGTTCATGTCCAACTTTACTTTTATCAAGTACTTTGCTTGGAGGAGGGTTCGCAGCCTCGGTAGATGGGTCGTGACAATTTCGTGGTTCTAGAAAAAAAAATTATGGTATTAGTTTCTTAGCCTGGATCAAGATCGAGTCAGTGGCCATATTCGACCATGGGGCTGATAAAGGCAGTGAGTAGTTTCTTAAGTCTAGTTAAAACCATGATGGTTGGGTAGAAAAGACTAAAAGTAGGAGCTAAGGTACAATAGCACAAAGTATCGTAACTATCTTATAAGGTAGATAGAGGAACAACTCGCGAAGGTGGAGATTGTTGGATATGACTCATGTTTGATACATATGTTATGGGCAATATCTGAGGTGTTGGAGAAGCCCTTACAGGAGTCAAACTTGTAGAGTATTAAGAAGTATCAGTCTGGCAGCATACCACATGCATGCTTAAAAGAGCCAAAAAAGTGTCTAGTAAATTTCGTGTATCAATTTTTGGAACTACAGTATACCAGCGATATGCTAGTAACATAACATTAGGTCGGAGCAGGCTTATTTTGTGCACGATTCAGATCTGATGTTTGTGTTTTAATGAACCAGATCCGTCCATGACTTATGTCAAATTAAGGCAAGGATTTAATATCCCATATAAATTCTATTGAGGATGCTTGAGGCTATTTATTGCTAAAAAGCTAGAATTTCTTACGGATTTCCAATGACCATTAAAGGAATCTTCAAGAAATAGAATAAGAGATTGTTCGCTAGAGTTCCATAAGGAGAGGATTGCTATCTATGGTATTTGCATGTGACTCGTTTTAATGTTTCTCTTGATTGATTCAATAAAGATCTCCCCCCTTTACCCCGTGAAGTAGGTCACTCTTAACTACGTAAATATATTCTGTGCTTTGTGTTATTTTCATATGTGCTTTATTAAGTTTCTTGTCACTAATAAGGGTATTTTCTTGTTCTCGCTTCCATGTGTTGCACAACAAAAATGCCCTAAGACAATAATGAACCATAATAAATCGATTGTTGTGTAAAGAAGGTGTTCGAACACTAATATGATAATAACTAGTATTGTAATGTTTTACTGATATGAATTGATACGAATGTGGAAGCATTCCATAATCATGTCCTAAGGCATTTGATTTATTTTTGAGCCTCAAGGAGATGGTAATGTTGGAGTGGGTGGGCCTCCCAACCTATGTGGAGAATACCCCGAAGTGCGACGAGCGCCGTCCGTGTGTCGGGGAAGCTCAGCGAGTGCATCGATCATCGTATATGGGAACATATATGGAAAGTATATAATTGGATTTCCATCTTTGACTTTAACCATATATTTATGATTGGATATTTCATATATTGAGTTTCCATATAATTGCACTTCTAATATATGGAAAGCCAATTATGATTGGATTTTCATTAAATATATGATTGACATATATTGGACTTTCCATATATATAGGGCTTCCATGTATATTTTTAATATATGTTAACTCTAATTCATGCCAGAGTTTATAAATGGTTGATGCGTGCAAGTTGATGAATAACAATAATATCAAAGCATACAACTTTTGAAAGAAAGGAAAAGGGGATTGGAGGCTATTGTAAAGGAGAGATCGTTTCGGATAATTTTTCTCGACATCTCCTAGTCTTTGGAGTCTGTAATCGGATTTTCTTCTTTCAAGTAGTTGTGGTGATCCGTTTTTAATATGTGAGATGCAAGGAGTCGGTTTATTTCTTATTCTAATAGTGAAGACTTTTCAGGATTGAATTCCGGTCATCTCGTGGTTTTTCCCATATGAGTTTTCTACATAAAAATCACTTATGTTTGTGTTTCATTTTTCTGTATGATTTTGATGTTTGGTTTTGTATGCTTTTCTTCAGTTCTCTTGCAGCTTCTTGGTTTCGGGGAACGATTTTTGTGTTTCCCTTCCAACACGTCGTATTATTGTTAGATTTTTCATGGTTGACAATTAAACCAAGGAGAAGATATAATGCGAAGTCGATGCGCATGATAAACCTAAAAGGTACCAACTACCACTAGTAGAGGAGCAAGATGAAGGATTTATTATTTGTCAAGAAGCTGCATCAACCAGTATTTGCTTACGTATGGCAATTGATAATTCTGAAGTGGACTGGAACTTCGAGCACATACATGTATGTGGGTACACCATGTAGTTCGTTGATGAGAACGTGTACAATCATGTTTCTAGTATAGAGCACGCGAGGATGCTGTTGGATAAGCTAGAATCTTTGTATAAGAAGAAGATTAGGATGAACAAGTTGTTCCTGATCTAACAAATAATGGATCTGTGGTACAAAGATGGTACATCTATCACGGACCACTTGAGTGAGTTTCGGGACGTGGTTGACTAACTATCATTGATGGGAGTCAAGTTAGATGACGAGGTACATGGACTATGGCTTATGTGTATATTGCTAGACTCGTGAAAAATCGTACGAGTGTCTATGATCGCTTCTGCTCCAGAAGGCATGGTCAGACTGGAGTTCGCTTAGAGCAGGGTACTGAATGAAAAGATGTAGAGACATTCTCAAGCTACTTCATCCATATTCCACTCAGAGATGCCTGTTTCAGAGAGTCGCAGAAGGAGTAGAAGTAGGGGTCCAGGCAATGACAAAGATAAGAGCTGAGGCAAGTCCAAAGTTCGGTACGAGGACTCAGATTTCTACCATTTTGGCAAGAAGGGCTACATCAAACGAAATTGTTTCATTTGGAAGAGACTGAAGAAGTACAATAAGGGAAAGCAAAGTGAGAATATAACAGCGACTTCCTCGACATATTGAGGCTACATGATCATTGTAGGTGATGAGGTAGTCATAAATCTCGCTTACGATGATAATTCATGGCTGGTGGACTCAGGTGCTTCAGCGCACGTATCTTAAAATAGGGCACTATGTGCCACTTACACAACAGGAGACTATAGAGTGTTAAGATGGGCAACAAAGATGTGTCAAAGGCTGTTGCTATTGGAGATGTATATTTGAGAACGAAGAAGGATGTAGTCCTTGTTCACAAAGATGTCCGTCATGTCCTTACTATTCGTTTCAATCTGATGTCGATTGGAAGGTTTGATAAGGAGGGATGCTTCAATCTCTTCGAGAACGGTCAGTGGAAGTTTTCTAGGGGTTGATGATTGCCAAAGGAAGTAAGAAGTTTGGTCTCTACTATATGGAAGGGAGTATAGAGAGGGCATAGAAGGTGAACGCAATCAGTGATGCATCTACCGAGTTGTGGCACAAACAGCTTAGATATATCAATGAAAAGGGGATGAACTACTTATTAAATAGGGAGATGATTTCGGGTAAGTCTACGAAATTGGAGAGATGCACGTACTGTTTGCTGTCCTATAAAACACTAAAAAAAATAAGGATGTTTTACAACGGTCGAAGACCATTACAAAATCAATATAAACTGTTGTGAAATCAATCTGCAACGGTTATTGTAACCATTGTCAAAGTGAGCGTTACAGATTCCTTTTGCGATGGTTATCGTAGATATTTGCAACAGTTCAATGAATAGTTGCAAATAACATATTATGCAACAGGTATGACATGAATGCGTAACAGTTGCATGATGTTGCTAATAATATATTTGGTAACGATTAATAAACCGTTGTAGCTATTGACTAATGCATGATGGTTACTAACTATTGCCTAAATGTTTTATGCAACGATTAAAAATCATTACGAGGAATAGGCAACAGTCGAAAACCATTGTAGATAAATCTTTAAGACAATGATTAAGTTATGGTTGCAAAAAGAATAAGCAACGATGTGAAAAACGATTGCGAAAATAGTTAATGTGCAACGATTTCAAGCAGGCTTTTGCAATGAGTTCAATTTGTATGGCAACAATTCTATTCAACTAATCTTCAACGATTTTAGAAACCATTGAAAATTGCTCTAAATTTGCAATAGTTATAGAAGGGTATTGCAACGGTTTGTTGGTATTTGAAATATTTGTTTTTTTTTTGTAATACTTGCTAAACCCTTACAATGAATTTTCTTTTATTTTCTAAAAATAATATTTGATCAATATTTCTCACAATATACATTAGATACATCAACCTGTAAAAATAAATATAAATGATATTACCATTAATCAAACCATCATTGATCCAAATGAATCAGATTCATCATTCTCATAATATAAAATGTACTTCACTTGACAAAAAAAACATCAACAAAAAATCCAACAATATTTAAGACATAAATTATCTAGCTTTATGTAATAATACATACATAAATAAGCTGAACGTTCAACGGACAAATTGACTTCCATTAAGAATTACCACTCTTTGACAGAGGTAAACATGGTCTACTGATTTCCTTACATTTTTTGTACTAAATACGAGCACTAAGCTCATATATTAATAAATACTAATTGACAACTATACTAATTTAAATTAATGATTTGCAGACTACAAAGCACGAATACTCCAAAAAGTGGTGCAATATCCATATGTCACTTCCAAAGTGGGAAGTGACATGCCAAAACCAGTGTGGGGTCCTTATTGTGTCATGTGGTGGTCGTGTATTTGCAACATACCATGCAAAGGTACACAAAGACCACATAAACACTTATTATGTAAGATGAAGCCATGTTATATAGAATATAACAATGTTAAGTATGCAAAATTGATTCATATCCTACATTGCACAGACACTAATACAACCAAATATGATAAATACACAAGAAAATGCTCCAAGAGTTTCCATGCTGTCAACCTCATACATGAGCATAATTTGCTCTAATTAGCACTGAAGAAAACAAGTAATACTACAAAATTTCTATCACTGTAAGTAGCTTCCAACTTGTCACCACCACTTTCTGGAGCAAAGGGTATTTTGGTAATTTAAGAATATTTGATTATTTTTGAATTTTAATTAATTTATAATGTGCTAATTCTTATTTTAGGTCTAATCCTAGAATTACCCTAATCTACATGTTGATCATGATCCTAGAGACTTAGTTAGAAGAATTCAACTAATTAACTAAGTTCTAAAATATCTAGATACTTTGTTGAACCTAAGATATTTTTCTAGGAAACCCTAATCTAGTTTGGGCCTTTTCCTAAAGGGCTAGAATTGATAACTTGAGAGGCCTTTAAATCAAATTGAACCTAAACCTAACCCTAGAAACTTTATGACCAGCCATGCAGAGCCTCCCCTTCCTATATAAGTGATCATTAGCCCCTTGCCTCCTTCCATTTGCAAACCCTAACCCTAATTTGTGTTCTTCCCCAAATTTGTCCCGTTTTTTCAAATCACCTCCAAATTGAACCAAATCAATTGCAATACACTTCCCTAGTGTAGAGAAGGTCTCTATTGGCTAGCTAGCAAGGATTGGGAGCAATTTGACCATTGGATCTTGGTGGAGATCTAGATCTAGGAGCTTTCAGTGAGATTCCAACTCTTAATAGGTAATGACCTGTAAACCTATTAATTTTCTGATTTCTCACCATAGATGCATTCATTTAGGGTCCTCCTAGCCCTAGGCTAAGTTTGGGTTCAAATCGAATACATTTGGTATGCGTATCGCAAGAGTATTGGAGGGGTATTCGAAGTGTTCGACGAAATGCCCCTTAGAAACTTTTGTTCTCTGTTTTGTGTAAAAATTATATATTTGGAAAGCCTATAATGTGTATATTACATTTCTTGCTGACCGAGTCAATTTTCTTTGTGTTTACTGTGTCTAATCGGACACAGGGACACACGCACACACATTGTTGCACTGTCATGCTGCTAGGTGTCCAGATATCGACTGTTACTTAATCATTTCACTATCTAATCACTCTATGGGTTAGGACAGGTGACTGACATTAGATCCTAGGCTTGGGGTTTCGAGACATAGCTATTTTGAGCTATGGCAACCACTGCACATGTCTCACTGTTCAGTCGAACACTCATTGCACTCTTTTTCTTTCACTCTTTGCTTGGACATTCATACTCATTGCAGTTGCACTTCACATTACAGTATATACATCACACTGCCTATATTGCTCATGTAAAACTCGCATTTTTGAAATTATTGGATTAATTGCAATTTGGATGATTATTAGATTTTGGTTATATATATATTTTATTAGTATTATATTTATTATTATTATCCTTGTGGGTTCGAAATTATTTTCAAAATAATAAACTGGGTTTTGTTTGCGAGACCCGAGCCTGGACCAGTTCGAACCCGAACCCAATCCCGTTTCCGAACCCATCCTGGACGTTCTGTTTAATCCTCATTTGTTTTGGATGCAATTTATATTATGGTGTACATCTATACTAAGAGAAAGGAAAAAAAAGAATATATAAATCCTAACACTACCCGACCCAAAAACCCCCACTTCTGACCCGGTCTCCCGACCCGGTCACCTGGCTTCCCTTTCCCTATTCCCACGACCGCAAACCCCTCTCCCCTTTTTCCTCTCAACCCCTCCCACTCCCTAATATCCTCTCTCTCTCCCACTCCTTAAAATCCTCTCACTTCCTCTCTCTCCCTCACAAATTTCCATTTCCTTTTTTCCTCATCAGAACCCCTCCTCCTTCTTTCTTCCTCTTCCCGCTGCTGTCCCCGCGGCCGACCGCTCGGCCCCGAACCCCTCCGACCTCTGCGCCGCCCGTGCCCGTCGGCTTCCCCAGCCCGGCCACCCGCGTGCGTCTCCGGCACTGTCTCCCGCGCGGCTCCACCTCTGGCGCCGCTCCCCAGTCGGCGCCCCTCTGCCCGCCAGCACGCCTCCCGATCTGCTGTTCCGTGCCCAACTCGCTGTCCGCAACATCTTGCGGGTTCCGATCTGTTGTCCAGCACCTCCTCGCATGATTCCAGCGCTGTCCCGGGGTTTTCGAACCTGTTGTCCGTGGTTTCTTTCTTTCTATTATTATCATCTGAGAGCTCTAGCCGAGCACGTGAGGTATAACTTTGCCCTTCTTGTCCCTTTCCATAGTACGTCTATGATGACGCGGTCCCGACCCCGTTTCGGGGGTCGGACATTAGATATGTTGCTTTGGGGATACGCACAACGGTTACGTTGCTGTGGTTATTAAATAACGTTAGTTCGGACCGTTATGCGGAATGCGTACGTCCCGGTTAGTTCGGTTTTGTGCTTTGGTATTTTACCTATAAATCGGTCATAGTGAGTGAATGGTGTTGGCATGGATTGGTTTTGGTTATTTGGACTGGATGGATATATTCTGTGGATTTTGGGACGGTTTATTCTGTGGTTTGGTATTCCCTAATTTGGGACTTTTTTCTTATGCAGGGTTAGTATCGCCTTTGTGGCTGGGTTCCCAGTTACAGAGGAGGTGCTGTCCGATTCTTCAGAAACTCTTTTCCAAAGTATTTGTATTTTAAAAACGATTTCAAATAACGTGAAACTACTTTCAAACTCGGTTTCGTAAAAGTATTTCCAAAACTAATTTTGTCGGTTTTCTCGTTCTTGCTTTTTCGTATCCCCGATCAGGCGACGACCGTACCGGTTGGATGAACCTCGGCCAAACGCAAACGCTACAGGGTATCCCTGTACGTTGAGGCGTTAGCCAGCAACATGATTTTATAAGACCAAGTCTGAGACACATTTTAAACTATAATTTAATGATATATTATTTTATTAGAATGGGTACTGTTGTTAGTATTTTTGGTGCAGGGCTTTGGCCTACTGTTTGGACCATTTGTGGCATTCAGAGCTCGCCTTATTAATATTAAATTCATTTATGTAAGTTTGTAAGGGCATAAGCCCAATTTTTTACTTTATTTCGCTGTGGATTTGTATTGTGTAGATTAGGATTTTTCCTTTATTTTTTGGATGGTTTTATCGTTTTCGTAATTAGGCGCTTCGTGACAAAATGGCTAATAAATATTTTGTATAAATTAATAAGGATTTTTCACGATAAAATAACTTGAATAAAATATTGATAGTTAACAAAACCCACGTTTTATCATTGAAAGAAAATATAGTTTTATACGTATAATATTAAAAATACAAAGTTTTGCGAATTAACCGGTAACGACAATTTTTCCAAGTAAACCAGAAACTGGCTATCCAACTAAATAAGAACCAACGTAGTACGCGTCGTAAACCGTTAGCAGTAGATTAAATAAACAAACTTAAAACTTGACTATGGCCTGCTACTAGAAATTGCAACTGGCACACCTAGCTTGGTTTCACAATGGTTCTAAGTCAAGGTTCTCAACTGTAGGATCTCAGAGACGAACCTGACATCCTCCTCGGAACCGACTTTACCGATCCAGTCATAAACAAAGGCAAGTACGGTTGTGTTTGTTGAGCAATTTAATTAGTAATTATTATCTGCATGCTTAAACCACATTGTTACACGGAACTCTCTCCTAGAGTATTGATTGATATTGATTGATTGCGGGATATTGGGGGAGTAGTGTAGTGTCTATGACCAATACCCCAAATAGTATAATGATTGTATTAGCTTACCCCTCTTACACACGGGGATAAGCCATATCGTATCGCTAGGATACAATTGTACAACCCAAGCCGGTCATAGTCATTATCTACTCAAATCACATTATTTTCTATCGTGTAGAATTATTGGAAAATATTATTTTAAAACTGTTTAATATTGCAAATTTCTAATTATTAGTTGAATTGTTTAATTTTCATAATTGTACTTTGCTCCCTCCTGACTGGAGACAACATTTTTAGGTAATTTTGAGGATGCTGAGCTATTGTACAGTAGCTATTATGACCCAGTTCTGTACCCTGTGGTGTTGCCAGAGTCCCCCTTGGAGGACGCAGGACCTGAGGCCGACGAGCCGAACGCTTAGCTAGATATTTTCCAGTTTCCAGTTTTGTTGTTTTGAAATTTTGTTAATTTGAAATCAGCATTCATTTCAGTTCTTTTACTTTCAAGTTGTATTTATTCAAATGTTGAATAAAGTTTTTTTAAAATACACGTATATTCAGTTGTGACAAATGTATAGATGTTGTTGTGAATACCTGCTAATGGAACAGCTTACTGACGCTGTCTCACAACGGTGCAGGCTGGGCATGATCCGGTTTGACCCAATTATTTGGGATCGGGTCGTGACAGCTCAGAACCCTTGGTCAGGTCTGCTCATACCAAAACTTCACTATATACCTAGCATTCTATTCTGTCATGTGCATTAGATAGTTTTGTCCATATCTCTGACATATCCCGACCTTGCTAACTTGATACATTATATTCTGGATGTTCAAAGTAATTATTCAGATCGGTTAATGCCCCTTTGTTCCAGTCTTTAGTTTAATTTTCACTTCAACCTTTGTGAACATGTGTGTCACTCCTATATAGCCATCGGTCAATATATTTAGTTCATAGATGCCCTGCCTCTATTGTTCAATCCATATTATATGGGTATTAGGGAATGTATTAGAGTTTGTGAGTTAGGTTTAAATAGGTATAAATAGAATTCAGTTGTAGGGGGGGTTCCTTGGGTGCAGAACAAGTAAAGGGAGGGTGGCAGCAAGTAGGGGAAAGTACCCTTCTTGCACAGCAGGGGTCAAGAGCAACATGGTTGCTGCCCAACAGCAGTAGGACATGGTCGAGAAGAGCAGGGATTTAGCCCATTTTTACTGTGTTCGGGACGAGTGAGTGAGATTAGTGTCATGTGTGAAGGGAATTTATAGTGGCATGAGTGTTGGTGAGTAGAGTGTTAAGTGTCAAGTGGAGAGTATCTAGAGGAGTGTCTTAATGTATCAGTCAAGAAAATGGAACTGATGTATTTGACCTATTGCAATGTATCATACATTAGAATATGTATTAGAGGTTAGAACTAGAGTAGGATGTTATGCGTGAGAGTGAGAGAATGTGTGTCAAGCTAGTGTCTTGAGTTTTGACAGTGAAGACTAGTTATTAGGGACTGGATTAGTGAGTATAGATAAGAGGGTGCATTGTATTTGAATGTATCGATGTCAATATAGGGTTTGTGAGTGTCTTAGTGGTATCCATTAGAATGAATTTTATGTGACAGTTAAGTGGTGGTGTGGAGTGAGCATCATAATGTGAGTTAGAGAATGTGGACTCATGTGTCTGTGCCACCAGCTTGAGAGTGTAAGATATGAAGAGTTGACAGGGAGTTAGAAAACTAAGAATACTTCCTGTTAAGTGTAATAGAGGAAAATGTGAGGCCTGTGACTTGGTGTATCAACTGCACTGAGTATGGGGCAGAGACATAGGGGGTTTCCCTGTATTGCATAAGTGGAACGGGGTAATGCCTAGGTAGCAGTCATGGTTTAGTGAAGGGCTCAAGTAATTGATTTGTGTTATCCATCTTGTATTGTTCATACTTCACCATGCATGCCATATTATCTAATGTATCAGAGCTCTAAGTTCAGTCCATATTCTTTCCCATTTAGTTAGCACCTTAGCTTGCATTTCTCTGATACCAATCATGGTATCAGAACATGATTGATGTCCTGTACATGCCATTCACATTATAGCCTGTATCCTAACTTCCCACACTATATTACTGTCACGACCCGCTACCCAAATTGTTGGACCAGGCCGAGACATGCCCAGCCTACGTTGAGATAAAACGTAGTAAGCTATTCTAAAGACAACAGGATAAGACTAAATGTGCTAACAGTTCTATAAGTGAAGAAGAATCATAAATGCTCCAAACACAAAAGTCGTCGTATATAGTAAAATATCCAAGTACAAGTAAACTGAAATGTAAAACTGGATACATGTCCAGTTACAAAATGATATAGTCTAATACATGTCTACTCTCAAAAGTCTAAGTAAACAAAAGACACTAGACGAGGTTCCCTGCAGGAACATCCTTGTAAAGCAGAGCCGGGTCCTCGGCAGTAATCCCATAATATGAGTCGCAGAGTAACTCCTCCTCAGTAAGGACACCTACAACGTTATCCTGTCAGGACGGGAGCAAGTACTAAATCTAGCAAACTAGCATATGAAACATAGAAATGAACATGAGAGGAATAACTGGAAAGCATGGCATCACATAGTCTATCATGGCAAGGACACATATGTCATAGAGACAGATGTATATGTAATGTTTAAAACTGTAGCAAGTACGTGATCGGTCAATAGATGTACAATGCGCTGTGGCACATAATGAAATGTACATACGTACAAGTAGACAAGCATAGGTGTACATCCATACAGAAAATGCGGGATAATTGCCTACGGCAAGATACGCATATAAAATGCGACCTCGCTCGCTACTATAGGGGGGTCGTGATCACGTACACTACTATCAGTTTCCCCATAACCCATATTCTAATCATGAGAGAGATATATCAAGATTGTTCTAAGCATGGTAGTAACTGGAAGTACAACATGTAGAGATCTAACTTGCTACCCCAAGGATCAGCATATAACATGGTGGGGTTTGCAGTTCATTTATGTGACAATATGTAAAGTTCATAGAAAGTACTTGCCTCTAGCAAAGCAAAACAAAACAAGCTGCGATAGCAGTGCTATGGATGTCCAGTAACTCGTCACTGTAGAAATAAATGCAATAACTTAGCTTTTACACTAAGCTAAAATACTAGAACACTAACTGGTGCGACACGACTTGTGACTGGACACCTAGCCAAAATGATGACTTGGCACAGGAGACCAATGTGGGGTGACACACTATGTTATCTAACTTTCTAGGGTCTTTACACTGGTGAGGGATGGGGTTCAACACGACTAAAACTCCAAATAACACAAAAAGCTACAAGTCGTAATTAACCAATAAATAAATCAAAAGATCATTGTGTTCCAACAATTTTAGAGATAGACAAAAAGTCTAGTTTTTCTTAAAGTAAAGTATCAAAGTGATCATTGTTAATCATAGAAATTTATTATAATTTTTCTGGAATTTATTAACCAGTACAAGTATTTTATAAAAATCAGTTTTCCTAAGTATACAGAAAGTGAGTTTTGGTTTCATATGCCAAACTAGTGGCAAAACAGTAAATTAAATACTACAAAAATTATACTAAATTAGCCAACTTAACATAGTATCTAAAAACTATTTTTCCATAATTTTAGCAATACTTTAAGTATTTTTAGAAAATCAAAAACAGCATTGTACATAATAATTAATTATCTGCGTATTTTGTCCATGTATATAATTTGAACCAAAGTTCAAATACAGGACCCAAGGCCATGAATCAAGTCCAATATGACTTGTACAGGTCTTGAATGTGTGAAAACACATTTGAGCCCAAATACCCATGCTAGGCTTGGACACCAAACGGTTGCAGTAATTTAAATACAATAAAATACAATTTGAAAATAGTCAAAATAATATTATTATTTTAATAAGGCAAATTTATACAAAAGAATATATACATACCTATGCTAAAAGGATGTATACAGTTATATAAGGAAAAATACTTAATTTATAAAGTATATATATATATATATACAAAAATATATATATATATATATAAGAATACACTTAATAATATAGTGTATATATATATAATATATGTATACATAGGAAAATATATATATATAAACATATATATATATATATATATATATATATATATATATATATATATATATATAATTACTAACTAATAAATATATACCTAGATATTAAATACTGTTAAAATACAGTATATACACATATATATATATACACTAATATATATATATACATATATATATAAATATATATATAAAACTGAAAAAAAGAAAAAGAAAAAGAAAAGAAAAAGGAAACTGAAAAGGGGGGGGCTCGAACTCAGCCCAGCACAGCGCGGGGGGGGGGGGGGGGGGGGGGGGGGGGGGTTTAATCGGGTCGGGCTGACCAGGGGGTCGGCCCGTGCTTTGTGTTAGAGTTAGGTTTTAGTTTGTTTTATTTAGGTTGATTAACATTATATATAAAAAAATAAAAACACGAGCCTGTGTCCGGACAGTTAGGGACACAGGTGTCTTGTATCCTAGGCTAGCACGACACGCACAAGTCGAATCCTTCGTGTCCAGACTCACCATCACGTTCGTCAGGACACGGCGAGTCCTATGTGTGCACACGAGACACGCACGACACGAAATGAAGCTGACGCTTACGTGTCCGGCTACTCAGAAGAGTTTCGAGGGTGCTCGACGGCGGCTGAGGCGGCGTGGTCGCGGTGGAGTGGTGGCGCTGGGGTCGGCTTGGCAAGGCGAGCCTATCGGTGGTGGTTGCGGGCGGTGGTGCTCGGCGTAGGGGCGGCGCTGGGGTGGTCGTCGGAGTTAGGGTTAGGGCTAGGGTTTTTGGGGGAGAAAAGGGGGCTGGGGGCGTCGACGATGGTCGGGGTGAGTGGTAGTCGACTGAGGGGGGTTGGGGGGTTATTTATAGGGGCTTAGGGTCGGTCGAACAAGGCTAGGTCGGCCGAAAATGGCGGGGGGGCAGCTGGCCGGTCGTCGGCAGCTGGCCAGTCGTCGGGGGTGGGTAGATTTAGGGTTTTTACAATTTGGCCCCCCTAGTTTAGGTTATTACATGTAAGTCCCTAAGGTAGATAAATGCAATTTATAATTTGCATAAATAATACATAAATTGCAAACTGATATACTTATAATTCTAATAATTACAAAACTCTATTAAAACATTTCTATAAATTGCAAACTGATATTAAACAATCTAATTAATTGCAAAACTTAATTAAAACATTTTAGGAAATTGCAAATTAATATTTTAACATTTAAAACTCATTAAAAATTCATTTAAAAATTCTAGAAAAATTCCTAAAAATCTAATTAATTATTTTAAGGCTAAAAATAACATTAAAAATTAATAAACAATAATTAAATAAATTTTGAAAAACAGGGGCTTACAATTACCTTATCTTGCCCTTGTGCCTACCTCATGTTCTGAACCACCATCCTTTTTAGCTTGGTATTAATTTGTATTTGAGGTTAGAATTCATTCACTAATGTTCAAATCTTTAGTTAGTTACCTGTTCACATTGTGTATTGATCAATCTTTTGTTGTGTACCAGTTATACTTCCAAATACCTATGGTTCAGATTGTATGTATCATACCCTTAAGTCTGTCCCCATTCTTCCTTTGAGTTCAATGCATACTGGAAATATGTTCAGTTAAGCCATATGTATTATGTTCCCCTAGATGTTCATTCTTCCCTTTCTTTGATAGCAGTAGTGCTAAGCTCCATGTGGTCAAACATTCAGTTGGGTGAGGGAGGTCAGTAAGGTCATGCTTTCCTTAATGCTATTAAGCCCAGATTCCTTACATTCTATATCTCAGTCCTATGGTAGTCAGATGTGGACCTTGGTATTAAATGGGGGGTGCCTATACTTACTACCCAAGATATGATGTACACTATAGCTAAGTCAGTCATATAGAGATGTGTGCACCATATATATAGATAAGTTAATGGCTGATATTGAAAATTGGATTAAGTTATTATACATGACATTCATACGCATGTGCACATATAAGGTTAATAGTGATTTAGTGTTTAAGATAATTTACCCAATGGGTGACAATATAGGATATAGTACATATAGATGAGAATTGGTTATTGTTCTTAAGCTTGATTATGATATACATGTACCATGGATACGTAAGTTATGTATGGATTGTTGGTTGATACCACCTTAGCCTAACACGATATAGTCCGCATAGGCCAATAATCTAGATAATTGACCATGTCGACCAATTAGCTATAATTGACCTAGAGTTGACCAATAGTCTGATTTTGACCTAGAATTGACCTTCCTTGACATAGAAATTGCCTAGCATCATGTAGATTAGTGCATCTAAATACACTATTACTTTAGAATAATAATAAGCATGTACATCTCATATATAGGTTTGTGTGACACTACTTTGGGCATCGATCCTCATTCATTGCTATGGACGACAGGCGAGTACATTCTCTGATAGTTCTTTCATTTATTTGATGATTACTGTGATTCAGTTCTAGTATAGTTCTATTTGATTTTTTGTCACAACATGTATTAATATTCTAGATTCATTTACTCGCAATACATGTACTTGACTCATCTAGCCTCTATTACTCGAACCACTCACAAGAATCATCTACTCGAATCATCTATTCGAATTACTAACTCGAATCATATACTCGAATCACTAACTAGAATTATCTACTCGAATCACCTACTAGAATCACTTACTGGACTCATACTGGAATCACACTTGACTTGCATTTTACTATCTGGACTCGTATCACATTTACTCTAGTTCAGTTAGCTATATTTTTACAGTCTTCAGTGCCATGTTTTTTTTGATTTACTGCATTTACTTTTCTTATTCTAAACTATTGCTATACTTTATTACTTGTCTTAAACTTTCCATGTTCATCAATATAACTGTCTATAACTGCTTTATAGTCCTTATCATTTACTTGTGATTTCTAGACGAGATGTGTTCGTTCCAATCCTGACTGGATATATTGACAAATTTTACAGAGAACCTAGAGAACACATGCCCTACTTGCTTTGGGACCAAAGCCTGACTAGCTACCTTTGGTCCCGATTCGTAGGAGTGACCAGATGACTAGTTATAGGACTAGTTCTAGATTTCATGTTTGAACTTAAATTGTAATAAGTAGAGATTTTGACTTGTATTAAGATTGTTTTCAGATATTATTATTTAATAGTTTATTTAAGTTGTTGTTGTTGAGTTTAATATAGTTATCTAGACTTCTGTGACATCTTATCATGCTTAGACTGTGATTGAGTATTATTATATCATTACTTGTCTTCCATTCGGAGTTGAGATTCTATGACAGGTACATTATATATGCGTGAGTTGTTTGATAGCGACCTAGAACAGCGTTCTATTGTCGATTCCGCGGTGTAGACTGGGCGCTGTTACGCACTCGTGCCCTTATACCTGGTGCGGGTCATGACACCGTTTTAGTGGTGGACCATACAGGTCGAGATTCCCATTAGTACGAAGTCGTGGTAGTACGACGATTAGTTGTACTGCTGCGCGCCTGCATTAAGAGATAAGGAATAGGCTTTAGCGTGAGGGGATACTCAATCACAATTAGGACTACTTAATAAGATTCCTTAGATGACCCTTGAGAATCTTATTATAAACTATCTCGATGTTCGATTCCAACTGTTCTGTCTACTTTCCTTGTTCGTTGTTAAATTTGATTCTTGGTGTTCATTGTTGACTTGATTTTCTACCAAGATAAATCTTATGGGCTAGGTTACCTCAGTTATTTCTGAATAGACGGGTATGGTTATCAGCTTTCAGAATAGATACCCTATAGATGGTACCCTAGTATAGTGGAGGAAGATATCAGTGTGGATGTCACCTGAGTATTTTGAAGTAGATAGAGGGAGCTAGGACACCTATAGCGCAGCACCATGCCCAACACCAGAGGGGTGGGGCTTTTGCGCTGACGGTCGAGGAGACCGACGCTATGGGTGACGGGTTAGCAGATTTGTCTTTCTTGTCCTCCTTTTTCAATCTTGTTGTGTGATTCCATTAGTACTTTTTAGGATATTTTGTGCTACGCTAGATAGTGTAGTAACCCTGTTCGAGACTGTGAAATCACGACCAGTAGGACCATGATCTTGCATGTTATTAAGATAGAATTTTTTTGACTCTGATTGTCGGGGGTTGACATAGAATGAGTACGACCATCTTAAATTTCGAGGACAAAATTTTTCTAAAGGGGGTAGATTTGTCACCACCACTTTCTGGAGCAAAGGGTATTTTGGTAATTTATGAATATTTGATTATTTTTGAATTTTAATTAATTTATAATGTGTTAATTGTTATTCTATGTCTACTCCTATAATTACCCCAATCTAGATGTTGATCATGATCCTAGAGACTTAGTTAGAAGAATTTAACTAATTAACTAAGTTCTAAAATATCTAGATACTATGTTGAATCTGAGATATTTTCTAGAAACCCAAATCTAGTTTGAGCCTTTTCTTAAAGGGCTAGAATTGATAATTTGAGAGGCCTTTAAATAAAATTGAACCTAAACCGAACCCTATAAACTATATGACCAGCCATGTAGAGCCTCCCCTTCCTATATAAGTGATCATTAGCCACTTGTCTCCTTCCATTTGCAAACCTTAACCCTAATTTGTGTTCTTCCCCAAATTTGCCCCCTTTCTCCAAATCACCTCCAAATTGAACCAAATCAATTGCAATACCCCCCTAGTGTAGAGGAGGTCTCTATTGGCTAGCTAGCAAGGATTGGGAGCAATTTGACCATTGGAGCTTGGTGGAGATATAGATCTAGGAGCTTTTATTGAGATTCCAACTCTCAATAGGTAATGACCTCTAAACCTATTAATTTTCTGATTTCTCACCATAGATGCATTCATTTAGGGTCTCCCTAGCCCTAGGCTAAGTTTGGGTTCAAATCGAATCCATTTCAAAGTGTTCGACGAAATGTCCCTTAGAAACTTTTGCTCTCTGTTTTGTGTAAAAATTATATATTTGGAAAGCCTATAATGTGTAGATTACATTTCTTGCTGACTGAGTTGATTTTGGTTGTGTTTACTGTGTCTAATCGGACACAGGGACACACGCACATATACTGTTGTACTGTCTTGCTGCTAGGTGTCCAGATCTCGACTGTTACTTAATCATTTCACTATCTAATAACTCTATGGGTTAGGACAGGTGACTGAGATTAGGTCCTAGGCTTGGGGTTTCGAGACATGGCCATTTCGAGTTGTGGCAACCACTGCACATGTCTCACTATTCAGTCGAACACTCATTGCACTCTTTTCCATTCACTCTTTGCATGGACATTCACACTCACTGCAGTTGCACTTCATATTACAGTATACATCACACTACCCACATTGCTCAGAACCCGTGGTCATGTCTGCACACACCAAAACTTTAATATATACCTAGAATTCTGTTCTATCATGTGCATTGGATAGTTCTGTCCATATCTCTGACATATCCCGACCTTGCTTACTTGATACACTACATTCTGGATGTTCAAAGT
Organism: Iris pallida; assembly: GCA_029216955.1. Classification (NCBI taxonomy): domain Eukaryota; kingdom Viridiplantae; phylum Streptophyta; class Magnoliopsida; order Asparagales; family Iridaceae; genus Iris; species Iris pallida. The sequence continues at coordinate 15,796,482 of JANAVB010023995.1, forward strand.
GATGATTCAGATTGGTTAATGCCCCTTTGTTCCAGTCTTCAGTTTAATTTTCATTTCAACCTTTGTGAACATGTGCGTCACTCCTATATAGCCATCTGTCAATATGTTTAGTTCATAGATGCCCTGCCTCCATTGTTTAATCCATATTATGTGGGTGTCAGGGAATGTATTAGAGTTTGTGAGTTGGGTTTAAATATGTATAAATAGAATTCAGTTGTAGGGGGGTTCCTTCGGTATAGAACAAGTGAAGGTAGGGTGGCAGCAAGTGGGGCAAAGTACCCGCCTGTATAGCACGGATCGAGAGTAGCATGGTTGTTGCCGAACAACAGCAGGACGGGATCGAGAAGAGGAGGGATTTAGCCTATTTTTACTGTGTTCAGGACAAGTGAGTGAGATTAGTTTCATGTGTGAAGGGAATTTACAGTGGCATGAGTGTTGTTGAGTAGAGTGTTAAGTGTCAAGTGGAGAGTGTCTTAATGTATCAGTCAAGAGAAGGGAACTGATGTATTTGACCTATTGCAATGTGTCAGACATCAAAATATGTATCAAAGGTTAGAACTAGAGTAGGATGTTATTAGTGAGAGTGAGAGAATGAGTGTCAAGCTAGTGGCTTAAGTTTTGACAGTGAAGACTAGGGAGTGCTTTAGTGAGTATAGATGAGAGGGTGCATTGTATTTGATTGTATCGATGTCAATATAGGGTTTGTGAGTGTCTTAATGGTATCCATTAGAATGAATTTCATGTGACAGTTAAGTGGTGGTATGGAGTGAGTGTCATAATGTGAGTTAGAGAATATGGACTCATGTATCTGTGCCACTAGCTTGAGAGTGTGAGATAGGAAGAGTTTAAAGGGAGTTAGAAAACTAAGAATACTTCCTGTGAAGTGTAATAGAGGAAAATGTGAGGCCTGTGCTTGGTGTATCAACTGCACCTAGTATGGGGCAGAGCCATAGGGGGTTTCCCTATATTGCATAAGTGGGAGGGGGTAATGCCTAGGTAGCAGTCATGGTTTAGTGAAGGGCTCAAGTAATTGATTTGTGTTCGCCATCTTGTATTATTCATACTTCATCATGTATGCCATATTATCTAATGTATCAGAGCTCTAAGTTCAGTCCATTCTTTCCTATTTAGTTAGCACCACCTTACCTTGCATTTCTCTGATACGAAATATGGTACCAGAACATGATAAATGTCCTGTACATGCTATTCACATTATAGCCTGTATCCTAACTTCCTATACTGCATTACCTTGTCTTGCCCTTGTGCCTACCTCATGTTCTGAACCACCATCCTTTTTAGCTTGGTATTAATTTATATTTGAGGTTAGACTTCATTCACTAATGTTCAAATCTTTAGTTAGTTACCTGTTCACATTGTGTATTGATCAATCTTTTGTTGTGTACTAGTTATACTTCCAAATACCTATGGTTCAGATTGTATGTATCATATCCTTAAGTCTGTTCCCATTCTTCCTTTGAGTTCAATGCATACTGGAAATATGTTCAGTTAAGCCATATGTATTATGTTCCCCTAGATGTTCATTCTTCCCTTTCCTTTATAGCAGTAATGTTAAGCTCCCTGTGGTTAAACATTTAGTTGGGTGAGGGAGGTCAGTAAGGTCATGCTTTCCTTAATGCTATTAAGCCCAGATTCCTTCCATTCTACATCCAGTCCTATGGTAGTCAGATGTGGACCTTGGTATTAGATGGGGGGTGCCTATACTTACTACCCATGATGTGATGTACACTATAGCTAAGTCAGTCATATAGAGATGTGTGCACCATATATATAGATAAGTTAATGGCTGATATTGAAAATTGGAGTAAGTTATTATACATGCCATTCATACACATGTGCACATATAAGGTTGGTAGTGATTTAGTGTTTAAGATAATTTACCTAATGGGTGACAATATAGGATATAGTACATATAGATGAGAATTGGTTGTTCTTAAGCTTGATTATGATATATCATGTACCATGGATAGGTAAGTTATGTATGGATTGTTGGTTGATACCACCTTAGCCTAACACTATATAGTCCGCATAGGCCAACAATCTAGATAATTGACCATGTCGACCAATTAGCTATAATTGACCTAGCGTTGACCAATAGTCTGATTTTGACCTAGAATTGACCTTCATTGACATAGAAATAGCCTAACATCATGTAGATTAGTGCATCTAAATACACTATTACTCTAGAACAATACATAACATATACATCTCATATATAGGTTTGTGTGACACCACTTCGGACATTGATCCTCATTCATTGCTATGGATGACATGCGAGTACATACTCTGATAGTTCTTTCATTTATTTGATGATTACTGTGATTCATTTCTAGCATAGTTCTATTTGATTCTCTATCACAACATGTATTAGTATTCTAGATTCATTTACTCGTAATACATGTACTTGACTCGTCTAGCCTCTATTACTCAAACCACTGACAAGAATCATCTACTCGAGTCATCTACTCGAATTACTAACTCGAATCATCTACTTGAATCACTAACTCGAATCATCTACTCGAATCACCTACTAGAATCACTTACTGGACTCATACTAGAATCACACTTGACTTACATTTTACTGTCTGGACTCGTATCACATTTACTCTAGTTCAGTTAGCTATATTTTTACAGTCTTCAGTGCCATGTTTTTCCTGATTTACTGCATTTACTTTTCTTATTCTAAACTGTTGCTATACTTCATTACCTGTCTTAAACTTTCTATGTTCATCAATATAACAATCTATAACTGCTTTATAGTCCTTGTCATTTACTTGGGATTTCTAGATGAGATGTGTTCGTTCCAATCCTGACTGGATATGTTAACAAATTTTATAGAGAACCCAGAGGACAATGCCCTACTTGCTATGGGACCGAAGCGGGACTAGCTACCTTTGGTCCCGATTTGCAGGGGTGACTAGATGACTATTATATGACTAGTTCTAGATTTCATGTTTGAACTTAAATTGTAATAAGTGGAGATTTTGACTTGTATTGATATTGTTTTCCGATATTATTATTTAGTAGTTTATTTATGTTCTTGTTGTTAAGTTTAATATAGTTATCTAGACTTCTGTGATATCTTATCGTGCTTAGACTGTGATTGAGTATTACTATATCTTTACTTGTCTTCCATTCGGAGTTGAGATTCTATGACAGGTACATTATATATTTGCGTGAGTTGTTAGATAGCGACCTAGAACAGCATTCTACCGCCGATTCTGAGCCATAGGCTGGACGCTGTTACGCACTCGTACCTTTATACCGGGTGCGGGTCGTGACAACTACAAAATCAAAAAAAAGTTTCAGATCAAGATCTTCTCACCATCCACAGCAGCCACCTCCACATCCTCCATCGTGACCAAACCTTTCTCCAGCACCTTCTTTTCCTCCTACTCATCAAACAATATACTTTTTTAGTACCCACCATATACTAATCAATATAGTCGAAGGAATATAAGAAACAAGGTCTTTTCTCAAATGCCACTTGTTTGTCTTTATCAGGCTTCGGACTTGGATTCCTCTAAGGCTTTCTAACGAACACCAGGTGTGTATTTGGGAAAGTTTGAGTCTTTATACTGTGAGCCTCTCGGAGAGCACGGAAGGAGTGATCTTCTTGTACTTGGTAACCTCAGCTATCATCTTTCATAGCTGGCATCGTCGAAGAGGACATAGTTGTTCACCTTCTCCTTCTGTTTGTCTTTGCTCCATTTCTACACACAAAAAAAATATATATATATATATATACTAACCCGAACCCTTAGTTTGGAGTTGGATTGAACATTCTTCTCCTGCTTCCCGCCGCCGGACTTCATAGGCTTCGATGATGGCGGAGGGGCCTTTTCCTTCTTCGGTGTCTGGATCGAAGAAGAATCGAACAAGAAGATGAATTAACAGAGAAACCTAAGAAAACAAAAGAAGAGAAGTTGTGAGTTTTTTAGAGAATATGAATGATAAAAGTACCATTTTTTTTCCTTTCTTTCTATAGTTCAAGCGCCGGCGACAAAACTTAGGTTTAGTAAAGAGAGGGAAGAGCTCAGAGAAGGGAATGAATATTTTGGGAGGGTTGGGGGAGGGAAATGAAAATTTGGGAGTAAGTTTGCCTCCATAACACTTATTTGTTATGTGAAAGTTTATAAAGAGGGAAATTAAAAATGATCTTTCACAACCTTCTAAAGCATGTCATAAATTAGTCTTCAACCACAACGTGCCATAAAACACACCATAAATGAGTCTTCAATCACAACGTACCATAAAACACGTCATAAATGAGTCTTCAGTCAAGGCTTGCAAGGCAAAGATGCTATAGAAAAGTAAAAAAATTAACTCTTTTACGGCTCACAAATTTGTATGTTGTTAATATTTGTTATTTACAATGTACAAACGATGCACGCTGTAAAATGCGCATTATAAAATGACCATATTTCTTTTAATGTTAATCAAAATATATGTAAAATTAATTCAAATTGGATATTGATTTTGCAACCGTTATAAACAAGTATTATTGTGAGATCAATAGCTTGCAACAATTTATTGTTATTTCGGCAATTGTTATCACAAACATTGTTATTTAACAAAAAAATGTAAATAGTTGCAAAAAAATCCTTGCACAATAATTATAAATAATAGTTCCAGAAAGCGTTGCTTAATTATTGCTAACAGTAGGTCTTTTTATAAGTCATAAACTAATTGTTGCGAAATACTAACAAATTTACAATAGTTACTTAAAACCCTTGCATAATCGTTGCCTATTCAGCTCACTCTGACAACACTTTCATAAAATCGTTGCTGGACCACTGTAAAAAGGAAAAACGTTTAGTAAGCATTTATGAACCATTGTAAAAGGTTTTATAAGGCAACGATTCACTTCTAACTGTTGCAAACATATTTAATTTGGTAACGGTTATTATAACTGTTATTAGATCATTGCAAATAATAGTTCCAGCAACACCCATATAACCGTTGTGCCAGAACCGTTGCGAAATAGGGGTAATTCTTGTAGTGAAGGTAAAATCGATTGGTGGCGCTTCTTACTTTGTGTCTTTTATTAAGATTATTCTGGAAAGTTTGGGTTTATGCTTTAAAGACCAAATATCAGGTGTTGTCCAGTTTCAAAAAGTTTCAGGCCTCTGTTGAAAGGGATACGGATAAGAAGTTACTATGTATTCAGTCTGAGAATAACAACGAATACATCAGTCCCTTTAATGTGTATTATAGAGAGCAATGGACATGATACCAGAAGACTCCGCCATAGACATCTCAGCTCAGTAGTGTAGCGAATTACAGAGAGCAAGGGACATGATACCAGAAGACTCCGCTAAAGACACCTCAGCTTAATGGTATAACTGAGCACATATACATGACACTTATGGAGCGGGTACGATATTTACTGCCAGAAGTAAACTTATCAGACAATTATTAGGATGGGACTCTCAATATTGTTGTAACTCCCTAAACCAATTTTGGTGTATTTTGGAATTTTTTTTCCTAAAATTTCTATTTGTGGTATAAAATTATTCTCATAAAGAAAACCTAGTTTTATTTAAGTAACTATTTTACCTAAATTTTTTGTTTAATATTATAACTAATTCTGATGTAATTATTATTTATCCTGATTTTTAGTTAATTATTATTATAGTGAGTAATTCCTAATTTATTGCCAACGATTAAGTGCTGATTCATGATTAGTATTATTACTAAGCAAAATCTATTTTATAAATATTTAATTATTATCTAACTAATTTTGATTATTGTTATTAATTATTGGTTATGGTTATTAATTCAGGTTATTATTTATAGGCTGATTTTATTTAGTAGTGGGTTTCAACATAAGCCTACCAAAGTCTTAGACTTTGGATTGTGGACTTTAGCCAACCAATTCTAGAAAAGGGTTTAATATAATTTTCTTTATTAGTTATAATTATTAATTAGTTGTAACTAATTACTGTAATTAGTTAGTAAGTTAGTTAGTCAGTTAGCAGTTAGTTACATATTTTCACTAGTAGCCCAAGATCTATTACAAATTATAGGAGTGCCACTAGGCTGACTTGGGAGAGACACTAATATTTTATTATAAATATTGGAGGAGTTCTACAGTTATTTTATTATTATATTTTGACAGTGACAAACTGACAGCAGTACACTGACACCACACACTGTTCTCCATCGCACTGCCGCTGCGATGGTCGACCGTCGCGCACCATCGTGATCTCCATCGCGAGATTGCCGTCACCGCCACGAGATCGTCGTCACCAGAATCTCCTACACTACCTCGAACCACCGAAGTCGAGGTCAAATCCTTCATATCTGACCGCCAGATCGCAATGCCGGAGCCTCCTAACCTCGCCGAGCATAGAGTCGCCACCAAGATGGAGAGTTCACCGCCAAGCTCGAATCCCCGCCACCGGATCTGAGCCTCAAATCGCCGACCCGATCAGCCCCGATCGAGCTCGCCATTGGACAGTACCACTGGAGCGTTGAATTGCCTCGTCAAACTCGAAGAAGCCTCACAGCGCTGGAGCACCATCGCCTCGTCTGTAGCACCATCGCTTCGTAAAGCGAGCCGACACTTCGATCTATGGGCTGCCTCTTCGATTTTTGAGCGACCACCTCGGGTCCGGTGTTGCCCTTCGAAGTTTGAGCGGTGCTCTCGAGTAGCACGCCGATTTGCCACCATCGTGTAGCTGAGATTCGTCGCCCCAGAGACCAGATCGAATTGTCGTTGGCCAGATCCGACCTTTATAAGCCACCGATTCGAAGTTGCCGAGTCACTAAGGTCCGCCACCCGCTGAACCAACAGTGCCTCCACCGAAGCTGTTTCTCGTCGCTCCAGCCATCGTCGTTGCTATTGTGCTCGGATCTTCACCGTCGGTCGTATCTAGGTAAGCTCCCTCTCGATCTACTCGACCCCTTTTTCCTTTCTTGCGTCTATAGATTAGGGTTTTGGATAATAATGTAGCCATGGATTTGTGAGTGAATCTAGGGTTTCAATTTTGAGTTAGGGTTCCTTTTTGGGTTCATAGAGAGGAGAATAAGGGCTAGGGTTTCAAGCTACTATAGGATCCGAGAAGGAGTAAGGATGGAGGGAAGAATGAAGAGTGAAGGTAGAGAAAATTTAGGGTTAGGGTTTCATTCGGAGCTATTAAGTAAAGAAGACAAAGAGAAAGGTTTGAGAAATTGCGGCTGGCTAAGGGAAAGAATGAGAGGTAAGAGAGTGTCTGTGTAGTGCCCCGTCCCGCTCAGTCAATCGGAGGAATCAAAATGCCGATGGCGTTCGGACTTAGCTATGCAACGGCTTGCTCGAAGACTCGCTCAGGTGGGTGGCTTCGGTGAACTTGCCTCAGCTTGGCCTTCACACTAATAAAATAAAAGTTTTCAAATGCACAAGTAGGCTTGATAATAAAGTGATGCATCCACATAGCTAAGAAAATAATCCCAACTTGGGTCAGACTGAGTTAGAATATGGAAAGGTCCCACAGTCGGCTTAGAATATTGCTCAAGGTGCTTTCAAAATAACACTCGGTCCTTCATCCCGTTGCTTGGGAAAAGGAAGTTGGTCTAAGTTGCTAAGTTGCCATAATGCTGGAATTAGCCTAAGTCTTAGGCATTGTCCTAATAATTGCTTGATAAAGCATGCACGGTCCCATCGTCCAGGGCTTGACATTGCCTTGCTCGTCCCACGGGTTAAGTTACAGTGCACGTTGTCGAGCACGGCTTGTGGCGTAAGTCTAGAAACCTAAAGAACTTTGTTGTTCAAGTCGAACGCGTGCACAGCACGTTCTCTCGATGCAAGGCTTGGCATAGCCTTTGCTAGTCAAGTCGTTGCACGAATAAGTTAGACAAGAGTTTTGTTGGGCTATCGAAGTCATAGCAAGCACTGTCCCCTATTGTCTGCGGTTGTCAAGTCACATAGTCCCACGATCTTAAGGCTCGTCATATAAAGTATGTGACTTGAGCGATAGTGTTGCCTAGAGAACAAGGTCTGTCTAAGGCATGAGCCACGATTGGTTTAGAAAAAAGCATGCCACGGACAAAGGAACACGTTATGTTCAAGTTAAGTTGGAAGACTACTTAGTAGTCGTTCCCTGGATTTCAAAAGATAGAAGTTCACGAGATCGGTCCCGCTACTTGGGAGTCTCGATAAGGAAGTTCATGAGATCGGTCCTGCTACTTGGGAATCTTGATAAGGAAGTCCACGCGATTGGTTGTCGTCGAGATTGGTCCCGCTACTTGGGAGTCTCGATAGAAAGTTGGAAAACATGGTCATGATTAAGGACGGACTTGGTAGATCGAGTTGAGTCTTACATGGCCATTGGACAACTTGCGTGCAAGGGGAATTCCTTGAACGATCATCGGGGCACCGGGTTCGTGTCGGCCCAAGAGGAATTACAGATATTGTATAGCCTTCATCGACGGTACGACTCAATTGAAGTGAACCGTTACAATATAAGCTACGGGTCATTCGGTGGGAGCTCGTACCTCGCATACGAATGGTCGCCGTATGCAAAGATCCAGTATAGCTTGACATTGCTAGTGACCACTCATATAGATGTGTCGGCATAAGAGCGACTATCTGCATGTATGCCTCTGGATTGCGTCGAGTACAAGCAAGTTACGAGTTTGGTTAACAAGGTATACTTATAGCAAGTGCTAACCTTGAATCGGCACGGGTTAGGTGTGCACGGTTGCAACACCATTCTGGAGCCTAAGATTTCGCTATAGCAAGGATACGTACTTCTGCATGAATGTGGAGTCGTCATCGAGTCATCTCGAGTTAAGTCAGGAAGGGACGTAAGACAAGTTGGTTAAGTCTGGTTGATCTTTGGGAGGCACGACCTCGATCTTAAGGCACGATCAAGTCTTTTAGCACGACCAGCATGAGTCGTCCCCTTGACGTCATTGGCACGAGAATGGTCTAGAGGCACATAAAATAAGTGAAAGTCTTGGTACGACCGAGTTTGCATAAGTTTCTACTTGGCGAGGCATTGCCTAGAATATATATTGAAGCAACGAATGGAGTATAGCACAACCCTGTCGTTGCGTTTTCATGTATAGGCCAAGGTGTCTCTGTCCTAAAATTGATCCTTAGGCAAGACTAGCAAGACAATCAAAAAAGGAATTAAGCTGCACAAAGTAAATGAACGTGTCAGTTTTGTATGGGTGGACGAGGAGCTCACTCCACCAGTACAGTTGAGTACTGACACCCACACAGTTTTTATGTGCAGGCACAGGTAGAAGCCCGATGGCGTGAAGCTCGCTTGGATGCGTCGAGGCACGAAGTTCCTTGGCATTTCGAGGCATGCGACCGCATGGAGTCAGAACTTATACGGGACATAATGTATGGACATTGCCATTCCGAAGAATCTGCCACTCGTCGCCTTGAAGCTTGTATTGAGAAATAAGAGAGAGCAGAGTGACTTGTAATATGAGAGAAAAGTGAGCTTGAGAGACTTGTAATTTGGCCTCGTGCCCATATTGTAATCTTTGTTCAATATTAATAAAAGAGTATTTTGCATGACTTGTGTTTTGCTTTAAATTTCCGCTGCTGACTATTCAATGTTTCTGCTTAGGACTTATGTGCGACGACCCCCGTCGCTTAGCCTGTAATCGGCCGTTATGGACTTGCCTTGCGTGAGTGCAATCTAGGCTCATGCGGCATCATGCCTTAGCGAGGACGATCGCTCATACGGGAGTGGGGCGTGACATAATGGTATCAGAGCACGGCTTTACGTCCTTGGACTTTGATTAAATTCTTTAACTTCGATGATGGTTCCGCAAACTCTAATGTTGTTGTCGTGATTGATATATTGACGCTCTCTCTCAAATGTCCCACGATGTGTCCATATAATAAGTCTAAATATTTTGCAAAATTGTACGAAAGAAATTTGGTTGAACAAAAGTTCAAGTAAAGAACGGTTGGCTAAGTCGGGCTGGGCATATACACCAAGAATCGTGACGACCTTAGCAAAGTCACGTACGAGATACAAATTGTGTCGAACAAGAATGAGTTAGACTCGATTCATAGAATGTGGGATGACTATAGAAGTGCTATCGAACGATATTATCGTCGATACGACATGGGCAAATCGTGCTTGGATTTTTGAGCAATGGCTCGAACGAGCATTCGAAATAATCGATTATGATTCATAATTGGTTTCGAGGATATGTAAAATGACTTCATCCCTGAGTGGTGTATGGGATAGCCTTGGAGATGTTAGATCGATTGAGGATGCGGGGTGCCAATGAGTCTATCAACAAGCGATGGGTATGCAAAGCCTTAGCGTGAGTATGATTGAGTAAGTTGTAATCTTGAAGTTTATGATGAGTTGGTTTGAACAGACTAGAAACAACGCGCACGAGAGTTAAATTTCGTAAGTACGAAATGTAAGTGATAAGGAAAAAGATAGATTGAATCAAAGAAAAGTTAAGGTGTACGAACGGATGACTCGATCAGGGAAAACGATATGAATCTTATGCAAAAAGTTAGCACGATTGGATGATAGCGTGCATGAAAAGTATTGATTTTGGAAGTTACAAAATAACTCAAAGAAATTGGGATAGATGATGTTGCTCGATGGTTTGAGTTAGCAAAGATTGAGGCAAATTGATAAAATTTTGTTATTCGATGACTTAAGATATTCGGATGAATGTACGTGATTTTAGATTTGAACGAATTGAATATGTAACGGGTTTGGGAGATAATGATCAAACTTGATCTTGAATATTGAGGAGATTGTCCAGTTCGGACAATAGCATAAGTCGTATGACTCGGAATTTGTTGCAAATGAAGATCGTCAGGTTATGTATATCATCGATGGTAGTGGGGTGTATCAAAGATCGATATGCGATAACTCGGGGGTACTCTGATTCGAGGAATGACGATCATGCAAAATGTTATTGTTCCGATGGATGCTATACTTGGGATTTTGATGAAATAAATGTTGGATGAAAATGAATATCGTGTCTTGATGGTTACGCCGATAACCATAATATTGACGTTCTTGTCTTGTGCGAGCGCAACTCCAGCCTCGCCCATGTGTCACATCAGATTTGGGGACGATCGTTCCGCGTGAGTGCGAACATGGTGATTCATGTTGCGGGAACGATCGAACTCGAGAAATCAAGATGTGGCAATTTGGATTGCTTCGACTTATAGTTTGAGGCGAAGGTGTATTCGAGGATTGATCGGACTTGTGATTGATGATTGAGTAAATTTGAGGATGGAGCACATCCAATCTGTGTATCGAGAATGAATTAGTCTAGACTTAAAACAAGAGTTACGCTCCGATGAGAACGATTATTCCACGGAAGCGTTGCATGGTGATTTTATGCCGACTGTGGATAATCGGACTCGTGTGAGATTAGGGCGCGACATATTGTTAAAGTCAGATGACCTTGTGATCGATTACATGAATTGGGATAAATGACTTAAGGAATATGAAATAAGAATTATGGTTTAGCGACAAGTCGTGTCATAACGTGCTTGACTTGGGAAGAATAGAAAGGTGGATTATATCGAATATGTTTGAAAAGATAGACTATGCAAGTTGCTTGTTGGATGAATGATATTAATATGTCGAGGAATCGGTTGAATATGACTCAGTGTAGGATGGCTTTGCTGAATGACTCGGACCCCTTGGACTAAGTGTTGCAAGTGCGAATAGGATATATATATATATATATATATATATATATATATATATATATATATATATATATATGTTCGATGTTTAGAAATCAGAGTGATGCGAGCTTGGGTAGAAAACCACATACTATCAACTTGGTTTGACTATAGGATTGGGGTCAGTGTTGGCATTATTGTTGAAGAACTATGATTCCAATCCTGACATTGACTTTAGCCATGAGAAATGGCCTAGCAGGTTAGGCGAGACGCCCATGTTTCGAGAGAATATTGGTATTGATGAATGGAATGGTTCAAGAGTATGAAATACCCACTCACGAGACTCGACTGAAATTCATATATTTCAGGGACGCCTGAATATGTGCACGATGCGACTCGAGTGAGAATGACGAATTCTCTATCACGCGGCTTGGCTGAAATACATGTATTTTGGGGACGCCTGGGATATATGCATGATCCAACCAAGTGATACGTTGAATTCAAGTGAGACTTGAAGAATGGAAAAGGTCGAGGATTTTAAAATCGTGTTTTTAAGGAAAGTTTGATGTTAGTACGAGCGTGGCTCGGATTGAAGAAATGCATAGGTATAGTGTGTGCGAGAGTTATAGAATGTTGAATACAGTGATAAATCGATGAGTAAGTACTCAGTTAGTTTTGAGGACGAAACTTTTTTTGAGTGGTGTATGATGTAGTACCCCGTCCCGTTCAGTCAATCGGAGGAATTGAAACGTCGACAACTTTCGAACTTAGCCACGCAATGGCTTGCTCAAAGACTCGCTCAGGTGGGTGGCTTTGGTGAACATGCCTCAGCTTGGCCTTCATACTAATAACATAAAAGTTTTCAAATTATAAAACCCCTAAATTTCTACTATTTTTTTATATTTAAATTTTGGTACTGGTTTAAAATTTTGTATTATACGTAGCATAGTCGTATTTTACGTCGCGCACGCAATTTTATTTTTTCGAAATTGCTCGACGAGTGCGATTATGTGCGAGCGTACATATTTTTGAAAATATTATTTTTCTATTTTTAAAGTTTCAAAATAATATACATAATAATTATTTTGTTATCGTCCCAAATTTTTTCAAGTTTGTTATTTATTTATAAAGTCCTTCATTTCTCATAATTATTAATAATAAATAATATTTTTATTGTATGCTAAAAAAAGCATAATTATGAGAACATCATTTTGTACCTACATATATATTTCGTAATTATTTGCTAGTTTATTTTAAATAAAATGTAATTTTCGAGATTTATTAATATTAATATTTTATTATTCAAAAAGGATATTTAAAAATAATTATTATTTTCGAAATTTTATTATTGGTATTTTGAAAAATATTTTTGGAAGTTATTGTGTCCATTTAAATCGTGATTTAATTTTTGGAGTTATTTAAATAGATTAAATTAATATCTATATTTAGAATTTGATTTATCCCATTAATTTTAAACTAAAATTTAATTTGATTTAAATTAGATTTGCATTTAGATTTGGATTTGATTTTAATTAAATTATGAATTATCTACTTGGGTTTTAAATAATCCTAATCCTTATCCAATGGGCATTCCCACATCTATATATAGGCAGGTACTCCTCCACAATTACTCCACAAATAATTTTCAACCCCGTGCACCGTGTCCGTGTTCCCTCCCGTCCATCTTATTCCACAATTACATATACATTCCATTAATTCCGTGTCGGACCCCCGACACCATCAAAAAAAATTATATCCCTAACCCTACTCTAAATCTTGTCCGCCGTCCCCTCGGCGAGACCGTCTTCCTCGATCCGATCCTACGGCAACCGACCACCACCCTCGCCAATCATCAGAACCACCACCAGCCTACCACCAGCATCCGTCCCCGACGTCACCACTGCATCCTGCCAATCTCCGACCTAGCCACTACCACCTTCGACCACACCAACCACCACTACGACACCCCAACGCTACCGGCGCCCCGTCTCCGTCACCGCCACCAACCACTGTCATCACCATCCAGTTCTCCGGCCATCCCCGGCCACCGTCGTCACCATCATCACCAATTTTCCCCCACAATCCAAACCACAGAAAGGAAAGGAAGAGGACAAAAATCCGCTCACCTCCGCCGTGCCGGAGCTCCTCAGCAGCCCTCCGCTCCTCCCGATCTGGGTGAGCTTCGCCGGCCGTCCGTCGAGGTAGCACCGGACGTCGCTCCTCCTAAGCGCGCCTCCTCCGCAGTGGCCGGCCAACGCCACCGCCGCTGTCACCCAACTTCGCCGCCTCCAGCCTTCCGCGCCACCAACTTCCGCGCCTCCACCACTATCGACCCCATGCGCCGGACCACCGTCGCCGCGCCCAAGCGCGCTGCTCAGACGGCCGACCGCGCCGCCCAAATCCCGGCGAGACCCTCGCGCCCTTCGCGCTGACTGCGACCGTCGCCCGGAGCGCCGCGGAACCACGGCCTGACCGGGCCCACCGCCCGCCGGGGAGGCCATCCGCCTCTGGTCGTCGGACTCGTCGCCTTGCCTCTAAGGTGGCGTCACTCGACGAGCTCCGCCCGGACAGAGCTCGGAAAACCCTCCTTCTGGTGAGTCCCCAAGCCCCTATCTCGCCCCTTGCTCCTTTCTTCTCAGCTACTACACTCTCTTCTCTCCTTAACCTCTCTCTCTCACTTCAAATATAAAGTAAGGGATAGCAGCAAAAAGTTGCAGTGTAATTATTGTTATTATTATATTTATTAAATTTATTATTATTATTATTATTATCATTAGTATAACTACCATGGTTATTAGTATTAATTGCTAAGATTAGTATTACTGTGATTATTTATTAATTCATTATTCTTATTATTATTATTATCATTATTATTATTATTATTAATTAGAGTTTGTATTATTCTTATTACTATTATTATCATTATCATTATTATTATTATTAGTATTATTATTACTATTATTATTATCATTGTTAATTATAAAAATCTATATATATTTCTAAAAATATACGTGTAGTATAAATATTGAAATGGGCTTGGCCCCATATTATTTTTAAATTGGTCTTAAACCCTAAAGGTAATTTTACTAGATTATTTATTAATTACTAGAAATATTTTGACACATAAGAAATATAGTTCCTAATAATAAAACAATTTTTTCTAAATAGTTTCAAAATATTTATCGAAATTATTGTACTAATAAAATATAGTTTCACTAGAAATCATAATTTACAAATGAGAGTTTTGGCAAAATGATTTTTCTTGGATTTAAGTATTTTCTTATACTATTTTGACCTATGAAAACTAGTTTTTAAGTATTATAATATTTTCTAAAATTTGAAAAAGTATTTGTCTCTAGAAATTCACTTCAAGTTATCCCCATTGCTCCCGACTAATCATGTGTCCTATTTTCTCGTGACTTTGAACCCCACATACTGGCCTTGGCAACTGGACAGAACAGGACTAGTCGAGTCATTGCACCACACCCGGCGTCACACCAGGCGACACACCAGGCAAGACACCTTGCCTTTACTGTTTAAATTTTCTGCTCAATACCATACATGTTGTGTTTATTTTCAGGTTGTTTCTTTCTAAATTATATGTAGATGCAAATTATAATATTTTATAAAATTGGCTTAGAGTTAAGGGACTACCGTCAAATTTAGTGTGTCTCATTGACTTGTCACGATTATACATGAGTTGTGTGTGAGAGTTGTGAGTATCATATAGTGGTCACTTGCGTGTTGGCTGATCACCCGTGCGCATGCGTAGGAATAACTGTCAATAGAGGCATGTTAGAAGACTTGACAGTTATCTATTATAAACCCGTGTTGTGGAAATGACACGTGTTGGTGTGTCGTGGTTACGATGCACGTATTGTATCATTAGGGGGCGAGGGGACAGCTACTAGCGTAGGGGCTACTTTTATTTTACACACATTTGGGAGATAGTGTCTTGGATGAGCGCTACGTGTTACCCGGCCGATAGTGTCTCGGATGAGCGCTACTTGTTGGCCACTCTTTATTACATGCTTGAGACAGCCCCTGCGTAGAACATTGTCCTCTAAATTGCAATTCACATAGAATGGTTAGGAACCTTTACCCATGCATACTTTTCTGTTGAGCTTTATTTATTCAGTTATTGGCATGATATTATGTGTCTTGTTACGTCCCTCTGAGGACCTGGTTTTTCCCCAGGTGTGTGTTTTCGTGATTTCTTGCAGGTGCTCTAGCTAAGGCCATTCCTTCCTTCGTGATGACTGCTTTTGGACTTGTCATTGCTTCGCTCGACCAATCACTTTCTTTGTATATTTTTTCTCTATTTAAATTAGTTGGTAGTGGACTTTGTCTCCGCCCAACGATTGTATCATAAATATTCAAGTTGATTTCTATATTATTAAATCCTTTCATTGTGGATGAGATTTAGTTGTCTTGGATTACTACATTTACAGCTTATGTATA
Organism: Iris pallida; assembly: GCA_029216955.1. Taxonomy (NCBI): domain Eukaryota; kingdom Viridiplantae; phylum Streptophyta; class Magnoliopsida; order Asparagales; family Iridaceae; genus Iris; species Iris pallida. The sequence goes on from JANAVB010023995.1 coordinate 15,812,581, forward strand.
CATACGAGGTCCATGTATTTCGTATGTATACAGCTGGCATGTCTACGTACTTGGTCCTACGTATTTTGGGACTGGAGCGTTACACAAATGCACAAGTAGGCTTGATAACAAAAGTGATGCATCCACATAGCTAAGGGAATAATCCCAACTTGGGTCAGACTGAGTTAGAATATGGAAAGGTCCTACGGTCGACTTAGAAGTTTGCTCTGTGTTCTTTCAAAATGACACTTGGTCCTTCGTCCCATGGCTTGGAAGAATAAAGTTGGTCTATGTTGCTAAGTTGCCATAATGTTAGAATTAGCCTAAGTCATAGGCATTGCCCACGTAAATGCTTGATGAAGCATGCATGGTACCATCATCCAGGGCTTGGCATTGCTTTGCTCGTCCTCGGGTTAAGTTACAGTACATGTTGCAGAGCACGGCTTGTGGCATAAGTCTAGGCACCCAAAGAACTTTGTTGTTCAAGTCGAACGCGTGCACGGTACGTTCTCTCGATGCAAGGCTTGGCATAGCCTTTGCTAGTCAAGTCGTTGCAAGAATAAATTAGGCAAGAGTTTTACTGGGCTATCGAAGTCATAGCAAGCACTATCCCCTGTTGTCTACGGTTGTCAAGTCACATAGTCCCACGATCTCAAGGCTCGTCATATAAAGTATATGACTTGAGCGATAGTGTCGCCTAGAGAACAAGGTCTATCTAAGGCACGAGCCACGGTTGGTTTAGGAAAAAGCATGCCACAGACAAAGGAACATGTTATGTTCAAGTTAAGTTGGAAGACTACTTAGTAGTCATTCCTTTGATTTCAAAGGATAGAAGTTCGCGAGATCGGTCCCGCTACTTAGGAGTCTCGATAAGGAAGTCCACATGACTGGTTGTCGTCGAGATCGGTCCCGCTACTTGGGAGTCTCGATAGAAAGTAGGAAAGCATGGTCATGATTAAGGAAGGACTCGTTAGATCGAGTTGAGTCTTGCATGGTCATTGGACAATTTGTGCACACGAAAAATTCCTTCAACGATCGCCAGGGCACCTGGTTCGTGTCGGCCTAGAAGGAATTGTAGATATTGTACGGCCTTCATCGACGGTACGACTCGATTGAAGTGAACCGTTACAATATAGGCTACGGGTCATTCGGTGGGAGCTCGTACCTCGCACACGAATGGTCACCGTATACAAAGATACAGTATAGCTTGACATTGCTAATGACCACTCATATAGATGTGTCGGCATAAGAGCGACTATCCGTGTGTATGTCTTTGGATTGCGTCGAGTACTAGCAAGTTACGAGTTAGGTTAACATGGTATACTTATAGCAAGTGCTAACGTTGAATCGGCGCGGGTTAGGTGTGCACGGTTGCAACACCATTCTAGAGCCTAAGATTTGGCTATAACAAGGACACGTGCTTCGGCATGAATGTGGCATCGTCATCGAGTCATCACGAGTTAACTTAGGAAGGGACGTAAGACAAGTTAGTTAAGTCTGGTTGATCCTTGGGAGGCACGGCCTCGATCTTAAGGCACGATCAAGTCTATTGGCATGACTAGCACGAGTTATCTCCTTGACTTCATTGGCACGAGAATGGTCTAGAAACAAGTGAAACTCTTGGCACGGCCGAGTTTGCATAAGTTTCTACTTGGCGAGGCACTGCCTCGAATATATATTGAAGCCACGAATAAAGTATAGCACGACTCTGTCGTTCCATTGCCAAGTATAGGCCAAGGTGTTTCTGTCCTAAAATTGATCCTAAGGCAAGACTAGCAAGACAATCAAAAAGGGAATTAAGCTGCACAAAGTAAATGAACGTGTCGGTTTTGTATGGGTGGGCGAGGAGCTCACTCCACCAGTACAGTTGAGTACTAACACCCACATAGTTTTCATGTGCAGGCACAAGTAGAAGCCCGATGGCGCGAAGCTCGCTTGGATACGTCGAAGCATGAAGTTCCTTGGCGTTTCGAGGCATGCGACCGCATAGAGTCAGAACTTATATGGGACATAATGTATGGACATCGCCATTCGAAAGAATCTGCCACTCGTCGCCTTGAAGCTTGTATTAAGAAATAAGAGAGAGCAGAGTGACTTGTAATATGAGAGAAAAGTGAGCTTGAGAGACTTGTAATTTGGCCTCGTGCCCATATTGTAGTCTTTGTTCAATATCAATAAAAGAGTATTTTGCATGACTTGTGTTTTGCTTCAAATTTCCGTTGTTGACTATTCAATGTTTCTGCTTGGGACTTATGTGCAATGACCTCCGTCGGTTAGCCTGTAATCGGCCGTTATGGACCTGCATTGCGTGAGTGCAATCTAGGCTCATACGGCATCACGCCTTAGCGAGGACGATCGCTCGTACGGGAGCGGGGCGTGACAGTCTGTACGTGTGGTTAGGTTTTGATTGAAGTAGGTATGGGCAATAGGCTGCGTGCGTGTGGTTATAGGGTGGTTATAGGAAAAAAATGCATTAACAGTATAACAAAGCTGGGCCAGTTTGGCCAACTATCAGAATGTTTGGGTTTAAATGATTTAAAGGGAGGAGACAGTATCCGAGTCAGTATACTAGACTTAACCCTAAGTTGGGCCGACCTAGTAGAATAGCTGATTTAATTTTAATGTTATTTTCCTAGCATTTCCATTATTAGTGATGGTTATTATTAGATCATTTTTCAGTTAATTAATTTAATAAGTACTTGTTATGTATAATCTGCTTTTAGAAATAGTTTGGTAATTAATTGCAGTACATGATGAATTACTATTAATTACTATTTTATTAATGTGTCTTCTTAGTAATATTTTTGGTAATTAATGATTCTAAATATAGTCAGTGTCTCTAATTAATTTAAATCAATTGTTCTATATGAATATCTTGTAGGTATTGCCTAAAATGTAATCTATTCTATGGCTATCTAAGGTATGTGTACAGTTAGTAATCTTTAATTATGATTAAATAGCTTATTGATACCAATAGATAAGTTGCTATTTAACCTAAATATACAGTTATTAATATTCTTAGCTAGTCTATACCTATAATTAGTTTATTATTAGCAATAGCTAAATAGCTAGTTTATGATAGTTAACAAATTGTCATTATTTAGAACCTAACCAACTTGTATCAAATTCTAGGTGGACATAGAAATTTATGCTTTTCTATTTTCAATCTTCTAGAGCAAGGTAAATACTTCTATGGTTTTGATTCATTTACTTCATGTCATATTCTTTTTTATATTGGACACATTGTTACACGACATGGTCTTGTGCTCTAGTTCATGTTTTTTACTAGTATCTGGGGATGGGGAAAACCAAACGTTAGTTAGGCAATGCATGATTGCTTAGGTCTCATATCGTACATGTGGGATTCTAAGCCATACCATTACTTGTGCTTATTCACGTGCATTCCCCAGCCGATCACATACTCTAGTAGTGATTTCAAATATTTATATGTCATGATCTCTTGTTTCATAGTGTTAGTTTATGCCTTTACACTTTCACGTTCATCCTGTTTTATTGTCTTTTTTCTTGTTCATCATGTTGTAGTTGTTTTATTATCGTAGATTGTACTTTGCTCCGCTCCTGACTGGATAAGTTGCAGGTGAACTTGAGGATCTTGTCCAACCTTTTTGGGCCAGAGCCCGAGATCTTAGCTTAGCAGGATGGAGCCATGACTCGGGACTTAAAGGCTACATTTTAGTTTCATTGCTTAGATTTGTTTAGAGTTTTACTTTGGATATTGTATTGTGAGTTGTATTTTATTATTGCTACCGAATTTATATCTGGTTTTATTTCTTTAAAGTTGTAATAATGACTATTGTTGTAGTGACTCTCTGGGACGTTATAGATGTTGTGATGTTTTATTTTATCGTGCCATTTGGAGTTTTTCTTACACTTGTACAGCTTACTTCGTTGTGTCTACCAACGAAGGTTGGGCATGTCTGACTCGTATTCGATTATTCGGAAGCGGACCATGACATGTTTTTAGTGATGGCCCATGCAGGTCTGATCCTAATGGTACTTAGGCTATAGATTACAATTGGGTAACCTACAAAACTAAGGAAAACTCATCACAGTATAGGATCTATGGGAAATGGTTATGGTTATTATTACTAAGTTTGGTTATACTTATTACTAGGTTGTTTACTATTTTCTAGGACATAACAATCAACCGTTATTTTCTATTCCAGTATGGTCATGACATGGAACACCGAGACCACGGAGCCCGCTGCACCCGAACTGCCAGAGCTTCCACCGCCTCCTTCGCTTCCTCAGACGATCACTATCGACATCATGCAGTTGATGGAGATCTTGCAGAGGTTCATTAACTCCTAGAATGATCAGGCCACTCAGTTCAGAGCCACTTTGTAAAACCCCCTATTTTTTATTATTTTTGTTATTTTATTAGACTTAAAAATGAATTTATACAATTTATGGTTTTTTTTTAAATGACCTTATCCATTGTTGAGTTTTGGAGCACTAGACGACCATGACTTTTAGCACGGAAATTGTAGCAGTGTGCCTTGACTAGTGTACTAGCCATGCAGGGGGAAGCCTAGCCATGGTGATGTCCAAACTAGGAAAACCAGACCAAATTGTGAATTGACTTATTTAAAGTATTTTAATTAAATATTATTTTATACATTGATTTTTAGATGACCAGGTTTGTCCAATTCAGCCCGAACTGGGCCCGAACCAAAGTTAAGCCCATGTAGGCATGAGATGGGACCAAGGTGGCCATATGGACATATTTTATGTACGTAGAAATATTTCCTAAATTATTTTAGATTTTTATGTATAATTTCTAATTAATTAAATATTTGTACTATTATTGGTATTTTATTATTAAATAATATTGTGCAACACTTTGTATAATTTTTTGGACCCGGATAAGGGGGTGTAGTATAAGTCCACCAAACCCCCCATTTGAATTATTTTAATACTATTTATTGTTAATATTATTTCGGTTATGATTAAATAAATACATTTATTATTGTTAAGTTACTATTATTGGTTTTTATTTTATTTGTCAAACTAAATTTACATATATGTAGATATATCAAAAATAGATTCTAGATATATAAAATTTTCATTTGAATTTTATGGAGATTATATATATATATATATATATATATATATATATATATATATATATATATATATATATATATATATATATATATATATATATATAAGAGTAAGATTAGAAAAAGAAAGGAAAAAGAAAAAGAAAAAAATATACATTGTGGTCGGCCCCACCAAAGTGGGAACCGACCACAACTAATTAGCAAGCATCAGCAGCTCATTGTGCGCCCCTCTATTAATAGCTAGTAGCAGCACATATTGTGGCCGACACCCTTCCTCATTATATATACACTTTTATTTTTTTTACCTAAACTCAAACCCAAATCTTTCCAACCCTAATCCGAATCTCTATCCCCACCTTCCTCCTCCTCTCTGATCCACCCTCGGCCAACCTCTTCCCCGCGAGCACAATAGCACCCGGCGACAGCGGCGACGGAAACAACCACAACAACAACAACAGAATTTAAAAACAAGGTACCCATCTTCTCTGTTTGATTTTTCTCTCGATTCTAGTCCGTTTTTAGATCCGTAAATTTGTGTAGAAATTTCACATGACCCTCTTCGAGATCTTCCAGGTGGATTTTGACATGGCCATCCAACTTGCTCGAAAAATCGAGGCGAAGTTGGAGAAAAACCACTTTTCTGGGATATTAAAAACTGTTTTGAAACACCAACTTGTCGGCCAATTTTCGTTCTGTAATTTAAGATTTTGTAGAAACTAATTAAAGACAGTGAAAGAAAACATAACCGAAATTGTAACGCACCTTCTGGATTCACTTTTCATCTAGTATGTAGAAAGTTACACGTTGTTAAAGTTTTACGAAAAATTGTAAATTCTGTTTTCAAAAAGTGGAAAAACACCCGATACGGCGTGCGCCCCGACAAACCGGGCGACGTGGTCGCACACTATACGCATCGAAAGGCGCATATGGATGTTGTCGACGTGTGGGAACTGACGGAACCCGATTTCGTTGCATGTGCGCGACGAAATCAGTGCGTATCCGTCGAGATACCCCGTATCGACCCTTTACAAATTAAGTCACAACTTTGTGCACACTCATCATATCGCGATAAAACTTACACCATTGGACTCAAAATATTTTTATGGTCCTGTGAGCCAAGTTTGGTCCGATTCTGAGACCGTTGATCGGGACGCTATTTTGGCGGGCCGACAATCCTACTCAACGGACGATTTAGTGCACAGCCCACCGGAATCCAAAATTGGACATACCGTTGGGTTCATCTCATCAAAACAAATCCGTAGACATGTAGTTTGACGACTTTAGGGACCGTAGGTTTTGGCGCACATTTTGGTGCAAAGCGCGTCCAACGGCGGACATCGTTTTGACCCAAAATTACGAATTTGCCCATGTTCCAGAATTTAACTTTTGGCCAGGCGTTTCCTAGGCATATCTTATATTCCAAACACGTTCGTGATGTTTGTTGTAGCATCCGGAGTCATCTGCAGGATTTGGCTTTTCTTGCTTCGTTTATTTGTCTGTTCGAGCTACTAGATTATTCTCTTTTGCACATAACCTCAGGCAAGATACCTTGCCATTATACTGTTTATATTCAGTTGCATTTTATTACATATCACTATTCATTTATTTCTAGTTCTTATAGTTCTTGATTTACTGTCTGCTCAGTGATATTAGTTGTACTTTGTTATTATCCTTTGATTGCATATGGACCTAGAGTTAAGGAACCACCTTCTGTAGCGTGTCGCATACACCTTGACACAGTTGTACCACGAGGATGTGTGAGATGAGTAGCATGTAGAGGTTCTTGCGTGTGGGCTGATCCCCCATGCGCATGCGTTAGGGCTAACAGCTAATAGAGGCATGTTAGGAGACTTAGCAGTTAGTAGAGGTATATGAGTCATGGATATGACTATGTTAGGCATTGGGTGGGAAGAACAGTTCCTTAACATATGGGCCATGTATGCACTTTCCTATTGCCGGTTATCTCCGCGGGAGATACGGTCCTGGATCCTGATACCTGATTTACTGCTAGCCTCTGACATTCGATGAATGTTATGCTTTGAGGCCCTGGTATCCTGATGGGACCATACCTGAGATTACTACTACTGAGCCAGAGTGCCCATGCGTTGAAGGTTTATTCTTATTGCATAAACACATTAGAATGGTCAGGTAACCATTGTCAAATGTCATATCACCCCGTCCCATTAGAGCTTGGGACAATGTCTCATCGCGGCATAGTATGCTATCCCTTGTCCTTGTTTGGTTGTAGGGGTAGTCCACTGTTTCGATGATGAGTTATTAGATCTTGTTACGAGTGGGACTATTTACTTTACTTGTGATTTATGACATGGTATATATATTCAGTTATGTGGCATGTTCTTTATGTATCTTGTTACGTCCCTCTGAGGACCTGGTTATCTCTCCAGGTGTGTGCTTCTGTGATATTGCAGTTGTTCTAGTCGAGGTCGCGATCTTCTCTATTCATTCGGAGATGACGTGTCTTGGGTCTTTCTTTGCTACTCCCGCCAAATCATTTCCATTTCCATGTATATTTTTCTTTACTTGTTGGTAGTGGATTTGTCTCCGCCCAACGTATTGTACGAAGACTTATTACACTTGATTATATGATATCTTTTATTCTTCATTTGTGGATGAGATTAGATTACTCTTGGTTTACTGCATTTTATAGCTTATGTATTCATACGAGGTTTCCATATATTGGAGTATACTTCGTATGTATACAGCTGGCATGTCGATGTACCTAGTCCTACGTATTTTGGGACTGGAGCGTCACATGTTTTTGTGGTGGCCCATGCAGGTCGAGTTTATCACTTCGGTTACGTTACTGTACCGATGTGAGCCTACAACATAGGATTAGAATCTAGGAATCTCATCCATACAGCTTGACCTCTTCCCTTGGCTTCAAATTTCGAACTCTCGTTCGACTTCCTTGAATTGCATCTTGCTTGATTCCTTTCTACCGTTGATTCTTATTTTCGTGCTTAGTGTCAACTAGGAAGATAAGTACACTAGTATATGCTCATAGGTCAAACACATGGCTAGAATGATTATATTGGCAATTGGAATACATTCAAGACTCTAATTGAGTTAAAAAGGCTTTTTAGTGTGATTTAATGATTAGTAATTGGTAAAGTAGGATATTACCACAGAAAGTTTTAACCTTGAGATTCTAAATAGTAAATACCAGAGGATTTGTAGAATTTCATACTTGGTTTAAGAAATTGATTGATTTTCAAGATTTGATATTTGTGATTTATTGGATAAAGCTATACATCCTTGAATAGATATAAAGTTAGTTGAATTTTTTTTTGAAATTTAAATGCTGCTGTAAGATTATGAGGGCAGTTGATAAAGCTTGGTTTTAAATTGGGTTGTATGGTTCCCAATTAATAAGTTCGTAAAATTTTGAATTTTAAGTTTGGAGTAAGGCTATTAAGAATTTTGGTTAAAAATATTTTGAAGTATATATAACCAAATTGAGGATCTACTTTAAACTTTTGTATGAATTACGATTGATAACTCCTATTTAAAATTTTGAGTTTAAGATTTGGATTAATGATAGAAGAAGAAATATATATATATATATTTGATTTGTGACACAATAAAGGTTTATTCGAGATTGATTGGAAATTTTGGAAAAAAATTGATTTGATGACTGATAAGATCATTTGAATATTGAGTTTAAAGTTAGATTGCTAATATTACAATCTTTGGGAAAAGTTACTAAAGATGTGGTGAAAAGTTATTTTGATTGATTAAAGGAATTTACCATGACTTAGAAATAGAAGTTATGCGATGAGTGCGTTAAAATATTGAGCTGTAAATTTTAGATTATTCGTGATATGTTAAAAGTTTATCTTGAGGGTTATTAGAGAAATTTTTGGAGTTTTAAAGTTATGAAGTGATATAAATTTAATTTTTTTTTGATTCATGAGTTTCTTCAGTTTAAAAGTTGGAGTGGAAATGTAAAATTTTGAAAAAGTCAGTAGTAACATGATAAAAAATTGCTTTGAGATTTATGAAAGTGATTTAAATTTTTGTCATGATAAATTTGAACGACTTGCAGTGAATACAAATTTTGGTGGGTTATTTTTGAAAATTTTATTAAGAAACCTTTGGAGGAAGCTTGAGTTAAAATTTTAATGGCAGGCCATCAAGATAGCTCTAATAAGATAGATGTACTCCACACTAATTGCCATGTCACTTATGACCATGATAGTAGTATATACACAAGTGTTGTTAGTCATCTACCCAGCTATGTGACTGTATTTCCACCTCGACTTACTCGACCTTCCTTCAATTCTAGATCTTTTAATTGCAACCTTATAACCCATTTGCAATTTGAATAATGAGTTAATGGTTCCTTAACTGTATTCATCTAGAAGACTATCTTCTCTCCGAAATTATGTTCCTAAATTATTTTTACTAGATTGTTTAATAAATTTTATTTCATGCTTTAACTTGATCTTCTTTATTTTTGTGCATTAATTATCACCTCGTAAACTTCCCCTTCTATTTTTGATCTTTTGGCGTCCCTTATCGTGACTTGGATATTTGGAGCACAACACTAGACTTTTCCTTCTAACAAATTTCATATGTAAGACCTAGACAAGTCCACCTTCATGTAGATATATCATGTCCCACTAAAACATGTCTCCTTGTACACTATTTTCATGATATGACCTTCTGGTCAAAATGGCCAAACTATAACCTCTACCATGACACCAAAATACTTTCCGACTTCAATTAAGAGATCCAACCTTGACTCAATCCTTTAACCCGATAGGTGAATTTTGTTCTACTTAGTTCTTTAAATGCTTAAATTTGTGCTTTATCTTGATTGCTTAACCCATTATCCCATCCCATTACTAGTTTAACCCTTGTAAGTTGGGTAGAATACCTCACGGCCCAACAAAGCCTTTGTCCTTGTGACCCATGTTGATAAGTTTGCTTAGACTATAAGTTCAGAGGACCCTAACTTAGCTAGTCAACCAAGACAACTGTATAGGCCCAAACTTCGGGGGAGCCTTGATTTTAAAAGATCTTGGACTATTTAAAATTCCTTCATCAGTACCTCCCTTGCTCATATTTTGACTATCTCATGCTGCTAATGTAGCTTCATTTTTGCAAGCTTATTTCGTTATCAAGCTTGATCATGACATATTTTATTAGGTACACCCACTAACATATTGTCTAATCAGAACCGGTACATGATGGTCTGATCAACCTATTGCACTTTGGTTTGCTTATCACATATTATTCTACGTGGATGGAGACATAGTAAACTTGCCTTAGAGTCTCATCCGCGACAGCCTTGGCAATTCTCATTTGAATTATTTTTGTCGCCTATGAACCACGTATTCGTACTCGATAGCATCGTCCTTGAACCCTTTATTGTTTTTACTTTACTTATATTAGAAAGACCAGACACTGTACATGATAGATAGATGCAAGATATCACCTTTCGTTTTTCTATCAGTTATTTCACCACGAATTTAGATAGCCACCGACCCACTCATGTGGCTATATCCTCACCTTAAACTCTTCTTCTCCCCAATCCTAAAAATTTTATTGTGCCCTTCCAACCCCTCTTGAACGCACGAGAGTGATTCTAATCATCACTTAATCAAACCCTCGACCAAGACGATTAGTATCCAGTTCTCCTTTAAGGAATCACATCTCCTAAATGTCTAAGTTATTCTCTTTGGCCTACTCAATTCCTTACTGTTCTCTAAAATTGGATATTCAGAATTTTGCTACCTTCATTAGAAACCCTTATTCAATTCCATAACCATGATATATTTTTGTATATATCGACTCCACAATTTTCTATTGCATGGTGGTGTTGAATGCCGTTTTATCGCCTCCTCCAAAATTTAATTCCATTTTGGTATTGACGAACTCTTCCTATCCCTCAACCCTATCTACCCTATTAATCCTAAATTTCGAGGACGAAATTCTTGTAAGTTGGGTAGGATGTAAAACCCCCTATTTTTTATTATTTTATTAGACTTAAAAATGAATTTATACAATTTATGGTTTTATTTATTTTTTTTAAAAATGACCTTAGCCGTTGTTGAGTTTTGGAGCACTAGACGACCATGACTTTTAGCACGAAAATTGTAACAGTGTGCCTTGACTAGTGTACTCGCCATGCAGGGGGAAGCCTAGCCATGATGATGTCCAAACTAGGAAAACCAGACCAAATTGTGAATTGACTTATTTAAAGTATTTTAATTAAATATTATTTTATACATTGATTTTTAGATGACCAGGTTCGTCCAATTCAGCCCGAACTGGGCCCGAACCAAAGTTAATCCCATGTAGGCATGGGATGGGACCAAGGTGGCCATACGCACATATTTTATGTACGTAGAAATATTTCCTAAATTATTTTAGATTTTTATGTACAATTTCTAATTAATTAAATATTTGTACTATTATTGGTATTTTATTATTAAATAATATTGTGCAACACTTTGTATAATTTTTTGGACCCGGATAAGGGGGTGTAGTATAAGTCCACCAAGCCCCCCATTTGAATTATTTTAATATTATTTATTGTTAATATTATTTCGGTTATGATAAAATAAATACATTTATTATTGTTAAGTTACTATTATTGGTTTTTTTTTTTTGTCAAACTAAATTTACATATATCTACTATATCAAAAATAGATTCTAGATATATAAAAATTTTCATTTGAATTTTATGGAGATTTTATATGGTATATATATATATATATATATATATATATATATATATATATATATATATATATATATATATATATATATAAGAGTAAGATTAGAAAAAGAAAGGAAAAGAAAAAGAAAAAATATATATACATTGTGGTCGGCCCCACCAAAGTGGGAACCGACCACAACTAATTAGCAAGCATCAGCAGCTCATTGTGCGCCCCTCCATTAATAGCTAGTAGCAGCACATATTGTGGCCGACCCCCTTCCTCATTATATATACACTTTTGTTTGTTTTTTTTTGTTTTTTTACCTAAACTCAAACCCAAATCTTTCCAACCCTAATCCGAATCTCTTCCCCCACCTTCCTCCTCCTCTCTTATCCACCCTCGGCCAACCTCTTCCCGCGAGCACAACAGCACCCGGCGACAGCGGCGATGGAAACAACACAACAACAACAACAGAATTTAAAAACAAGGTACCCATCTTCTCCGTTTGATTTCTCTCTCGATTCTAGTCCGTTTTTGGATCCGTAAATTCGTGTAAATCCCACATGACCCTCTTCGATATCCCCCAGGTGGATTTCGACATGGCCATCCAACTTGCTCGAAAAATCGAGGCAAAGTTGGAGAAAAACCACTTTTCTGGAATATTAAAAACTGTTTTGAAACACCAACTTGTCGGCCAATTTTCATTCTGTACTTTAAGATTTTGTAGAAACTAATTAAAGACAGTGAAAGACAACATAACCGAGATTGTAACGCACCTTCTGGATTCACTTTTCATCTAGTATGTAGAAAGTTATACGTTGTTAAAGTTTCATGAAAAATTGTAAATTATGTTTTCAAAAAGTGGAAAAACACCCGATACGGCGTGCGCCCCGACAAACCGGGCGACGTGGTCACGCATTATACGCATCGAAAGGCGCGTATGGATGTTGTCGACGTGTGGGAACTGACGGAATCCTATTTCGTTGCATGTGCGCGACGAAATCAGTACGTATCCGTCGAGATACCCCGTATCGACCCTTTGTAAATTAAGTCACAACTTTGTGCACACTCATCATATCGCGATGAAACTTGCGCCATTGGACTCGAAATATTTTTATGGTCCTGTGAGCCAAGTTTGGTCCGATTCTGAGACCGTTGATCGGGACGCTATTTTGGCGGGCCCACAATCCCACTCAACGGGCGATTTTTTGCACAGCCTATCGGAATCCAAAATTGTACATACCGTTGGGTTCATCTCATCAAAATAAATCCGTAGGTATGTAGTTTGACGACTTTAGAGACCGTCGGTTCTGGCGCGCATTTCGGTACAAAGCGGGTCCAACGGCGGACATCGTTTTGACCCAAAATTATAAATTTGCTCCTATTCTAGAATTTAACTTTTGGATAGGCGTTTCCTAGGCATATCTTATATTCCAAACACGTTCGTGATGTTTGTTGCAGCATACGGAGTCATCTGCAGGATTTGGCTTTTCTTGCTTCGTTTATTTGTCTGTTCGAGCTACTGGATTATTCTCTTTTGCACATAACCTCAGGCAAGATACCTTGCCATTATACTGTTTTATATTCAGTTGCATTTTATTATATATCACTGTTCATTTATTTCCAGGTCTTATAGTTCTTGATTTACTGTCTGCTCAGTGATATTAGTTGTACTTTGTTATTATCCTTTGATTGTATATGGACCTAGAGTTAAGGGACCACTTTCTGTAGTGTGTCGCATACACCTTGACACAGTTGTACCACAAGGATGTGTGAGATGATTAGCATGTAGAGGTTCTTGCGTGTGGGCTGATCCCCCACGTGCATGCGTTAGGGCTAACTGCTAATAGAGACATGTTAGGAGACTTAGCAATTAGTAGAGGTATATGAGTCATAGATGTGACTCTGTTAGGCATTGGGTAGGAAGAATAGTTCCTTAACGTATGGGCCAAGTATGCTCTTCCCTTTTGCCGATTATCTCTACGGGAGATACGGTCCTGGATCCTGATACCTGATTTACTGCTGGCCTCAGAAATTCGTTGAATGTTATGCTTTGAGGTCCCTAGTATCCTGATGGGACCATACCTGAGATTACTGCTACTGAGCCAGAGTGCCCATGCGTTGAAGGTTTGTTCTTATTGCATAAACACATTAGAATGGTCAGGTAACCCTTGTCAAATGTCATATCACCCCGTCCCATTAGTAGCTTGGGAGAATGTCTCATCGCGGCATAGTGTGCTACCCCTTATCCTTGTTTGGTTGTAGGGGTAGTCCACTGTTTCGATGATGAGTTATTGGATCTTGTTACGAGTGGGACTATTTACTTTACTTGTGATTTATGACATGGTATATATATTCAGTTATGTGGCATATTCTTTATGTATCTTGTTACGTCCCTCTAAGGACCTGGTTATCTCTCCAGGTGTGTGCTTCTGTGATATTGCAGGTGTTCTAGTCGAGGTTACGATCTTCTCTATTCATTCGGAGATGACGTGTCTTGGGTCTTTCTTTGCTACTCCCGCCAAATCATTTCCATTTCCATGTTTATTTTTCCTTACTTGTTGGTAGTGGATTTGTCTCCGCCCAACGTATTGTACGAAGACTTATTACAGTTGATTATATGATATCCTTTATTCTTCATTTGTGGATGAGATTAGATTACTGTTGGTTTACTGCATTTTACAGCTTATGTATTCATATGAGGTTTCCATATATTGGAGTATACTTCAAATGTATACAGCTGGCATGTCGATGTACCTAGTCCTACGTACTTTGGGACTGGAGCGTTACACACTTTTGCATATGCACTCCGATCGAGGAAGGTTCCACCAGTTCCACCAGCTCTGCCATCCCCGCCAGCTCCACCAGTACCACTAACGAGGTCAGGGACCACTAGAGATTTTAATAATCTCTACCCCATGGACTTCTGCGGCACCAAGGGGCTTCTCTATGCCGACGAGTGGCTAGAGAAAGCAGAGTGGCTGCTGAGGATCGCCCACATTCCCGAGGACCTACAGGTCGAAGTGTCCAGCATGCAGCTATACGACGTCGCCAGAGTAAGGTTCAGAGAGGAGCCTAGCTAGCCGCTCCTCGACTTCTCTAGGCAGACTTCAAGAGTTCGTTCAAGGAGAAGTTTTTCTTGGAGGTTGCCCGAGATAAGCTCAGGAACCAGTTTGAGGCACTGTAGCTTGAACCCATGACGGTGGACGAGTACACCTCAAAGTTCAGTCACCTCAGCCATTTTGTAGAGAACCTGGTGAACACCCCAGAGGAGAGACTCGAAGATTCAAGAAAGGACTTGTTCAAGAGATTCGCCAGACGGTCACCATTAGCAGGATGACGACTGATGCAGACATCCTCAAAGTTGCCCAAGGAGTCGAGAAGGAAATAAAGTCCGAGAAGGACAACAAGCCATAGATCAAGAGGGATAGACGCGTCGGCGCCAGCAGTAGCCAGGGCCCACCGAAGCGACACCACCAGGCCAAGATGCTTCCACCCCAGTCACCAAAGCAAATACAGATGATGATCACTTACGCTTACTGCCACCGCCCAGGACATCGCTTCGAGGAGTGCCGCAAGAGATTATGGCTATGCTTGTTCTGCGGATCGCCTGCCCCTAAGATCAAGGATTGCCAGCAGGCCGCAGATCGAAATGCCCGAGGAGCTCCAGGTTCGTAGCAGAGGGATCCACCTTTCCAGCCTCAGCAACCGCATGAAGCACAGCCGGAGGGACGAGTCTACCTCATGACAGCCGAAGAAGTGAAGACTATTCCGATTCCTAATGAGTACTGAAGACTAGAGGCATCCTCGTATGGTTGGAGAAGAAGAGTTTTTTTCCCTTAGTATCTAGACTTTTCTAAAATCTGTTTGTTTCCTATTCGAGACTTATTTCTAAAGTATCCTTATCTTACTGTTTGTTCCTTAGTACCAAGTAACTCATTGTTGGACCTTTTGTTGTTTCGTAGTTTGATTAGTACCTAAGAATTACTTGTTTTCTCTTTTATTGTTTTATATTATCTAATAAACTCTTTGCTGGATCTTTTGTTCATCTCTACCACAACCTCTGAAATTTTGAGGACGAAATTTTTCTATGAGGTAGATTTGTAACGCCCTAAACCAATTTTGGTGAATTTTGGGAATTTTTCCTAAAATTTCTATTTGGAGTATAAAATTGTTTTCATATAGAAAACCTAGTTTTATTTAAGTAGTTGTTTTAACTAAATTTTTTGTTAATATTATAATTAATTCTGATTTAATTATTATTTATCCTGATTTTTAGTTAATTATTATTAGTAGTGAGTAATTCCTAATTTACTGCTAACGATTAAGTGATGATTCATGATTAATATTATTACTAAGCAAAATCTATTTTATATATCTTTAATTATTATCTAACTAATTTTGATTATTGTTATTAATTATTGGTTATGGTTATTAATTCAGGTTATAATTTATAGGCTGATTTTATTTAGTAGTAGGTTTCTACTTAAGCCTACCAAAGCCTTGGGCTTTGAATTATGGGCTTTAGTCTACCAATTCTAGAGAAGGATTTAATATAATTTTCTGGATTAGTTATAATTATTAATTAGTTGTAACTAATTACTGTAATTAGTTACTAAGTTAGTTAGTCAGTTAGTAGTTAGTTACAGATCTTCACTAATAGCCCTATATCTATTACAAATTATAGGAGTGCCACTAGGGCTGACTTGGGAGATACTCTAATATTTTACTATAAATATTGAGGGAGTTCTCCATTTTTTTATATTATATTTTGACATTGTACAAACTGACACCAGTATACTGATACCACATACTGTCCTCCACCGCACTGCCGCTACCATGGCCGACCGTCGTACGCCACCGTGATCTTCACCGCGAGATCGCCGTCACTAGAGTCTCCTGCACCGCCTCGAACCTACCGGAGTCAAGGTCATATCCTTCAGATCTGACCGCCAGAATGCAGTGCCGGAGACTCCTCGCTTCGTCGAGCACGGAGTCACCACCGACATAGAGAGTTCGCCGCCAATCTCAAAGCCCCGTAACTAGATCTGAGCCTTAACTCACCGACCGATCAGCTCTGATTGAGATCGCCACTGGACTGCGCCACCGAAGTGCCTCGTCTAACTCGAAGAAGCCTCACAGCGCCAGAGCGCCATTGTCACTCCCCGTTCCCGATATACCTATTTGCCTACGTGTTTCCCCTATATGGTATCTGATATCTGGGAACGTGCACCTGAGATCCCGTATTTTGCACATGGTTATGGCATGGAACAACATCTTCTCGTAGAATAGTGGGCCACCCCTTGTCCTTGTCTAGTTGTAGGCGTCGTTCACTACTTCTATTCTATTAATTAATATATTAGTTGTAGCATGTAATAATTAACATGTCATTTAGTCACATGGTTAGGGCATGCTAGTATTAGGGTATTATGAACCAACCCTTCCCCACTATAAATATTTTCTTCCTTCTTTCTCTCCTCATAAACCCTCATTTATTTTCCCAACAACTTTTTAGAAAAGTAAACCTTGCTCAAAAGGAGAGATTTTTTGCATTTTCAATTCTCAATTTTTTTTTCTTTAATATTATTAGTCTAGATTGTTCCTCTCCTCATTCTCTACATGTTTAGTAGTTGGTGTTTTTGATTTTAATAGCTATTTTTGTGTAGATCTAAGTTTCTAAAACTAGCGATTTATGGGTTTCTATGGTTCTGATCTATCAAACTTGCTTATTTTCGAAAACTAATAGTTCCATATTGTAGAGAATTCGATCTTATTCAGTTTTGACCAGTATTTCGCCTAATTCCGAGTCTTATAGCCCGAGTTATGGACATTGGAAGTTTCTAAAACTCCATGGCCAAAAGCTCGTTGCGATTAGGGAAAGCAACCCTATGCGTGCGTGCTTTGCACTGTCGTGCCACCCATTCGAGCCACTGTGCACCATTCGTGCCATTGTGTGCCATTCACATAAAGTGTGCCATTCGTGCCACCATGTGTTATTCGCACATAGTGTACCATTCATACACAGTACGCCATTCATGCACAGTGCGCTATTTCCCGCCTTTTGTGCATTGTGCGTCATTGAGCGTTGTGTGCCATTCATGTGCCATTACGTGCTGTGCGCCATTCCCGCTGCATACTTGCACGCCTCACGTACTCGAGCATCCCGCGTGTTTGACCCATGCGCCTATGTGCCTAAGTTACCTATGTGTCGAGTAGCTATCATATGACTGTGTGACTTGAATATGTCCCTGACTTATCTATATATGCATGTGCTGGTATATCCTATGTGTGTATCGAGGTACAATCCATGTGTGCACTAAGGTGCTACCCTACTTGCTAAGCAATTCTACGGGTTATATTTATGTACATTCAAAGTCCCCAATACATATATGATAAACACTCGATGATAATTACATGGTGTGTTGTTTGTTGTGTGATGCATTACACTAAGGATGGATCAATATGTAGGACTCCATGAGCCAGTATGGATTCATGCTTAGCGTACCCGTACCATGTATGACATCTAAGGAGATGATCATGTGACCATGACATGTGAGCCCAAGACCAACATATGGTTTAGCTAAGCAACTCAATCAAGTAGATGCAATGGGAGAAAAGAATCTCGAGATCGTGTTATACTAGCCACCCCAGGTCCCGTCCTTACATGTCAGGTTGGCCGCCATGTATATTGTTAACTACCTATGGTGGATGACACTATTTGACTCCTATGTGCTATGAGTAGATACATTGGAAAGGAAAGAATCTCGAGATCATGTTATACTGGCTACCCTAGGTATCGTCCTGACATGTCAGGTTGGCCGCCATGGATATTGTTAAACTGCCTATGGTGGATGACATTAGTTGACTCCTACGTGCTATGAGTTATATGTTCCGCATGGTAGCCTTTCGAGGGACCCATGCGTAATCAATGTGCTATGTCATAGAAAATTGGATTGGCTAGCCCTGCTGGAAATGACACGGTCTGAGGATTCCTATAAGTAGTATCGCGGGGATAACCCCGCCAAATATAGAAAGCCGTAGAAATGATTGGTCATTCGTAAAACGACTTGTTTGTGACATGTACCTTTCGTTAGTAGCCAAGGAACATGGACTGCCATGGTGCGTGGTCCAACTCATGTCCTTATTTGGTTGTTGGATTGGGCTATCGTGCTATGACAGGTTGTGGACCGAGGATACGACCGGAAGCCCTTAACTTGACCATGGTTATAGGATGTATCATATCTCGGTACGATATTCGCGTCATTTGTCCTTGATTAGTTGTAAGGGTGTTGTATGGTGTCGAAGATACGTTATAAGCCTATAACTCATGAGCCAAGACTTATTATTATTATGCTGGGGTTTTTGTCTCTCCCTTATGTGATTCCTTGTGGTACTTGCTATTCGGGGTTGACCCCGCTGGTTTTGTTTGGCTAGATCGTTTAGTAGAGTCCGAGGATCCAGTCTTCTTCCCTAACGTCAGTGGTGCATACTTGGAGCATGACCGTCGGAGGACTCGAGTGGGTTTCTTCTCCACCACTATAGTATCATCAGTTTTGTTCTAGCATTAAGCCATCGGCACCTGTTTAGCCCGTTATTTTGGATATTTAATTTTCTTGCATGATTGTAATTAAATCAGACTACAGCTGAATATGGTTATGTATTTATGACTCTTTGGGCTAACTGGCTTATAAGCTAGTTCCTTATGATCATTAGGATGAAGCGTCGGGGACGCCTTACTATTTTATCCTATATGTTCATTAATTGATGTTCCTTGCTTTGAATAATTAAGACATAGATATCATGTATGACCCTAGACGACTTAATTGTAGTATACACCCCCTTGTCTCTTGACAGCCATGACTACTGTATGACATCTTCGTACCTCATACGGTGTAACTGGCAATGTCCGTCCCCGTATTCCAATACTGGGGCATGATAATATTTTAGTGGTGGCCTATGCAGGTCTGATTTTCAGACTTGTAGGGTTTTATTATTATAGGAGTCTCAATCAAAACTTGTTCCCTTTGATCTCTTGCCTCGTCTTATCTTTCCTCACCTTGATTGTTAATTTGAATTGCATCCTCGAATCATTCCCATCCTATCTTTTGATATCTTGTATCTTTCCCTATCAGGGCTCTTCTTTCTCAGTAGCTGGCGAGGCCAACATGGAGGAACGTCCAATAGAGCATGGCTCGACAGGGCATCAACAGGAAGGAATGCCTCCACCTGGTCAGATTCGGGTAGAGATTATGTCAGAGCCAGTGGAGCAACAAGTTCGAGAAACTCCTGCACCACCAGTAGTGTCGACAGCGATTGTTGTACCCGATACTGCAGCACACCTGGAGGTTATCCGGGGATTTTGGCCACACAGCAGCACAAGGTGGCAGCCCATCAGCAACAGCAGACCCAATAGCAGGAACATAATATACTACTGAATTAGGGGTTATAGTTAGCCCTTGAGAGGAGTGTTAAGAATCTCGGGAGCGTCGGGAAGGTTTTGCTGACTTAAGCCAAGGTACTTTGACGGCACGGAGGATGCCATTATGGCGGATGCTTGGCTTCAGGATATTGAGGCCATTTCGACAGTAGTAAAGGTTCCAGCAGAAAAGAAGGTTGACCAGGTCAGATTATTGCTTCAGGATCTTGCACGCGACTGGTGGGCATCAGAAGAGGTTGGAATGAGGCGTCATGTTCCTTGGAATAGCTTCAGTACCGAATTCAAGGCCAAGTACTTCGGTGTAGTAGCACTTTATGAGCTACAGCAGAGGTTTATCAGTCTTAAGCAGGCTAGTAGGACGATAGATGGATATGCAGCAGAGTTCTGCAGACTTAGTCGGTTTGCATCGACGATGGTGGCTACGGAGCCAAAGAAGGCCAGAAGATTTCAGTAGGGACTTCATTTGGAGATTCTACAGCTAGTAGAGAGGCACGACTACCATACTTTTGATGTAGTCTTAGTGGCAGCTCGGAGGCACGAGCTTACCCAACAAAGGTTGGCGATGATAACTGGGGGCCAGAAGAGGTCTCATGCCCAGTGTGGAGGCGGAGGAGCAGTACAGAGAACGTTGGCACCAGCACCGGACGTTCATATTCATGATCAAGGGGCACCGCGGAGGCCAGCGGTACCTGCATTAACAGCACCAGTTCGACATCAGCAACCGAAAAAACCAGCAGTAGCGCAAGGGAGTGCCCATGGAATGTACTTACTGTGGTAAGGAAGGGCACACTAGGGATATGTGTCGGGCAGCTAATGGATTATGCATGAGGTGTGGCAGCCCGGACTACAGAATCACCAATTGCCCTATGATGCAGAGGCCATGAGGGCAAATTCAGCAATTTCTGACATTGCCAGCTCAAGGAGAAGCACCGATCAGAGGACCAGCATTGGCAGTGAGGCTATTAGCCCAGCGCCTACCGACGGAAGCTCAGATATTTTGCCAAGCACAGAATTAGGGAGGCCAGCAGAGGTCGTAGAAGTAGCTTGGCCAAGAAGGACAGCAACAGGGAGATCAGCAAGGCCATGGTCAGGCCTTTACCTTGTCTCTAGAGGAGGCACTAGCATCAGGCGACGTGGTTGCAGGTACAATTTCTGTTACCTCTTTTACTGTAGTAGAATTATTTGATTCGGGGGCTACCCATTCTTCTGTATCCGTGCGACTTGGACACGTACTGGACTGGAGTTCGAGGCATTGCCAGAGAGGATGAATATACACACTGGTAATGGGCTCGTAGGAGTTAGCTGAGTGCACATAGCATATCCAGTCGTTGTGTGTGGGCATTTATTGCCCGCATATTTAATTGAGTTCACTATCGCAATTTCGACATAGTCCTGACCTTTTTGGGATCATTGGAAGATTATTCCAAAGGCATAGTTACAGCGGCAGTAGCAACAGTGGAGACGGTTCCTAGGGTGGTCGAAGAGTTTTTTGATATTTTCCAAATGAGCTTCCTGGTTTACCACCAGTGAGAGATGTGGAGTTTCGTAATGAGTTGAATCCTGGAACGGAAGCTATAGCCAGTAGGGTTTACAGAATGTCAGAGCCAGAGTTGGACAAGCTTTATCAATAGGTGGAAGAATTGAAGGCGAAAAAGTTTATTCGAGATAGTGAATCGCCCTGGGAAGCGATGATCCTAGTACCCAAGAAGGATGGGACGACGCAGATGTATATTGATTATAGGCAGCTAAATGTAGTGATAGTGAAGAACAAGTACCCGCTTCCAAGGATTGATTGTTTGTTTGATCAGCTGAGTAGAGCCAGAGTCTTTTCGAAAATTGACCGATGTATCATCAAGTGAGAGTCCGAGAGCAAGACATACCCGAGATAATATTTAGATCGCGATATGGGCATTATGAGTTTCTGGTGATGCCATTTGGATTAACTAATGCCACAAAAGTATTCATAGACTTGATGAATCACATCTTTATGCCATATTTGGATAAGTTTGTAGTAGTGTTCAGAGACATCCTCATATATTCCAGTAGTGAGGACGAGCATGAGAAACATCTTCGGACAGTCTTGTAGACCTTGAGGGAGCATCAACTTTATGTGAAGCTTAGTAAATATGATTTTTAGTTGGATCACATTTCATTCCTGGGACATATCATTTATGGGGCAGAAGTGTCAGTGGATCCGAAGAAAGTTGAGGCAGTAAATAATTGGCCAGTTCCGAAGACGGTAGCAGATGTGTGTAGTTTCCTTGGATTGGCATGATACTACAGGAGGTTCGTGGTAGATTTTTCCAGGATTTCAGCACCCTTGACGTATTTGATGCTTAAGGAGATAGAGTTTGTTTGGTCAACAAAGTGTCAGGTATCATTTGAAGAATTAAAGAGATTGATCTCGGCCTCGATCTTGACACTTCCAGTAGGATCGGGAGGGTTTAAAGTGTATTGTGATGCATCCGAGAAAGGACTCGGGTGTGTATTGATGCAGCATGGAAGAGTGACAACATATGCGTCTCGACGGCTCCGGGATCATGAGAAGAACTATCCGACCCACGACTTGGAGTTAGCAGCAGCGGTGTTTTCGCTTAAATTGTGGAGGCATTACTTGTATGGGGAGCGAATGGAGATTTACACTGATCATAAAATCTTAAACTATGTATTCACCCAGAGGTACCTGAACATGAGGTAGAGAAGATGGTTGGAGTTACTGAAGGATTTCGGTGTGAATCTTCTGTATCATCCAGGCAAGGCGAATGTTGTAGCAGATGCCTTGAGTAGGAGAGGTGGTGCATTCATCTTGACCTCGCAGAGGCATATTTTAGAGGATCTTCAGGAGATGGGGATTGACGTGATCTTGCTGCAGGATACAGGAGTTGTGGCCATTTTGCAGATTCAGTCTACTTTGGTGGAGAGGATGTAAGCCCACTGTTCGAATTTTGTAAAACCCCTAAATTTCTACTATTTTTTATTTTGTAATTATACGTCGCGTAGTTGTATTGTACGTCGCGCACGAAATTCATTTTTCGTAATTGCTCGACGAGTGCGGATATGTGCGAGCGTACATATTTTTAGAAAAAAATATTTTTTCTATTTTTATAGTTTCAAAATAATATATATAATAATTATTTTAGCTATCGTACCAAAGTTTCAAAGTTATTATTTTATTTATTTTATTTATTTTATTTATAAAAGTCTTTTGTTTATAACAATATTAATAATAAATAAAAATTCTTCGTGCATACATATATTTTATAAATATTTTATTAGTTTATTTTAAATAATAATGTAATTTTTGAAATTATTATATGTATTTTTAGAAAATATATTTTGAAATTATTATGACAATTTAAATCTTTGATTAGATTTTATGGATTTAATTTAAATAGTTTAAAGATAGAATTTATATTTAATTTGAGTTTAGATTATCTAGATTTAAATTGGAATTGAATTTGAATTTAGATTTGATTTTATTGATTTAAATTTAATGATTGAATTATCTAATTGGGTTTAAATAAATTCTAATCCTTATCCAACTGGGAATTTCCACCTCCTATATAAGGAGAGGTACTCATCCATAAATTTTTACCATCCATGTGAGTGCATCGTGTCCATGTCCTCTTCCGTCCATAATCTTATTCCAATTTTACATATACATCATCCATCGTGTCGACAACCCCGATACGGTACATCACAAAATCCTAAACCTAGTTTACTGCTTCGTCCTCCACCGTGTCCCGTCCACCACAGCCACTCTCCGACCATCCCGCTGCCATCCCACCGAAACGGTACCTCGTCTCCTCCGTCTACACAACCAGAACCACCAATAAAACCAGCCTACCAATGTCAGCCCCTGCTCACCAACACCGACGCATCACCACGACCCTCGTCATCCCGGCCACCGTCGCCACGCCGCACCATGCCAAATCCTGCTCCGCACAGCCACCCGACCACACCACCGCTGTCTTCCTAACCGCCACGACCACTTCCCTCGGACGCCACCGTAACTCCGGCCACCTTGGCCGAGCACGACCAACCCACAACTGCCAACCCGTCCTTCTTCTTTCGACCACAAAAACCCATTGCCCAAACACCACCACCTTCACCATGCCTACCACCAGAACCACAACGCTGCCACCGCCTGATCCCACATCCCGACCAGCCACCGCCATAATCCTCCTTCCCGACACTACACGTCGTACCGCTACCCAAAAACCCCAAAAAACCATGAAGAAATAAAACACCACCACCACCAGCGCTTACCTTCACCGAAGTCGCGCCTGGACGCCGCCTCCGCGGAGCGCCACCACCGAACCCACTTGACCGCCGCGCTGCTCTCCGAGACTCCTCCCGCTGTCCTCCAAACCGCCATGGCCGAAGTCTCCAACCCTATCCTCCGTGCTCCTCCTCCGTGCCCTTTCCTCGCCGCCGACGAGAGTCGGATCTATCGACTCCGGTCGACTGACCACCACGGCCAGCCCCCTACTAGACGAGCCGATCGCGCCTCCCCTTTCCTCTTCGCCTACCGCCCCACGGTGAACGCCGCTCGTCCAGCGTCGTCGCCTCCTCGCTGACGCGGCGCCCTCTCTCGTCGCTGTGCCCGGACCTCCCAGACCGCCCAAATACCACCGTCGAGTCCTCCGCCATCACGACCATGCCCTAGCCGTCTGCCTCTAGCCGTGAGTGCCTCTGCCGTCCGTTGATCTCGGCATGCTTTCTGATTCTCCGTCGGAGTAGCGCCCCGCCGCAAGCGTCGACCGCCTTTCATGCCCTAGCCGCCTCCTCCGGCGCAGCGCCCCATCGCACGTACCCGGAGAGCCACCGCCTCTCATTCCCTCTCTTTTCGACTACCTTCCTGTCGCCTCTCTTCCTCCCGCTCCCTTTCCATCCGCACCCTCTCTCTCTCTCTCTCCCGGTCGTCTCCGTTCCTCTCCGCCTCTCACTCTCTCAGCTCCTCCCTTCATCCTCTCTCTCTTCCCCTTTCTGAATCTCTTTCTCTCTCATTCTTCGTTTCTTTTATTCGAAGAGTTGGTCTCCTCGAAAGAGGAGAACCACTGATTATTTTATTATTTTAACTATTTTTGTTAATTATTATTATTATTATTATTATTATTATTATTATCATCATTATTATTATTATTATCATTATTATTATTATTATTATTATTATTATTATTATTATTATCATAATAACTATTATTATTATTATTTATTTTTACAGTTGACTAAGATTTATGTTCAGTATTAGTATTATATATATTCTTACAAATTACTACTAATATTATAGATATTCTATATATAATATCATTGTATCATTTTGTCAAATTAATTTATGACTCTTCAGTCTAAAAATGGTACTTTAACAAATTAAGGTTAAAAATATTATTATTATGTTTCTAGCTATTTTCAAAGTATGGTATTCGGCTTAGAGGCTAAAATATTAATATAGTTTTGTGTAATACTTTAAAAAAAAGCTATTGACCTAAAATATATTTATTTATACTACTTTTTATGGTATTTAAAAATATGGTTATAATATTTTCTACCTAAGTAAATTATAATTTTTGACCTACAATGATTTTAAAATATATTGGAAAAATAAATCATAGTCTTTTTTAGGATTATAAATAGTTTTCTAAACCATATATTATTTTATCCAATTTCCTTGGTTATCCTCATGTCCTGACCAACCCTATTCTTCCTAATCCTTTGCCAAATCCGTAATACTTTACGTCGACCCTAACTAAATTCAACCGTCCTGGACCCGATGAAACTGTCCGTGCCACCATCAGAGGTCCCCTTGTGTAGTTGTTACCCGAAGTCGTAGTTCGTGCCACATTGATCATTGCAGTACACCAGGCGTCCTACCAGGCAAGACACCTTGCCATTTGCTGTTTATTTATTTTAGCTCATATTTCATGCATTATTCATTATTCTTTATGCAAAATAAACTGTGATACATGGCATAACTTGTTAGAACTTACTGTTCAGTGATATTTCCTGCTATGTACTATTTTTCTTACACATTAAACTTAGAGTTAAGGGACCATCCTTGTGTGTTGCATTCATAGGTCTCGACACATTTTTACCACGGAGTTGCGAGTCGCATGTAGAACTCGGACATGCGTGACTGGCTGGCCACCGGTACGTATAAGCCGTGCGATAGGAATAACCGCTAATATTGGTTGCATGCTTAGTTTGACTTAGCGGTTAATAGAGATTTTGTGTTGTGGATACAACATAGTAGGTATTGGGTGGGGAGGACAATTCCTTAGCATGTGGGCTTCGATGCACTTTCCCTTGTGACCCGGAAGCTCCGCTGGAGATACGGGATTGATGACCCATGATTACTGACGGCCACTGGCGTTCTGTGGAACGTTATACTCTTAGTGATTGGGCCTCTGGTGCCCCAAGGGGGACTATGCCGATCCTATTTTAGTCAGGGCCCACGCGTAAGAAGGATTGTTCTCAACTATATTTCACTTAGAACGGTTAGACACCTTTATCTGTTAGGTATGAGTACTTTTGGTTTGGGTACTTGTATCTGACCGGGGCTTGGAACAATAACTTGTCGCGAATTAGTTCGTCACATCTTGTCATTGTTTGGTTGTAGGTGTGGCTTACTACTCCGATGAGAAGGTATTGAACCTTGTTGGGGTCCGGATACCATATTGGATTCATAGCATGGAAAGATACGTCACCGTGAATTAGTTTACCATCTCCTGTCTTTATTTGGTTGGGGGATGGTAAGCTAGTTCAATAGGTGTGTATTGGACCATGTTATAATTCAATTGACTTATTTATTTGAGCAATATTTATTCAGTTTATATGGCATGATATTATGTGTCTTGTTACGTCCCTCTGAGGACCTGGTTATCTCGCCAGGTGTGTGCTCTTGTCTTTCGCAGGTGTTCTAGCCGTGGCCATGATCATCACTATTTCTCCGAGGATGATTGTACTTTGATCGTCTTCGCTTCGCTCGCCAAAATCATTCTTTTGTATATCAAGTATTTCTTTTCATAGTTGGTAGTGGATTTGTCTCCGCCCAACTACATGTACCAATGACAATTCATAGTTGATTATATGATATCTTTTATTCATTTATTTTGTGTGGATGAGATTAGTTATGGTTCTACTGCATTTTACAGCTTATGTATTCATACGAGGTTTCCATATACTGGAGTGTACTTCATATGTATACAGCTGGCATGTCTACGTTCCTAGTCCTACGTATTTTGGGACTAGGGCGTTACAAATTTTTATTTTTTTAGTTTAATATATTTCCTAGTTAGAAAATAAATTTTATTTTTTCTTAATTCTATGAAAGATATTTCTATTGACGATGGGATTTGTTAAACTATTTTTAAATTTGATTTTGTTCCTATAAAAAGATTTACTTTTAAACTTATTAATTTTCTATTATCAATTATCTTTAAGTTTATATTTATAAAAACCTGTATTTAAATATTATTGATTTTAGATGTGATCAATTTTAAATTAGGATTGTATTTAGTCTTAATTTATTGATTATTGATTATTATTATTTTAGAAGATATTTGTATTTATGAAAATATACATTTATAAATATTTGAATTATTCTTATCAATATTTTTTATAGTTGATTTTATGAAAGTTATTTTAAAGATTATTTAACATATTAGATATTATTTTAGAATAATATTATTGTGATTGAGTTGGAATAGGATTGGATCAAATCCAATTTAATTCATGGAAAGATTTGATCATGAATCAAATCCTTCCTTATTTAGGAAATCTTCCATCTCCTATATAAAGGGAAGCCTCCCTTTGCTTTTTTCCACAAACCCATTTATTATCATGGTCAATTATGGATTGAGATTTGATCCATATAGTTTTGAGATTCATTTGATTTGAATTTAATAGAAAGATTTATTCATTAGTTTCATAATCCTTCTATAACTAAGAGATTGAGTCAACCTCCATCTATTTAAAGAGTCCTTATTTTTCTTCCAAAACCAAAATCCTTCCAATCTAATCCTAATTAAGTAATTGTTATCTATTATATATACATATTGAACCTATGTCATCTCCCATAAATTCTTTTCCAAAATTCCTCTATTTTTCGTCCAAAATAATCCAAAATTCGTCATAAATTCATCCTCGTTTTTTGAAGCTATAACAACTTCTCGAAGTCGTTGCGACCAACTCCGGACTGTGATTTACCTCAAGTTTTTTTGTTAGAACCATATTGAGGTTAGCTTTCCAAATTTATATTTTATTTTCTTTAATTATATACGTGAATTTTGGGAGATTTATTCCAGTGTCGGTTGTTCGAAATTTAATGCGTCGTACTGTTTTCGAGATTTCGAACTCCGATTTGTGATCCGTTTGAAGTTTTGAAAAGCTGACACAGAAGTCTACAACATATAACTTTTCCAAAAATTCAGAAATTTATCTAGTATTTTGTTTAATTTGTAGAACCCATAGATGGTCGACGATTCACCAAATTAGTAACGGTTAACCATAATTACAACAACTTTCAACCAAATCGAGATTGCATCGCATAAGTCAACTACAACTTACCTTAAGGCAAGTACACTATTGCTTTTGTGCTTATTACATTATAACGCTATCCTTTATTGTGTTTCGTTTGATATCTTGTTGGGACACGATCGTGACACGGTAGGCATGTTTGTAATATTGTTTGTTTTTTGACTATTTAGTGAGTCGGGAGGAGAAAAGTCCATTAGACATGTGAACAAATCCCAACGAATGTTAGTGTAGATAGCTAAGTCATACACCTCACGTATGGGTTAGCCGTTTCAAAAATGTGGATAGTCATCGTATGATGTGTCCTATTAGCCCAGCCGTTCACATGTCGAAAGGTATTTCAATGCACATTATTTGTTAGTCTTCAATGTTCATGATTCAGTTGTCTTATTTATACTTGTTCATGCTATTGATTTTTTGTACAGTTTATCGTTTCCAGTTCATATAAATATTTTCTTTATTTTATAATGCATCTCTACTGTCTAGCTTATTTTGTACTAAGTTACATAAATGCAATATGGTTATACTTTGCTCCTTTCCTGACTGGATCGTTGTAGATGACTTGGCATGCTTTCTACTTTTGTGCTAAGGACCATACAAGGGAGATAGAGATCTTGGAGGTCGACATTGGAGTCGAGATATATTAGTTAGTTCTTTTGTTTAAATGTTTAGCCGGTTGTTGCCAAATGTCATTCATATTGCATTATTGTATTTGTAAATAAAATAATTATTGTGAATGAGCTATTAGATTTGTTTTGTTGTATTTGAGATTGGTATTGAGACCCAGACAGTGTACTACCATCGATGTTGTTGCGTATGTTGGACTTGGCTACGTATTCGTATCCCGAAAAGTGGGTGCAGGTCGTGATAAGTTTTTTTTGTGGCCTATGCAAGTTAGTTTTCGCAAAATTGTGCAAACTCGTGATAGTGCTTAAGTTAGTCGTATTATTGCAAGCCTGCGACTAGGAAGTGCTCATTTGTAATTAGGATTGATTTGATTTTTTAGGAGAATGTTTAGAACTAGGAGTTCGTTATTCAATTTGACTGTTGGGTAGTTAAGG
The DNA here is from genome assembly GCA_029216955.1 of Iris pallida. Taxonomy (NCBI): domain Eukaryota; kingdom Viridiplantae; phylum Streptophyta; class Magnoliopsida; order Asparagales; family Iridaceae; genus Iris; species Iris pallida. The sequence goes on from JANAVB010023995.1 coordinate 15,842,366, forward strand.
TTGCTAAGCTAGGCCATATGATTTAACCAAGGATTTATTGAATTCTAAATCCTATTAGATGGCTTTTATAGAAGGATACACTATTGTGTTTCAATAGGAAGGTAGGATCAAATGTGGATAGACTATTCGCTTGGTAAATTAGGCTCCCTAGAATTCAAGCCTTATTTGTTCAACTTTTATTTTTTGCCTTCTCTAAACATCGACATATCGTACGGTCCGTATGACTTAGTTATTTCCCATTGGTCATGGGTAATTACTTTTCTAAGGGTCGATACTCTATTTTCATCTATTGAGTTTTGAGCCTAATATGATTCAATTATCCTTATATTAATTCCAAGTCGTCTTTGTTCATTTTGCGATCGTTTTATTTTCAAAATTGATACTTTCACTTCAAGGACATATATTTACATTTTTTTCTATCATGATTGACTTGTTTGAAATTCTAAAAACGCCTTTGAAATTGTTATAGATATAGTTGGAATAATTTTTCAATGACTTACAATGGCAAGGCAGATGCGTACTGTTACTATTTATTTGAATTATGGAGACTGCGAGTTCACTGTCGCCAGCAGCGCACTGTGTCACGCCCCAGAACCAGAATACTGGAGAGCGGGGGAATGACTCAGCCAGCTACGTATTACGGGTAGATGAATACCGTATAATACGATCAATGCTGTCTAAAAGACGAGGGGGTGCATACTACATGAAAGTCTCACTATGGTCACTTCACATCTATTGTCTCAATCATTCGAACAAGAAACAGTAATAGAGAACATGTAAGATAAAGCAGTAAGGCGTCCCAAACGCTCTGTCAAAATGTTCTTGATATCTGGCTTTACAAAACATAGCCAGATTGATGTAGCAAAAGTATACACAATTGTTATCAGCTGCAGCCTGACTTTAGTTACAATTATGTAAAAGTAAGTACAAGACAATCCGACTAACATGTCGGTGCCAAACGACTAAGTATAAAGTAAGTGACAAAACGAGCGGTGAAGTAAGGAACCCACTCGAGTCCTCCTGCGATCATCCCTCTAGTGTTGACCATCCTGGAGGTAGAAGTAAGCAGGATCCTCGGGGACCGGCTCTAAATCTGGCCATGCAAAACCAGAGAGGTTAGACCTCTAATAGCAAGTACCACAAGGAAGCACGACATGAGATCTAAAACCAGTAATGAAAAATTTGACAAATAGATCTCTGCTTGCCACTAGGATTCTCATAGCATCACGACACTTCGAACCAACCTCCCAACCAAATAAGGACAGAAGTTGGCCCGTCATGTCCTGACATTCTGATCATCCCAGTTAGGTAACTGAGTAGTACAGTACACAAACAAGTCAATTTAAACGGCCATTCAACTACTACGGCTTGCTACTGTATGTTCCAAGTCATCCTGGAATAATGCAATTAGGGATTCCTCAGTTCTTACTATGTGCAAGCAAGGCTAGTCTATCCAGTGAATCATGTGCGCCATGCATGAATTAGACGAGTCCTAGCAGGACGCCCGTCATCAATATACAATATACAATAATAATATAAGCAGATACTGTTCCCTGCCCGTGTGGCAGTTTTACAGTATCTGTGGAAACCCGCCGACCCGTCGGGTACTACTTGTCCCAAGGGGGCTGCCATGTAAGAACTCGGGAATCCATTCTCTCCATGCCATCATTATTTTATTTAACTTAATAGTCCCTATGTTGAGTGAAATCCCATGCCGTGGATCATGGTCATTCAAATGAGTACTTTCGTACGGGGTACGATATGCACAACTCTACAACGATACCAGTGCGGTTAGGTTGCAGGTCTTACATAGCGTAATGCAACAATCAAATCTAACCACGGTAATCATGCCTTGACCATAAAGTACACATGCTTCTTTTGTAGAAAATAAATAAGTAAATAAATAAATAAATAGATTGAAGCCTGCATGTGCATGTATGTCAATATTCGGGATCAGCCAGTCGATTACAATAGTTCATAACATGAACGTGTCTCATTCATTTAATTTAATAAGACGACTAGCAAGCCTCTTAGTTCCAACTAGGAACACATGATCAATTTAGTCAAGACAACCATCATTATCAATGGTGACAAGGCATGAAAGTCAACTAATATTCAGTGGGGTCGAGTCTACAACTCTCAGGGTTTTAATTCCAGTCAATCGGGGTATCTGTACTCAATTCACGACACATGGTACATCCCACGTAACAATCCATATTAACAGAAATATTAACATATCATGATTATATCAAGTTTATGCCAAAAGGCGTAAGGATATAAAATGGACGTTAAATATCTAATAAAATATCAATATACAGGGCTATAGAAGATCCAGGGTAAGTAGGGTCAGCGTACGCTGAAGTCTAGCTACGCTCAAGTCAAGCTGCGTATGAACTCCATACGACTCCTCACTATCCAAGTGAGCGTATGTAAGTCATACGCTCCCAAAAGGCAGCGTATGGACTCCATACGACTCCTGACCATTCAAGTCAGTGTATGCAAGTCATACGCTCCCAAAAGGCAGCGTATGGACTCCATACGACTCCTGACCATTCAAGTCAGTGTATGCAAGTCATACGCTCCCAAAAGGCAGCGTATGGACTCCATACGACTCCTGACCATTCAAGTCAGCGTATGCAAGTCATACGCTCCCAAAAGGCAGCGTATGGACTCCATACGACTCCTGACCATTCAAGTCAGCGTATGCAAGACACACGCTTCCTAAAAAGGCAGCGTATGGACTCCATACTGCGCTGCGCTAAAGAGCGCGCACAGCTCAGTGACGCAAGCTAAAAAGCTAGCGTACACTGCTCACTGTCTTCTCCAGAACAGCAAGAACTCCATGGTTTCACCCCAAAGCTTCAAAGTCCATAACTTGGTCAAAACAAGTCCAAATCCCACTTTCCAAAGGTCAAAATTGGGTAGAATAAAATTCTCTACAACATGGAACCATCAAAACTTACAAACAAAGAAGTTTGATAGATCAAAACCACCAAAATCTAAAAATAACTAATTTCTAGATCTACAAAAATTAAGACTTCGAAATGAAAAATGCCAAGTTCTAAACTCTCTTAGGATCATGAGAGGAAGATAAATGAACTATAAAAACATGGGTTCTCATGTGGAGCAAGTTGTACTTGCCTATGGTTGGTAGGTGGAGAGAGTAATGAAAGGAAGAAGAAGAGGAGTAATGGTGAAGGAGTTTATGAAGAGAGAGAAAGAGATGGAAGCTTTAAATGGAAGGGGTGGTGGTAGGTGGGGGTTGGGCCGGGTCCAATGGGTCGGGTTGTAGGGGATCCAACCAAAGCCAATCCGAACCCAAATAAGCAAGACTAAGTCTGGGAATAAAAGCAGGAAATAAAGTGCAGAAATAAAATTGCAGAAATATAATTGCAGGAAATAAATTAACATGAAAATTTAAAGAGCAGATTAATTGATTAACATGAAATTAAAGGAATTTAAATACAGGATAATACATGATAAATATTAAATAAATACATGATAAATACTAAATAAATACACATGAGTTGTACATGTATAAAAAAAATACGCATTCTGGGAACGGGGAGTGACACACTGGTAAGGTATGACCCCTAAGTTGAAATAATTTCAAGTAAGTGTATGTTATCAAATATTATTAAAATATTGTCTTAATTATCCTATCTAATCTTTGAGTTATTATGACAATATTGGATAAGGTTGATAGAGTATTTGATACCATATTCTTATTTGATTCATGGAACCAAGGGTTTACTGCAGCCAGATGTACACTGACAGGCATAAATTCTCGGTAAAATGACTTCGGATATGCATACGATTTTCAAATATTATAGAGATTACACCCTTTTTGGCATATAACTATTGATTTTCATAGTTCACAATTTCATGCAACCTCACTTGAATTTTATTTAGTTATTATCTTTTCCTTTCTTGAATCTTTCCTTCTTACCTTTTATTTTCATATCAATATTAGGTTTTCTAGTAATCTTTTAAACCTATTTTGATTTCTTTCCATTAGATACATAATCATGCCTGAATGATTTTGGTTAATAGATAATCATGCCTAATCACTTTTCTTGTTGAGAAAATTCTATTTCGATTATATCCTTAACCAAGCCTAGGTTTTGACTAAGCCATTCTGACTATATTTTGATCGTGTCAAATCATATCTTTTCTTGAGCTCTCGATTCAATCTACGATTATGCCTAACCTATTTTGGTCGTTAATTATATCATTTCTTAATTATCTTCTTAATCGTGCCTAATCGTATCATTTGAAATTTCGATGACAAAATTTTTCTAAGGTGGATAGATTTATAAGCCCAATTCCCGAATTTTTATTTTTTTTAGTTTTATATATTTTCTAGTTAGAAAATAAATTATATTTTTTCTTAATTCTATAAAAGATATTTGTATTGACGAAGGGATTTGTCAAACTATTTTTAAATTTGATTTTGTTTCTATAAAAAGATCAACTTTTAAACTTATTAATTTTCTATTATCAATTATTTTTTAGTTTATATTTATAAATGTCTATTTTTAAATATTATTGAATTTAGATGTGGTCAATTTTAAATTAGGATTGTATTTAGTCACAATTTATTGATTACTATTTATTATTCTTTTAGAAGATATTTGTATTTATGAAAATATACATTTATAAATATTTGAATTATTCTTATCAATATTTTTGATAATTGATTTTATGAAATCTATTTTAAAGATTATTTAACATACTAGATATTATTTTAGAATAATATTATTGTGATTGAGTTGGAATAGGATTGGATCAAATCCAATTTAATTCATGGAAAGATTTGATCATGAATCAAATCCTTCCTTATTTAGGAAATCTCTCATCTCCTATATAAAAGGAAGCCTCCTTTTGCTCTCTTTTTTCCACAAACTCAATTATTACTATGGTTAATTATGGATTGAGATTTGATCCATATAGTTTTAATATTGATTTGATTTAAATTTAATGGAAAGATTTATTCATTAGATTCATAATCATTACATAATTAGGAGATTGAGTCGACCTCCATCTATTTAAAAAGTCCTTATTTTTCTTCCAAAACCAAAACCCTCCTAATTTAATCCTAATTAAGTAATTGCTACCTATTATATATACCTATTGAACCTATGTTATCTCACATAAATTCATTTCCAAAATTCCTTTCTTTTTCGTCCAAACTAAGCAAAAATTCGTCACAAATTCAGCCTCGTTTGTTTGAAACTATAGCAACTTCGCGAAACCGTTGCAACAAACTTCGGACTCTGATTCATCTCCAGTTTTTTTGTTGGAACCATATCGAGGTTAGATTTCCAAATCTATATTTTTTTTTAATTACTTATGTGAATTTTTGGAGTTTTATTTAAGTGTCGGTTGTCCGAAAATTGATATGTCGCACTATTTTTGAGATTTCGAGAGATCCCAAATCTGATTTACGATCTGTTTGAAGTTTTAGAAAGATGACACGGAGGTCTTTAACATATAATTTTTCTAGAAATTTAGAAATTTATCTACTATTTTGTTTAATTTGTAGAACCCATAGATGGTCAACGATTCACCAAATTAGTAGCGATTAGCCATAATTACAACGACTTTCAACCAAATCGAGATTGCATCGCATAAGTCAACTGCAACATACCTTGAGGCAAGTCCATTATTGTTTTTGTGCTTGTTACGTTATAATACTATCATTTATTGTGTTTCGTTTTATATCCTATTGGGACACGATTGTGACACAGTAGGCATGATTGTATTATTGCTCATTTATTGACTGTTTAGTGAGTTGGGAGGGGAAATACCCATTAGATCTGTGAACGAACCCCAATGAATGTTAATGTTGATAGCTAAATCATACACCTTATGTATGGGTTAGTCGTATCAAAAATGTGGATAGCCATCGTATGATATGCCGTATTAGCTTAGCCGTTCATATATCGAAAGGTATTTCAATGTACACTGTATGTTAGTCTTCAATCTTCATGATTCAGTTGTCTTATTCATACTTGTTCTTGCTAGTGATTTCTTGTACATGTTTATCGTTTCCAGTTCATATAAATATTTTCTTTATTTTATAATGCATCTCTACTGTCTAGCTTATTTTGTATTAAGTTACATAAATGTAATAGGGTTTTACTTTGCTCCTTTTTTGACTGGATCCTTTCAGGTGACTTTGCATGCTTCCTACCTTTGCGCTATGGACCATACAAGGGAGATAGAGATCTTAGAGGCCGACCTTGGAGTCTAGATAGATTAGTTTGTTCTTTTATTTAAATGTTTAGCCGGTTGTTCCCAAATGTCATTCATGTTGCATTATTGGATTTGTAGATAAAATAATTATTATGAATAAACTATTAGATTTGTTTTATTGTATTTGAGATTGGCATTGAGACCTAGACAGTGTACTACCGCCGATGCTACGACGTAGGCTGGACTTGGCTACGTATTCGTATCCCGAAAAGTAGGTGTGGTTCATGTGAGAGGATCAAAGCAACACAAGCAGAGGACCCGCAGATCTAGAAGCTTCAATCAGAATATGAGTCAGGTCTCAGGAAGGAGTTAGTAATCTATAAAGATGGTACACTTAGATTTGGAAACCGTCTTTGTGTACCAAGTAGTGACCTTCAACAGGAAGTTATGTCAGAGGCGCATAGTTCTCCTTACTCCATTCATCCTAGAGGAACAAAGATGTATCAGGATATGAAACAGCTATTTTGGTGAAATGGCATGAAGAGGAAGATAGCGATATTTGTTTCCAGGTGTTTGGTATGTCAGCAAGTGAAGGCAGAGCAGTAGAGGCCAGTAGGATTGTTACAACCGCTTCCTATTCCGGAGTGGAAGTGGGAGCACATCATGATGGATTTTGTGATCGGTTTACCAAGATCCCCGACTGGTCAAAACACAGTTTGGGTGATAGTGGATCGTCTCATGAAGGTTGCTTATTTTCTTCCTTTCAAAGTAGGGCAGTCTACTGAGTAGTTGGCAGAAATGTATATGAAGCAGATAGTAAGGCAACATGGTATTCCGGTCAGCATAGTATCAGTCCAAGACACACGGTTCACCTCTTACTTTTGGCAGAGTTTGCATCTAAGTTTGGGTACCAAGTAAAGGTTCAATACAGCTTACCATCCATCGATAGACGGATAGTCAGAGAGAACCATTCCGACATTTAAAGATATGTTACGAGCTTGTACCTTAGACTTCGGCAGAACTTGAAAAGATCATCTTCATTTGGTAAAGTTCTTTTACAATAACAGTTATCAGAAAAGTATTCAAATAGCTCTGTTTGCAGCATTATATGGAAGAAAGTGCAGATCTCCTCTAGCATGGGACGATATGGAAGAAAGAAAATTATTGGGACCAAAAATGATCACGTAGACAGTAGAGCTAGTCAAGTTGATTAGAGAATGACTTCGAGTTGCGCAGGACCGACACCGTCATTGGACAGATCAGCATCGTAGGCCTCTAGAGTTTGGTGTCGACGACCAAGTATTTTTACGAATTTTGCCTACTCGAGGAGTCACTAGATTTGGATTCGGAGGAAATATTAGTACGAGATACGTTGGTCCGTTTGATGTTCTCGCTCGGGTAGCCGATGTTGCTTATCGTCTTGCCCTTCCGCCATTGCTACGTGATGTACATGATGTGTTTCATGTATCTCAGTTGTATAGGTATGTCCCGGATCCGAGTCATATCTTCGATCATTCTGAACTGGTCGTTGATACCAACCTGACTTACGAGGAACAACCTATATCCATTTTGGATCGGCAAGATAAGGTGCTCAAGAACCAGACTATTAGTCTTGTCCATGTCCCTTGGGGCCATCATTCATCGGGAGAGTCGACATGGGAGCGCGAGGACGAGATTAGATCTTCATATCCGCACTTATTCGACTCAGAAGGTATGTTTATTCTTATGCCTTCGTAATCTCTTTCCCTTGCTTGATTTATACCCGTTAGGGTGGATGATTATTTCCTAAGTGCATACTAGAAATCGATAGGGTTGCATGTGTTTAGTCCTGCAATTAGTGTCTTGCTTGCCCTAATTTCTCTATCTTGTCTTGGCTGAAATTTCCAGGACGTATTTTTTCAAAGGAGGGTAGAAATGTCACTCCTCGTTCCCAATATACATATTTGCCTACGTGTTTCCCTATATGGTATCTGATATCTATGCACGTGCACCTGAGATCCTGTATTTTGCACCTGGTCATGGCATGGAATAGCATTTTATCACGGAATACTGGATCACCCATTGTCCTTGTTCGGTTGTAGGCGTGGTTCACTACTTTGATAATAGGATTTCAGGACCGTATTATGATCAGGGTTCTATTCTATTAATTAATCTATTAGTGGTAGCATGTAATAATTAACATGTCATTTAGTCACATGGTTAGGGCATGCTAGGATTAGGTATTATGAACCAACCCACCCCCACTATAGATATTCTCTTCCTTCTCTCTCTCCTCATAAACCCACATTTATTTTTCCAACAACTTTTTAGACAAGTACACATTGCTCAAATGGAGAGATTTCTTGCATTTTAATTTCTTAATTTTATTTTCATTAATATTATTAGTCTAGATTGTTCCTCTCCTCATTCTCTACATGTTTAGTACTTGGTGTTTTTGATTTTAATGACAATTTTTGTGTAGATCTAAGTTTCTAAAACTAGGGTTTTTATGGGTTTTCATGGTTTTGATCTATCAAAATTGCTTATTTTCGAAAACTAATTGTTCCATGTTGTAGAGAATTCAATTTTATTTAGTTTTAACCTTTATTTTGCTCGATTCCGAGTCCAATAGCCTGAGTTATGGACATTGGAAGTTTCTAAAACTCCATGGCCAAAAGCTCGTTACTGGTAGTGAAAGCAACCTTACCCGCTCGTGCTTCGTGCTGTCGTGTCACCCATTCGTGCCACAGTGCGCCATTCACGCACAGTGCGCCATTCGCGTACAGTGCGCCATTCGTGCCACTGTGCGCCAATTCACGCACAGTGCGCTATTTGCACCACTGTACGCCATTTGTGCATGGTGCGCCATTCGTGCACAATGCACCATTCGTGCCACTGTGTGCCATTCGCGCACATTGTGCCACTGTGTACCATTCACACGTAGTATGCCACTGCCTACCGGTACTGCCCCGTCCCGCTCAGTCAATCGGAGGAATCGAAACGCCGACGGCGTTCGGACTTAGCCTTGCAATGGCTTGCTCGGAGACATCGCTCGGTCAAGGCGACCACTCGCTCAGGTGGGGTAGTTTCGGTGAACTTGCCTCATCTTAGCCTTCACCTAATAAATCGTACGTTTTTAACTTGTACAATAGGCTTGCTAATAAAAGAGACGAATCCACATAGCTAAGGGAATAATCCCAACGGGTCAAAATGTGTTAGAACATGAAAAAAGGTCCCACGGTCTGCTTAGAAATCGGCTCAGCGTGCTTTGAAAATGACACTCGGTCCTTTATCCCGTGGCTTGGGAGAAGGAAAAGTTGGTATTCATCACAAACTATGAGTTAGCCTAAGTCATAGGCGTCGCCCGCGTAGATGCTCGATAAAGCATGTACGTTTCCTCAAATGCAAGGCTTGGCATAGCCTTGATCGTCCTACGAGATAAGTTGTATCGCACGGCTTATGGCATGATTTTAGGTACCCAAAGAATTTGGTTGTTCAAGTTGAGCATATGCACGGTCCCACGGTTCTACGGCTGCATATAGCCATTCGTTTCCACCGTCTTAAGGCTCGTCACATAGAGTGTGACTTGGATGATAGTATCGCACGGAATACATTGGAGTATGAGACGTTCCTATGCACGTTAAGAAGTATGCGGCGGTCCCTCGGTTGGGAGTCTCTCGTTCCTATGCACGTTAAGAAGTACGAGGCGGTCCCTCGGTTGGGAGTCTCGCGTTCCTATGCACGTTAAAAGGTATGAGGCGATCCCTCGGTTGGGAGTCTCGCATTCCTATGCACGTTAAGAAGTACGAGGTGGTCCCTCGGTTGGGAGTCTCGCATTCCTATGCACGTTAAAAGGTATGAGGCGGTCCCTCGGTTGGGAGTCTCACTGTCCTGAGGCACGTTATGCCAAGTATGGTTCAGTGCACGAGTTGCTAAGTATAGTTCCAGTCGTACCAACAAATTAGGCCATGCATCTACGTGAGTCTAGATGTCTCGTAGGTGCGTGGTCATTGGACAACTTGTCGATAAGGATTTCTGTCTAGACTGGTTATACGCCAGGTCACCGGGCCCAGTCGTCCTAGGAGGTAGACGTTATAGCAGCGCACGTATTGCGTGGGTAGTCGAGGGCTTTCATGGGGCTAGCTACCTTGCATCGAAGGACCCGCCGCCTACCCGAGCTATGTCCACGATGGCTTGTCATGCCAATGGCCTTTCATATAGATAATTGGCATGCTAAGCAGCGAATCCGCATGCACAGTGTCGGTCATAATAAAGGAAGTGTAAGCACGGTATGTGTTGAGTTAGGGAATGTGTGCACGGTATGCACATAAGGTATTATAAAGCCTAAGATTTGGCTATGCGTAAAGATACGTGCTTCGGCACGAGTTATAGGCATCGTTCTTGAGTTCTCAACACCGGTTCCACAAGTTGGGTTAGACGTTTCGAGTTAAGTCTGGAAGGGCCGTAGGGCAAGTTTTGTTAAGTCAGGTTAAGTTGGTGCGAGGCACGACCTCGATGCTTGCTGGGTACAACCTCAATATGTGAGGTACGGCCGCGTTGTCACAATACGAGTATAGGCAAGACTAAGTGAGGAGGCACTGTCTCAGTGATATTGAAGCACAAATCGAGATCATGGCATGACCGAGTCGTTACGTCCCAGATTATAGCACGAAAGACAAGTATGAGTCGGTACGTTGATAATACAAGCACGAGAACGGTCTAGAGGCAAGGGTAAGGAAGTTATCGCTGCAATAGCACGATGACGGTTAAAGATACTAAATAGGCCGAGAGTCTATGTCCTAACTGATCCTAAGACAAGAGTAGAAAGACAATCGTAAAGGGTTTATGTTGCACAAAGTTAATTAATGTGTTGGTTCTGTATGGGTGGGCAAGGAGCTCACTCCACCTGTATAGTTGAGTACTGACACCCACATAGTTTACATGTGTAGGCACAAGTAGAAGCTCGTGGTACGGAGCTCGCTTGGATGCGTCGAGGCACAGAGTCCCTTGGCGATTCAAAGCGTGCGGCCGCATAGAGTCAAGACTTATATGGGACATAATGTATGGACATCGCCTTCCGAAGCATCCGCTGGCTCGAGACTTGTATTGTGAGATGAGAAAGAGCAGAGTGAACTTGAAATGAGAGAAAAGTGAGCTTGAGAGACTTGTAATCTTGGCCTTGCGTCCTATTGTAATCTATGTTTCAATATCAATAAAGAGCTTCTTTTTAATAACTTGTGTTTGTTCTAAATTTCTGCTGCTATTATTCAATGTCACTGCTTGGGACTTCTGTGCGATGACCCTGTCGCAGCCGCTGAAATCGACCGTTATGGAACCCGCCTTGCACGAGCGCAATCTAGGCCGTGCGACATCACGCCTTAGCGAGGACGAACTCTCCTACGGGATCAGGGTGTGATACTACCTTTCGTGCATTGTGTGCTACTGAGCATTGTGTGCCATTTGTGCGCCATATGTGTTGTGCGCCGTTCGTACTGCATACTTGCATGCCTCGCATATTCGAGCGTCCCGCGTGTTTGACCCATGCACATATGTGCCTAAGTGACCTATGTGTCTAGTAGCTATCATATGACTGAGTAACTTGAATATGTCCCTAACCTGTCTAGTTGTGCATGTGCTGGTATATCCTATGTGTATACTGAGGTACAATCCATGTGTGCACTGAGGTGCTACCCTACGTGCTAAGCGATTCTACGCGTTATTTGTCAGTACATTTAAAGTCCCCGGCACATATATGATAAACGGTCGGTGATAATTACATGATGTGTTGTTTGTTGTGTGATGCATTACACTAAGGATGGATCCATATATGGGACTCCCTGAGCCAGTGTGGATTCATGCTTAGGGTACCCATACTATGTACGACATCTAAGGAGATGATCGTATGACCATGCCATGTGCGCTCAAGACCAATATATGGTTTAACTAAGCAACTCAATCTAGTAGATGCATTGGGAGGGAAAGTATCTCGAGATCGTGTTATACTAGCCACCCTAGGTCCCGTCCTAACGTGTCGGGTTGGCCGCCACGGATATTGTTAACTACCTATTGTCGATGACATTATTTGACTCCTACGTGCTATGAGTTATATGTTCCGTACGGTAACCTTTCGAGGGCCCGGTGCATAATCAATATGCTACGTATTATAGAATTGGATTGGCTAGCCCTGTTGGAAATGACACGATCTGAGGATTCCTATAAGCAGCATCATGGGGATAATCCCGTCAAATATAGAAAATCGAAGGAATGATTGGTCATTTGTAAAACATTGGTTGTTGGGTTGGGCTATCATGCTATGACAGGCTGTGGACCAAAGTTACGATCGGAAGTCCTTAACTTGACCATGGTTATAAGATTGTATCTTATCTCGGTACGATATCGACACCGTTTGTCCTTGATTGGTTGTAAGGGTGTCATATGGTGTCAAAGATACGTTATAAGAATATAACTCATGAGCCAAGACTTATTATTATTATGCTTGGGTTTTTGTCTCTTCCTTATGTGCTCCCATGTGGTACTTGCTATTCAGGACTGACCCCGCTGGTTTTGTTTGGTCAGATCGTATAGCAGAGCTTGAGGATCCAATCTTCTTTTCTGACGTTAATAGTGCATAATAGGAGCATGGCCGTCGGAGGACTCAAGTGGGTTTCTTCTCCACCACTCTAGTATCATCAGTTTTGTTATGGCATTTAGCCACCGACACCTGTTTAGCCGGTTATTCTGGATATTTAGTTTTCTAGCATAATTGTAATTAAATTAGACTACAGCTGAATATGGTTATATATTTATGACTCTCTGGATAGCTGGCTTATAAGCTAGTTCCTTATGATCATTGTGATGAAGCGTCGGGGATGCCTTACTGCTTTATCCTATATGTTCATTAATTGTTGTTCCTTTTTTTGAATGATTGAGACTTAGATGTAACATATGACCCTAGACGACTTGATTGTAGTATACACCCTTTATCTCTTGACAGCCATGACCGTTGTATGACGTCTTCGTTCCTTATACGATGTAGGTAGCCATAGATGTCCCCGTATTCCGGTATTGGGGCGTGACAACCATCTCCTTAAAGCTCCTGTTGTCGCCTCGTCTGCAGCACCATCCCTTCGTGAAGCGAGCCGATACTTCGATACGCGAGCCACCTCTTCGATTTTCGAGCACCACCTCAGGTCCTCTGTTGCCCTTCGAAGTTTGAGCGGTGCTCGTAAGTAGCACGCCGATCTGCCACCGCTGAGTATCCGAGATCCGCCGCCCTATAGACCAGATTTAGCCGCCGTTGGCCAGATCCGACCGCTGCAAGCCACCGAGTCGAAGCCGTCGAGTCGCTGAGGAACGACACCTGCCGAACCAGCAGCGCCTCCGCCGAAGCCGTTTTTCGTCGCTCGAGCCATCGTCGTCGCTATTGTGCTCGGATCTCCACCATCGGCCGCATCTAGGTAAACTCCCTTTCGATCTACTCGACCCCTTTTTCCTTTCTTGCTTCTATTGATTAGGGTTATGGATAATGATGTGGCCATGGATTTGTGGGTGAATTTAGGGTTTCGATTTAGAGTTAGGGTTCCTATTTTGGTTCGTAGAGAGGAGAATAGGTGCTAAGGTTTCGAGCTACTGTAGGATCCGACAAGGAGTAAGGATGGAAGGGAGAATGAAGAGTGAAGGTGGAGACAAAATTAGGGTTAGGGTTTCATTCCGAGCTGTTAAGTGAGGAAGACGAAGAGAAAGGTTTGAGAAATTACGTCTTGCTAAAGAAAAGATTGAGAGGTGAGAGAGCGTATGTGCGTGTGGTTAGGTTTTGATTGAAGTAGGTAGGCCGGGTCTGGAAGATTGGGTAATAGGCTGCGTATGTGTGGTTACAGGAAAAAAATCATTAGCAGTATAGCAAGAATGGGCCAGTTTGGCCAGCTATAGGAATATTTGCGTTTAAAGAATTTAAAGGGAGGAGACAGTATTCGAGTCAGTATACTAGATTGAACCCTAAGTTGGGCCAACCTAGTAGAATAGCTGATTTAATTTCAATGTTATTTTCCTAGCATTTCCATTATTAGTGACGGTTATTATTAGATCATTTTCCAGTTAATTAATTTAATAAGTACTTGTTATGTATAATTTGCTTTTAGAAATAGTTTGGTAATTAATTACAGTACATGATGAATTACTATTAATTACTATTTTATTATTGTGTCTTCTTAGTAATATTTTTGGTAATTAATGTTTTTAAAGATAGTTAGTGACTCTAATTAATTTAAATCAATTGTTTTATATGAATATCTTGTAGGTATTGCCTAAAATGTAATATATTCTTTGGTAATTAATGTTTCTAGAGCAAGGCAAGTACTTCTATGGTTTTGATTCATTTATTTCATGTCATGTTCTTTTTCATATTGGACACATTGTTACACGACATGGTCTTGTGCTCTAGTTCATATTCTTTACTTATATCTGGGGATGGGAAATTACTACAGAAATATGACCAAAACCAAACGTTAGTTAGGCAATGCATGATAGCTTAGGTCTCACATCGTGCACGTGGGATTCTAAGTCGTACCATGACTCGTGCTTATTCATGTGCTTTCCTCAGTCGGTCACATACGCTATTAGTTATTTTAAATATTCACATGTCATGTCTCTTGTTTCATAGTGTTAGTTTATGCATTTACAGTTACATGTTCATCCTGTTTCATTGTCTCTTTTCTTGTTCACCATGTTGTACTTGTTTCATTATCGTATATTGTACTTTGCTCCGCTCCTGACTAGATATGTTGCAGGTGAACTTGAGGATCTTGTCCAACCTTCTTGGGCCAAAGTCCAATATCTTAGCTGAGCAGGATGGAGCCATGATTCAGAACTTAGAGGCTATAGTTTTAGTTTCATTGCTTATATTTGTTTAGAGTTTTACTTTGGATATTGTATTGTGAGTTGTATTTTGTTATTGCTACCGGATTTGTCTCCGGTATTATTTCTTTTAAGTTGTAATAATGACTAGTGTTGTAGTA
Organism: Iris pallida; assembly: GCA_029216955.1. Lineage (NCBI taxonomy): Eukaryota > Viridiplantae > Streptophyta > Magnoliopsida > Asparagales > Iridaceae > Iris > Iris pallida. The sequence continues at coordinate 15,857,557 of JANAVB010023995.1, forward strand.
ACTCTCTGGGACGTTATAGATGCTGTGATATTTTATTTTATCATGCCACTTGGAGTTTTCCTTAGACTTGTACAGCTTACTTCGTTGTGTCTACCAACGAAGGCTGGGCGTGTCCGACTCGTATCCGATTATTCAGGAGCGGATCGTGACAATTGTTGCTTATATTATTAATTTTTCTTCCAGTGCTACTTTGCAAGATGATGTGACTAACAAAGTTTATATGGGAAAGAGTCATCATACAATCACCTACGAGTGTTTCGTATCAAGGACTTCGCACATATACTGAAGGACGAGAGATCATGTCACGTCCGGTACCGGAAAACGGAGACGGACATGGCCACCTACCCTGTATAAGATACGAAGAAGTCATACGACAATCACTACTGTCACTATACTTGGAGGTACATTATATAATCAAGTCCCCTAGGGTTACCCAGTACATCTATGTCTCAATCAGTCAAACAAGAAGCAGTAATTAGTGAACATATAAGATAAAACAATAAGGCATCCCTGATGCTTCATCAAAATAATTCATGGAAACTGTCATACAAAATGCCAGCAAGCATAAAGAGTCAACAATAGATAAACATAGTCATCTGCAGTATGAGTAATTAAAATTATGAAAGGAAACTAAATGTCCAGAAGGATCGGCTAAATTAGTGCTGGTGGCTAAAAGCCAAGTATAAAAGTGATTATATCAGAGTGGTGGAGAAGAAATCCATTCGAGTTCTCCGACAACCATGCTTCTAGTATGCACCATCGTCAGAAAAGAAAGCTGGATCCTCAAGCTCTATTACGAGATCATGACAAACAAAATCAGCAGGGTTAGGCCCCGAGTAACAAGTACCATAAGGAAGCACGTATGAATGAGACAAAACCCAAGCAATAAAATAAGACCTTGGCCATGAGTTATAGGCTTATATCATATTATCGAGGCAATGCGCCACCCTTACAACCAATGAAGGATTAAAGGTCCCAACTTCGATCCATAGCCTGTCATAGCACAATGGCCCAACCCTACAACCAATAAGGACAAGGGTTGAACCACGCACCATGATAGTCCATGCCTTTGGCTACAAACAGAAGGAACAAATCACAAGCAAGTCAGTTTTCAAGTGACCATTCAATCCTACGACTCTTTATGATTTATCTGGGTTATCCTAGTCATGCTTATATATAGGAATCCACAAATGGTGTTGTATCCAAGCAGGGTAGCTGAACCAATAACAACGTATAGTACATAGCACATATAATGCACTGGTCCCTCGTATGGCTACTGCGCTAAACAGATCAGTAGCAGTTCTAACCCTTCTATAAGGAGGTACTAGCTCGGTACATATAATCAAACACTTTACTCCACTAGTACGGATGAATATACAGTATCTGTGGCGTCCAATCTAATACGTCAGGACAAGGCCTAGGGTGTCTGCCATGTATGATCACGAGATTTTGTTCCTTTCAATGCTTCTACCAATTCAAGTTGCTTATTTTAACCCTATGTTGGTCTTCGAATCATATGATGTGGTCATATGATCATCCTCCTATATCTCGTACCTTAGTACGTCTACTATAAGTATGAATCCAAATTGGCTCATAGATTCCCAACTCTATATCCATCCTTAGTGTAATGCATCAAACAAACAATCATCATACCACGCCAATGCTAATAACCATTTATCATGACTGTGCTGTTATCATGAATATACTAACATATAACGTGTAGAAGCACATAGCACATAGAATAGCACCCCAGTTCTTACATCAATTGTACCTCAGTACAGACATAGAATTATACCTACACATGTACAATTAATCAAGTTAGGAACATGGTCAAGTCGAGTAGTCATGTAGAAATCTCTTGTCATATAGGTCACATAGGTGTATGAGTCACATAATCTATGTTACTTATATGCTAAGGTGAGGACATGAATCAAGTCATCAAGTGAAAACAAAAAAATCAGATAAAACACCAAAATCATCAACTAGGCGCGCGCATAGAAAATCCAGGCGCATAGCTTACGACCGCATAACATAACATACGCACATTATTGCATGTGCTTATCATGATATGAGCATAGAAGGACGTGCATGAGCTAGCATGGCGCATGGTGACCTAACACATAGCAGCCCTTGGGTGCATAGCACTATCGAGTTCCAGTTCAAACAATCATGCGCTTTCACCCATGCGCATATAAAGCCTATATGCATAACGCACATGTTATCCGGAGTATTTGGTGGGGATTCATGGCCGCATAGTAGGAACTGCCGCATGGTCTCCCTGTGCGGATAGAGGGTCAGCATCCCCAAAGAACAAGTTCAGCCATAAAAATTCTTGAAACTTTCCATGACCATAGCTTCCTCTCTATAACTCGAAATATGGCAAAACAAAAGCCAAAACTGCATGAAATTGAATTCTATACCACATGGAACAGATGATTTTCAAAAATAATAAGTTTTGATAGATCATTTCTATGAAAACACATAAAAATCTAGTTTAAAAACTTAGATCTACACCATAATAGCCATCAAATCCGAAAACACCAAGTAGTAAACATATAAAAAAAGTAAAGATGCATAATATAGACTAAAAATATGTATAAAAAAGAATAAAAATGTGCAATGTGGTCTTTCATTAGTGCAAGAAGTACTTGCCTAAGTGGTTGAAGGAAATGAATGAGAGCGAATAAGGATAGAGAAAAAGAAGAAGAGAATATTTATATGGAGGGTGGAAGGGTTGCTCTACTAAATCTTAACCCTAACCTACACTAAGCCAATGTCTAATGCCATGCTACATAATACAAATAATTAAATAAAAATTGAATCATAATATAGTCCAGTATTCTATCATTGAAACAGAGAACCACACCTACAACAAGACAAGGACAAGGGTGGCACATTATTCCGTGACGAGACATTGTTCCATGTTATGATCATATGTAAATACATGATACAAGTACACATGTTGTATATACCAAGTACCATATATAGGAACAATACAGGAAAAATAAGTATACCAGGAACGGGGAGTGACATCTCTACCCTCCTTAAAAAAGTTGTCCTCAAAATTTCAACAAAGACAAGATAGAGAAATCATAACAAGCAAGATAGTAACAACAAGCCTAATTGCACATGCAATCATCTCAATCAACCATGCAACAAAAAAATAATTATCTACACTACAGCGTGCTAACCAAGCAAGGAATCAACGTACAAAGGCATAATAATTAAATATACCTTCCGAGTCGAACAAGTACAAATATCAAGATCTGATCTCATCTTCGTGCTCCCACGTCGACTCCCTCGGTGAGTGATGACCCCAAGCGACAACTTAATAGTCCGATTCTCGGGAACCTTCTCTTTCTGATCCAAAAATGATACAAGCTGTTCCTCGTAAGTCAAGTCGGTACCAATGACTAGCTCAGAATGATCAAGGACGTAGCACAAATATGGGATGTACCTAGGCAACTAAGATACATGAAATACATCATGTATAATACAGAACGAAGGTGGAAGGGTAAGACAATAGGCAACATCTTTCGCTCGCTCGAGGATATCAAATGGTCTAATGTATCATGAACTAAGCTTCCCCAAGGCTTTGAATCCGATAACTCCACAGGTAAGCAAAATATGCAAGAATACATAGTCACCGACGCTGAACCCCAAAGGCCTACGATGATGTTCTGTCGATGCCGATATCGATCTTGTGCAACTCGAAGCAACTCTTTAATTAAGATGACTTCTTCTACTGGGTACCTCTACTCGTTGCACAGAGATAACTCCCAAGTCTAAGCACCACATCCTCACTAATCACCAATTCTGACTCACACTATGACTTAAGCTTCTGGACCTGCAGGTCCTCTATCTGAGCTTCTCTAATCCGTTCTACCAAGGTTGACTACATCTGCAAGCTGGCTAGAACTCTCGTATCCTGCGAAAGTATCACATAAATCCCTATCTTCTGGAGATCCTCCATAATATTCCTATTAGATGTCAAGATAAATGCATTATCCTTCCTGCTAAGGGCATCTACTACCACACTCATCTTTCCTAGATAATATCAAAGCTGCACATCAAAATCCTTCAATAGCTATACTCTTCTCACTCGAACATCTAACCATCCAATATAGATCATCCTGTTGGCCCTGTGGACACACACAAAAAAGAAGAAGAAAATGCTGTCTTTTCTTTATTGGCGCAAGGCACCACAAATCGAGTACGCCTGAGAGATCCTGCGCTGAGGATCCCCGAGTACAAAAAAGAATTCTGGAGAATGGGACGATGGAGATCGAGCGGTAGTTGCTCCTTTACTCCGTTGACACTCCGATTACAAAAGTGGGAGAAAACTTAAGAAAATTGCTAACTCTCGGCTCACTGGCAAGAAGTGCAGCAATTTGGCTCTTGAAAATGCTCTCCGTTCTGTGTTTTGAAGAGGGATGAGGCCTCCCTTTTATAGTCATTCTCGAGCCGGAACGATGTTATGCACCCACATGAGGGAACACGCTGGTTTTTATGTGGGCGCATAGTCCTGCTTTGGGCGCATAGGATGTAGGCGCATACAGGCTACGAGATCGTGGATTGGTCGTGGTGTTGACGTGGCCGCATGCTTCGGTGCACGATTTCTCGTGGAGACTGGCGTGGCCGTATGCTTCGGTACACGTTTTGATCATGGCTTTGACTGAGTCAGGTTTGGGCACATAGCCATGTCTCAGGCTATGCGCCCTCCTTTTGGAGGAGCTAGTCTTGAGCGCATGAGACTTCACTGGCTGGGCGCATGGAGCTTCACTGACTGGGCGCATGGAGCTTCACTGACTGGGCGCATGGAGCTTAACTGGCTTGGGCGCATAGAGCTTCTTTGCTGAAATTTTTTCATGCTTCTACAAGACCCCCTTCAAAGTTTTCGATACTTGAACAAATTCGAAATACTTTGAAAGAAGCATGGATCGTCTTCAATGGGCGCATAGCACGGCTCTCTCTTTGGGCGCATAGTATTTGGCCAGCCTGTCAGAGAGATATGACTGTTGAGATCTTCCTCGAAATCTGAACTGACAAATTCATCGAGGTGAAATTTGAAGTGGTCCATCCTCTATACTTTGTCCACGTCAGCAAGTGACAGTCGCATAGTGTGCATGAAGCTGATTCTTCACGTGGGCGCATAGGCCATTGTGGGCGCATATAAAGCAATGGACGCATACAGTAAGTGGGCACATAGGAAGTGGCCCGTGCCTATAAATAGGCCCTGAAGGAGAGAAAAAGCTCATTATTTCCTTCTTTTTGATTTTTTTAGAAAACTCTTCGTCTTCTTTCTTTGAGAACCACGTCTCCCAAGGTCGCTAAGAGATCCGCGAAGGGCAAGGGGGCTGCGGAGTGACTCTCCTCCCGCGGCAGCATCTTCGGCAGTCCAGGACCCGATTCTGGGTGAGGGCATGCTTCAAGAACAAAGTCTCGAGCGTTAATTTGCGACGTTCGGACTTTTCTTCTGCCGGGGTGCTTGAGCCTAAGGCAACATACTTCTGTGAGCATCATTATGCACCTACTGAAGTCATACGCCAACACTGTGGTGTGTTATGCGTCCACGTGTTGCCATGTTATGCGCCCTCCAGCCGTGGCATGTTATGCGCCCACGTACTGTCCGAGTGTTATGCGCCCACATGTTTTGTTCTGGGCATATATCCCTTTGGACGTATAGCCCTTTGGACGCATAGCACTTTGGACGCATAAAAGTTTCCAGAACTTAGTTTTTCCTGCGGATTTCTGAGTCTTTCTTTCTGTCCCTTTTCATGTTCTGTAGGGATCCAGCTAGCAAATTTCTCCAGGACCGGTATCAACGATTCTAGGCATGGTAAAGATACAACACTTGACACCTACATTAGAGAGCTCAGGACTCTTCGTATTTTGGAAGGGTTTTCTTCAGATGGTAGGAAGAGCCTTTATATATCGAAGAGTCGGACGGTTGTTGGGCGTCATCGTGAAAGTTCTATTTTTACGGTTCTCCAAATAGGCAAAAGCAATACTAGAGATGTTGTTTTGAAGGTATGGTCTCTTGGAGAAATGGGCCCACGACGTCCGCAATATGGAGGAGAGAAGATCACCATTTAGCATGCTATATTTGCTCTCCTCCGTGTAGCTTCTCGAAGGTTCAACAGCCTTGTTTGCTTGCTCAATAGTAAAACATGACCTTCTTCGAGGGCCACAAAACTTTTTTCGACGAAAGTGTGGTGCTGCCAGGCTGACCAAGCTATGTGTTACTGATGAGTAGCGAATTTTTCCCTTCTTTTGGACATCAATGTAATCTTTTACTTCTTATCCAGATGAAGAACCTTTTGTTTTGCTCATGAGATGTATTCCCATAAATGTAACTGATTTTGAATAAACAGAATACATTCGCTCCATTCTTTGTTTGTGGTATCTGTGGTGCTTGTATTGGAGAGCCAAATACAGTATTTGTGTAAAGGGTATCCCGCTGGGGGTCCCCTCTCTCTCTTTTTTGTTTGGACCTATTTCCCCTTTGTGCACCGAAGATGCGAGCAAATAGATTGGAATGATACTTTCGTGGACCTATTACCCTTTGGCACACCGGTGGTACGGGTAATAGATTTGAAACAAAACCCAACAGAGGTAACATGGTCGTGATAGGTTTTGTGATCTTGACACCGTGACTTTCATTCCGGGTTGGGTACAGGCGTCAAGTCGGAAGACTATCGGTATCAGATGTAATATGGACGTGACACATGATAATCAGGAGTGGTTTCTGGTGGAATGGATTTTTCTCGTTTTAGCTTCTTGTCAGGTATCCCTTTCTGAAGCGGAGAAAACTCTTCAAGCCTCCTCTCCGATGACCTCCACCGAAGATGAGAAGATGGCCAAGGAAGTTGTCAAAGCTATCTACTCTGTACTAAGAGTGATGCTTCCTGGAGTCCTGAATCGGAATGCTGCCTTCGGCCCTGTGAGGGCCGTTGCCGAATGTCAAGTGGTGGCCCTCGAGAGCATGGCTGGCTACGGGGAGCGGGCCAACACTCTGAGGAAGGTACTGTATGACCTGGAGGGTCAGGTGGCCAGGTTCCGAGATGCCAAACAGCGGAGCCCGACATCGCTGTTCCGCATAAAGGACGAGGCTTTGATGACGGCTCTTGCGGAGGATAAGGCTACCTTCTAGGCAAGGAAGGACGCCCTTGTTCGGGAGATCGACGAGCTGGCTGACCAGTATGGCCAGTTCAATACTGCAAGTGAGACACGTGCTGCCTCGAAGAACAGGCTGGCTGTGCAAATCACTGAGAAGTACAATCACATTGCGCAGATCAAGAACGAGATTGCCCAGTTGGAAGCCGACTTGAGGGTGGCGACATCTGAACAGGAGGATTATTTGTCCCGGGCTACCATGACTGCCACCACTTTTGTCCATTTAGAAGAACAGCTGGCGAAGTTGGAGGGGGAGCATCAGAGTCTGATCCTCTTTGAAGATGAAGCCGCTTGTCAAGAAGAGGCACGGCGTCGAGCTACTGTGAAATCTGAGGCTGAGATTGTGGCTCTAAGGGACAACATCAATCGCCTGTGTATCCCATAGATTTTGTAACTCTTTTCTCTAGCTGTCACGGCTCTTGTACCTTTTTTCTGTCTCTTGATAGACGTTTAAGTACAAAATAAAGAATCTTCTCAGTAGTGAATGTGGTTTTGCGAAAATATCGATGCTAGAGGTAATATGGACGTAGCAAGGATATTTTTTGGTGGGTATTCCGCTGAGGAATTGTGATGTGGACATGTTATCCGTTTTATATTCAAGTTATTTGAATATAGATAATAAGTTGAATGAAACTGCTAGTAGAGGTAATATGGACGTAATAGCAGAGGATGTTATATATCTGACCAGAGGTAGTATGGACGTGGAAAGATATATAACGTTGGGGGGAATGGATAATTCAGAGGTAATAGGGACATGATTATCCTTGATGAATGCTTTGCTTAGAGGTTATGTGGACATGGCAAAACTTTTAATCATTCAACTGGGGAAATAATTATCAGAAAATAATTCAGAGGTAATAGGGACTTGAGTTGTTTTCGTCAAACCGAGTTTGGACGGAGTCAAAAACGGGAATGATTCCACTGGGAAAATATTTAGAGGACCTATTATCCAGGGCGTATTCAAGACTCTTGAAATACGGATAATAGTTAGATAGGTTTTTGAATCATATAAACATCATACTGTACATTTACATGACTGAACACATGTGAACATTATGTAAAAGAGGTTACACATAGTATTTTTTTAGGAACTTGCCGTTGATAGGCATCATAAGCAAGTCACCATCAGGCTTGGTTAGTCGGTACGCACCGTTAGAATACACTGATTCTATGATGAAAGGACCTTTCCATTTAGGCTGGAATTTTCCTTTTGTTTTGTGCGTCATGACCATTGGTCTTCTCACTGCTAAGACCAGATCGCCGACTTGGAAGATCCTTTCCTTCACTTTTTTGTTGAAGGCTCTGGAAAGGCGTGCTTGGTATAGTTCAATGCGCTGCTGAGCTAACAAGCGTTTTTCGTCTAGCGCTTCAAGCTCTTGGAGTCGCAGATGGTGGCTTTCTTCGGTAGTCAGCTCGCTGGCTAGGGCTACTCGAAGAGAAGGAATCTAGATTTCTAGGGGAAGAACTGCTTCGCTCCCAAAAACTAGAGAGAATGACGTACTACCTGTTGGAGTCGGACCGTTGTACGATAGGCCCATAGACATTTACCGAGCTTCTCGTTCCAATCGCGCTTGTTTGAAGATACGAACTTCTTGAAAAGTTTTATGATGGTTTTGTTGAAGGCTTCTGCTAGCCCGTTAGCCGCTGGATTGTAGGCATTAGAGGCTACGTTCTAGATTCGATTCTTATCACAGAACCGATAGAATGCATGGCTTGCAAACTGTGGACCATTATCATAGATTATCCTGCGAGGTAGGCCGAAGTGGTAAATGACGTGATGTTTGATGAAACTGATCACGTTTGATGTCTTCACTTCGGTGAGCGGTATAGCTTCTGTCTATTTGGAGAAGTAATCGGTTATAGCTAGGATAAACCGATGTCCTTTGGAGGATGGCGGGCTGATTGGTCCTATAACGTCTATGCCCCAGGCTTCAAACAGCCAAGATGCTGCCGTCGGGTGTAGAAACTCTGAAGGTTGATGAATGCAATCGACATGGAACTGGTAAACTCTATACTTCTTTGTATATTCAATAGCATCTGCTATCATTGTGGGCCAGTAATAACCCATTCGTTTGAGGCGGTCTTATAATTTGGGGCCTGGTTGATGTTCACCACGAACTCCATCGTGAGCCTCCCGGAGTGCATGTTTGGCTTCTGTGTCTGATAAGCATCGTAACAGTAGCCCGTCGTAAGAGCGTCGATAAAACATCTTGGTAGCTATGTCGTAGTAAAATCTGAGGGATCGCCTTTGGATGGATACTGCTTCCTTTGGGTCCTCGGGGAGGATTCCATAGACGGCATAGTCTATGAAGGGAAATCTACAATCTTTAGCATCGACACTTGTTTTTGTTACGTAACTGTGATGAATATACAAGGCATCTTTCACATAGAATAGTTCTCGACCAGACACTGTAATCGACTGCTGAGTATTGGTTGGAACAGTCAAGGAAGCAGCGAGACCGGCTAGAGCATCCGCTTCTATATTCTGTAGTCGAGGCACGTGCTCGATAAAGAATCCAACGAAAGTAGACGCCAACTCGATTGTTGCTCTGTGGTAGGGGATGAGATCTTTGTGGCGAACTTCATAATCCCTTCGGACCTGACTAACTATTAGCTTGGAATCGGCGTAAGCTTCTAGACAGTCAACTTCCAGTTGCTTCGCCAGTTATAAGCCGATTAATAGAGCATTATATTTGGCCATATTGTTGGTGCATGGTTCCATGAGAGAATATGTGCAGTGTATAACCAGATGATCAGGTGATATGAGCATGACACCTACTCCGGCCACGATATTTCCTTTAGGTCCTGTTCTTGATGTGCCGTCAAAGAACATTCGTCAAATGGGGATTTATTCAGTTGTACTGTTAGATTCCACCACTTCGTCGGGGATTTTGTCGTAGAGTTTGGACGATTTTGGTACCGGATGAGCTGCTAGGAAATCAGCTAATGCTTGGCCTTTTACTGCCTTCTGAGGAACGAAGATCATATCATATGGAATCAACAGCATTGTCCATGTAGCTAAACGGGAATTGAGAGAGTCCGGTTTTGTCATGAGTATTCTGAGAGGGTTGACTTTAGATATAATGTGGATAGTCTGCCCAAACACATAGTGGCGTGTCTTCTGGATGGTAAACACTAGTGCGAGACATTCCTTCTCCACCGGTGTGTATCTATGCTCGGCACCCACCATTATGCGGCTGAGGTAGTAGATTGCCTGTTCATGGCCGCCTTCATTCTTCTGAGCCAATAGGGCACCAAGAGAATGGTCCATAGCACGGACATATAGTAAGAAGGGCTTCCCTATTATTGGAGCTACCAATACTGGAGGGCTTGTAAGGTACGCCTTGATGTTGTCGAATGCGCGTTGACATTGTTCAGTCCAGACGAAAGATATGCCTTTCTTCATGAGCTGAGTGAATGGTTGACACCTTCCAGAGAGGATCGAAATGAATCGTCTGAGGTAGGCTAGCCTTCCTTGTAGTCCGCATAGCTCTTTGAGGTTTCTTGGAGGATGCATGTCGAAGATAGCCTTTACTTTCTCCGGGTCCAGATGTATACCCTTTGAACTGATGACGAAACCAAGGAACTTGCCGCTGGAGACTCCCAGAAGAGACTTGGTTGGATTCATCTTGAGTTGGTGCGCACGCATTAGTTCGAACACCGTTCTCAAGTCTTGGAGGTGGTTGCCCTTGAGACGACTTTTAACTGCGATATCGTCTACGTAGCACTCCACAGTTTTGCACAAATGATCGTAAAAAATTGTGTTCGTGGCTCGCTGGTATGTCGCCCCTACATTCTTCAATCCGAAGGGCATCACCATATATCAGTATACCCCCAACGGTGTTCGAAAAGATGTGTACTTTTCGTCGTCGGGGAACATCTTGATCTGGTTGTAGCCTGAGAACCCATCCATGAAGGACATTCGCTCGAAGCCGCCAGTATTGTTGATCATTACGTCGGTGATCGGTAGAGGGAACTCGTCCTTCGGGCATGTAGAGTTCAATTCATGGTAGTCGATGCAGATTCGAATTTTATCTTTTTCTTCATGACTGGAACGATGTTGGCAACCCAGTCTGGGTTTTGTTCTTCGCGAATGAATCCACTGGCAATAAGCTTCTTGACTTCATTCTCGATGGCTTCCGTGACGTCTGGTCGAAATCGTCGTTGTTGCTGCTTCACTGGCTTAGCTTTAGACGAAATGTTCAGGCGGTGCATGGCGACTGTAGGGTCCAAGCCTGGCATGTCTTCATAGCTCCATGCGAAGACGTCAATGTATTCTCTTATAGGCTGTATAATAGATTGGCGTTCATCGCTAGATAGACTTTTGCTGATGAAGATTGGTTTGAAAGATGCTTCATCTCCTAGATTGACTTAGATGACATCGTCTTCGGTAGGTGGTTCCTGTTGTTCGAAGCGCAGCTCCCACCTAGTATCCATCTTTTGAGCCCATTGTTCAAGCTCAATTGATTGGACATCGTCTGTAATTTGGTCGGCGGAAACCATGTTGATGGACAGAGTTGCTTTGAACATATCGCCGATGCTAAAGGGAGGAATCAGAGGAATGAGAACAACGATCTGCTTCATCATCTGATCTTTCAGGAGTTGTTAGAGGAGTGACATAGCCGAAACCAATACCGCTTCGTTGATAGTAGTTCTCGGGTTTGCCTGGAGGAGCAAAGTGTCGTATTGGCAACCGTCGTCCTCGGCCGTAATTTAGCCCTTTGTCGCTTTTGATGTCATATCCCATGTTCTGGATGATGTTCTTGGCCTGCCAACTATACCAAAAAAGTTGCAGTTTCCCAGAGTCATAGTCAGCTTCTGTGTTGTGCTTGGGAGAAGTAGAGTCTGGGACGAACTTTGTCTCACCAATTATACGACCGAAGATGATTAGTTCTTCATCCTTCTTTCTGGCTGGAACGATGAAGTAGAGGATATCTTCAGGGTAAACTTTTTCCCGCAGGTGAGGCGTTGTGACCGGCATACAGAGGTATGGTCCTATGTTGTTTAATAGGGCGTATATCGTATCCATGTAGTGGTTTACAGATTGATAGACATCGGAGTAATTCAAAGATAAACCTTTACTAAGGAAATATGCAAGTTTTTCTTCAGGGATAATATCATCCGCTGAAGGTACATTATTATGAGTATTAATATACTCATTGAGAGGATCATCATCTGGAAGAGGAGCCACAGTCTTGGCAGAGTTCACCATGTAGGGTAATTCTTCAGGATTGGCAGGACGGGCATCAGTAGGTTCCTTCCGGGGTGTCTTACTGAGAGTGATGGTCAGTGGCTTGACCTTGTTAGGGTTCTTCTTTTTCATCCAGATTGTGAGACGCTTCGGAGTACTTTTTGGAGTAGTACGTCCTTTGACTCGGATAATCACGGGACCATCATTGGAGTATGGACTTGCTTCAGCTTTATTGTCAGCTTCATTGCCGTCATCCTTAGGGGGCTGGGATTGGTAAAGTACCGAATCTCCATTGTAAGCTTCGATGCCCATAAAAGGATCGACATCGACAAACTCCATCTTCATGACACCGTCACTGTTGACGTATTTGAAGCACTGGTGAAGTGTGGAAGGAACGATCATGTTCTCGTGTATCTATGGACGTCCCAAAAAGACGTTGTAGGATACATTGTTATCGATCACATAGCAGGAAACTACCGTTCGGAGATCAACGATCTGGCACTTGAGACGGATCTTGTCCAGCGGATGGCTTCGACCAGCATTGAAAGCCATGATAGTTGTGCTGGTTGCAGATAGTTTGTGCAGATGGATTCCCAGAATTTGAAGCAGACTTCTAGGAATGATGTTGAGGGAGGATCCTGGATCGATGTGCATGCGGTCCACCTTGATCACCCCGATATACCCTGTATAGTACAGGGGTCTATCATGATGATTATTTTTGAGTAGCATATCCTTCTGTGAGAAGGTGATATTGGGCACCACTTCCATAGTACTGTGGCAGTGGGGACAGGAGACAAGATCTTCAGCGGGGGCCTTGAATTTGGCGAGGTAAGAGTCGGCATGTAATAATACCTCACTTCAAGCCTTCCGCGTTTCTTTGGAGAGTCGCATTGGATCGAACAGAGACAACCTGGCAGGTGTATTAGCTAGCTGAGCCAGTATGTCAAAGTTGTAGGGCCGATCCATGCCTTCGGGAGCTGGCTCCTTCAGAGACTTGTCAAACTGTGTCTCCTTCCGCTTGGCTTTGTCCGTAGTTGGAGGTTTAGACGGGCCGGCTTCTGAGCTTGTGGGGGCAGCAGGAGCTTGAGGAGGTGCTGCTTCTTCTTGTGCGGGATCGTACGTCCGAAGATAAGTCTTCCCCGAACGCGTCTCGCCAGATAGAACCTCGTAGATGGAAGAGGATACCATATGGCATGACTTGTACTTCTTGCCCCTTTTTGCTTTGGGAGGTACTACCCCCTGCGTCACTTCTTGCACAAGGTCCGGATGGACCCACATGATCTCACCACGTTCAGTCGTGAGCAGGACCAATGTTGAGTTGCAAGCTGGCGGTAGGTTGACGACTTCCATTATTGCCTTGGAAATCGGGACCACGCCGTCTGGGACTTCTGTGGGAGGAAAGTCACCAAACTGAAGAGAGATCATGTTAGAAGATACGATCTTGTCTTCAGCTTCGAGGTTGATCACTTGGCTGTCGATAAGCTGTTGCATCTTCTTCTTCAGGACGACGCAGTCCTTGGTGGAGTGATGCACGTACTGATGATAGAGACAGTACTTGGGATCGTTGAGTTGGCTCACCTCTGCAGGACGTCGTGGTGGATGCAATGTCAGCTTATTATCCTTCGTCAATGTGTGAAAGATGGTAATGACATCGTCTTCGTTAAAGGAGAAGGTCTCCTTAGGCTTGTCGAAGGCACCCTGAGAATTGGAAGCTCCTTTGGATGTGTCGACCTTCAGGACTTCTTTCCCTTTACCCACACGAACAGGGATAGTTTGAGGGTGCTTGTCCTTATCTTCGGATTTGGGTGTTTTCAATCCCAGTAGTTCCAAGTTAGGAACGTCATTTTCAGCAGCATCATCGGCCCCAATGAAAGCGGGCCATGTATCATACTTATGTATACCCAGACAAAACTTCATTGTAGGAAGGAAGTTATGTCGACAAGTATCCATAAGTTCTGAATCTGGTATGCCGAAGGGCATCTTCAGTGCTAGCCGCCTGAAGCGTTCGATGAAGGCGATGACAGACTCAGTCCTCCTTTGCTTGGTCTCGATGAGGGTGGACATACTAACATGCATGCCGCTCTCGTAAAACCTGTTGAGGAACAATCTCTCCAAGTCTTCGAATAAATTGATACATCTGTCAGGCAGACTGCAAAACCATTCAAAAGCTACCCCCTGTAAGGTGCTAATAAATAGCTTCGATAAGAACAGATCGTCTCTGGGCAAGTGCAGAGTCTGTATGTTGAAGTACGTCATGTGCTGACGAGGAGAAGTCAACCCGTCAAATGAATTCAGCATCAGCAGCTTGTAGTTAGGAGGGCAAGTAGCGTTCTCCCATTCAGGGGGATATGGTTGGGATATCCCCATATTCTGAAGCTCGTCTTTGTGTAAGATGGTGTCGAGACGAGCGACCAGGGAGTCAATTGCATCTTGTTGCTTGAGCAGGTGTTGGGAAACGGCTGCTGAACGGTTGTCAGACGTTGTTGGCGAAGGACCACCTCCAGCATTTGTAAGATTTGGAGGAGGCACAACGGAATGATACTCCTTTTGCAGTGAAGGAGGGTTGTTGCTGTGAGCCGGACTAGCGTGGGCCGAGACATTTTGTTGAGGTGGAGGAACAGTCCCAACAGCTTGAACCGCCATGATACTGGTAGGCATATCGGTGATCTTGGCGAATGCTGCTTCAAGACCCGCTAGCCGTTTGCTGGTCTGATCATTGGCTTCTTCAGGTCTTTCTCCGTCCGCCATGTATGTAGATAACAT
Source organism: Iris pallida (assembly GCA_029216955.1). Taxonomy (NCBI): domain Eukaryota; kingdom Viridiplantae; phylum Streptophyta; class Magnoliopsida; order Asparagales; family Iridaceae; genus Iris; species Iris pallida. The sequence continues at coordinate 15,872,687 of JANAVB010023995.1, forward strand.
GTGAGGAAGAACAGAGGAAATAGTACAACTGGTGCTGATATTGTCCGTCTCCGAGTGGACCAGTCCTTCATCTTCAGGTAGAGGAGGCAGATAGTCACCATCAGATTCAGAGGGATCGTCGTCCTCTAGAAGGCTACCCCCAGTGTGAGGGTCATCCGCTTCAGACTCTGAGGGAATACTACCCCCAGCTTGGGATTCTTCGTCGTCCGTACGGAACCTTGCCTTCGACCGAGTACCCATATAAACTCCTTTAGATGTGACAGCCTGTTGGCCATCTGTTGGTAGACTTCTTCTTCTACTTCTCGCGAAACTGAGAGAGAAAGTTGGGTTCGTAGTCCACCGTCTTTGATTGGGGCTTCCGTAAGGAGGACCCCATGAAGCCATGTTGGATTAAACACACAGTGGCTTCTCATCGTCAGAGAAGTGCAGCCGTCGAAACACGAACTTTCTCTGAGGCACTCTTGTTGCTTTGGAGCAACAATAGTTGATAATAATACTGGTGCACGGATGTGCACTATGAATTGTTATGTACTCCCTCGCTTTACGCTTATGATTTATCATGTCGTACAAGTCAGCGGAAGGGAGTTTTGCCTTACAACCCATGTTACATGCATCGCCGAGCTTTGCATGCGGGTTCGTAAGGAGAGTTGGTGCATCCAGACTTAGTTCACGTGCAGGGGCAACCCCCACACCTAAGTTCTGTGATGTCCTTGAAGACAGCCCCGTGCTATACGCGTTGGGGTCTCCTTTTGTTGTGGGTGCATAGGCCTTGGAGACTGGCCTTGGGCGCATGCTCCTCGACAGCATGTCTGAGCCTCCTTGAAGTGGACGTATAGTATGGATCCAGAGAGCCTGGGCGTATAGCCTTGGGCGCATGGCTTTGGATGCCCAGCATGCAGAAGACAGAAGTATTCTGGTTGGGGTTATGTGCCCAAACACTCCCTTGGGCGCATGCTTGGTGGAGCAGCGCTATTTCCTCCCAGTTTTGTCGCCTTCGTTTGTGAGCCTCGCCGGGTTTGGCCAGAGTGTCGCACAATTCGATTCTTGGCATCGTAGTATTTTTCTTTGCCAAGTCTCGGGTGTTGAACACCCTGTTGTTGGTTGCGTAGGGAAGAAGTCACTGGGCTAGTAGAGCCCGGAACGGTGTGAGCCTTCTCCATTTGGGGAACTTCTGTGGCAGAGTCATGCGCCCATGTGACAGAGTCCTCCAGTTGCATATCTGCTATAACACTAGCAGGATATGCATAGCGAGCCTTCGGAAGCCAAGTCTTGCGAGACTTGTTTGGCTTCGCTGATTGCGGGAGTAGAGCCATCCCTCGAGAGCATCTCTTCGAACGCCTGCTGATCGAACTTTACGATCAGCATCTTCTGAGTGCTTTCCACTTTGTCAGTATCGGATTGCATCACCACCTTCTCGTCAGAGGAAAAGGTAGTCCCTAGCAGAGTCGTCATTTATGTGGACACACATAAAAAAGAAGAAGAAAACACTGTCTTTTCTTTATTGGCGCAAGGCACCACAAATCGAGTATGCCTGATAGATCCTGCGTTGAGGATTTTCGAGTACAAAAAAGAATTCTGGAGAATGGGACGATGGAGATCGAGCGACAGTTGCTCCTTTACTCTGTTGACACTTCGAGTACAAAAGTGGGAGAAAACCTAAGAAAATTGCTAACTCTCGGCTCACTGGCAAGAAGTGCAACAATTTGGCTCTTGAAAATGCTCTCTGTTCTGTATTTTGAAGAGGGATGAGGCCCCCCTTTTATAGTCGTTCTCGAGCTGGAACGATGTTATGCGCCCACATGAGAGAACACGCTGGTTTTTATGTGGGCGCATAGTCCTGCTTTGGGCGCATAGGATGTAGACGTATACAGGCTGCGATATCGTGGGTTGGTCATGGTGTTGACGTGGCCGCATGCTTCGATGCACGATTGCTCGTGGAGACTGGCGTGGCCGTATGCTTCGGTGCACGTTTTGATCATGGCTTTGACTGAGTCAGGTTTGGGTGCATAGCCATGTCTCAGGCTATGCGCCCTCCTTTTGGAGGAGCTAGTCTTGGGCGCATGAGACTTCACTGGCTGGGCGCATGGAGCTTCACTACTGGGTGCATGGAGCTTCACTGACTGGGCGCATGGAGCTACACTAGCTTGGGCGCATGGAGCTTCTTGCTGAAAATTTTTCATGCTTCTACAGCCCATTAGTCATGGTCGAACCTGATTTTAATAATTGATCTAACCCTGTCTCTATATAAAGGTTACTTAAACATTTGCTGAGATGTTCTACCATTTTGTTCAAGACTGAAGCTGTTTTTGCCGTATGAGTCTGTATTTCAATATTTAATATAATTTTCATATTTATTGAGTCTAGGAATACTTTATACACCAAGTCGTACTGGCAAATAGGCTACCCCAAAACGTTTTCAAAAATATCCTATGTTTTGAAAATAGCCTAGTTTTACAAAAGCTTCTAATTGCTTAGACTTTTCAAATAAACCAATACACAAGATCAGTTTTACAAAATGACCCAAAAATTAGATTTGGCCCTAGCATAATTCGGCCAGATTTCGGCCCGAATTCGGCTAGAGTTCGTTTAGTGCCATTTGATTTTTGAACTTGGTCCTCCTGTAGTTACGGATGCAATGGCTATTTGTCGAGATTTACTCAAAGAGTTATGCCCGAGTACTGCCCGAATTCTGCCTGAATTCTGTCAGAGTTCTGTCTTTGGAAAACCTATAAATATGGAAGAATTTCACTCGTACACACCTCTTTTATCCCTTCTCTTTAAAGCTTAATCGTCTTCCAAAGTGTTCTGAGCTATTCATTTTTAAATCTCAAGCCAGTTACAATCCTCTAGTCGATTTGCCAGTATGGTACGGTCTAAAAGTTTCAGAGAGATTTTAATCAGAGGCTTGATTAAAGAAAGACACTTCACAATTGAAGTTGGTCGAGTACTTCGTATCAAAGCTCGCGTTGTAGAAGTTACAAGGACTTCGTATGAAAACTTGCGGTATTTTCGAATAGTGGATTCAACTGGAAGCTAGAGTTCTTCTGACTGGAATAGTCCTCACAAGAGGGAAACCAGTATACATTGTCGTCTTTGTGTTTGCTTTCCTAATCTCTGCCTTTTTATTTACTTGTGATATATATTTGTGTGATCTTGTTGCTATCATTTTTAATTAGCTAAATTCTGCTGACTACTCTATTCACCCCCCTCTAGAGTATTGTGCTTTATAATTCGTTCCTACACATCCTACCATTATTAGTACCTTCCAAATCAAAGTCTTAAGTTCTGTCCAACAAAGCCACTCCTAAGGGTAGATTATTCCAACAATCATCCTTGATTATATCACGACCAAAAATATTAATCCAAGCATCTCGCATAGTCTAGATCCTTAAGTTCATACAATAAAATCCACCAATCCAATCTCGTATATCTAAGTCCTCTATATACAATCACAATTATAAGTCACCAATCACAATTTATACATTCCATCACAAATCTTTCAAGTATATATTACTATAAATCATATCCAACTTGTCCTGGCTATATGCTTTCAATTCACTTTTATTCCCCAACCAACATAGATTCATTCCACGAGTCAAGACAATATGTACAACCAAAAATTGCTTCAATTTCAAAAATTCATTCCACTCAAGTTATATATCGATTCAAATTTTTTGCCTTAGATATAAATCTTGCTACATCGAATCAAAAGATCAATCACTAAAATTCTAATATCTGTCAAGCCGAGTCGACTACTATTTATTCATACTTTTACAAGATCCATCTAGCCAAGTCATCTGAACTTTGACACCATAATTTATTCCATTAATATTTTATAAGCTATCATCTATCCAGATGACCATACCTAAAGATTTAATATTAAGCACATTCATCGCTCATCCGACTAGGCTATTTTTTGAGCCATCATCTATCGATCTTTTATATGCCTCAATATTATTGAGTACATATATAACCAAAAAATCATCCACTCACGAAACTTATATTTGTCTTATCCAATTTATCTTCCATATTCGATACCAAATCAACTTATCCATACACAATGTCAGATCAGCTATCGACTTCCTCAAACCATCGAGTAATACAAATCTCAAATTTTGGAGTCACTCTCATATCTTCAAACAACTCACAGCTGCCCTATCAAGTCCTCATACTTGATTCAAAAGTTTCAATCCTATTTGATTCAACCATAATCTAATGCATGACTCATATTGACCTTGCTCACTCAAGTGATCCATTTTACAATCCAGAGTCCATATAAACTTTAAATCCTAAGTTTCCAAAATCATTCTCAATCATCTAGCCTCATTCTAATAAAAAAAAATGCAATCATCATAATAACCAAGTAAAATTCTAAATTATGGCTTTGCACTGTTCCATCTTGTTGGTAGACCCATCAAAATTCATATCCTCGATCAATCCAATATCACAAAGGCTATCCACTATGCCATTTGGGGATCAATCTAACCTGTCATTCCCGAAAATCAACTACAATCTATATTTGCTCCTCAACCGCCATTGCTGCTGCAATTCTGCCCTCAAACTGGTCCTCTAAGGACCTGACGAAGACGAACTCCTCTCGGATTGCTGAACATCACTCTTCCTTCACGACATCCTATCATTACATGACTGCCACTTAACTAGTCCATACCATGACGACATCAAAGTTTCCCATAGAAAGCTCAATCAATCCTGCGGGTATTAAATGCTCCCACTCTACGACTGCTATGCACACTCTATTAACTCCAACTTCATTCCAATGCATGTCACAAATCGTGCAGATACAAAAGATAAGATGCTTAAAACCATGTAAAGCTATTATAAATAAGGAGGAAATGAAATGATACCTGCTGATACACTATCTGATGCCTGAGCCTCTCCCAGAGCCAAGGTAGAATTATGTCCCAGACCTTGTCGGGCTTCTCTCTGTTGTTGCCTCCCTTGACTATGTTGTCATGGCCTATGTAGACCCAACTTATGATATCTCTACTGGAACATCTAAGCCTGTGTCGGCAGCGGTTTTCGTGCCAAAGGTCGCACTCTTGACGTCGGTATTCCGTTAGGTGTTGCCACAGGGGTTGGTGGTGACAATAACTGCTGGACTGGCCCTCTTGGCCTTTGTATCAATGGGCAAGTAGCTATCCTGTGGTCTAGAGTACTACTACACCACAAATATTGTCTATTTACTATTCGACATGCATTCTGAATGTGTCCTCCCTTGCCATAATAAGTACAACCAATTGGCGCCCTTTAGTGCTGCTGTTGATGCCTCGGTTGCTATGGCCGAGTTGTTACCACCAATGATGCTTGACGATCCTACCTTTCTATGTTTCGTAAGATCTCCACACGAAGTCCTTGTTGGAATTGTCACGCCCCGACCCGGAATCACCCGAATCATCGTCCTCGCAGGGGGCGTGATGTCGCACGAGCCTGGAGTTGCGCTCGTGCAAGGCAAGATGACAAGTTCTCAAATGGTTATCTTTTGATTCGATATTAACAACGAAAGGAAGACAGAGTATACGAAACAATTCTCTTTATTGATATCCGAAACTGAGATTACAATGGCTTTTGATAGCCTAACAATATATACCAGATTGGCTACAACACTCAGGTTCTCTCTTGCCCACAAAGGATTTCACCGTTCCATACATCATGCCTTCTATATCTCGGCCGCATCAATCCAGCTGCGTAGTCCGAGCGTTTCATGCGATCGCACGCTTCAATGCGCTTCGGCATTCCAAGGCTTAACGCGTTCAATCACGCTTCACCGCGAGCAATCCATTCCCTGCACCCTAAATGAAGCTGGTGGGGGATCAGTACGTTCGTCCTCGCATGTACTGAAGCAAAGATCATCTTTCCAAACCGACATTTTAATATTTATGTTGAATCATGCAACTTAGCTTATGATCTTGCTATGTTCTCCTTAGGGTCAATTTCATGGCATCTTCGAAAGCGTAAAGCATGTTATCATAGCAGCATGTTATCGAATTGAATAGGCAAGCAACAAGCATTCTCGTGTTTGATTCGTGGCTTACCAAGTCGACGTACTCGCCCTTGCACCGACGCAAGGTGAATACGCCGCATTCCTTCCCTGTCATGTTATATGTGCATCTCTAAGCAGGATCTCTATGCGGGACGCATCTGCGCCTACACTTTCAATCCATCGTTCCTTAACTATATGAGGGCCGTTGGCGTATCCGCACCGGAATGGACTAAAGGAGTTTCTCTTTTATCTTTCCTTACTTTCTTTTCTCTCCTTCTTTTCTCTCTCTCGTTTGGGTAGCCCGGCGTTTCACGGGTTGGGTTGCTATCCCAACAACCGAAACTTACCGCGTGCCTACCATCATTTGCGGCTTCTCACATTTACGACCGAGTGCTAATCGGACTTTACAAATGTGCGCCTATCAAATATTATCATCCCTCCTAGGCCGAACGGTCCCGGTGCCCCGGTGCGCCCGTTCGGAGGGAACGTTCCGTGCACAGAAGATATCATCGCAATTATCTCAAGCCCATTCCAATCGACCATGCAACGCCCTATCATTCGAGTAATCAAATTCAAACAACCAAACATAGTCTTGAGTCCGAGACTCAGACTTATCATCTCGCATCTCTTTCGTTAACTTTCTGTGTTCTTACATTTCATACTTCATTTCAATGATTCAATGGCATCGTGTCTCAACTCAATGCTCGTCAACCGAACGACCCGAAGGTCTCGAACACCTTTCGAGGCACCATGTCATAGCCGACAGTTCTGCCACATTCATGCCACAACTGTATTCTCTCGCAACGAAGCCATCTTTTATTATCCCGTGCACGTAGGCACGTTCGACCGTATATCCATGTTCTATAACTTAGCATTCAATGTTCGGGGCTTGCGCGCTAGGGCGCTCGCCTATTGTCTTCCAATGTTCTAGCCGTCTAACTCGTGCAGCAAAGGCACGGTATGGTTCGTGCACTAAGGCACTCGCCGATTACAGTTATCCCATGTTCTTGCGGCTTGCGCACCGAGGCGCTCGCCTTAGCGATATCCAATGTCCCATAGCGACTCGTGCATATTGATGCACGTTTCATTTCAATTGTTCTAACTTAGTGTTCGACTCACACTATGATTTATCTCCGATCGGACCACGCCCGTGGCGTCGATAGGTTAACTTTTAGCATACAATGATATATTTGACTTATCGAATGAAGGAGTAAAAAGAAGTCAATCCTTCCACCTTGAGTCGATACGCCTGCGTCATTTCGCCGAGCCGATGCGGCTCGATTCCCTAACTTTGTTGCACGGCCACTCTCCTGACTTAGCCATTCGAGCACTTCGTGCTTCGTTGAGTTATACGCCCAATTCGCCTTAGCATGCCCAAGTCTTAGCCCATCGCAAGGCGACGATTTGATTTCGCGGACCCCTTACTAAATATTGCAAAAGATCGACCTCTAATATTTTCCCGTCAAAGTATAACCTGCACACGAAACCAACTAAAATCAATACTTGCAACGATTCGGACTTGCGCCTTGGTCGATTCGATTTCTTAGAATCTTCGAGCCGATTCAACGCACTCATCCTTCGGGGCAACGCGGCGCTTCGCATCGATTCAACTCGATGCATTCTTTCGGGACAAGGCAACTCTTCGCATCAACTTAGTTTGATGCATTGCTCGGGACAACTTAACTCTCGTATCATTTCGCATCGATACATTTCCTTGCGTCAACGCGACTCATTGAGTCAACGCTTCAGCGTAATGCGCCGTGCGGAGCGGGGCATTACAGAATATACCACTCAAAACAAGGTTCGTCCTCGAACCAAAACCAACACTCCAACTAAGTATTTTATAGACCGTACCACGATCTCGTCCCACCAACGTTATTCAGTTTCACACTATCTCACAAGCTTCTCATTAACATTTCATAGTCTTTCCTGCAGCTCGATTTGAATTTGTATACAACTCGATTTGGATCCGTACCTATATTCATGGCGTCCTGAAGATATATGTATTTTGACCAATTCCAGTGTAGCAAATTGGAACAAAGCTGACAGGTAAATTTCAATCCTATGCTTGCCGTCTCGTACTCTCGATCGGACTTATCCATAGTACTTGTTCTCGCAATTTTATTGCACAACGCTATGCGATTCAAAATCGCCTTTCTCATTTCGTATGTTTCATATGGACTACCAACTCTATGCGTCGCGTCAAGCCGTCGCGCATCCAATCACAACGAATCTCCGCAACGCCTTGCGTTCGAAGTCACCACCCAACTATTTTCGAAGTCTTGCTTATGCAACTTATCTCGATACGATTTCTTTATCAATATTTGGGACTACGCCCGTTAGGTTACTTACGTAGTCCCCGTGCTTAACTTCTCCCGACGCAATTTTAAATTGACATTGCACAAAGGCCACAATCTATCCGACACAAAAGTTTACATCAAGGCGACGGTGCCCAAGACAACGATCGCCTTGACACGAAGTCTCTACGATGCATCTTACATCCAATTTCCTAACGAGTAGGAATTCACTAGCCAAATTCCCAACTTATCCATCTCGCAATATCGAATATAACTTCGATTCACGCAAGCTCAATTGCAAGGTGAATCCGAATCTAACGACATGACTCGTAAGCCATTCCCTTATCGTTTCCTCTCGTGCATAGCACGTTTCTCGCAATCGCCTATCCGAATCACCAAGTCCGTTGGTGAATTCTAGTTCGACCGTTGACCAACATAACCATTCAAGTATTCATCCGACGAATACTCAAAAATCTAACTGTATCATTCGCAATCAAAAGTTGTTCCAACAATTCTCAATCGCCTAGACTTATCGTCAACATACACCGTGTTATATTTGTTATCGGTGCAATCTCATATGCGATATCGCATGGGTCATCTTACGGTCTGCAGCATTCAATTTGATTTGGCGGTCAAGTCTTCTAGGGTCAGCGGCCCCGAAGCTACGCTCGATAATTGTGGATCATTAACGAAGGACAGTTTACTACGAACCATGCTATATCTTATTTCAGAGCCAAATCACGTTCCAACGATTCTATGCGACTACCCAAATTTTGGACAAAACTGTTTCTATCGGCGCAACTGATACGCAATTATCCTCCGAGTCAAGTCATGCACTACCGTCGATGATTCCGCAATTTACGAAACATCTACTCACATCGAGTTCGAGTCTATCTTATTTGCAGGTCGACACACGAGATGCTATACGCATCGAGCAATCGTCGATGACTTATAGTCTCGTCCTGATCAATCACAAAAATTACGATCAACTAAGTTCGTTCATTCTCATATCATTACTTACAAAACTTTGATAGCGCAAGGCGCACTCCATTTTGTATTCTCACATCGTGCTTACGTTTCCTTACGTATCGATCTCGATACGTCGTATCAATTTCGATAGCGTAAGGGTCAACTTTGAATCCGTTTCGACGTCAACTTAACTCGCATCGCATACATCCAAGTTCGCAACAAACTTTTCCATATGCATCAACTCATTTTCCGATTCGCCGCATCCCGCTATACTTTGATCGCGTAACTGAGTTACCGATTATCCAACATCGAACCCTCGAGTTATATGATCACGCCCTCTAAGTTTTGCGTGTTTTTCAGTCGTACTCAAATGTGTTCCGCCGTAACGTAACCAACTATTTCTTAGGCACGATTACTCACATTATCCAACTCTTTACCGAAGTCACACATCGTGCGATTCGATTACAATTCGCATCGCCTAACATTCCTATCGAAATTGCAATTCGTGAGATTCGATTCGTCTCGCCCAACATTTATACCGAGATCGCAAGTCGTGCGATTCATTTGTAAGCTCGAGTTTTTCCTTTCCCGTCGATCCGATTATTGCATCAAGGCATAATCGTTTCGCTAGTCTCGGTCATCCGACCAACTTATAACTTCAGTCCGACGTATCGTTCATCGATACGAGTCTCGCCTTATCGTCCCAACCGATTTTCGAAGAACACTTGCATCAACATATCGCCATACAAATTTTCAATCGAGTCTCGGTACTCCCCCGTCCGTTGCGGACAATTCTTCCGCAATTCTCACAACGCGTCGATGCAATTCATCGCACAAGTGATATACCATATACCACTCGAAATCGAGTCATTCATCGCCTACGTGGTATGGCATATACCACTCGGAATTCAAGCCATTTCCCTCGCGCTACACTTAGTGTAAACCAACGATCTCTTCCGACTCACGATTTCCGCAGTGATCGTGCTTGATCACAACCGTAACTTGATTCTATCAAAATCCAACACGATTCGGTCAATGTTCTCGTTTGCCAACATAAGTTTGGGGTACAACCGACGATTCGTTCTATCGATTTACGATTTCAATTCTTTCCTTACGTTGCATCTCGTGCAACAATTTATTTGATATGCGTTGCACCCCGTGCAACAAATTTTACTTTCGATACACGTTGCACATCGTGCTACGATTTATTACCGACACTTTCATTTCACTTTGTACAACGATTCAATTCCAATTTCCTTTGCACTTCGTACAACGATTAATTTGATATGCGTTGCACCACGTGCAATAATTTTTACTTTCAATACGCGTTGCACATCGTGCAACGATCATTTTCAACATTTATCGCACCTCGTGCAACGATTTACTCTCGACTTTCCAAGTCAATGCTCAATCCGTTTAACACAATTCGGTATTGGCTTATCACATCCCACTTTCTCTTTTAACGCATATTCACATTAACTCGTTGCACTTCGTGCATCATTTTATTTCTCATTCAACATGTTACATTGCAACAACAACATCCCAAATCGTATTTCACAATTTGTTGCGCTTGCAGCAACTAACATTTTTACGGTTCGTTGCATTCAATGCAATATACCCCTCGCGACTTTCTTAGCAAACATCATGAAATTTCCAAAACACATGCGGCAAAATTTCATGATTTGTATTAGACTTATTGTATGGAACATCCAGTGCGGCATCGAGTAGAGTCAAGAGTGAGATCAAGTGGTGGTGGGAAACTTTTCGAACTGTAATGAAGCGAGCGTCCAGAGGAAATTGAGCCTAGAGCTCTGATACCAATTTGTCACGCCCCGACCCGGAATCATCCGAATCATCGTCCTCGCAGGGGGCGTGATGCCGCACGAGCCAGGAGTTGCGCTCGTGCAAGGCAAGATGACAAGTTCTCAAATGGTTATCTTTTGATTCGATATTAACAACGAAAGGAAGACAGAGTATACGAAACAATTCTCTTTATTGATATCCGAAACTGAGATTACAATGGCTTTTGATAGCCTAACAATATATGCCAGATTGGCTACAACACTCAGGTTCTCTCTTGCCCACAAAGGATTTCACCGTTTCATACATCATGCCTTCTATATCTCGGCCGCATCAATCCAGCTGCGTAGTCCGAGCGTTTCATGCGATCGCACGCTTCAATGCGCTTCGGCATTCCAAGCCTTAACGCATTCAAGCACGCTTCACCGCGAGCAATCCATTCCCTGTACCCTGCATGAAGCTGGTGGGGGATCAGTACGTTCGTCCTCGCATGTACTGAAGCAAAGATCATCTTTCCAAACCGACATTTTAATATTTATGTTGAATCATGCAACTTAGCTTATGATCTTGCTATGTTCTCCTTAGGGTCAATTTCATGGCATCTTCGAAAGCGTAAAGCATGTTATCATAGCAGCATGTTATCGAATTGAATAGGCAAGCAACAAGCATTCTCGTGTTTGATTCGTGGCTTACCAAGTCGACGTACTCGCCCTTGCACCGACGCAAGGTGAATACGCCGCATTCCTTTCCTGTCATGTTATATGTGCATCTCTAAGCAGGATCTCTATGCGGGACGCATCTGCGCCTACACTTTCAATCCATCGTTCCTTAACTATATGAGGGCCGTTGGCGTATCCGCGCCGGAATGGACTAAAGGAGTTTCTCTTTTATCTTTCCTTACTTTCTTTTCTCTCCTTCTTTTCTCTCTCTCGTTTGGGTAGCCCGGCGTTTCACGGGTTGGGTTGCTATCCCAACAACCGAAACTTATCGCGTGCCTACCATCATTTGCGGCTTCTCACATTTACGACCGAGTGCTAATCGGACTTCGCAAATGTGCGCCTATCAAAGATTATCATCCCTCCTAGGCCGAACGGTCCCGGTGCCCCGGTGCGCCCGTTCGGAGGGAACGTTCCGTGCACGGAAGATATCATCGCAATTATCTCAAGCCCATTCCAATCGACCATGCAACGCCCTATCATTCGAGTAATCAAATTCAAACAACCAAACATAGTCTTGAGTCCGAGACTCAGACTTATCATCTCGCATCTCTTTCGTTAACTTTCTGTGTTCTTACATTTCATACTTCGTTTCAATGATTCAATGGCATCGTGTCTCAACTCAATGCTCGTCAACCGAACGACCCGAAGGTCTCGAACACCTTTCGAGGCACCATGTCATAGCCGACAGTTCTGCCACATTCATGCCACAACTGTATTCTCTCGCAACGAAGCCATCTTTTATTATCCCGTACACGTAGGCACGTTCGACCGTATATCCATGTTCTATAACTTAGCATTCAATGTTCGGGGCTTGCGCGCTAGGGCGCTCGCCTATTGTCTTCCAATGTTCTAGCCGTCTAACTCGTGCAGCAAAGGCACGGTGTGGTTCGTGCACTAAGGCACTCGCCGATTACAGTTATCCCATATTCTTGCGGCTTGCGCACCAAGGCGCTCGCCTTAGCGATATCCAATGTCCCATAGCGACTCGTGCATATTGATGCACGTTTCATTTCAATTGTTCTAACTTAGTGTTCGACTCACACTATGATTTATCTCCGATCGGACCACGCCCGTGGCGTCGATAGGTTAACTTTTAGCATACAATGATATATTTAACTTATCGAATGAAGGAGTAAAAAGAAGTCAATCCTCCTACCTTGAGTCGATACGCCTTCGTCATTTCGCCGAGCCGATGCGGCTCGATTCCCTAACTTTGTTGCACGGCCACTCTCCTGACTTAGCCATTCGAGCACTTCGTGCTTCGTTGAGTTATACGCCCAATTCGCCTTAGCATGCCCAAGTCTTAGCCCGTCGCAAGGCGACGATTTGATTTCGTTGACCCCTTACTAAATATTGCAAAAGATCGACCTCTAATATTTTTCCGTCAAAGTATAACCTGCACACGAAACCAACTAAAATCAATACTTGCAACGATTCGGACTTGCGCCTTGGTCGATTCGATTTCTTAGAATCTTCGAGCCGATTCAACGCACTCATCCTTCGGGGCAACGCGGCGCTTCGCATCGATTCAACTCGATGCATTCTTTCGGGACAAGGCAACTCTTCGCATCAACTTAGTTTGATGCATTGCTCGGGACAACTTAACTCTCGTATCATTTCGCATCGATACATTTCCTTGCGTCAACGCGACTCATTGAGTCAACGCTTCAGCGTAATACGCCGTACGGAGCGGGGCATTACAGGAATAACATCTCTCTTTCCAGTACCATCCACATTCCCTGATTAAGCAGAATGTTTTGTTCCCGCTGATGCTGCTAAACTGCTATCTGGTGCTGTTGGGATGCCAATAATCTCCATTAACACTTGAGAGCCAACTATCTTTGGAACTGCCAGAAAAACCAAAACTCGAGGCTTTTATTGTTTAATCTGCTCTGCTACCGGCCTAACTAGAATATGGCCTTGAGGTGGTACTAACCCCTGCTAATTCTCCATCGGTCCCTACTATGCTGGAAGCTCTACCATATCTGCTACCCTAATAGAAGAGGATGATGTGTCCCTTAAAGGACACGAGATGTCAATAACATGACAGAGAGGAACATTATAAAAAAATGTTTAACAATCAAGGATGGCGAAGGAGATGACGAATTAGGATATCAAGCTGAACATGTTTTATTTGAGACTCCTAAAATAATAACACCCCACAAGTCTAAAAAAATAGACATGCATGGGCCACCATTAAAACCATGTCATGCCCTAGTACAAAAATACTTAGTCGGACATCTCCAGCTAACCCATATAAGGTCTGAAGATGTCATACGGTTATTACTACTGTCACTAGACCTGGGGGTACATGCTACAATCAAGTCCCTTTGGGTCACTCAGCACAACTATGTCTCAATCAGTCAAATAAGAAGCAATAGTAAATGAACATATAAGATAAAATAGTAAGGCTATCTCAACGTTTCATCAAAATAATTCATGGAAACTAGCTATACAAAATGTCAACTAGCACAGAGAGTCAACAATACATAACCATATTCAATCATAGTCTGATTAACGACAATTATATAAGAAATGAAATATAGAACGATCGGCTAAACAAGTGTCGATAGCTAAACACAAAGTACAAAATTGATGATATCAGAATGATGGAGAAGAAACCCACTCGAGTCCGCTGACAGCCATGCCTCTAGTATGCACCATCATCAGAAAAAAAAGCTAGATCCTTGGGCTCTGCTACGAGATCTGGCCAAACAAAACCAGCGAGGTCAGGTCCCGAGTGACAAGTAACAAGGAAGCACATATGAATGAGATAAAATACAAGCAATAAAATAAGACCTGAGCCATAAGTTATAGGCTTATATCATATCATCGAGGCAATGTGACACCATTAGAACCAAACAAGGACAAAAGGTGCCAATATTGTGTTAAAATAATATACATCCTCTAACCATGGTTAGGTTAATGGCTTCGCTTTGTAACTTTGGTCCATAGCCTATCGTCGCATAATGGCCCGATCCTATAACCAAATAAGGACAAGGGTTGAACCATGCACCACGACAGTCCATGTCCTCAGCTACTAACCGAAGGAACAAATCACAAGCAAGTCAGTTTATAAGCGGCCAAACAGTCCTACAACTTTTTATAATTTGTTTGGGTTATCCCAGTATTGCTTATAAATAGGAATCCTTAGATCGTGCTGTATCCAAGCATGGCTAGCTTAACCAATAATGACGCATAACACATAGCACGTAGAATGTACCGATCTCTCGTAAGGCCACCATGCTAAATAGATCCGTAGCAGTTCCAGCCCTCCTATAGGGAGGTACTAGCTCGGTACATATAATCAGAATCTACACTCTACTAGTTGAGATGGATATACAATCTCCATGGTGGCTAATTTGACATATCAAGACAGGACCTAGGGTGGCTGTCATGCATGATCTCGAGATTATATTGCCTCCCAATGCTTCTACCAAATAAAGTTGCTTAGTTTAACCCTATGTTGGTATTGGAATCACATGTCGTAGTAACATGATCATCCTCCTAGATCTCGTACCTTAGTACGTATACCCTAAGTATGAATCCATGTTGACTCATAGAGTCCTAATTCTATATCCATCCTTAGTGTAATGCATCTAACAAACAATCATCATACGACGCTAATGCTACTGACCATTTACCATGATTATGTCAAAATTATGGATGTACTGATATATAACGTGTGGAATCACATGGCATAGAGAATAACACCTTAGTTCACACATAGACTAGCACCTCAGTGCTCACATAGATTGTATCTCACTACACACATAGAATTTTACTAGCACATGTACAGGTAATCAAGTTAGGAACATGGATAAAGCAAGTAGTTACATAGTATCTTTTGGCACATAGGTCACAATGACGCATAAGTCACATAATCTAAGTTATTCATAAGTTAGGGTCAAAAATGAATCAAAGTCATCAAGCGAAAACTGCAAAATAAGATAAAACACCAAAATCATCAACAAGCGCACGCATAGAGTCACATGTGTGCATAAAATCCAAGCACATATCTTGCGCCCGCATGGCACAACATGCTCATATCATGGCATGCGTTCATTATGACATGAGCACAGAAGGACGTGCATGAGTTAGCCTGGCGCATGACAAATTGGAGCATAACAGCCCTTGGACGCGTAGCATAGCCAGGCGCATATACGAGACACGCACATAGTACTATTGTGCACCAATACAAACAAGCATGCACTTTTTCCCATGCACATAGGAAGCCTATGTGCACAGTGCATATTTTGTCAAGAGTATGCAACGGGGATTCATGGCCGCATAGCAAGTACTACCGCATGGCCTTTCTGCGTGTATAGAGGGTCGTTGTTCCAAAATAGTAGATTCATCGAAAAATCTTGAAACTTGTCATGACCATAACTTCCTCTCTAGAACTCAAAATTTAACGAAATAAAAGTCAAAACTACATGAAATTAAATTCTATACAACATAGAATAGATGATTTTCATAAATAACAAGTTTTAAAAGATTATTTCTATGAATATCCATAAAATCCTAGTTTAGAAACTTATATCTATACCAAAATAGCCATCAAAACAGAAAACACCAAGTACTAACATGTAGCGAAAGTAAAGATGCATAATATAGACTAAAATATGTAAAAAAATTAAAATAATAAAAATGGGCAATGTGGTCTCTCTGTTAGTACAAGAAGTACTTGCCTAAGTGGTTGAAGGAAATGAATGAGAGTGAATGAGGAGAGAGAAGAAGAAGAAGATAATATTTATATGGAGGGTGGAAGGGTGTCTCCACTAAACCTTAACCCTAACATGCTCTAACCTAATGTCTAATGCCATACTGCATAATACAAATAATTAAACAAAATTTGGATCACAACACGGTCTAGTATTATGTCATCAAAATAGTGAACCACACCTACAACTAGACAAGGACAAGGGGTATCACATTATTCTACGATGAGACACTTTTCCATGTCCTGAACATGTGTAAATATAGGATACAACTGCATATGTTATAGATACTAGGTACCATATATAGGAATAATACAAAAAAATATATACCAGGAATAGGGAGTGAGAGATCCAAACTTGAGCCAAGGATGAGGTAGTACATCTTTGTTGGCTATGGTCGAGATGAGTATGACTATAGACTATATGTGGCAAGAAAGCTTTAGAAGCAGAGACAGGGTATTTATCGAGGATCAGACCATAACAAACACTCAGGATTTTGAGATGCCTTATATGGCTGAGGAAATGCATGAGTTAGAGTCATTTTGCTTCAAGCTATTTCCAGAGGAAAATGTAGAGGATCTTGTTATAGGTGAGCCAGTACATGGAGATTCTCCTAACCTTGATCATTTGCTTGATAATGATGGTCAAGGTAACCCTTAGGAGGATGAGTATGTCGAAGAGACACTTTTTGAAGGGAATGAGGTTGTCGGTACACAGCCAGCACCACAGGTTCCATTTAGGAGAAGTACGAGAGTGAGTCGACTATCTACGAGATACTCACCTGTGAGTATGTGCTATTGACTAATGGAGGAGAACCTGAAAGTTTTATGAAGTGATGGGAGACAAACACAAGCAGGAGTGGATGCAAGCCATGCAGGAGGAGATGAGTTACTTACAGGCCAACACCACTTATGAGCTGGTTCTGTTGCCAAAGGGCAAGAAGGATTTAAAGAATCGATGGGTGTTAAGAGTGATGCAGACCGATGATGTTACTCGCCCTCAATACAAAGCAAGACTAGTAGTTAAAGGCTACAGTCAGCGGAAGGGCATAGATTTTGATGAGATCTTCTACCCGAACTTCTAACTGTCATCTATTCGGGTGGTGTTAGCATTAGCAGCCAGTCTCAAATTGGAGGTTGAGCAGATAGACGTGAAAACAATATTCCTCTATGGTAATTTAGAGGGGGAGTTGTACATGAGTAGCCATAAGGATTCTATGAGAATGTCAAGTCACACTAAGGGTCCGTTTGGATAGGTTTTCTAAAATTTTGTTCTGAAAACAGTTTTCAGAGAAGATATTATAAAGTAGCTTTTTGGATATAAAGTTTCTGAGTATGCGTTTGGTTACTTTCATCTCTAAAATAGTTTTATGAAACAAAAAATAAAATTCTGTTTGGCAAAAAAAATAGAAAATATTTTTATTAATAATTTTTTGTGTCATGTGTCACAAATTTTCTGAATATGTGTCTTGACACAATATATTTCTTTACAGTGTCTAACACGTCCACTCACCGATGTCGTGTCCCAGTCGATGTTGATGTTGCAGTCCCAAACCATCTCTGCGATGGCACCAGATGACTTGGTAGGCCGACCTCCTCGGCTCTCTGCATCCCCTCCGTAGTTTACGTGACAAGCTAGGCGAGCTCGTCGATGACGTTGAGAACCAGCCGCCAAAGTTAGGCGAGATCGTTAATGATGTTGAGAAACCCACAACCTCTCGACGGCGGAGCTCGAGCCAAGCTAGGTGAGCTCGCTCGTCGGAGAGGCCCCATCCTCCACCTTGAGCTCAAGATCCACCTCCACCTCAGTCTGGCGGAGCCGCCAAAGTCGAGAACCAACCGCCAAGGTCGTGTCACCTCCACCTCAGTAGAAAAGAAGAAAGAAGAAAGGAGGCTCCTCATCAATGACGTTGCTGGGAGACCCCACCTCCCGGAGGTCGTCGACGACGTTGATGGGGAGGATCCTCCGGATGGAGAGAGAAGAAGAGCATCTCCACAACAAAGTGGATGAAAAGAGAGAGAAAAAATGTGGAAATGAGAGATGAGAGAGAACTGGATGTCTTGGAGGTTGTGGAGGGGCCCGCTCATTTTGGAAAGAGAGATTTAAGAAAGCAAGTTTCCATTCTTCTTTGAAAACTGATTTTAAACGAAAGTTTGGAAATAAAAATTTTGGAAAGTTATTTCTGAATTGTGTCGCTCCAAACATAGTTTCCCCACTTTGGCTTTTAAACTCAGAAAAAATGAGTTTAAATGTCCAAACAAACAGGCCCTTAGTTTGCCGGTTGATAGAGTCTGTATGGTCTGAAAGAGACACTGAGGCAGTAGTACAAGAAGTTCGAATCATTTATGGGGTACCATGGTTATACACAGATGGCGTCATATCAATATGTATTTTGAGGTACTTTTCGAGGATGATTTAATCATATTACTGTTCTATGTAGATGATTTACTATTAGTGGGTCGGAATGCCACTAGGATAGCAGAGTTGAAGCAACAACAAGGTGTGACCTTCTCTATGAAAGATTTAGGCACAATGAAGGCTATTCTTCGAATGGGGATCAGCCGAAAGAGAGAGTCCAAGCTGTTTTATTTGTCCCAAAAGAAGTATATTCACCGAGTACTTCAGCATTTTGGGTTGGATGGGTCAAAAAAAGTGAGGAACCCTTTTGCAGCTCACTTTAAGCTTAATGCAGAATAAGTGTCCATCTACTGAGGACGAGAAGGAAGATATAGAATAGGTTCTATATGCTTCAGTTATGGGGAATCACATGTATGCCATGGTATGTATGAGGCTAGACATCGCTCACGTAGTTGGCATGGTTAGTAGGTATCATTTTAATCCTGACATGATATATTTGAGTAGGTCAAAAGGATTTTACAGTGCCTTCAAGACATTACTGATTAGAGGCTTTCATTTGGTGGTTACGGGCCAAAGCTGGTCGGATATACTAATTTGATATGGCTGGAGATGTAGACACGAGACAATCATCTTCGGACTATGTGATGATGTTTGCTGTTAGAGTAGCAGCATTTGCAAAAGTGTGTTGCCTTGTCTACAATAGAGGCATAGTACATTACAGCGACGATAATTTGCAAGGACTAGATGTGGATGAAGAAGCTATTACAGGAAATTGGGTTAAAACAAGAGTTGTGTATTTTGCTTTACGATAGCCAGAGCACAATTCACTTTAGGAAGAACCTGACATTTTACAGTCAGTCCGAACATATTGCGGCTCAGTGTTATTGGATACGAGATGTGTTTAAGAAAAAAGAAGCGACACTTGAGAAGGTTCATATAGATGACAATGGAGCAGACATGTTCACAAAGGTTCTACCAAGGAGGAAGTTCAAGTACTGTAGACGGATGGTTAGGATTACGAGTTCCTCCACCTAGTTGTAAAAGGGAAAATTTGTTAGAGTGGATGGGGTTCCCAACCTATGTGGAGAATACTACAGAGTACGACAAGCGCCATCCATGTGTTGGAGAAGCTCGAGAAGTGCATCGATCATCGTATATTGGAACATATATGGTAAGTTATTGTGAATGAAAATGTTGATGCATGTAAGTTGATGAATACAATAATATCAAAGGTTACAACTTTTGGGAGAGAAAAAAAGGGGATTGGAAGCTATTGTGAATGAAAGATCGTTTTGGATAATTTTTTCGATATCTTTTGGTCATCGGAGTCTATAATCGGGGTTTTCTTTCTTACAAGTAGTTGTAGTGATCTGTTTTTGGTCGGTAAGAAGTTTGTAAGGAGTTGGTGTATTTCGTATTCTAATCGTGGAGGCTTTTCAGGGTTGGACTTTGATCATCCCGTAGTTTTTCTCATCTGTATTTTTTGAAGGACTGTTAGGCAACTAGAGAGGGGGTGAATAGAGTGCACCAAAAATATTTATCCAATTAACAATAGTTAAAAAATTGTGCGGTACTAGAAGATTAACAATAAAGCTCTGTGTGTGTGTGATGCAAATATATAAGCAGTAGGGTAAAGAGAGCAAACGCAAACACCGAAAATTTTATTCTAGTTTTCCTCTGAGAGGACTAGTCCTGGCCCGAGAACTCTTTCTCGAAGTTGAATACACTATAGTCATAATAGTGAAACACAAGCTTTGAACCTGAAGCTCATGCAACTCCTTACACATTGTGCTTTTATCCGAAGGGAACAACGACTTCACAACCACGAGCTTTGATCCGAAGGACTCGTCGACTTCAGAACATGAGAGAAGCTTTTATAGACCAAGCTTTTACAACTTGAACAGACTTCTAAACCGAGAGCACACTTGGAACTAGAAGGCTGGAGAGTTGATCTTGGAGATGAGAAGGTTTAGCTTAGAGATTTTCTCACTATAGGATAAAAGAATGGATAGTAGGTGACTGAGCAAAAATGTGAAATCCATCTCTATTTACAGGCTTTTTGTGGACCGAGTTCGGACAGACTTCTGATGGATATTTGAATTTTTTTTGATTTTTGAGAACCACAATATCTGGGATTTCATAACTGTTTGGATTTTTCAGGATTGCCAAAACCGAGTTCGGCCAGAGTGTCCGAGTTCGGCTACCAAGTATGGTATTATTTTTTGCCTATTTTGGAATGATTTTGGTTTGAATGGGTTGGACTTTTTGTAGATGGACTTGTAGGCTGTTTGAGTGGACATGTTGGATTTATATTTGTGTGGACTTCAGGTACCAAGTGTGACTAGATGTACATGGGTTCTAGACTCAATAAAGTACAAAATTATAGAAGAAAGATAAACTCGAGCAGCATATAGATGTCCAAATGAATCTTGCAGGCATGGCTGACTCATCTTCTTCCTTTGTACCATGATAGTCTTTTCCTTGACGACAGTCATCCAAATATAAAAAGATCTAGAAATTTGAATACCTTTCGGGGGCTTCGCCTCCAAACCCCCACATGGGGCACTGCCCCCTCGATCCCTGTCCGCTGACCAAGTAGTGGAACCCCCGAACAAGAGGCCTTGGATAGGTTGTTGGGGGGATCAGAGAAACATTTTTGTATAATGTCATCTTTAGTCCGTCATGAATTCTTTATTGCATATGTCCTGGTTTAATCATGTTTACTGTTTGTTTGCAAGTACATGTTAGTCGAACAAAGCAGTATAGCAATATGATAAAATTAATGAACAGTAGAAAAATGCTAAGTTTAAGTAGCAACATGATAGTGATTACATGAATATTAGTGACATCATTATGTTAAACTTAATCGACTAGCCATATTCAAAAAATATGTTATAGTCATTGAGCTAACATTTTCCATGTAGAAATCGCTTCTGTCTATGTTTATTTTTTCTGTGTGATTTTGGCGTTTGATTTTGTATGTTTTTTCGGTTCTCTCACAGCTTCTTGGTTCGGGGGAACGGTTTCCGCATTTCGTTTCCAACAGGTAAATTATGGGAACTATCATGGGATGCAGATTTTGTGTTGTGATGTGCGTTGAGCCATTGGTCTTGCGTTGAGGCATTCGAATGTGATATGGAATGACAAAATCATTCTAGTCTTGTCAGAACAAAAAAGATAACTTATGCATTCTTATTCATTATATTATTCATGTTTGCAAGATAGAACCTACGTAAGGCATTGGCTATGGGACCTTGTGCATAAGGAGGAGGGCTACGCTCACCTAATTTTTTAAGCAGTATCTGGAGCATCAAAATCACGTCGGCCTATGGGAACGTTTTTTTTTGTGGATTCCTTAGTGAGAAAGGATTCCACTAGTGGTCAGGAACTTCGGAGGTCTAGCTACCTATTCAGAAGGGGTGTTGTCTACAGCTTTTGTCCAATTATATGGAGCCACTTACCATCATATAGAGATAGGATGCATTTGCTAATGGAAGTTCTTTTGTAGGTTCCTATATAAATTGTTTCTAATCTTTGTTTGCAGAGGTAGACGATCTCTTGTAGTAAAATGTGCATAATTATATTTTATGCATCATATATATTGTTGGGGTTTTTGGCCTTTTTCTTTAGAAACTTTAGTCCCACATTGGATAGACCAAAGGAGTTGTATCTCTATATGTTAGCTATGTTAGTTTAGAGATGCACATGTGGTGTGGAGGTGCACATGGGTGTGCCATGTGGGGTTATTTTTCTAATGGAAAAAAGGCTAAATCAACAATTAAAAGCATTAATGCTTTTTGCTCTTGGGAAATTTATTTCTATGGGAGCTAAGTCCCGTAGGGGCTTAGCGACTCAAACTCGGACTTGGACTCGGACTCGAACTCGGACTCGGACTCGGGCTCATGGGCTCATGAGGCATAATGTGGCATTTTGTTGGCTCACTTAGCACGTCAGCATCATCGCTAGGCGCATAGTGCGCTTTAGTTGCGCACAGGTTACGCAAGTGGCACAAGTGGCACAAGTGGCGCAATGTGCACGTTGTGCGTGGGACGCAAGGTGTGCAAGGCGTGTGGCGCAAGTGGCTTTGTGCGTAAGTTGCAAGGCGCGCGGGTTGCTAGAGTGGCGCAACTTGCTTCAGATCGTGCCTGTGCATGGTCTGAGCAGTTACTGCACGTTCCGAGTGGGTATTACCATGTCCCGAATGTTGTGCTAACCGGGCAGTTGCTACTTGGGCCTATATAAGGTCTCCTCTCTCTCTCACAGGCAGATATACGATACAGAACACATTCAGAGAGTCACAAAAGTTTATAAGTGTTTCTTAACACAAGTAAATAGAATCTATGAGAGAGAAGAGAAGCTTTGTACCAGCGTTGCTTTTGCACGGGAGTTCGTGTACGATCCGAGGAGTCAGAAGAGCAGAAGTGTTCCAAAGTTCTCCGACGAACTTGCTGGTTCCTGGAAGCTATTCGTGTGGGGCGAATATAGCTTTGAGCAACGGTGATCATTCACCCCAGCAGGCCATCTTCCATCTTTCGCCTGTCATCTTCTTCGCTGCTGTGATTATGAAATCTTCTTAGATTCTCGTATATCATATGCTGCTGTGGATTACGAAATCTTTTTAGATTCTCATAATATAATAATGAGATCTTCTTAGATCTTCGTTTTACTTGCGTAACCTTCCTAGAAGTGTTGCGTTGGAACATTGTTCTTACAATTGTTTCATATTCATAGTTTTTTATCGAAAAATTATGCCCCGGCACTAACAATCTCAAAACTATATTGCTACGATGGAAAACTTTAATGCTTCACTCCTCAATACTGACTTCTGTAAAGTTAGAAAAGTTTGATGGAGAGCATTATCAAGTCTGGAAGAGGAAGGTTTATCTCACTCTTCAACTCAGAGACGTTGATCACGTGCTTATTGAAGAGGAACCTACTGTTCCAGATGTTGGGTCTGCTGTCGTAATCACTGCGGCTACAAAATTTCAGGCCAAGTGGAGAAGGAAAAATAGCATTTGCAGGCTGCTTATCCTGAATGCTATGGAGGATTCTCTAGCAGAATCTTACAGTAAAAAACCAATTACCAGAGACATATGGGAGTCTCTGGAGAAACTGTACGAAGAAGACAAGAACAGGAGCAAGATATTTGTGGTTGAAAAATATCACAAATGGCTCTTTGAGGACGAGAAGTCCATGTTGCCGCAGGTAAAAGAATTTTTGAAGTTGCGACAGAAGTTGGAAGATGAGGCGATGCCCCTTCCGACAAGTTTTTTGTTGGAGGGATTGTCTCAAAGCTCCCCGCTGGGTAGACAAGTTCTATGCAAACATGCATAGGAAGAAGCTTGAGATCAGCCTTGAAGATCTCTTGTAGGAAATCTATTTTGAGGACCAGATGCGGGCTCAACTAAAGGTGGACACACTGTCCAAGCAATTGGCTAACGCCAATCTGGTTCATACCAAAGAACCAAGGGGAAAGCAGACGGCTTTCCACAGCAAGAAGAAGGACCCTAACAATCTGAACGTGAAGGGGACTTCCTTCAAGCGAAAGAAGGCAAAGTCTCATATGCCTTGTTTCAATTGTGGCAAGAAGGGCCACTTCAAGAATGAATGCAAAGCAAACACCAAGCAATCAGAGCAAGGAGAGCCTAGTAAGGTCTCTATGATCATTGATGTTGTTGTTATGATTGCGCAGATTGATGCGGTAGGGACTGACTCTGACTGGTGGGTAGACACTGGAGCCTCCTGCCATGTCTACTCCAGCAAGGAGTGGTTCACCACCTACACACCTACTTCTGAAGTGGTTATGATGGCGAACCAGGCACAAGCTGAAGTGCTCGGGATTGGGACGGTGGTATTGAAGCTGACTTCTGGCAAGTCTCTGACGCTTCAAGGCGTGAATCACGTACCTGCTATCGCCAAGAACCTGATCTCAGGAAGCCTACTCTGCAACGCAGGCCTCGGGATGGACATCAATGCTGGCCAGATGGTGATGTCTATTAAGAAAACATATTTCGGAAAAGCTTTTTATACCGAAGGAATGTTCAAAATTCAGCTTGTAAATCAGTCCAATGTAATTAATATAATTAATACAATCACTCCTTCTGCTTATACTCTTGAGTTGTGGCATAATAGGCTAGAACATGTTCATTGTAAGCGAATAAATAGAATGTCTAGTCTAGGACTTATCTCCAAGTGTGGGGATAAGGTAGAGAAATATGAAGTTTGTGCTCAAACAAAGATCACAAGGAAACCCTTTCCTCAGGTTAATCGAAGTACAGATCTTCTGGAGTTGGTACACTCCGATATTTGTGACTTCAAACAGTTCTCTACAAAGGCTGGGATGAAGTATTTCATAACCTTCATCGATGACTTCTCAAAGTATATGTTCGTCTACTTGCTGAAGGCTAAAGACGAAGCATTCGAGAAGTTCAAGGAGTTCAGAGCCGAAGCTGAGCGGCAGACTGGACAACAACTCAAAAGAATAAGAAGTGATCAAGGTGGGGAGTATAGGTCTCATGAATTCGCATCATTCTGCAACAAAGAACATGGAATTTTCAATGAGACTACGGCTCCGTACTCTCCTCAATCAAACGGAGTAGCAAAGAGGAAGAACAGAACATTAACAGAAATGATTAACTCAATGTTGTTGACTGCTGGCCTTCCTAAGTGCTACTGGGGAGAAGCTGCATTGACGGCCACTTTTATTCTAAATAGAGTGCCTCATGTAACTTCAGACGTTACTCCTCATGAACTCTGGTTCAAGGTCAGACCTAACTTGAATGTCATTCGAGTGTGGGGGTGTCTGGCATATGTCAAGCTTCCAGATCTGAAGATTCAGAAGCTTGGGACAAGGACTACTAAGACAATCTTCTTGGGGTATGCCGAGAAGAGTGATGCTCAGAGATTTCTTGATATTGAGTCAAATCATATCATTGAATCTCGCGACGCAGAATATTTTGAAGACAAATTTGCAAGGCACAAAAATATTGTTCTTGCGGATGTACCGGAGAACATTAAGGGTGCATAGGAAACTGAAGTCTTCAATGAAGATGTGGTCCAAGAAGATGTTGTTGTTGAAACAACGATTGAACCAGAACAAGCTGAGCCGTCAGCTAAGCGTACGAGGAGGCCGAAGGACTTCGAAAGTGACTTTGTCACCTATCATGTGGAAGCAGATCCGCTCACCTATGATGAGGTGATGAAGACCAGAGATGCGGTTTTCTGGAAGGAGGCGATTGATAATGAAATTGATTCTATCACCTCAAATAACACTTGGGTGTTGGTTGATCTTTCTGAAGGAGCAAAACCCATCGGATGCAAATGGATCTTCAAGAAGAAGATGAAAGCAGACGAAACTATTGACAAGTTCAAGGCTAGGTTGGTAGCCAAGGGTTTTCTCAGAAGCAGGGGATTGACTACTTTGACACGTATGCTCCAGTAGCCCGGATGACCACCATCAGAATGTTGATTGCTCTCGCAGCAATACATAAGATGGTGATACATCAGATGGATGTGAAAACGGCTTTCCTAAATGGCGAACTGACCGAAGAGATTTACATGCAACAGCTAGAGGGATTTGTCGTCAAAGGTCTTAAAGACAAAGTCTGCAAGTTGGTCAAATCTTTGTACGATCTTAAACAGGCTCCCAAGATGTGGCATGAGAAATTTGACAAAGTTATAAGGTCAAATGGCTACATGGTCAGCGAGACGGACAAGTGTGTTTACACGAAGTTCGCTGATGGAAGAGGTGTGATCGTTTGTCTTTACGTGGACGACATGCTTATCCTAGGCACGGATATGGGTTGTGTTACTGAGACAAAGAAATTCATCTCGAGCAAGTTTAATATGAAGGACTTGGGGAAAGCTGATGTGATCTTAGGGATCAAGATCATCTGGACAGACACTCGACTAGCGCTGTCACAGTCTCATTATATTGAGAAAATGATCACTCGTTATGGATATCGGGATCTTCCAGGGATCGATACGCCGTACAGGTGTGATGTGAAGCTGAAACCTAATTCAGGAGAAAGCGTTAGGCAGTTAGAGTATGCAAGCATAATCGGAAGTTTGATGTATGCTACTACTGCCACAAGGCCTGACATAGCTTTCGCCGTAGAAATGCTGAGTCGTTTCACGAGCAACCCAGGTGCTGAACACTGGAAAGCTGTGAAACGGGTTATAAGATATCTCAAGAAGACTCAGACATATGTACTGTACTATAGCGGAGATCCGTCGGTAGTGGAAGGCTTCAGTGATGCCAGCTGGTGCTCAGAGGTGGAGAGCGAGAGGTCCACAGGTGGATTCATTTTTACAATGGGTGGAGCTGCTATATCGTGGAAGTCGAAGAAGCAGACTATGCTCTCGCGATCATCCATAGAATCTGAGTTCTTTACACTTGATTCCGCAGCCGAGGAAGCAGAATGGCTTCGAGAGCTCATGTATGATCTTCCAGTGGTTGGGGTACAAATACCGGTGATACCGATATACTACGACAATCAGGCGACTGCGACGGTGGCATCAAATGATCTCTTCAACGGAAAGAAGAGGACTGTGCGATTGAAGCACAGGGCAGTACACGATCTCATCAAGAGGGGTGTTACTGCAGTGATTGATGTTCGGAGTCAGAAGAACCTGGCGGATCCGTTTACCAAGGGCCTCAAGCGCCAGCTGGTTGATGACACGGCTTGTAAAATGGGTTTGAAGGCATTCTGATATTATATTATTGTATTCCTACCATAAAGTTTTATACTAATAGTTCAAAGAGAAATCTACTAGGCATCTAGCTTTTGGTTCAAGGGAGGACCACTAATCGGAAGAATATTAGGAACGGTGGGTACATGTTCTATTGGGCATGGAGAGGTTACGGACCTATAACCACTGTTTTCTACTGTTGTTTTCTACGGAAAACGGATCCTGTGGAAAGGTTGGCTTAAATGCCTTAATTGAGTTCACAGGCAGAGTGAATGCCTGGTGTGCTTTACAGAAAGTACGGTAGAACAGCACTACAAGGAGTGAAACTCCATGCTACTGTGGGGTGACTCCACCATGAGGTTCCCAGGCATGGGGTAATGCCTCGGCTTTGCTAGCCAAGTCACAGTGGCGTAGTACCGCAAATAGACAGTTAGCCTAATGTTGTATGTTAAAATAAAGAGGGGTGTAGCCGTACTACAAAGAGGAGGAGTTCCTTATGTTACAGTGGCACGACACCACGATGAGGTACTTGGTTAGGGATAAAGCCTCGTCCTTGCAAGCCATGTCGTTGCGGCGTAACACCGCAAGGGAGCCTAAGGCTTTATGCTGGGTAGTTTGGCACTACAAAGAGGCGGATGCCTCATGCTACAGTAGTATGACACTACGATGAGGTTCCCAGTACGGGGTAAGGCTTCGGCTTTAAGCCATGTCATAGCGGCGTAGCACCGCAAGGGAAGCGCAAAGCGCTTCATGCCATGTCTCTTTATAATGAACTCACCTATAGTGTACGGACAAAGAGATATCAGGCCGTCTCTTGAGGGTAAACTTGTAGACGCCCAAAATTATACACTAAAACCAGGCTTGCATAGGGCCTTTAATGTGTAGCCAGAAGCACATGTAACTACATTATGTGAGTGGGAAGAATTTCAGCTATGATGCAGAATTCAAGGCTTAGTCCATTCTTGTATTATAGTATGTTGTTTGACCCATGCGGGAAGATTCAAGTCGTCAGCGACATCTCTCCTAATGCATGATGGACAGTTACTGTGGGGAACACTTATACCCATATATAGAGATATGTGGGGGATTGTTGGGGGGGGGGGGTTTTGGCCTTTTTCTTTAGAAACTTTAGTCCCACATCGGATAGGACAAAGGAGTTGTATCTCTATATATTAGCTATGCTAGTTTAAAGATGCACATGTGGTGTGGAGGTGCACATGGATGTGCCATGTGGGATTATTTTTCTAATGGAAAAAAAAGGCTAAATCAACAATTAAAAGCATTAATGCTTTTTGCCCTTGGAAAATTTATTTCTATGGGAGCTAAGCCCCGTAGGGGCTTAGCGACTCGAACTCGGGTTCATGGGCTCATGAGGCGTAATGTGGCAGTTTGTTGGCGCACTTTGCACTTAGCACGTTAGTATCGTCGCTAGGCGCATAGTGCGCTTTAGTTGCGCGAGCCACTTGCGCGGCCACGTTGCGCGGCCTAGGTTGCGCGACCAGGGTGCGCGCCAGGTTGCGCGCAGGTTGCGCACAGGTTGCGCGCATGTTGCGCACATGTTGAGCCAGGCTGCGCACAGGTTGCGCCAGGTTGCGCGCAGGTTGCGCACAGGTTGTGCCAGGTTGCGCAAGTGGCACAAGTGACGCAATGTGCGCGTTGTGCGTGTGACGCAAGGTGTGCAAGGCGCGCAAGGCATGTGGCGCAGTGTGGTGCAAGTGGCTCTGTACGCAAGGTGCAAGGTGCGCGGGTTGCTAGAGTGGCGCAACTTGCTTCAGATCGTGCTTGTGCATGATCTGAGTGGTTACTGCACGTTCGGAGTGGTTATTACCACGTCACGAATGTTGTGCTAACCGGGCAGTTGCTACTCGGGCCTATATAAGGTCTCCTCTCTCTCACAGGCGGATATACGATACAGAACACATTCAGAGAGTCACGAAAGTTTACAAGTGTTTCTTAACACAAGTAAACAGAATCTGTGAGAGAGAAGAGAAGCTTTACACCAGCGTTGCTTTTGCACGGGAGTTCGTGTACGATCCGAGGAGTCAGAAGAGCAGAAGTGTTCCAAAGTTCTCCGACGAACTTGCTGGTTCCTGGAAGCTATTCGTGTGGGGCGAATATAGCTTTGGGCAACGGTGAACATTCACCCCAGCAGACCATCTTCCATCTTTCGCCTGTCATCTTATTCGCTGCTGTGATTACGAAATCTTCTTAGATTCTCGTATATCATATGCTGTTGTGGATTACGAAATCCTTTTAGATTCTCGTAATATAATAACGAGATCTTCGTTATACTTGCGCAACCTTCCTAGAAGTGTTGCGTTGGAACATTGTTCTTACAATTGTTTCATATTCATAGTTTTCCATCGAAAAATTGTGCCCCGACACTAACATATATCATATTTTGTCATCGTGGATTCGAAATACCTTCTGTTGAACTAGCAAGAGAAGGGAAATGTATGTGAAACCTATACAACAAAAATAGATTTGGTCCTAACAACTTAGATAGATAGAACGACACTTGGTGAAATTGTCGATGCCGAGGTTGGTTGCACTACGCACTAGTTCATGTCATATACATACCCGCCACTATTGTAAGTGTCCGAGATGTGACTGACGCATCAAGGACTTGGTTTCATTTCCAGTTCCAAAGCAATTCATTTTGAAGGTTTTATTGTTTTGGACAAAATATATGGAAACTTTATTTGAACCATTTTCCTAGAAGTAATGATTTGTGTTGGAAAATTTATATATTTGACTCGACCTCAATTTCTATTTTGTTGCAAAATTATCTATGTTGAAACTTCAATCTTGCGTCACATTAAATTATGTTGTTGACTTCTCATGGATATTGGATAATTTCTTAAATTTAGACCTTGTGCAAATGAACTTAGATTCGTATGGTCGCTTGTCATGTCTTGGAACTAGACTAGGGTCTAGAGCGTGACACGAGGAAGAAATAAATACAGTGACCATTCCTATGTTTCAAGAGTATTACATCAACTACTCCTATTGTCCGAGCTCTCTAACCTAGTGATATTAGAGCGGACATCCGGAGGGGCCGGCAAGGTTCGAGCCCCCCAATTGTGTGTGTGCGTGTGATTTCAAAAAAAAAAAAAAAACTACTCCTATTCAAGGCCGCCCAGTGAGTTTGGTTGTCCTAGTCGGAGCTAGGTTTGGATGCCGCTTGTCATCGACTCCAAAAAAGATATCAAAAATATTGATGGCGAGTGAGGTTGGCAGCTACGTCGAAGTCTCATGTTCTAATGACATCGTGGAGCTCAGATTTCGAGTTCCAATAGGAAATCAAACATGGGTCTGGTGGATTGCTAGTTCAACTAACAAAGAGTAGTTTGAGGTGGACCGCATAGGCGTTATTAGCGGAGAGGTGGGAACTTAGGGGTGGGTAGAGGAGGGGGGTTGTCCAAGCCCGATGGTTTGTCCAGCATACCCCAGTGCCGGCCCTGCTCCTATTCCGAAAATAATTACACTGACCACCCCTCTCCTTTGTAAATTTTATAAAACATAGGGGGTGGCCAGTGTTATAAATTCCCATAAAAAATATAAAATATAGGGGTGGTCGAGTAATTAGTTTCAAAGTAGTGGTAGTTTTTGTAATAAGTGTAAAACATAGGAGTAGTTAACCCAATTTGTCCACCAATATTACATGCTTTGTTTTCCTATTATTTCTCCTTGGAACGAATCGCATGGACTTTATCAAACAGTAACAAAATGATGGATATCAGTCTCGCGAAATAAAGAGATGTTACTCTTTTTCGTGCTATAAAAAGGATAGTTCAAGCACCATATATATCCACAACTGCAACAATCCTCCTCAGACCAATGGCCTATCGCAAAACCTTTGCTCATCGCTTCTTGAGCATTGCTACTGTGTCCTCAGAATCCTGTGTCCCTTCTGTAAACAACAAGCCCTTTCTCTTCAAGAATCAAGTCCTTGCAGGCTTGCGATTCAGCTTGCAAACCGCAGCAGTCCCTTATGCCGATAGAATACCCCGTGTCCCCACAGGCGACATGCTAATGGACCGTATCCGTGACAGTATCCGATTAGAAGGGTTGTATCCTCCAAAGAAAGAGGAAAGGGTATGTATCAAGATATCGGTCGAGGAGGCGAAGAAGGTTTTGCGAGCATGGCAGGTGGAAGAGGTGAGGAAGAAGCTGAGGGGGATGGGGAGCTACATATCGTATCCAGAGTTGGTCAAGGTCTGCTGTGAAGTTACTGGCAGGTATGAGCCGCGCTCGGAGATCGCTCAGCTACTCGACAACTCTGGTGCAGTTATTATTCTTGGCAACATAGTCTTCCTCCAACCTGATCTGGTTTGTTCATTAACCCAATTACCTACAAATTAAGTTTATAGTATAGTCAGCCTAAGTACGTACATCCTTTGAGTTGCATGCATGTTCAATGTTTTTCTTTGAATTAATGTTATAGGTAGCAAAAGCAATTGAAGGCGTTATTCCTGTTCCGGAGAAAGATCTGCAAAGGAAAAGGAAGGAGCTGGAGGCGATGGAAGAAAAGAAAGTAGAGATAGACAGAAGGGCTGAAGCGCAAGTGAAGAGAGAGCTCTGGGGAGGGCTGGGGTTAATTTCTCTACAGACTGCAGCGTTCATCCGCCTGACGTTCTGGGAACTCTCATGGGATGTGATGGAGCCAATCTGCTTCTTCGTCACGTCCTTGTACTTCATCGCTGGCTATGCCTTCTTCTTGAGGACTTCTCGCGAGCCTTCCTTTGAAGGTTTCTTCTCAAGCCGCTTTGGTATGAAGCAGAGAAGCCTGATGAAGGCACACAACTTTGATGTGGAAAAGTTGGATGAGCTCAAAAGAGCTTATTATGGCCCTTCTGCTACACCAAACTCATGCTCAAGGGTCACCAACGATTAATCACTAAAATAAAATTCTACACTTCTTCCGCTCTTTCCATATTTCTTTTTCCTGATATCATGCAGTCTGATTTGGCTTGGCAAACATTTCCCCCTGTCCGGAGAAGATTTTTGAACTCCATATAGTTTAGTTGTTAATTTAGTCAACCCCATTTTGATAGAAAAAAAATCTATTTGTACTCAAATCTATGCTCCATATACGATCTCATTCTGATGAAAAAATATACTTGAACAATGATGATGAGTGTAGCAACTTGTTAACTATACATGAGCAACAAGCAAATCAGAATAAGTTACGAATATTTAGTTGACTCTGCCAAAGGCAAAGCTTTCACTTAGTGGCCGACAAACCGAGGTACTAATCTAATCCTTCCCTTTGCGCTGGGGTGGGGGGTGGGGGGAGGCAAAATATTTGATGAATTTTTTTTTGTTATTCTGAATTGTTCTCACATTACAACACCACTACTCCATATAGAATAAACAGGAAATAACCTGAGGTTGGAAAGAACAAGTAAACATGATTATCATCATCTCAGTACTGATGGAGCAGACAAAGAAACCTGCAAAGATCATTCACATAGCTGACATTCGAGATGGAAATTGACATGTCGTCTTCCCTGACCACCTGCATACAGGCCACAACTTACTTTGTTGTTCTCCGAATCTAAGTAAGTGATCAACTGAACAAAGGGGAGGACCCAAGACTACCAGTTGCGAGGTTGTCTATGGTGGCCTATGTTGCACAGGCACAAATATGCACAACACAATTCTGACATGGAGACACGGACAACTATTTGGCATGCCATAGTGCATAAATATATATCCAAGTTGTTTCCATTACGTGTCTGACACGACACAATTTGAAACCAGAGACACAAACTTAACATCTATTATGACGTACCCTAGTGTATTTCCTACACGATGCAACACAAGCACCATATAATTTTATGGAGTTTACATGTTTCCTAAGTGGTGGGTAATGCATTCGGATACGTATTCTTGTTTCGTTAAACTCTATTGTATTTGTAAGTTGGATACTTTCTCATTTTTTTTTTCCATGGAAACTGACGAGCTAATTGATGCTTCCAACAGCATATATAGAACAGCCCATTTCGAACTAAAATCACTGTGCCAACAATACGTGTACGATAACTATAGAATATTAGCTTGATGAGAATAAGGATACTAAAACACTGGCTCTCAGCAAGATTACAAAAGAACATATTCCTGATCTTCAGAATATAATTACTTAAAAATTTTCTATATGTTTGTCCATAAAGCAATCATGGAACAAAATTTGAGGATTTTGATTCGATATTATATATATATGCCTTGTTCCTAATTTTCTCAGTTGATGCTTAGCCTTTTGGTTTGGTGATTATTGGTAAGAATACAAGGAAGGAATGTTGACATTACTTTCGCCCACCAGACCAACTTTGTTGTTTGTATTGGGTGGGGGGGTTTCCAACATATATGGAAAACATCTTGGAGTGCAACGAGCATCATTCGTGTAATGGAAAAGCTCAGGAGTCGAAAGAAACAAAAGTGGTGCAAATTGAGCATGTGTCGGACTTGACATAGTTGTATCAATGCCAGCAGTATACCGCCGGTACACTGGTGATATAACGTTTTGTTCCAAAATTCTTCTGGCACAAAGTGCCCATTAATTTTTTGGTATACCGCCGGTATACTGTCACCGGCCACCGGTATACCGATGCCGGATCTGAAAGTAAAATTTGACTATTTTATTAACACCGTTGGATCAAAATCCATGGTCCATATCTTTTCGGGATTTAGTTTTGTATAAAATGAGTTTTCTAACCCCTAATGTATTACAATATAAGGAGAGAATTTCACATGGGTGCAATTCTTCAACCAAGAGGAAGATAGATTTGAAAGATTTGAGATTGATTTGAAGAGAAGTCGCTCTTCGAGAAGTTCTACAACGGTTCTTCCTCGTCCTCGTCTTCAGTAATTCCCTATTCGCTTTGTAATCAATTTTTATTGTTATTTAAAGAGTTGTGGTGATCAATGTGGATCGGTGGAGAAGTTTGTAAAGGAGTTGGTGTTTCTTTATTCTATTAGTGGACGCTTTTCCGGATTGGTCTTCAATCGACTCATAATTTTTTTTCGACATGATTTTCCATATAAAAATTGACTGGGTTTATGTTGTGCTTTTGTATAATTATGGACTTTAGAATAGTACTGTCTGGGTTGTGTCTATTTTCTTCGGTCCTCAACAATTTTTCCGGCTTGGGAAATGGTATTTTCGCGTTCATTCCTAAGAGAGTAGTATCAGAGTTAGAAGTTGCAAGGTGTTATGAGATTGACATACAAACCGAGTATAAGTGATGGATACGATGATAGTATGAATGGTAAACTTGAACAATTCCAACTATCACTATTGGTGGAGCATGATGAAGGATTTATTTGTCGTTAAAAAGCTGCATATTCTGGTATTTTCTTATGAGGAACCCAGTGAGAAATCTGATAGGGACTAGAATTTTGAGCATATACAGGTACATGAGTATATAAGGCAGTTCGTGAACGAGAACATCTATAATCACATCGTTAATATTGAGCATACAAAGACGTTATGGGAGAAGATAAAAATTTTGTATGCGAAGAACACCAGGATACATAAATTATTTCTAATCCGACAGATGATGGTCTTAGGTACAAGGATTGTTCGTCCATTATGGATCAATTTAGTGAGTTCTAGGGTATGGTTGACCAATTATCCTCTATGTGAGTAAATTTCGACGACGAGGTACATGGCCTTTAGTTTTTGTGTACTTTATCAGACTCATGGGACATCGTACGAGTATTCTTGATCTCTTTTGCTTCAGAAGGCGTTATTAATCTGGAGTTTGCCAAAAGTAGGGCGTTGAATGAAAAAATAAGAAGGAAATATCAAGTCACTTCATCAATATGTCATTTAGAGGCACCTAATTCAAAAAGTTGAGGAATTATTAAAAGAAAGGGTTGCAATGGTACGGACAAGAATTGAGAGTAGTCTAAGGGTCGGTATGAGGACTATAAATGTTATCATTATGGCAAGAAGGGTCACATCAAGTAGAATTATTTTGCTTGAAAGAGAGAAGAAGGGGCAACAAGAGAAAGGAAAGTGAGAACACTACAACGATCGTCTCGGCGCAAGGAAGCAACGTCATTATTGTAGGTGACGAGGTTATCATGAACCTCGCTTGTGATAATAATTCTTGGATTATGGACTCAGGGTCTTCAGATAACCTATTCACAATAGGCCACTATTTGCCACATACAAAACAAGAGACTATAAAATGTTGAAGATGGACAATGGAAATATTTTAAAGGTGATTGCCATAGGAGATGTGCATTTAAAAACTAGTTCTTATCCTTAGAGAGATTCATTACGTTCCTGATATTTGTTTCAACCAGGTGTCAGTTGAAAGGTTGGATGATGAGGGGTTCTTCAATCTCTTCGTAAATGTTCAGTGGAAGTTTTTCAGATGTTCGATGATGGTTGCCAAAGGAGACAAAAAAAATTTGATCTCTACTATTTGGAAAGGAGCGAACAGGGGGCACAAGATGTGAACACAGTTGGAGAAGCATTACTGAATTATGGCACAAGCGACTCAACGATATATGAAAGAAAAGAATGTGTGAGGATCGTCTCATAGTATCAGTTTTCGTATACGAATGCATGAGTATTTATCTTATATTGTATTTTTTTTTGGTTTTCATAATTTCGATATCGTAAACAAAGATAATAGATTTTTGTGAGGAGAATCATTGTTTATTGGTATCAGGCCATAGTGATACTACAAGATTTGGTTATTTATTGTTTACTGGTTTTTGAGATTTTTTGTTTTGTGTGCATCGAGGATCATACGAGAAGTCTTGTGCGACAATCTACCTTTTAGGTTTTGGGTGCGATAAAGCTTAATCCAAGATATAATCGTATGTTCGTTATTCTCGAGTTAGTAAGAGATGTTTTATATTGTCTCGCTCTTTTGTCGTTACTTTGCAAGGTACATAATTTATTTTATGTATGTCAGTTGCACTGATAGGCTCCAGATATGAGCTATATCCTCGATCATTCCGAGTTGGTCGTTGGTACTGACCTATCTTATGACGAGCAACTCATTTCTATTTTGGAGCAAAGGCAAATGGTACTCAAGGACCGTACCATCCATGTCACTACTAGTTTTCCAAAATAAGGGTAAATTTGTCATTTTATAAATTGTTAAATATTGTGAATATTAATTAGGAATATTGTATGTATCTATTTAATTCATTTGGGTTTAGTTGGTCAGGTTAGAAACTAGTCTAGTTTTTAACTTGTGTTATTGGCCCGGTTAGCTTAGACACTAATCCAAGAGCCCAATAATTAGCAAGGCATGGCCCATAAACCAACTATTTAGGTTAGTGCAGTTAAACTAACCATTCATGACAAATTAGTTCATTTAGAGATTAGATTTTTGTCCAAAATAACCCCAACCCTTCACATTTCATTTGTTCAGCCAAATGACAACTTTGGAGGCTTATTAGACCTTTTGAATTGTGTCCTAACCTAGCAATAGTGGCCGGCCACTTAAGAGGGACTCCTCTTCCTCTCACTTCATTCATTCTAGCCTTCATCTTCCAAATTTAGTGTTCTTTCCAAAAGAAGAGCTTCCACCATTGATTTCTCTCCCAATCTCACTCTTTCCTTCACCATTTCTCACATACTCTCAAGAAGAAGGTGCCAACAAGGAGTGTGGAGCTAGGAGCAAGGAGGAGAGTACATTTGCTAAGGAATTTCATGTCGGGTTTGTGTCCTTTGGATTATTCATTGGAAAACCACTCCCAATTGGTATATCACTCTCTAAACTTGTCATTTTGATTCTAATTTTGATATTTGACCCATAGAAACTCATCCATGTATAAGCAAAACCCTTAGGAATAGTTTAGAGGCTCTATTGAGTCCTCATTTGGAAGTTCAGATAGGTTTTGTGCCACTCTTGGAAGAAATCTGAAGGTGACACACCAAGTGTTTGTTGAAATGCCCCATAGACTAAAATAGACTTGTGGGTAGTATTTGAGGCTAGTTTTGTGTCCACAATAGGATGCCATGAGGTTGTGTCTTGATATATTAGGACACGGAAACAATTTGGAGTTGGTGGACCTTGACACATTAGTGTACACATTGCATACCTATAGGAATACATTCATATTGATGTGTGTGTGTGTATGTGTATGTCTATGTCTATTTGAATACGTGTATGTACATGTATCATATACATTCTCTCTCTCTCTCTCTCTCTCTCTCTCTCTCTCTCTCTCTCTCTCTATATATATATATATATATATATATATATATATATATATATATATATGAAGTGAGTATATGTCTCCATAATTATATTTATATATATATATATATATATATATATATATATATATATATATATATATATATATATATGGTATCACATTTAGTGAATGCTTGTAGATGGGGGTACCTACACATGTATCACCTATAAATGGGTGTCTTACTGGACTGTGTTGAGTTATATGTGGTTATCTATATACCTTGTATGCAGACAAGGGTATGATGAGCTTTTGTCACCACCACATTCTATAACAAGGGTATTTTGGTAATTGGTAATTTTTTTGATTATTTTAATATTATTTAATTAATGATTTGTATTAGTGTCATTATTTGGTGAAACCTTAGAACTTCATTTGTTAGATGTTAGCCATGACCATAGAAACTTGGTTAGAGAGATTAGATAAGTTAGACTCTAATCTTGCTAGAGTGACATTAGAATCTATTAATTGACTTAGACAAGAAGCTACAATGGGCCTTTTCTTAAAGGGACTTTGCATGACATGTTAGAAAGGGCTTTTAGACATTTTCACCCAAACCTAGCCCTAGCCAACCACTTGGCTGGCCACTATAGCCTCTTCCCTTGCCTATTTAAGTAAATATTGCCTCCTTCTTCCCTCTTTCATTACAAACCCTAACCCTAATTTGTGTTCTTCCCCAAATTGCCTTCAACATCCAAATTGAGTCCAAATTCCCTCAAACGAATTGCAATCTCTACCCCTTGGAGAGAGGAAGCCTCTATAGCCGAGCTTGGGAGCATTTGGAGCAATTTGACCATTGGAGCTTGGTGGAGATCTAGATCTAGAAGTTTTCATTGAGATTCCAACTCTCAATTGGTAAGAGACCTTTAAGCCCTCTAATTTCCATTTCCTTGTTGTAGATGCATTCATTTAGGGTCCCCCTTACATTAGGAAAGATTTGGGTTAAGTTTGGATTCATTTAATGTGCGTATCATGAGAGTATCGGATATGCACACCAAGTGTTCGATAAAATGACTCTTAGGACTTTTAATGCTTGAATTTCAGTTATAACTAGTTATTTATATTGGATAATTGATGTGATAGCAATGTAGAGTGTAAGCTATGATTTGGGTTTGTTTTGGTCGACTAATTTGAACTTGGGAACTCGGGTTCATGGTATTGCCCACTGTTTGAACACTAGTTCTTCATCTGTTATGTGCAGACTCTTGGATCGGGTTTATGACTGTTCCTTCAGATCCTAAGCATCCAAGTTATCATCATTTACCTGTCCACTGCATGTCCATTGCTCAGTCGAGCCCTATCCCTGCGTTTACTGCACACGTTTGACAAATTTCTCTACATCACTTGAACATTTGTTCACTGTATACATATTCACCCTGCAGTCGAAGTATCATCCATCCCTAGATCTGAAGGTTCATCTATTCTGTTCATTTGAATGTTCAGACCCCTCTTTGTTGTGTTCAGTAATCTACACTTCGATCCTAGTATTAAGCCATATATGATCAGTACTTGTCTAAATCATCATACCCAAACCAATTTGAATGTTCAATCCATGTTTACCTTCATGTTCAGTCCATACAAGGTTCAGTTCACTATCTTGTGTATCAGACCAAGATGTATAGGATGAGTTATGAGTTATGTGGAGATGGGAGGATGAGCTTGAGTACGAGATCTGTTCAGTCCTTTTTGCATCTCTATTTCATATACTATTGCATTTGAATCCCAATCTACACTTTGGTTCAGACCTTATCCTGTTCCCTATATGTCTTGATACCTTAGGATATTATTTGTCCATCTTAACTTTTGTTCACTGCAAATTCCATGTTCTGTCCCTACCAAACCTTGGTTCAGTCTACTGTTCAGTTGAGTATCTCCCTATACTCTAGGTCCGATCCTTGATGTATTCGAATGGTGTTCTGTCCATCTCTCTTAGTATACTCATATGTCCTACATTATGTTGTTTAAATCCTTTATATACATAGCATATACTTCCTGTTTGGATATGGTTGTATCCTACCACATGGATATCAGTATTTGTGAATGATGTCATGCATATTGAGCAGTCTATTAAAGTACAACATTAAGTCCCTTGCCATTTGTACAGTCGACCAATTGTCCACATCATTCCTTTATTCAGTCCATCATTCAGTTAAAATGATGTCCCATGTTTAGAGCATTTTGATCCTACATTCCTTGTTCAGTCATTAGCTCATTTCTGGGTGTAGTTGTACCATTCGACTGATACTCTATGAGTATCAGTCCATGTCTCTCATTGATCAATTGTTAGAGTGTGGATAAATGGTTGTGTGTGTATCAGATGTTGATAGGGAGCAAGGAAGGATGTAAGTGAGTGTTTGTGAGATGGAGAAGGAAATCTGGGAATAAGGTTGGAGGGAATGAGATGTTATATATATATATATATATATATATATATATATATATATATATATATATATATATATATATATGCAAATGACCTCTAGCCTAATGGTTAAGAGAGATGCATGTGGCCCAAGTGGTCGGGAGTTCGAGCCTCAGTGGAGGCGAGTTCGCCACAAGTACCCATTGCTTCAAAAAAAAAATATATATATATATATATATATATATATATATATGGTATCAGTCCCATTACTCATGTATCCCCCTCTATATTGGGTTCAGATATTAGAAGCCAGTCCCATTTCATTAGTATACCATGTTCAGTCTCATTCCTTGGTGATTCAATCTTTTATCATATATAGTCAGTCCATTTGATGATCTTCCAGGTATCAGTGATGAGTATTGGAGGGTAGCTCGAGTTTGGGGACTGTAGGCATGAGTTGGACTTTTAAATGTTTAATTGTATCAGTCATCCTATACTTAGTGAGACATATGAGTTCAATTCACCCCTCTTCATATATTCATCTGCCCTGCATATTCACATTGTCATGTACTTGCTTAGTAGCTCGAGTATTGAGTGATTAGATATTGGTGGCAGGCCCAATAGGTAGTTAATTAACCCTAGGATATTGGCTAGTGTCCTGTCTTGGATAATCCTTGTATTCTTACATGGTACCGCTCTCTGTATGAGTAGCAGCAATAGGGCTTTGAGTGGCCACATGTAACAAGTGTAGTAGAGTCAGGCCATGTCCCATTTAGACTTAGCCATTGCTGCTACTTGGGTGTCAGTCCCTTTCACATTATTGTTAAGCTTGTTCTTTTGATTCAGTCTACTTATCTTACCTTCTTTGTATCGGTAATATGTGTTTAGGAGTGTAGACTATGCAGACTTGTGCTTGTGGGTACAGGGAAATAGGGTCTTGGTTCCCTTGGCTACTCCAAGGTAGTTTGTCTTGCCTATACATGACTTAGTTTGGCTTGGTAGCAGTGTCTTCTGGTAGAGTGAGTGCATAGGTTTGTACAGAGGTGGAGATGTACATGTATTTAGATGATAGGAGGAGATGGTCCCTGTGACAGGTTAGAGGGATTGGTTTGAGAGTGTCTGTAAAGACACGGTAGAAAGGAGACAAGATTGCCATGCCTTCGTATTGCAGGAGGCTGTGTGTGAGTGTGTGATTGTGTGAGTGTATTAGAGTGATGAGGAGAAACTTGAGTGATTCAGTACTTTGGAAGTTTAGCATCCTTGTTTCTGTCCAGATTTGGTTAGGATGTTATTTACCTCATTTTTGCTCTGTATGCATATGTTATGATATATGAGGGCTTGGGTAGAAATTGATAGTGGTTGTTGTTAGATGTTCTTCATATAGTTTGATTTCTTTGCCTCTATGAACCTTCTAGCCTACCTCTTAGTTAAGTAACACTTGACCTCTATATTCATTTATAACTCTTGTATCAGTATATATATATATATACATATATATATATATATATATATATATATACATATATATATATATATATACATATATATATATATATATATATATATATATATATATATTACATTATATGTATAAGGTTGGTAGTTGATAGGGGTTTTTGGATAGTTATATGTTGGTTAATGTTCTAGTTGTGAGGCTTGGCATGGTTTAGCTATACTGGTTTAGCTATACTTGACCTAGATATTGACCAATGAAATCAAGTGGACCCAGTGGATCCATTTGACCAGTTGACCAAGGTTTGACTATTTAGCTAAGGTCTGACTAGAGTTGACCAAATTGACTTATTGACCTAGAAATATCCTAGCAGCATGTAAACATCACATTTAGATTCATTGTTTACTCTAGAACACTAAATAACCATGTATAACTCATATATAGGTTTGTGTGACACCACCTTGGGCATCGATCTTCATTTACTGTTCTAGACGACAAGCGAGTACATTCTCTGATAGATTTCATTTACTTGACGATTATTATGATTCAACTACTAGTATAGTTCTATTTTGATTCTCTGTCATAACAGTAATTGGTATTATGAATTCATTCATTTGCGACACATTTATTTGACTCGTCTAGCCCCTACTACTGGAACCATTCACAAGAACCACCTACTCGAAACACCTACAAGCACCATTTACTTCTGGCTAGACTCGTACTCTATTTATGTGTCGGGAAATACTCGAGTAAACATGTAAATATTCTCAATCATACAAGAACCACCACTACAAGCAAGATAGTCGTCACCGCTAGGCCAAGCGTGTGATGTGTCGTATTCAACAAGAACTACAAGAAAGATAGTCGTCACCGCTAAGCCAAGCGTGCGACGTGCCGTATTCAACAAGAATTACATGAAAGATAGCCGCCGCCACTAGGCCAAGCCTGCGATGTACCGTATTCAACAAGAACCACCCTTACAAGAAAGATAGCCATCGTCGCTAGGCCAAGCGTACAATATGCTGTATTAACAAGAATCACCCCTACAAGAAAGGCAGTCGTTGCCGCTAGGCCAAGCGTACGATGTACCGTATTCACTACTCGTCTAATCGTTACATGTCGAACTCGGTAATTCAAAATACACAGGATTAGTGTCTTATACTAGATTCACAGTGTCTCATGTTTTACAAATTGGACTCGTTTCATATTGTTCTAGTTTAACTATCTCTATTTACAGACTTCACTGCCATGCTCTCCTGATTCACTGTATTTACTTTTCTTGATCTAAACTATTATTCTATTTCATTACATGTCTCAAACTTTCCATGATTCGTTAAGTATAACTGTCTATAACTGCTTTATAGTCTTTGTCATTTATTTGGAACTGCTAGAGGAGATGTGCTCGTTCTATCATGACTGGATATATTTTTCAGATGATTGTCCAGAGG
The DNA here is from genome assembly GCA_029216955.1 of Iris pallida. Classification (NCBI taxonomy): domain Eukaryota; kingdom Viridiplantae; phylum Streptophyta; class Magnoliopsida; order Asparagales; family Iridaceae; genus Iris; species Iris pallida. The sequence goes on from JANAVB010023995.1 coordinate 15,915,736, forward strand.
ATACGTGCCCTACATACTATAGATCCGAGGAGGGGATAGCTACCTTGGATCCCGATTCTCAGGAGTGACCGAGTGACCTAGTTTAGTTGACTTGTTTTAGATTCTCTTTTTGAACTTAAATTATAATAAGTGGAGATTTTGACATTGTAATTGAGATTTGTTTCAGATATTATTTTAGTTGTTGTTTGTTGAGTCTTATAGTTATTTAGACTTCTGTGATATCTTATCGTGCTTTAGACTGTGATTGAGTATTATCATATCTTTATACTTGTCCTCCATTCGGAGTTGAGATCTATGACAGGTACATTATATCATTGTGTGAGTTGATAGTTAGTGACCTAGAACAGTGTTCTACCGTCGATTCTGCGACGTAGGCTGGACGCTGTTACACACTCGTGCCTCTATACCGGGTGCGGGTCGTGATCGCTTTGGATACATACTATGATGTTTGATATGGGGGTTTCAAAGTCAGAATATAGAGAGAGTGAAAGAGATGTGATTTTGAGTTTATGGCAAAAGTCATTGGTATGGGTGTTAGGTGTTTAGTGAAGGGAATCCTTCAGGAGTGATCTGCCCTGCATTAGGCAAGGTAATATATACATTTGAGAGTTTTTGGGTTCTGATGCATATGAGTGTAGGGGTCATAGCTATAGGATTTAACCTTAATCATATGTATCATGACCTATATACATAGTATTCATGAATACTGCTATCATTCCTGAGTTTAGTAGAATATATCTAACTGCTATAAGAAGGGGGGAGCAGGGGATGTTAGGGGGTTTTCCTCTTGGACTCGATCCTTGTGGCAAGTGCCAAGGATTTGGGTGCCAACTTTGGGGTTCAGATTTGGTCACTTAGAGTTAGAGGATAAGGGCAGTGTGTTCAGATTTGAAGCGAGTGTTGGAGGCTCGAATGAAAAAAATATGGGTCAGTTCTTACTGACCTGTTGCTCACTTTGTCAGAGCTATAGAGTTTATATAGAGGAAGAGTATTTTAAGGAGGTTATTGTATCATTGAATAACTGATACATGTATCAGATATCAAATTTGCCTTCAAGCTTGAACAGGGAATGAGGTGTCCTTTTGGACTGAACCATGTTTACTAGTCAAGTGACTGTAGAGAGAGATGGTTTGGGGGCTGTCCTATTAGAGATTGCCATTGGAGAGCAGAACTTTAGCATTCGGAGGTAGGGTTGTATCAATCCTACCATTTGAGTGTTTGTGAAATCATCTAACTGTGAAGAGAAGGCTGATGGGGCCTGTTCTTCTAATACCAGTTATAGGATATATGTGGGTGTATGGTTATATATATATATATATATATATATATATATATATATATATATATATATATATATATATATATATATATGGCTATAACATAGTATGTTAGTTGCTGCCTTATAGGCTATCTATCTGGGATAGGAATGATGTTTGGTAGACATGAGTATCAGTTTAAGAAACTGATATTTGTGTATCAGTTAACAAACTAATGTGGGCTTAGGGTCTCTGTCATTTGGACTAAAACATTTAGGATTATCCAAGTGACAGGGTAGTAGAGGGTTGAGTGAAGTCCAGAGGTAGGTTGGCCTATGTTCAGTCCAGTTTAGGACTGTATGTAGGAGGGGAGAGATATCATGTAACATTTTAGTTATTGTAAAGGGGGTTAGTATATATATATAGTTAAGGTAACAACTATACAGGATATTACCTATAGGTAATATACTAATATAAAGAAAATAGTCTAAGGAGCCTACAACATATTGTAAGAGCTACAAAAGGCCTAGAAACTTAGAGTATACGCACATACAACCTAGAAATAATTAATTGTATTAGTTTGACCTAGAGTAGACTTGGGTTGACCATTTGACCTAGAATTTGACTAGTAAGACTTTTTTTCAAATCCAAACTTGATATTGATACAACATTCCACATTTAGGTCTTCGAGATGTCGTAACGGACGTCGTTGATACTTCACACCAGTTGCAGGCGAGTACATTTTCTGATAATTTTCCATTTATGATATTAACTATGTTTCATGTACTTAGTGTAAATGTACTTGTTTCTTGACACATTGGTCACACGGATTGGTATTTACGGAACCCGTCATGAGATGTTATTCCTTGTTTACCTTGGTATATCTTATGCAAGTCCCGTTGTAGTTCTTGTGCAATATATGAACATCAATTTTCGAGGAGACTTGCTACCTTCTCGTAGAATCTCATGTCATAACGTGTCATGGATGGATCCACTCTACCAGTCGAGGGAGGGGTAATATTAGTCTAGACATGTGGTCAACATTCACCTTGTGACCACATCCACCTTGTGCATTATAGATTCTTGTGAGTGTTAATCATACACTCCACATATGATTAACCAGGCCAGTAGACCTTATGCAAGTTCCCAAGCCGGGCACATGTCAAAGCTAATATTCACTCACATAGATAGATGATTCTTGACTCTTGTACGTGCTATGATTAGTTTCTCTTGTTCTTGCTCTAATTTACTGTTTTACCCTTGCCATGCTACTTTCATGTACTTTCTATTGCTCTTGTATATTCTCTCTATTTACTGTTTTATAGCACTTGTCATTTACTGGGAACTATTGTTGGAGATGTGCTCGTTCTATCCTGATTGGATATATTTTTCAGACGACGGCGAGGACGAGTGTACTATCTACTATGGTCCTCATGATGTAGTGGGCATTGACCAGGAGACCCTAGTCCAACAGGGGTTAGTTCCAGCTGAGGAGGCACTAGTGGTTACTCAGTTAGACTAGGTTTTGACTGGACTCTGTCTCCAGCTTACTCATTATGTTTGTTATTATATTTCAGACTTGTATAACTATATTATGATTACTCTGTATTTGTGTTAGATATTTGCACATTAGGTTATATCTCTATCTTTTATCGTGCCATATATTCTTTCTGTTAGACTTGTGATTGAGGTTATATATCATTGTTATCCTTCGTTTGGAAATGAGCTGCAATAACAGGTTATTATATTATTGTTAGATAGTAGACCCTTACATCGTTCTACCGTCGATTCTGCGGCGTAGGCTGGACGTTGTTACACATTCGTGCCCTTATATCGGGTACGGGTCGTGACACGTTTTTAGTGGTGGCCCATGCAGGTCAGAAGTTGCAATTAGTACGATGTCGTAGTGGCACTCGACTTAGAGTGCTGTTACGAGCCTGTGGTATATAAATAGGATATAGGCTATAGGTTAAGGATACTCAATCAGAAATAGAAAAAAACTTCCAAATTATTGTTCTATATATCGGTCCTTTCTGATATTAATTCTTGCACTCTAACTATTCTTCTTTGATATGATCTATCTTGTGCCATATTGACTTCTTTCTTTCGATTTGTCTTCAGGATGGCGAAGACTAGATCCCAGCGGTCGGAGCCTGCAGATACCGAGAGGTCTGCATCCCGCAGACCTGATCCAGTTACATCTACTATAGTTGGAGTATCAGCAGCAGCATTCGGGGGCTCTCCTCCGCCAGTTACGAGGATCGTTCCTGAGGTCGCTGCGATTGCTCCTACCACAGTACCGGAAGCTGCGACAGTGGCTGTCGTAGGTGTTCTTCCTCCTCCTACGTAGCGGACTCCTCCGTCTGTTGCTGAGGATCTGCCTCCTCCGCCTCCACTACCTACCGACATGGGGCAGATGTTCACCTTCTTTCGGGAGATGCTGAAGGCCCAACGAGCCCAGTCTGAGGCTCAGCAGAGGCAGACAGACGCGATACGTCAGGGTATAGAGGATGCCCACTAGCTCACTCTAGCAATTGTGGAGCGAGGAGCTCCAGCACAGGGTGCGCAGACTAGGCCGGGCAACATCCAAGATTTCAAGAAATTAGTGCCTCAGGACTTTAACGAAACCGAAGGCATTGTCTATGCAAATGACTGGCTCGAGGATATCAAGCGTCTTATGACGGCTTCCCATCTCGCAGATGATCTGAAGGTCGAGGCGGTTGGACTACAGCTGTTAGACATCGTCCGTACTTGGTTCAGGAACGAGTCAGCTCTTGCAGGAGAGGGCTACACCTGGGCAGAGTTTAAGGATTTATTTCTGAAGAAGTTCTTCTCCCCCACGGACAAGATAGATCTGGCCAGGCAGTTCTAGAACCTCCAGTAAGGAGGTATGTCTGTAGAGGAGTACACTGCAGAGTTCGACAGGCTGAGCCAATATGCAGAGCACATGGTGCGGGACCCTGAGATCAGGGTGAGCCGTTTCATAGAGGGGTTGACTTAGGATGTGAAGATCCTCATCTCCTCCTTCTACTCGACATATGCTAAGATCCTTGCGGAGGCACGCAAGGTGGAGCGAGAGTTGGGCCTGAAGCCCAAGAGGGACCGTGATTTCTTTTCGGAGACTACTAGCAGCTTGGGGACTGCTAAGCGTCCTCAGCTTCAGCACTATTCATTTTCGACACCGCAGCATCAGACCCCAGCTAGGGCGCCCGTTTAGCAGGCACAACATCAGCAGCAGAGGCCAGTTCAGAATGCCACTTTGTGCCACTTCTACAAGAAGCCTGGGTACATTTGGGAGGTTTACCGGAAGAGGCTGGAGGTGTGCTTCTATTGTGGTGCTGCAGGCCATCAGTTCAAGGAGTGTCCTACGAACCCTCGTAGGGCAGCCCAGGGAGCAGGTGCAGCTCCGGAAGCACTAGCTAGGCCACCTGCTACATAGCCGAGAGGTCCGCCACTTTCGACACAGCACCAGCATTTTGTACAACACTAGCAGCAGAAGGGTGCTCATGGCAGAGCGTTTGCGCTGGCAGTTGTGGAGGCCGAGCCCGTCGACGATGTTATAGTAGGTTCTGTTCTTCTCAATTCTATTCCAGCTTCAGTGTTGTTTGATAGTGGTGCATCACATAGCTTTATATATGTTTCTTTTGCTCTCAAGCATAGTATACCTGCTGAATCTTTGGGTAGGACTTGCAAGATCATGACCGAGGGAGGTATTATCCTGGTTGGTGATGTTTGCAAGGAGTGGAGTGTTTCATTGGGAGGCCGGGAATTGGGTGCGTGCTTACCCGTAATGCCACTACCGAGCTACGATATTGCTCGTGATCGATTAGTTGAGTAGGCACTGTGTTAGTATAGATTGTAGAGGAGGTAGGGTTTTGTTCAGTCCTCTAAGGGAGCCAGTATTTGAGTTTGCTAGGGGAGCAGCGGAGCAGAGTGATAGTGCTATTTGTGGAGCTATGGTTGAAGACAAGGAGCTTCCTCATCCTTTGATTGCAGAGTTCATGGATGTCTTTCCAAAGGAGTTGCCAGGGATGCCGTCAGACAGGGATATTGAGTTCTTTATAGACTTGGTGCCAGGCATAGAGCCTATCTCACAGCATGTTTATAGAGTGAACAACAGCGAGTTGGCGGAGCTGAAGAAACAAGTGGATGAGTTGTAGGACAAGGGATTCATCAGGTACAGTTCTTTGCCTTCGGGTGCTCCGGTATTGTTCGTACCGAAGAAGGATGGATCAGTGCGTATGTGCATTGAGTACAGGGCGTTGAACAACCTCACTATCAAGAACAAATACCCGCTGTCGAGGATAGATGATTTGTTTGATCAGTTGAGCGGCGCGAAGGTATTTTCAAAGATAAACTTGAGGTCTGGGTATCATCAGCTGAAGGTGAGGAAGGAAGAGATTCCGAAGACTGCTTTTTCGACTCGTTATGGCCAGTATGAGTTCACTATCATGTCGTTTGGGATAATTAATGTCCCAGCAGTATTCATGAACTTGATAAACAAAGTATTCCATCAGTACCTTAACAAGTTCATGGTGGTCTTCATTGATGACATTCTCATTTATTCGTAGACGCCAGAGGAGCACAAGGAGCACCTGAGGATTGTATTGGAGACTCTTAGAAAGGAGTAGTTGTTTGGGAAGCTGTCGAAGTATGAATTCTTCTTGGATAGAGTGGAGTTTCTTGGCCACGTCGTATCTGGTGATGGGATTTCAGTGGATCCGAAGAAGATTGCATCAGTAGAGTCCTGGTCTATACTGAGCTCAGTTGCAGAGATTTGGAGTTTTCTGGGTCTAGCAGGCTATTACAGGAAGTTCATACAGGACTTTTCCAGGATTGTCGAACCGATGACCTGACTCACCAGGAAGGATGTGGAGTTTGTTTTGACTAAGAAGTGTCAGGCCGCCTTTAAGGAACTGAAGAAGAGGTTGGCATCGGCTCCTATTCGGACGTTGCCATTTGGGTTCGGAGGATTCACGATCTATAGTGATGTTTCGAGAAAGGGTTTGGGTTGCGTTCTTCAGCAGCATAGGAAGGTGATTGCCTATGCATCCAGGTAGTTACGTACTCATGAGAAGAACTATCCGACTCATGATTTAGAGTTGGTAGCAGTCATTTTTGCTTTGAAGCTGTGGAGACACTATCTGTATGGAGAGCGTGTAGAGATTTTTACTGACCATAAGAGCTTGAAGTACGTGTTTATACAGAAGGAGCTGATTATGAGGCAGAGGCGGTAGTTAGAGCTAATGAAGGATTTTGATATATCCTTACAGTACCATCCAGAGAAGGCCAACGTGGTTGTCGATGCTTTGAGCAGGTATCCAGTAGCCATGTGTTTGACAATGGACCGTCACCTTTTGGCAGATTTGGAGAGTTTGGACATTGAGGTAATAGTCCTGGAATTGAAGAGCAAATGTGGGGTTTACAGATTCAGACTAAGCTGATGGACAGGATTAGAGCAGCGGAGTTTGATGATGAGACTCTGAGGGTCATCAGAGAGCAGGTGTAGGCAGGATTATTGGATGATTTCTCTATCGCCGAGGATGGGTAGTTGAGGTACGGTGCCAGACTATGCGTGCCGAATGGAAAGCTTCGGGAGGAGGTTCTTCAGGAGGTACACCGTTCTTATTACTCTATGCATCCTGGTGCCAATAAGATGTACAGAGATCTGAGACATCACGTATGGTAGTATGGAATGAAGCAGAGGTGGCCAGTTTGTATCTAGATGCTTGGTATGCCAACTGGTAAAAGCCGAGAGGCAGAGGCCAGCCACTACCCATTTCAGAGTGAAAGTCGGAGGACATCACTATAGATTTTGTGTCTGGTCTTCCATGGCCTCCAGGAGGAAAGGATGCGATAAGGGTCGTCGTTGATAGATTGACCAAATCGGCCCACTTCTTGCCTTTCAAGGTGGGTTTGTCTACGGAGAGGTTGGCAGAGATGTATGTACGACAGATAGTCAGATTAAATAGAGTTCAGGTAAGCATAGTCTCGGATCGGGATAGTCATTTTACTTCCCACTTTTAGAGGAGTTTGCAGGCTAGCTTGGGCACTCAGCTCAAGTTTAGTACCGCATATCACCCCTAGACGGATGGGCAATCGGAGAGGACTATTCAGACTTTAGAGGTATGCTTCGTACATGTGTTCTGGATTTCAGGGGATCTTGGGAGGACCATCTCCACTTGGTAGAGTTTGCTTACAACAACAGCTACCAAGCCAGTATAGAGATGTCACCATTTGAGGCTCTATACGGACGAAGGTGCCGTACTCCCTTGTCTTGGGATGATGTCGGCGAGAAAGTTTTGCTTGGTCCAGAGATGATTGTGGATGCAGCTAAGAAGGTCAAGCTTATCAGGGATAGACTTCGGGTGGCGCAGGACAGACATCGGCAGGGTCGATAGCCACCGGAGACCTTTGGAGTTTGAGGTATTGTTTAGATTTTCTAGTTCTTGTGTCTGATTGTGATTGTTTGTTCTAGATTAAGTTTCAAGATTGTGTTTTGTGTTAGCTTGGTGATCTAGTGTTCCTGTAGATTTCTCTGACACGGGATACGATTCGCTTTGGTAGAGGCGGGAAGCTTAGTCCGTGATTCATCGGACCCTACCGTATCTTGGAGAGGGTCGGTGTAGTGGCATACCGACTATAGTTACCGCCTGCACTAGAGGAAATGCACAACGTGTTTCATGTGTCGCAGCTGAGACGGTACGTGGCAGATCCCAGTCACGTTTTGGACCACTCCGAGATCGAGGTGGGACCGACTCTCAGTTATCCGGAACAGCCAGTTGAAATTTTAGATCATAGGAAGAAGGTGCTCCGAACCAAGTCATTCCTTTGGCTCGTGTCGCATGGAGGCATCACTCTCCGGATGAAACTACCTGGGAGAGAGAGGACGACATGCGGGAGCGATTTCCTTATCTCTTTGAGTCTTGAGGTAATAGTCTAATCCTTGTTCTGATTTTGTTTTATGTGATGTTTTGTCTTTAATTTCGAGGACGAAATTATTTTAAGGGGGGTAGACTTGTCACTACCAGTTTTCCAAAATAAGGTTAAATTTGTCATTTTATAAATTGTTAAATATTGTGAATATTAATTAGGAATTTGGTATGTATCTATTTAATTCATTTAGGTTTAGTTGGTCGGGTTAGAAACTAGTCTAGTTTTTGACTTGTGTTAGTGGCCCGGTTAGCTTAGACACTAAACCAAGAGACCAATAATTAGCAAGGCATAGACCATAAACCAACTCTTTAGGTTAGTTCAATTAGACTAACCATTCATGACAAATTAGTTCATTTAGAGATTAGGTTTTTGTCCAAAATAACCCCAACCCTTCACATTTCATTTGTTTAGCCAAATGACAACTTAGGGGGCTTATTAGAACTTTTGAATTATGTCCTAACCTAGAAATAGTGGCTGGCCACTTAAGAGGGACTCCTCTTCCACTCACTTCATTCATTCTAGCCTCCTTCCAAATTTAGAGTTCTTTACAAAAGAAGAGCTTCCACTATTGATTTCTCTCCCAATCTCACTCTTTCCTCCACCATTTCTCACATCCTCTCAAGAATAAGGTGCCAACCAGAAAGTGTGGAGCTAAGAGCAAGGAGGAGAGTCAATTTGCTAAGGAATTTCGTGTCGGGTTCGTGTCCTTTGGATTGTTCATTGGGAAACCACTCCCAATTGGTATATAACTCTCTAAACTTGTCATTTTGATTCTAATTTTGATATTTGACCTATAGGAACTCACCCATGTATAAGGACAACCCTTAGGAATAGTTTAGAGGCTCTATTGAGTCCTCATTTGGATGTTTGGATAGGTTTTGTGCCACGTTTAGAAGAAATCCGAGGGTGACACACCAAGTGTTTGTTGAAATGCCCCATACACTAAAATAGACTTGTGAGTAGTGTTTGAGGCTATTCTTGTGTCCACAATAGGATACCATGAGGAGACCCTAGTCTAGCAGGGGTTAGTTCCAGCTGAGAAGGCACTAGCGGGTACTCAGTTAACTAGATTTTGACTGGACTCTATCTCCAGCTTACTCATTATGTTTGTTATTATATTTCAGACTTGTATAACTATATTATGATTACTCTGGATTTGTGTTAGATATTTGCACATTGGGTTATATCTCTATCTTTTATCGTGCCATATTTTCTTCCTGTTAGACTTGTGATTGAGGTTATATATCATTGTTATCCTCCGTTCGGAGATGAGCTGCAATGACAGGTTATTATATTATTATTAGATAGTAGACCCTTACAGCATTCTACCGTCGATTCTGCGACGTAGGCTGGGCGCTGTTACGCATTCGTGCCCTTATATCAGGTGCGGGTCGTGACAATCCAACTAGTCCGTGTTGCTTGGGACCATTACTCGCCAAACGAGTCAACGTGGGAGAGTGTACCCACATTTGTTCGACTCAGGAGGTATACGTTTACTATATATCTTATCCTTGGCATTTGTGTTTTAAATTTTTGTGCTTGGTATAGCTTATAACCATTTTCATATGAATGCTTTTTTGTGAACTTCCTGAATATCTGGCTTTTTTAATTTAATTTCTGATATCATGTTTTTATGGATTTTTTAGCACGTAGAGCGCCTTATTTAAATTTTCAGGACAAAATTTTTCTAGTGGGGAGAGTTGTGAGGCTCACCTCACAATACTGGTATTCATATAAGGATATGCGTTTGTTTATCGTATGTTATATTTTTTTTGGTTTTTGTGATTTTAATATCATAATTAGGGATATTGATTTTTACGAGGCAAATCCTTGATAATTGCTATCATGGCATGGTAGCAGTACTGGATTTGGTTATTGATAATTTACTAGTTTTCAAGATTTTCTCCTTTCACGTGCATCGGGGATTGTAGACAAAGTCTCATACAATAATCTAGTTTTCAAGAAAATCTATTAAAGACTTATGCAACTTAATGTATTTCTGAATTTATTGTGAACCATATCAACCCATAGACTTTCTGAGACTTGTAAAGACCCATGGCATGACCATGTACCCCGACTAGGATATGTACGTAGAATCAGAACCCTAAAAACTAGGTTTTTTTTTCTAATTTTTCCTACGTCACGGCATATTGGAAAGTATACTAGCTAGTATACTATTTTTCTGTTGTAAGTGGGAAGAGTGGTTGTGTATGTCACTTTGGGACGTTGGATTTTCATCCAACGATTGGGATTAATCCTGGGGGTTTATATAAGTGTTAACCCCCCTTCATTCCTTCATTTATCTCTCCCCCCCCTTACTCCCCATCTTAGTTTTCTATTAAGGGCCAAAGAAGAAAACTTCCATTCCCCTCTCTCTCTCTCACACACCCTTCTCCACGTCCTTTGATATCACGAGTATTGAAACAGCGAGCCTTGTACTTTTGAGCCATTCTGGTGGAGGACATTGACACGAGAACACATCCTAGGCACTGTACCGGTTGCAGCGACCACCCGTAGGGAAGTACACCTTGCTCTCGACATTAAACTTTAATTTCGATTAAGTTTTGATATAGTTTTCATGTGAACTCTTAGAATTTCTCTTCAATTGTGATTATAGTTGTCCGTAGTCGGTAGTACTCGTCTGAGCATGTTGCCCTTGACAGGACTCGAATCCATCGAGTATCGGTCGAGTAGTAGCCATTTTATCAAATTTATTGGTTTAGTTGATAACCCATTTTATGACAACCGATACCATATATCTTTCTCTAAGCCATCTACTTGTTATAACGAGCATGGTAGGTTTTTCGAATTTATATCTGGTAGTGTATGTGACCGACGAATAATTTTGCTCGTTACAATACAAGTTCAGGCTCAGTACCGCATCTGCAAAACACATATAATATAATACCTAGTATAATACATGCACATTGATTTTATATATAATTGTTCTTTGTCCTAAACAGTATACTAGACATTATACTACCCAATATACTATCCAGTTTATTGTCATTACAAGAATTTATATAAAATGCTCTCTGTCCAAAATAGTATATTGGATCGTATACTATCAGTGAAGTACATGCTAATTTTCCTATTTTTTCTATTTTTCATCGATTCATTTTCATGTCGATACAAAAGCCGATGACACTAAAAATTGACATAAAATATCCTAGCCTATATGAAAGGATGTGGGTAAATTTTCAAAGGAATAGAACGGTTGTATCTCCTATATCGAATAATTTTCGATCCCGTAGAAAATACTGAAAACTTCTAAATACAAATTTCTTATGGATCTCTATTGAATTTCTTGAATACTTATTGTTGAAGCATGATTATTTTTAATTAATGAATGTATGTATAGCCGCGACAGTACCCATGGCCTGTGCCCGTGCCTATTACATTATTGTTTATCTTTTATGTGCTGGAGCGCACTAGTACTTTTCGTATTTTTATGAACTATCTGGATACTTAGGTATCCTCTACGCTATGTTACTACCCCTTGGAATTATCTTGATTATGGCAATATACTATTATGATAGGCCACTTATGGAATGGCATTGACATCATGTTTCGCGACACCTAGTATGTACCAACTTGTACCGTACTATACCATATTATAATATACTGTACCGTATTATAAGGTATCGATTCCCTCCGTGGCTCATCGTACCATACTCTAGTATATAGTAATTATAGTGACATGCGTTACTAGCATGTCTAATGTTATTGATTGTGAATGTAAAAAAATTGTCGAGTCTTGCATTTCCCTGAGAAGAACTATATGTAGGATGGATTCCATGGATGCCCACGTTCGAAAATTCAAATCAAAATATTCAAGAATTAATAATTAAAATGATCACCTAGAATCATTGGGAGGGGATGTTTCCAGGTTGCATGTAGTCTTGTTATCCTTGACACTTATGGATTTAGAGGAACCTAACGTGAGGGCTACACTTCCAACTCATCGCAGAGTGATGCAATATTATACTGATTAGCTAACCAACGAGTGGTGTATACATTATGTATTATTGTTTCACCTGGATAGACTACATGGCATCCTTTGGAACCTCTAATATATGTGATAGTAATTAGGAATGTGAAAACCCTAGTTAGTTAATTTTATCAAGTCGTAGTTCATGATTAGCCGAGGCTGATGGAGAGTTTCTATTACAGTTCCATATTACAAGTTCTTACTCAGTTTGATTCTTTACTATTATTTCTTTACTCCTTTCCTATGTATGCTTGTATTCTGGTCTTTGTACACCATTGAGCTTTACTTGTGGTACTTGCTATCTGAGGTTGACCCTACTGGTTTTATATGGCCAAATCTCGTAGTGGAGCCTGAGAATTTACTTATACCTTTCACTCGATGGTCAGCACTTGGAGGACCACCACTTGAGTGCCTGACTAGGTTTCTATCTTCTCTCTCAATGACATTCTATATATATTTTATGGCCTTTAGCCAATAATCATGTGTTAGCTCGTGTTCTAAGATTATGTTCCTGCCTAAGGGAAACATGATTGTATATATTCTAGATGCAACTAGACATGATTATGTACTATTGTATTGTCTTGCTAGTATTCTATTTTGTATTACTAAATTCATGACCATCTATATATATAGTTTGTGATGCTTTTCTATTATATGTCTGATGATCATACATCTTGTAGTTTACATGTTTGCTAGTGATTGAGACACCTAGGATTATTTTACCTAGCTTAATTGATGGATTATAGATTAACCCCTATGTATTATATAGCAATGTATCTTAGGGTACCGGAGTACTCTGAGATATGTAGCTGGCCTAGTAGCGCCTTTGGTCTCCGGTATTGTGGTTGTGGGATGCAATATGATGAGCTACTTAGTGAATAGGAAGGTAATTATTTGGAGAAGTACACACATTACATGGCTAGGAAGTAACATAAGGTATCTTTCCAAAGTCACCCATCTTTAAGGAAGTCATATTTGCTTGAGCTGATTTACTCTGATGGCTACGGTCCAATAAGGTAAAATCAATTGGTGGTGCTTCTTATTTTGTAATATTTAACGATGATTGTTACAGGAAACGTTGGGTCGATGATATAAATACCAAGGATCGGGTCCTGCCTACTTTAAAAAGTTTTTGGCCTCTAAGAAAAGGGAGACACACAAGAAGTTGAAGTATGTTTGGTCTGATAATGGCGGTGAATACATTATTTTCTTTGATGCTTGTTGCAAAGAACAAGGGATTCAACACCAGAAGTCTCCGCCAAAGATGCATCAGTTCAATGGCATAGTGGAGTGTATGAACATGATAGTGATGGAGAGGTTACAATGTTTTCTCTCAGCGAAAAACTTACCGATGAGTTATTTGGGTGAGGATTTTAACATTACTGCTTATGTCATTCATTTGCCTTCTAACGCTCCTTTGTAGGGTGATGTGCATGACAAAATATGGTGTGGAAAAGAGCCATCATAAAGTCACATGCGAGTGTTTGGGTCTATGGCCTTCGTACATGTACTAAAGAGCAAGAGGTCTAAACTCGAGCCGAAGATGACACTACTAAAATACAACGATTTAGCGACGGCCCTATCGCTAATTGAAATTACCGACGAATACGGGCTGAAAAAATCCGTCGGAAATAACCTCGTCGCTAAAACTAGTCCGTCGCTAGTCCGTCGCTTAGCGACTACTTCGCGACGGATTACCGTTGGCTACATCAAAATAGTTAGCGACAGCTAGCCGACGGTTTTCTGTCAACTTCGACAGTTTAAATTTTAATGTAGCATCATTTAGCGACGGATAATCCATCACAAAACTGTCGTTAAACGCGTATCAGAGGGTTCTGATACACAAAATTTGTCGCTAATCCGTCACCAACCTCGTCGGATTAGCGGCGGAGTGGCGAAGGATATTCCGTCGACAGGCCTGGAAATCTTTCATAATTCCAGGACCTTGGCGACAGATAACCCGTCGGGTTTTAGTCGCCCATCCATCGCTAATTGGGAATCCCCAGTTAGCGACGGATAGTCCGTCGGAAAGTGGTCGCCACTCCGTCGGTAGCTGGGAATTTTTTGAAAAAAATAGCATAAAACTGGGCATTCCCAATATACACAATTCCAATATACAAAACACACAATAATCCCAAGAAATTTTATTATACACAATTCCAATATACAAAACACAAATATTCAATATTCAATTAAACAAATATCCCAAACACAAATATACAAAACACACAAATATTCCAATATACAAAACACACAAACAATTCCAACACACAAATATCCCAAGCATTCAAATTGTTCACACAAAACACACAATATTCAATATTTAAACACATATTCAATATTCAATAAAAAGGAAAATCGACTTTGGCCTCAGCAAAGACCGTAAGTCAGATGAGAATCCTCACAGCCAGGGATCATAGTTGCGTTGAGGCATGTACCATTCTCTCAGCCACTTTGCATACGAAGGCTCAATCTGGTTGAGGTCTTCTGTAGGGACAGGAGGGTCAGTCCCGATGCTACTACTCTCTGACGGTGGCTCCTCCTTAACTTCAACCTTGGGACCAATCTCTTCTCTGATGGTCATCGGTTCTTCCTTGACCTAAACCTTGGTAACACCTCCTCCTTAACAGTCACCGGCTCTTGTTTGACGATGGAGACTTCCTCCGTATCGACCTCCAAGGGTTCCTTGCCTCGGCCCCTTCCTCGGCTAGCAGCACCACCTCGGGAGTCTTGGGAGCCATCTCTCTAACGACAAAAATTTTCATATAGGGTAAAGAAATTTACTCAAATTATAAAAAAAGTAAGAAGTTTATCGAAATTGTAATCGGAGTAATGAAACGACATTAGAGATGGCGTGTCATAGTGGTCGGACGGGAGGGGGGGTGACGCGCCACCACCCATGGCGCGCTAGGGGGACGCCTACAAATAACAGGGACACTGACGCTCAAATACCGGTCGAGTGAGCCAAAGGTATGCAGCCACTTCCCTCCCTCCATTCCCCCCTCTCCCTCTCTCATGCTATCAACGTCACAACTTTTCCAGTGCTGCTCCCTCTAATGATGATGAACTTAAAAATTAAAGACCCCCCTCTCCTTTCTCACTCTTCATAGTTCTCACAACAGGAAAGATCAGTGCTTTCTAGTTCTCTTCCATCCATCCATTCCTCCGTCCTGATCAAGCTTCTTCCTTCTCCTCTCCTCCACCATGTCTCTGGACCCATCTGCTCCTCCCTACTTCCCTTCTTCTTATTTGACTCTCTCAGCCACATATGATATCTAGCTCAAATGTAGAGTCGGGGGAGAAGAAGTGGCAGAAAGAGGAGGGAAAGTAGCACAGCCGGCGGCATGACCTGGAGGAAGCACAGAGGTTTTCTTCAACATCCATAGGAGAACTATAAGGATATATCTTTTCACAACATGTCACCTTATCAAAGACCCTTAATGTGACAACCATGTTACCACGGTGTCGGAAGACTAACATGTCATAATTTTCTAAGCCGTGTGCTTTGACATAATCCTCCCAACTCTTTTCTCCTATGTAGTAATCTTGTATTTCTTTATGAAGTTCAAGACGGCATATTTTTCTATTACGAGTCACTATATGTCGTCTTGAACTTCATAAAGAAATACAAGATTACTACATAGGAGGAAAGAGTTGGGAGGATTATGTCAAAGCACACGGCTTAGAAAATTATGACATGTTAGTCTTCCGACACCACGGTAACATGATATTCACATTAAGGGTCTTTGACAAGGTGACATGTTGTGAAAAGATATATCCTTATAGTTTTCCTTCTGAGAACAGGATAACATTGCGCTGTCGGGATCAAGTTCTGTCACGACCCGCACCCTGATTAGGGGGACGAATACGTGGTTACGTCCAGCCTACGCCACAGAATCGGTGGTAGAACGCTGTCTAGGTTGTCTATAAAACTACACTAAACAATATAAAGGTACATGTACAGTATATACACTCCGAATGGAGGTGGCATAGCAATACAGTCTCAATCACAAAGTAAAACTAAGGTAGATAGCACGGAAAGGAAATATGATAGATGAAAGCAGGAAATAAGTTCGAGGTCCACACAAGCCCAAAGCTATACACAACACCTCAGAGTAATAGAAAATAAATATAAGCTACTACAGTCTAAAAGAAGAAGCTGGATCGCAGTCCAGGCAAGCCTAACTAAACTAACTACTCCGGGAGTGCAAAGTCTAGTGGCTCTACTAACAAGCCACGGTCCAGGTCTACTCCATCTGACTCGACCCCATAATAGGTCGGACAATCTGCCTCAAAATTATCTGTAATATATCAACGGTATCCTGTCAGGAAAATGAGCAAGTACAAACACCAATAACAGTTCCATGTGAATTGACAAATACTATAAGAGACAGTATAATAAAATACACGATAAATATATGTAAAATACAGGGTAAAATCAGCAGAAAATGTATAATAGATGTGAGTACTGAATAGGACGACAATATATATATAGGATGACTCAGGAACTATTCGGAAGCCGAGTTACAACCCTTAAACCAAACAAGGACCGGGGTTGTAACCCTTCTCCCGAACAGAAGTTAGCCTCCTATGATAAAAAATATAAAAATGTGACTTGAATTATTAGAGCGCTATGTGATCGGCTAGGGAATCATGGTAGGGTTATCCACTTGGCCCGGCAATCCGCGGTGACCTCAACGAAAAGTCATGCCGGCCAACCTGGATAACATGGACATGGAGGTATCAGCTACACCCTACGTGAGGTGAGAGTGGCGCAAGCAAAATAGTGACATGGGGCTTTGATCACATAACCCCTAATAATTACCCCATCCCCAAATAGTATCATGGATCCGAACATGGCACGTCATGACACGGAATTCAAAAGCAGGGGGCCAGCCAACTCCCAATCGATGTCTATATGAGTACATGAAACATGGATATCACACACCAATATACCAATAAAATCCGGGAATAACATCTCATGACAGGATCCGACGTATACTAGTCCGTGAACCGTCGTGTCGGAAATCATGTAAAACACTACAACTGAATCGGATATAGTAGATATCAAGATAATGAAAACTATCAGTGAATGTACTCGCCTGCGGTCCTGAGCTGATAAGGTGAACAGATGCTCAGAGTAATCACAGACCTAAAGATGAGATATCATAAGTCAAAATAGGGTTTAATAATGATAGGGAAGCTAATCAAATCATGATATGCAAGTCTAAGTCAAACTAGGCCAAACTAGGTCATACTGAGCCAAACTAGAACAAACAAGGTCACAGAAAGTCAATCCAAGTCAAACTAGGTCAATCTGGGTCAAAGGTTGACTTACAGTTGACTTTTGATTAACTTGTCAACTCTGGTCTACTCTTGGTCAACGGGGTCAAAACTAGACTAAACTACCCTTATCTAACCCTTACCTACAAGGACAAGCCATTTCTAACCCCTTCTTAGACTTTACCCCAAAATCCTACTTTTACCTTCTAAGATACTGATTTGTATCTTAGGATACCCACTCATCTACATCCTAAGATAACTAACGTAGATACTAGATTCTAGTAAGATACCAACCTATATCTTATCCTAAGATACCATATACCTTGGCCCTATTGATATCCTAATATCAATACCTTAGTTGAAAACCCAATACCTTAGTCTAGGTATAAATACCTTAACTACCAAGATACCAATCTTAGATATCTAATATCTATCATAAGCTACTAGCTAACCAATAACTTAGATTTCTAACCTTAGTTATCTAGGTAAACCCAATACCTTACCTTGTAATAAGGTAAACCCATTACCTTAAGGTAAGATAAACCATTACCTTGGCCGGAAACTAAAACCTTAACCTCTAATACTAATACCTTAAATATCTAGCCTCTAACCATTCAACCTAAATATTAGATAGACAATACTTTAGTAGCTAATACCTTAGTATAAAGTAAACCCCCTCTACCTTGTAGGTAAATACATTACCTTAAGGTACTACGCAAATACCCAAAATATCCTAAGATACCACTATGGTATCTTAAGATATCACTCTATATCCTAACTTATACCTCTAATACAAGATACGAACCAACTCTAATATATAACTTCTAACCATCTATTCTAACTAGAAACCTAACACAACTAACATCCACTAACTAATATCTAACCATAACATATATGTATATATATCCATCTCTAACTCTAACCAACTAACATATGTCATCTCTAACTAACAATAACATAGACTAACACAACTAATTATCTAACTTATACAAGATATCACTATCTAACTTCTAAGATATCTCTAACCTCTACATAGATTCTAACACAACCACTAACATACTAACATATCCATACATACAACATTTAAATTCCTTCCACTCCAATACTAACACACACTCAAACACATATACCAAATCCACCCCTCCCCCTCTCTTCTAACACACCTACACACATCTATATACAAACACACTACCACTCAACCAAAACACAAATCACTCAACAAACCACACTAGCCTCAAGTCAATTAGGATGGCATGATCCTCCCAACTCTCTCTCACCTTCACAACACACACACTACACTACCATCTATACAACATCAAACACACACTAGCACATATCCTCTATCAATCACTTCTCTCCACTAACACACACATCATTATCTCATTCAAACACACACACTATACTAACATATATTATATAAAATAATTAATATACATATATGTACTGTATCATACATATTTTTGACAACCTATGATACCTACATTCACATGATATCCATACTACATAGGCTCATAGGATACACAAAATCTATGTCGTATAGTCACTCTTTACTTAAAATAGACCTTCACTAAATTCTAGGATAAATATGTTGTAGGTCTTCGTGTTAGCTTTCTGAAATTCAAACGGATCGCATTTTTGTGTCCGAAGCTCCCAACTCGCAAAAACGAAACACATTCGTCTTTCGTACAGCTGACACTCAAACAATTCTACAGAAAGTTCTAGAACGAATTTTGCTTATTAAATATATATTTGGAAAGCTAACTCCGATACGCTTTTTTAAAAAAAACGGGAGATTAATTGGAGTCTTGAGCTAAAAGTTATGACATTTCTAAGTTGCTCTGGCTACAAAAAACGTGGATAAAAATTATGACGAATTTGGGTTGTTTTGGACAAAAAAACACATGTAGGCCAAGATACTTGGATACCAACATAGCTATCTAAATAGAACTTATTCTAATCATCCTAACTAAGATCAATCCAGTCTCTAACCATCCTAAAACTAAAATTAAACCACAAATAGCCTATTTGCATAAACACAAACATGGGGTGTCCTATATTGGAAACTCCACAAGTAGGACACCAAACCTATTCAAACTTCCTAAAGAGGACTCCAAAGAGCCTCAAATTAAAATCTAATGGTTATACATGCATGAGGGTGGATCCTATCGATTCGAATCTAACTAAAATGTAAGGGAAATTAAATTAGAGAGATGGTTATACCTATTGGAAGTGGGATCCCAATGATACACTCAAAGGACACGGTTTCGACACGAAAGCTCCTCCAAAATGGACACCTTTCCTTGCTCCTTGCTCCCAATCCTTGCTAGCACCTCCTCCTTGGTTGAATGAGAAGAAATGATGGAAGACTGGAAGAAGAATGGAGGGATTTGGAGATCAAAATTAAGAGGGAGCTCTCAAGTTTGGAAAGAACAAATTTGGGGAAAAAAGAGGCAAGTGTGAAATGAAAGGGAGGGACACCTCTCCCCCTATAGGTGGCTGGCCATACATGCCCTAATGGGCCTATGTGAAATGTCCAAGATGCCCCTACAAGTCTCCTTTGGGTCAACTTAAGTCATGACAAGGTTTGTGGTCAAAAGGTCAAGTTTAAGTCTATAATTTAACCATTCTAAGCAAGTGAAATTAGTCTAAACTTACTAACTTAATTAGTAGGATTTGTGGGCCATGACTAACTAATCTTGGGGTCCATCTAGAGTCTAAGCTACCCGGTCACTAACACAAGTCGGACGAAACGAAACTCAAACCCGACTAAACAAATCCCGTAAAATCAATATTAAAATATAAAAATTCCAAAATATTAAAATATGAAAAACCAAAATCATAATACATCAATTTAAATATTATTAAAATAATCTCAAATTCACCAATTAATCAAAATTTAAATAATTCAAAAGTCACAAAATGACCAAAAACCCTTAGCCTAAAAAGTGGTAATTAGCTAATCTAATCACACGGGTTAGGCCTCCAAGGTCATGGTTAGTCTCTAGGCTAAATAGTTCTAAGGTACACTAGCAAAATATCAAAATCACAATACACTAATTAAATAATTTTAAATTAATTAAAATTTACCATAAATCATTATTTAATATTAAACGATAGATTTTTAAAAAGTTCAAAATTACCCATTTTTAGAAAAGTGGTGGTTACAAGTTCCTAGCCCAATCAGGATAACATTGTGTGTATAGACAAAGAGTGATATGGTGAGGGGTGTATGTGTGTGAGTTTCAGTCAAATGTGTGTGTGTGTAAGGGTGTGACAGTAAGAGTGAAAGAGTGGGAGGGTGTGTGTGTGTCCTAGTCAAATGTGTGTGTGTGTTAAGGGTGGGTGTGTGTACAGGCGAGAGCCTCAATATACTATATTTTACTAAATTTACTTATTCGGTTCGGTTTCGGTTTTAAAAAATTCGTTTCGGTTTCGGTTTTGAATATACTAAATTCGGTTCGGTTTCGATTTTCAATATACTAAATTTACTTATTGTTTTCGGTCCAAAGTTAATATATACTCCTCGAATATATATAATATATATATAATATATATATATTATATATATATATATATATATTATATATAGATATATATATATATATATTTACTCCTCGAAATATATATATAATATATATATATATATATATATATATATATATATATATATATATATATATATGTGTGTGTGTGTGTGTGTGTGTGTGTGTGTGTGTGTATGTTCCGACCCCCCGCGGCCAGCCATCCCCGATACTCATAGGGATAGTCCGATATCGATACTCATAGGAATAGCCCAATACCGATATTCATAGGAATAGTCCGATACCGATTTTGATACTCATAAGAATAGTCCGATACCAATACCTGGACATGCCAAACTGTATCGGTATCGGACAGAATCGGACCGGTATCGGTCAGTATCGGGTATCGGTCAGTATCAGAGTGGGACATGCCAAACTGTACACTCCTGTTGTCGTTTGTACATCCATGTACGATCAAAGAAGTAACGATCCAACACAGATTGTAGGTAAAAATCTGTATCACAAGACTAACAGAATTACTATGTAATCATGTACTCACCAATAACTGGATGTAACTGGAGTCGTTGGGCCTATCGTGCTGTAATTGGTGGAACCGCTGGTATAGGCCGGATGTACTTAGTATCTACTGTATCAGATTAGTATCGGTCTATCGGTTTGTATAAGACGTATCAGATTGGTATTGGCCTTAACAAATTGGTATCATCCTATCCGATATGTACATGTATCGGCCGTATAGCTAGGATTCTTATTGGCCTTATCGATTTGGTATTGGTCATATCCGATAGGTGTCGGCCGTGTTGGATTAGTATCGACCATTTCGGATTAGTATCGTGAAAGGTTTAGTAACAACTGTACTTGGATTTCTCTCTTCTCGAGCTAGAATACCATTGCAAGAGAGTCACCAGATCGTGATTGGCCAATTACAGTAACATACAGCTTCCTTTTCCATCAGGAAAAGCGAGATTGAAAAGGAAGCATGTATGTTCTGTAACTGGCCAGCTACGCTCTCGTGACTCTCTTGCAATGGTAATCTAGCTCTAGAAGAGAGAAATCCAAGTACAGTTGTTACTAAACCTTCCACGATACTAATCCGAAATGGTCTTTACTAATCCAACAAATCCTATACCTATCGGATATGACCAATACCAAATCGATAAGGCCAATACGAATCCTAGCTATACGGTCGATACATATCGGATAGGACGATACCAATTTGTTAAGACCAATACCAACCTATACGGCCTATACCAAACCGAAAGATCGATACTAATCCGATACGGTCAATACTTATAAGTACCTACGGTCGAGGAGGTTGATCCGCTGGCACATCCATGTTCGATCAACGAAGTAACGATCCATTTCAATTTGGATGTGAAAATCTGTATCGTAAGACAAACTAAACATAATTAGTTCGATACCGATACCGATACCGATTCCGATACTCAACGAAATAGTCCGATACCGATACCGATACTCAACGAAATAGTCCGATACCGATACCGATACTTATAGGAATAGCCCGATACCGATACTCTCTGATGGTGGCCCCTCGCCCCCTCTTCTCCCCCCTCCCCCCACCCCCTTCCCTGACAGCACCCACCCCCCAAGGTACCCCCCTCCCCCACCCCCCCACCCCCTTCCCGACCCCCCTCCACGACAGCATCCCCTACCCGACCCCCTCCCCCACCCCCCTCTCCCGATCCGATACCGATTCCGATTTCGATACCGATTCCGATACCCCCCCTCCCCCTATCCGATATACTCATAGGATTGGTCCGATCGAAAACTACCTATTCCATCCGATACTCCGATCCGAAACCACCGATACTCATAGGAATGGTCTGATCCGAAACCACCGATACCCCCCCACCCCCCTCCCCTACCCCGCCGGACAGTAAACCCCCCTCCCCCACCCTCCCCTCCGACAGCCCACCCCCGACAGCAAACCCCCACCCCACCACCTCCCCCCCCCCCCCGTCCCCCCCCGACAACAAACACCCCCCCCCCCCGCCCCCCCTCCATCCCCCTCACCGCCGGCCCCTACGACAGCCGACCCCCCCACCCGAAAACCCTACCCCTGCCCCGAAACCTTAAACCCTACCCTGCCCCCCGTCCTCAACACCCTCCCCTCCGCCCCCACTCCCTCCCCCCACCCCGCCGGCCCCAGCGACAGCCGACCCCCCCAACCCGAACCCGAAACCCTATATGTTAAACATAGAGAGAGAGAGGGAGAGAGAGAGCATACCTGAGAGAGAGAGAGATACCCTGTCGGAGAGAGCTTCGCCGGAGAGAGAGACCCGTCGGAGAGAGCTCACCGCCGGAGAGAGAGAGGGGGAAGAGAGAGAGAGACTTTTTGGGGGGAATGAAAAATGCTCCCCCGTCGGTTCTTTAAGTTAGGTTACAGTATTTAGCGACGGACTACCGACGGATATATCCGTCGCTAGGTAGTCGCTAAATACCCACTAGATTACCGACGGAACGTCCGTCGCTAGGTAGACGCTAATTTATCGCATCATTTTTTTTCAGATTTTGCCGCCGTAATGTGCGACATATTAGCGACGGAGATCAATCCGTCGCTAAATTTTTGTCAAATTAGCGACGGATGTGCGACTGATTTGACACAAAAAAGTAAAAAAATATCTATTACTTTCTGACGGTAGTCCGTCACAAGGTAGTCGCTAGTCCGTCGCTATTACCGACGGATAAGATTCGTCGCTAATGGTCTGTCGCCAAATTGTTGTATTTTAGTAGTGTGAGGCAATGCATCTTTATCAGCTATGGTCGAGATGAATTGGGTATAGACTCTACGATCAAGTGGGGAAAAAAACTCAGTAGAAGCCGATACGTGATATTCATCGAGGATGACCATAATCAACACTCAGGATTCTAAGATGCCTTATGAGGCTGAGGATGTCTGAGTTAGAGTCATTTTGCTTTGAGTCATTTTCATAGAATACTACAGAGATTCTAGATACTGGAAAGCTACCACATGGAGTTGATTTAAACATTGGTCATCAGCATGCTGATAGTGATCAGGGTGACCTTCAGGAGGATGACAATAACAAGGAGGTAGTTCCTGAAGGTGATGACATTTTCGGTACATAGCCAGAAACATAGGTTCCATTAGGAAGGAGCATGAGAGAGCGTCGACCATCCATAAGCTACTCGCCATATTAGTATGTACTATTGACTGATGGGGAAAACTTGAAATATTCGTACAGACAATAGAAGATGAATACAAACATGAGTGGTTACAAGCCATATAGAACGAGATGAGTTTCTTACATGATAATTCTACTTATAAGTTGGTGCGGTTGCCAAAGGGAAAGAAGGAACTAAAAAATTGGTCAGTGTTCAGAGTAAAGCAAAGAGAAGATGTTACTCACTATCAGTATAAAATGAGGTTGGAAGCTAAGGGCTATAGTCAACAAAAGGCATGAATTTCGATGAGATCTTTTCATTGGTCGTCAAGATGTCACTTATCAGGGTTGTGCTCGGATTAACAGTTAGTTTTGGTTTGGAGATTGAGTAGATGGATGTCAAGACAATTTTCATCCATGATGATTTAGAGAAACTATACCTAGTGCAACCCAAGAATTTATGTGAGAAGGGAAAGTCATGTTTAGTTTGTCGATTGAATCTGTATAGTTTAAAGCAGGCTCTGCAGTAGTGGTATAAAAATTTTGAGTCATTAACGGGGGAGCATGATTATGCCCGTACAACGTAGTAGTAATGCATATTTGTGAAATATTTTGTCGATGATAATTTTATTATTTTACTGCTCTATGTGGAAGATATGTTATTGGTGGGACAGAACACCACCAGGATAGCAGAGTTAGAGCGCCAACTAGGCACGACTTTCTCTATAAAGGATTTTGGCACATGAAGACTATTTTTGTGATTGAGATCTACCGAGAGAGAGGGTCCAAGTTGCTTTATTTGTCTCAAGTAAAGTACATTTACTAGGTACTTCATTGCTATAGATGGATCGAAGAAGACGAGTACCAACCCTATGTGTTTACTTCAGGATCACTACAGAGCAGAGCCCATCGACAGAGGATAAAACGGAAGATAAAGATCAAGTTTTGTATACTTGAGTAGTGGGAAGTCTCATGTACCCCATGGTGTGTATAAAGCTAGATATTCATGTACTTGGTATGGTTAGCAGGTATCTTTTTAATCTCGGGAGGATACATTGGAGGGTGGTCAAATGGATCCTTCATTACCATTTTTTATACAACATCATTAGTCATCCTGTTAGTCTCCAACGACCAGCTAACCTCCTCGATCATATCTCTAAGGCTAGTTGTCCATAAGCTAACCTTAATTATTGTGGTAACTTGTCTAATAGCCAAGAAAATTATATTCATTTCATATCTTGGGGTTGAACCATAAACCAACCAATCTATGGGACTCTACCCTCGTCTTATACCACTCCTTAGATTCCATGCTATACAAAGGTAGGGTCTCCTCTTCTACCATGCCTTCATCTAGTGAACAAATATTAGGTCATCAAAGACATATAATTCCTCGGTTCAAGAACTATGAAATAAATGAAGTCAAATAGTATAAGATTGAAAAATTATAATCCGATACTCAGATAGCAATTTACAGTGAATAAATCTTAAGGATGTATTATAGTGCTAACACGAAATAATACTCCACTCTAATACTAATTCTAGTAATTCATTAATATCCAAACTATTCCTATAGCCTAACAGTCACTACCATAATCACAATATAATTTTACCTATATGACAATGTAATTTAGAGAATAAACTTTGAATCACATACTTGACAAATTTTTCAGCAATAATCCAAAGGCCCAGGATCAGGCTGTTGTATGCTGGCATAATGCTTAATGGTCCTTCCCTTGCCCATAGGTTACAATATATATATATATATATATATATATATATATATATATATATATATATATATATATATATATATATATATATATATATATATATATATATATTGTTGTATCAAAATGTAAAGCGATATACTCTAGAGGGGGGTGAATAGAGTAGACAGCAGAATATTAGCTATTAAAAATGTTAGTAGCCAGATCACAGAAATATATCACAAATATGAAAAAGTAAAAGTAAAGTGCAAAGAGCAAACACAAACACGGCAATGTATGCTAGTCTTCATCTTTTAAGGACTAATACAGTAAAGAGACCTCCAGCTCCCGGTTGAAATCCACTATGGAAAATCGCAAGTTTTCATGCGAAGTCCTTGCAACTTCTACAAACGTTAGCTTTCATCTGAAGCAATCGACCAACTTCAATTGTGAAGTGTCTTACTTCTATCAAACCTCTTGATTACAATCACTATGAACTTCTAGACCGTACCGCACTGGCAAATTGACTAGAGAATTGTAACTGATTTGGAATTTAAAAATGAAAGCTTAGAAGGCTTAGGAAGGACGTAGTAAGCTTAGAGAGAAGAGATGAGAAAGTGAATTGGTCTATTGAAGTGATAGAAATTCTTCTCTATTTATAGGATTTCCAAAGAGAGAATTCGGGCAGAAGTCAGACAGAATTCGGATGAAAGAATCTCGGAATATAGCCATTGCATCCGTAACTGCGGGAAGACTGAGTTCAAAATCAAATGTTCCACCAACTGAACTCGGGCCAAATGTGGGCGAATTTGCTCTGAATTTTGTTGGTCCAGAATGAGTTGGGTTTTGGGTTTTCAACTCCGATTTTGGGCTTTTGAGGATTTGTCAAGCAGTTTGGAATTGGGTTTTTGGTTTTGGACTAGTTTTCAAAACAAATGGGTAGTTTTGAAAAACGTTTCTGGGTAGACTATTTGCTAGTATGACTCGGTTTACATTGTATTCCTAGATCAATGAAATGTGAAAATACATTGATAATTGAAAAATACAGACACAATGATAAACATGGCTCCAAGTCTTGAATGGTAGTAGACATAATCTGTAGTAGTTCATCCAAGTAGCCCTTATATTGAGACAGGGTTAGATCAATTATTAAAATCAGGTTCGACCATGACCAATGGGTCAACAATCTCCTCCATTTTGATAATTAACAAACCTTGACCGATATAACATCTTGCTCTTGATTTGACAAAAATATCAAAACATTTGTTCGTTTGTTTGGTACTATCTCCTCTTGGTAGAAATTATCCTGAAAAAGATGTTAGATTCTTTTCTTCCCCGTTATCACTTAGCAAAATAATTGCAAAGAGAGAAGCTCCCCCCGCAATTCATGCATTAGAAACAATCATTAAAGAAATGCGGAGATAATATAAAGAAAATAGACAAATTTCACAGGTAGTTTATGAATGAAGCAGTAGCTAAAAGTTAATGCTAAGCATAAGTGTATACCAAAAGAGACAATAAACACTGAAATAAAAATGCATAATAAGAAGAAAGAGTTTAGAACTAATCATAGAAGTGCATAAAAGAAAATACTATCTTGGAATGCAGGAACATCTCCAAAAAGACAAAGACATAACAAAGTCTAATAAAGATAACATCTAGACAAATACAGTAACATCTATATCAAGTCGTCATCATCGTCAGCACGATCAGCATCAGCACCATGTCCAGAAGGACCAGCCCCAGAAGTGCCAACTCAATGAGATGGATGTGGAGTAGCACCAGAACCTCGGTATCAATCATACGCGTTACCGGGGTTGAAGTAGTGACAAACCGCCATATCCTCCTCATAGCGGTAGCCAGAAATAGTAGGATCTCGTGGAAGAGAACTGGCGTGCTGATTAGTCTAAGCAAAATATAGATCCGTAAAAGAATTTGCAAGTGCTTGAAACAGACTAGCATCGCGAAACTCTTGTTTCCTCAATGTGTCAGTCACAAACGCTCGTAAGGAGTTGTGCTCATCCAGCTAAGCACGCCGCATATCATTCAAATGCTGATGGAGACCCTCAAATGACATAGGATAAGTCTGAGGTGGAAGAGGTGGTGCAGTAGGAGGAGCAAGAGGGATAGATGTACTGCAACGAGAGAGCTACAGATGCTTGGGCTCAGAGTCGCAAGCACAAGATGACAAGTCTATCTAGAAATACTGGAAGATGATAGGAAGGATCATCGCATAGAGAAGATTCATATCTCTCATGACACCTATCTATCATCTAGATAATCGTCTTATGGACGGAAAGGGGAATCCCGTTACGAATGTGATAGAGAGTAGTAATTTCAAGACTAGTTATATCATCTTTTGAAGTGGATTTTGGTAGTATAGTGGAATAAACAATATGATATAACTCATAGAAGAACAAGTTCAAGTGTATGGCTTTGAACTTGTCGGAATGGACGGGATCAGGAGCACAAAGTTGAGTCTTAAAGTTGTTCAAAGTTGTGTCGTTTGGAAATTCAAAATCAGTAATATCGACAAGCGGCTCACCTTTATTTAAAATTTGTAGGATTGTCACTAAGCCTTTATTATTGAATTGAATATTAATGCCTACGACACGACTTTTCAGAAGATAGTCATTATCGGCTAAAGTAAAATTGCAGTAAAATAGTCGAATTGCATTTGTGGCGATAGGAAATGAGTGTGTAAAAAGATTGTGCAATCCCAAAGTTTCAAAGTAGTGTTTGTGAGACAGAAAGATCGTCCACTTTATCGGTGCGCTGGGGCAAATATTAGGAATTGAAAAATCGGCATACCATAACAAAGATTGTTCAAGAGTTTCAAAGAAAAACTCATTGAACGCACTATCGTCCGTTTGGACGGACGAAAAGAGAGATCCTTGGATAGGATCAGAAGATGAGGCTCCTTCACTAGTTGTCTTCTTTCTCTTGAAGGGATTATTGATTCTAGGCATGATTTCTAATATAAATAGAAAATTTCTATGAAATAAAAATTTGAGAAATAGAGAGATGGAAGAGTTTATACCTTCTTAAAATAGAGTATGTGGAAGAGGAGGAAATTCTACTCCCAAATCCAAAGTTTTGATGCAAAACCCCAAAAGAATATGGAGGAATAAAAGATAGAAAATCTACGGTTTTGGGTGCTGTTCACGGCTGCTGGTTCTATTTGAGGAGGAGGAAGATGATAATAAAAATTGGGTCATTCAGTTATGTTTAAACTACCCGGCGCCAGTCGAGTTCGGGCCGAGTTTGCATAGAACTCTGTTGAGGTATTTTGCCAAAAAAAAATGTCACTTTATATTCATCATTCATTTTTAATTATTTAATTCCAAGATTAGTAATTTTAAATTTCAATTAATATAATTAAAATTATTTTACGAATTAAATTTTGTTACGCAACAACTATCTCAGATTAGCTGTAGGGGTACTATTCCAGCTAACGGAGGTTCACAGGGGAACGCTTAGCCATGGTGACAGACAGACCCTTTGTAGGCTTGTCTCAAAAACAATTTTTTGCGTATTAAAAAATAATTAATAAGATGAAATTAATTAATATTATTGACATCTAAAATTCCTAATTCTCGACGTAAATAATTTAATTGATCTTCCGCTAAAGGTTTTATAAAGATGACAGCCAATTGTTTTTCTGTGTCTACATATTCTAAATTGATATCTCCATTTGCTTGATGGTCTCTAAGAAAATGATGTCGAATCTCAATATGCTTAGTATGAGAGTGACATACAAGATTCATAGTCAAGTTGATAGTGCTAGTATTGTAACAGAAAATGGGTATGTGTGTAGTGTAAATCAAAGTCTTCTAAGGTTTGCTTCATCCATAAAATTTGTGCACAACAATGTCCTACAGCGATATACTCAGCCTCAGTAGTCGATAATGCGACAAAATTTTGCTTTTTGCTAAACCAAGAGACTAGAGCCTTACCTAGAAAATGACACGTATCTCTAGTTATTTTTTATCCACTTTGCATCCAGCAAAATCAGCATCTGAATAACGAGTTAGGTCAAAGGACGTGGTTTTTGGATACCATAAGCGACAGAAGAAGTGCATTTAAGGTATCGGAAGATACGCTTAACTGCGCACATGTGTGATTCCTTAGGGTTAGCTTGAAATCTTGCACACAAGCAAACACTAAATATTATATCAGGATGACTAGTAGTTAAATATAGTAAACTATCATTCATACCTTGATACTTATTTATGTCGACAAGTTTGCTTTGTTCATCTACATCGAGCATGGTTGAAGTTGCCATTAGAGTGCCAAGAGGTTTGACGGATTCCAGATCGAACTTCTTTAGCATATCTTTTCTGTACTTTGCTTGATTGATGAACGTCCCACTGTTGGTTTGTTCGATTTGCAATCCAAGGAAGAATTTGAGTTCTCCTATCATGCTCATCTCAAACTCATTCTGCATACACTTGGAGAATTCTTGACTGGTACAAGAATGGAACTGATCTTGCCTAGGATATGCAGGGGAATGATTCAAGAGTAATCTAGACTGAACAACAAAGTAATAGGTTGATGTATATAGGGGAAAAACTGAACATGTTAGTGAATAAGGACTAGCCTCAAATATAGACTGATACCATTAGTTCAAAGACTGAACTAAACTAATTTAGGACTAAAGCTAAAAGGAAATGGACTGGAAATGTCAACTGACATATGAGCCACAAAACTTAGCTAATTCCTACTCGAGCACTTCACTAACCCCCCTGTAGGTTAGAACAGAGTGGTCGAACAAGGAAGGTAATGAAGATAACCCACAGTCAACTATTACATGAGAACATCAAAAATAGACTGATTCATCAGTGAAGTTGACTGATGTGAATCTAAACTAACACTTGAACTTAGAATGAAGGTCTGAACCTAATGCAGTGAACTGAACAAAGAGTTATCTTGGACTAAACATTAGATGAATGCAGTGACTGAATCAAAGAAGTATTGGACTGCACAATAGGGATAGTTACATAGGCAATAGTAGGGACTGATATCTTAAGTTCAAATACTGAAAAAATTATGGTAATATGGACATTTGTGAATGTGAAAACTGATACATACTAAAAGATGAAGGACTGTACCCAGATAGGGACTCGACCTCAATAAGTGGACTGATACTCTAAGGGTTAATGTTGTGCTCGAACTCAAGAGCAAGTTCCTCCTCCCCATCTCATTTCCGAATCCCAAGGACTAAGTCATGCAAGACAGATCCTAGCTAAATAGGACATATCTGATACATAGTATAGGTGACTGCACATACATCAGTTTACCTGTCTCAAAACCCAAAACCATAACACATAGGAAATAAACCAATAGTAGCACCTTGGGCCATCACTTAGACTGAAACAAAATAAATGCAAGGGACTGATTGAAAGGAATACATAGGACTGAACATTAGCCTTCAAAGGATTGATACTTAACTAAGGGGCTGAATCTAGGATTCAAATGGACCAACATGTGAAGATACAAGGAAATAACATAATTAGATTGAAACAAAACATGACTGAACTGAGGATATCTGGACTGGACAATGTAGGATGCAGGGGACTGAAGTAAATGTGAAACTGGACACTGTGTGCATGTGAAGACTGAACCATTTGGGGAAAATGAACATGTAAACTGATACAATATGTCAAAGTGCAGAACAGTAAGGGGAAAATGGACTGAACATCAATATACAGTCCAAAGTAACAGTTCACACATAACCATGGCTCCTAACCACATCCCCAAATCCATTTTAACCTATCCAAACCATTCCAATTTACTAGGCAACTGTAATATAGGTAACACATGGCAAAACAAACCCAAATTAATATTTAAAACTGAAATTAGAGCATCAAATGCTCTAAGGGTCATTTCGTCAAACACTTGGTGTGCGTATCCGATACTCTCGTGATGCGCACTCCAAATGGATCCAAACTTGACCCAAAGCACATCCACAAGCTCTAAATCATTAGTATGACCTATTTTATCAATTTCACAAACCCTAGGTTCCTATTCTCAGATTTCTCCCAATGTGGATCAAAAATGAAGAGGGAAAACCCTTCAAATAGGAAGATGAGAGCCTCAACTCCTCTCTAATGGCACCCTTATGCAATGGGGGTCCTAAATGAATGCATCTACACTAATGAAATGAAATTTAAGGGTTTAGAGAGATCATACCAATTGAGAGATAGATTCCCAATGCAAATTCCTAGATTTAGATCCCCTTCTTGTTCCAAGTGTCCCAATGCTCCAAATGCTCTCAAGCTAGCCAATAGAGCCTTCTCCTATCTAAGGGAAAAAGAATGAAATTGATTTGCGAGAATTTGGAGACAATTTGAGAGTAGGAAGGAAATTGGGGAAGAACTCCCAAATTAGGGTTAGAAATAAAATGGAAGGAGGAAGAAGAAGAAGTGGTGTTATTAATAGGCAAGGGGGAAAATAGGGGCTGGCCACATTAGGGTTAGGCTATGTTTAGGTGGAGGAGAGACTGCCTAAGAAGCCATCCTAGTTGTCATGACAAGTTCTAATGGAAAAGTTTCTTCTAACTAGATTTTTAGCCTAATTCTAAATGACTAGATTTTCTAATTAAAGGCTAACTATCTTTGTGAAATGGGTTTGATTAAAATGTCTAATCTCACTAGCTATGGTCCACTAT